>JBCFYV010011172.1:87135168-87872668 GCA_039000515.1 Timema cristinae
CTAGAGTTTAATTTTGTACACGTGGTGACCTCAACAGTTCTTGAATATTTGTAAAGAACATAGAAGCATTATATGACAGCCTTAACATATATTTTTATTAATTTTATTTGAGGTATTTAACGTGCACTTTCTGAACCGACTGATTATATCAGCACGCGACTTATAAAATCTAGTACAGACACAACGTCAAGCCTCCGGCCGTTAATTCATCAATGTGATTGTGGAAACCCACATTTCACCAATGATACATTTTTTCGACCATCCCGGGAATAGAGCCCGGGACCCATTACTCAGTAGAGAGACACGTTACCGACTGAGCTAAGGTATCGGACTTGACAGATATTAAAAAACTGTTGAGGTCACTATATGAAGAAAACTATGCACTACGAGTATGTTTCTACAGGATAAGTTTTTTTATTTATTTTGATATTAAAAAAACTGCAAACATTCTGTCCTTAGCTAGCGTCCCCTACTCTCCCCCCTATCGTAAGGACGTGTCAAACCCAAACAGGTCAAGTAAAGTGTTGTCACCTTCTGGACAAATCATCAGAGAGATACTTCCGTCTGACGAATCATTCGTTGTAGAAGCATTTATATTAATTTCAAAACTGTACACGGACGGGTGGGGTCAGCGGAAATATTGACTGACCAGCACTATAACACGGGATGTTTTCGTACAAGTCTTCAGTTATAGTGTGAACGACCAACTATCATGACGTATATTTGTAAAACAAATATTTATAGTCAAAACTTGTGCATAATATGGTAATAGCGCGAGTCACAGATTCCAAGCGCAGTAGAGATACTTTCATACTAAACAGTAATTTAATTGTCTTTCAAACAAAAGAATAATAAAATAAGTTTGTTTGGAAAAAATAATTTATTAAAGTGGTTTTATTAAATGTATTTTATATCAGAATTCATAATTTATTTTTTTAAATATGAGATGGTTTCAAAATTAAAATTCTAATTTTAGTCACAATTTTTGTTGTCGTAAGTAGCTATACTAGCTACCACACTTGTATTTCATGATAGTTGCCATCATTATTTCGAAACAAGTTTTTCTAATGAATCAAATTACAAACATCACTCGTGTATATCAAGAAAGCGCTCAACCGAAGCTGTCGCCGATGATGAAAGGGATTTCCAAGTCGTGGGTGTGACATCACAGGTCGTGAAGACCATGTCAAGGGACCGAGAATTGTGAGAATTAAAAAGGTTTCCAAAAGCGCAGAAATACGATATATTATGGTGGTGTCTTCACATGCGGATTATACTTAGTGGAGTCACAAGAACTTGGGAAAGCATCATCGGTATCTTTCATGAATAACGCGTAAAATAATTGTTTTAGCTCTATATACACGGTGGTTGTGACTTGAGTGAGGCAAAGTTAGTTTATCTACATTTAGATCGACGCAGGAGGAACCTTAACTGATGGTTTAATCCATATTCGGGTTGACATAGAATAACACTATCTGACAATTTTATAGTAGAAACAACAGAGGAATAACCTTATCTGATATACGAGAGAGTTTTTTCGTTGCTTGTATCATCCTAGAAAAAATCCTTATCTGACAGTGTGTGTGCCCAGGTTGATGTAAAAAAATGCATGTGGCAATTTATTTAGTTTGTGAATCGGCTCTTGAACTATTTTAATGTTATGCTAGTGGGGTAGTAGCAAGGTAGAATTTACAGAAATTGCACCTGGGTGGTTTGCGTGGGGAGGGGGGGGGGGAGGGAGGACTGGGAAATTATAAACAAAACAAAAACCACTTAAGCCCATCTGAGCAAGATTAGAGCCCTGACCTCGTCACCAACAAGCTGAAACGAGTTATACAACAGTGAAGCCTTCCTTCACCTGCGTGCCCACCAGTGCAGGCTATCTGACAGTCTATAGTGTTATTTAATCTACATCCATACGCAAAGCCGTGCTCTGCGGCTGTCGTGTTTGATAGGTGATCTCAATTTGGACAGCTGCGAGATAAGCATGATGCAACCTTTTAGTCAAAGTTGGCTACATAACCATTATTATGTTTAATATATCCTCTAAGGTTCTTTCTATATCGATCTGACTGTAGTTTGTTTACTACAAGGTTGACTAAAAATGTCGGAAGCGCTACTGACTGTACTATTTATATGGAACTGTTCACATATATTCCGACCCGATAAAAGTGTCGTGTCGAAAGTTAATCGCTTGTAGAATAGTATCGTGCAATTCACACTTGTGACGACCAGCAGTGCCGACCACGATCAGTAGCACAGAGGCATACACCCAGATAAGACGCTGCTTACCAATTATTTTGTTATTGTGTGTTCATTTGTTTAAGGTTGTAAACTTGCTATCATAGATGTTGAAACAGATCCCGAAATTATAATCTTACTTGTTTGCAGCGAAAATCTTTCATCAAGGATTTGGTGCACTCATTTTTTTTCACTTGCTTCCGTCTTTAATTATAAGAATAACACATTACAACCAGCTCTTCGTCGTAACTCGTAATCCATCGCAGCCACGGAGTCAACTGTTCTGGACTGAATTGTCAACAGTTATGAACAGAGGGTGCGACAGTTGGTAGACGGAAAAAGTGTCGGTCCGATATAGTGGAAACTGAGCCTAAGACACCGCTTAATGTTAAATATCTCAACGACAACTATTTATACAGGGTTTTGAGACAAATTTGGAGGTATTTCTCGGGATGCTTAGTCTTAAATGACATGTGAAGAACGCTAATACCCGATTAAACTGTCCATTTAGAATGCCGAATGAAATTGGAGCACGAAAAGTGATTGAAACACTCAACCTAACATTTAATGTCCGGACTTTTTCATTTTATCCTTCGTTCCTCGGCTTTTGCTACCAGTCCGGGCTATCCTTACATTAACACTAAAGGGCGATTGCGTACCGAGTAGGCAAGGTGGGACAACATCTAAGAAAATAGTCGTAATACCCGACAAGACGAGCTTGACGCCGTTAAACACAAGTGTCTGCTGGTGTCGGCTTCTAAATTAATTAAAAGTATTTTTTTACTGCATACTGATGAATCGATTATTTTGATTTGGATGCATGCATGAGAGAAATATTTTTTTTTAAATGCGATTACTGTTTCATAGAGAATACAAAAGTTTGTTTGATTTCTTATATCTTTCTCCTATCTTTCTCTCTCGTTTATACTATTTACTTTCTTTTATACCTCAATTTCTGGCAAGAGAATTGCGAAATAAGTAAAGCCTTAACAAAGGAAAAAAACACACGCCTTGAATACAATGAAAACACACGCACACACAAACATTAACAGAAATCAAGATAAACGTTACCAACATATTTTTTATCGGCATATCGCCACCATCGACAATAGGTCACTAAAGTTAGCATGCAATTGTCGAAGGTCTAAGATAGGTTGGCATGTGGGTAATCAAGTACATGACAATAGTTCGATAGAAACATTGCTATGATGTTAATATGATCCTACCTTTTACTTGTTCGGGCTTTCCGTATATTCACACTAATAAGAGTAGGGATTAAGGTCGGAAATTAACACAATAAAATTGGCCAGGGTTCGAACCCGTAACTTCCCGTCACCATAATACAAGACGAGATTGGCGTGTACAAGTGCGGATTTTACAAAATATAGTTTCTCTTCGACGATATAAAAATAATGTCTTAATTCACAATAGTTTAGTGTCGTTGGTAAGCCTGCAAATTATACAAACTCTCACTAAGAATATTGCAATCTTAAAAGGTATAACATATTTCACTTGTTTGGAGAGGCCTGAGTACTCCGGCCGGATTTGGGCCCAAAAGTGTGGATACTTTGGTTTGGGAAGAAATAAATATGCCAACACTAGTTTGTTCTAGTTGACAAATTAATTAAATAACGTTCAGACAGCAACTTTTAGCACCAGCTTTAGTGGCCGCATGGTATAAGGCGTTACTCTCGCAAGAGACTAGACTGCCGAAGAAGGGGAGATTGGGGTTCGATCCCGGTCGAATGTAGTGAAGGTAGTTTTCCCTAAATGGTTTCCAGACTCTCTCCACGCAAATGCGGGTACACTTCTAAATTCAACCTTCCTAATCCTTAACACAGTGTAATTAGTACATAGGTGTATAGCTCGAAAGGGTAGTAAGACGCGTTGTTAAACGAAAACTTTTTTTCGCGCTCCACCAAAATGGTGTCTACGGATTGGGAATTTATGTTTTGTCTAGTGGCGTCTGTAACATCCAAGTATTTCGACAACCCTGTCATATCTAGTTATCTATGAGAAGGCACGTTTCATATTAAAACATTTATATTTGCTACCAGTAAACCCGCCACGATGTCAGCATATTTTATATTAGGATCACCATAAAAAAAACCTTAAAGGACGTATAAAACAAAGTTGTGGTTTAGCCAACTTTAACAATTAGTAACTAAATCTTACAGCTGTCAAAAATATCTCCCTATAAAAAAATGCTGCAATTACATAGTACATAGCTCGACATATAAATGCATTAAATATATTTAGCTTTTTGATAAGGGTATTCCTATGTCGACCAGGAAACAGAGGTATTGGTGGAAAACATAAATTGAGTTACAAAGCCCCCTCATATCACACCGGATGGAAAATAGCTAGATCAAATTATGAAACATAAGTTTTGGTCCCTTATTATTTTATAAGCCTCAACAAAGATTTATTTTTTATTTCTAAAAATACCTAACGGATATTTTCAATCGGAGTGTCCCAAATGTTATGAGAAAAAAATCTCTATGCTTTTAATGAGTGACAGCTTTCCGAGGAACTCTGATGAGATGTTGGTTGGTCTTCCGGAATCTGCTTGTAGCTATCATCGTTTCCAGGGTTATTCCGAGGAGGCGTGTGGGATTATTTTGGGGGCTAGACCAGCCCCTCTCCCAAGAAAGTATTATTAGTTAAGGGCGCTTCTACTTCAGGAAAATATCCTAACATTGCTGTATTTACTACGAGAATGGTGGCTATGAATCATAAAAACCACTAAAACAATCCTCAATTTTCTTAACATAATATTATGTTGTAACGTTGTTAAAATTAGGCTTTATTTGTACTAGGTCTAGATTTATGTTTCTAACCATTAACTTTGATCTTTTTAACTGTGACAATCTACGTAACACGTTGAAAAAAAACAACTAGTCTCACCTTTTCATTTTTATTTTTAAAATGATCAAACTTAACGTTTTTAACCCCATAGGTACGAGTTGCTTCGGTATGAGGCGCCAACCCACCTAGGTGGAGTAGTTAGCTAACGCGCTAGTACCGTGTTGAACTAGACTGTCGAGGACCGGGAGATCAAGGTTCGAATCTCGCTCGGGTGAACTGGGGAAGGTTTTCCTAAATGGTTTTCCACTCCCTCCACGCAAATGCGGGTTCACTTCCTCTATATTCAACCTTCCCCAAATTCCCAACCAATTAGCGTAATTAGTACTTAAGCGTATAACTCGAACGGGTTGTAAGAGGCGGTGGCGGTGCTAAGTATTATGAGTAGGAGGCACATTTTTGAATTATTAATGCTTAGGCTAGTATATCCCCATTTTCTTTCGAATGGACATATCTGAGTTATAAAAAGCTATTAGATCTATTTTCACGTAATAATACGTGTAGTCTGTGACCTGCAGCTTTTGATAGATATTATTAATAGCTTTAAAATAACATTAATAATAGGTAGCAAAGTGTTATAATTTATACCTAAAAATAGGTTTGTATATTTTAAAAAGTGCTACAAATCTATATTTGTAATAAAATCAAGGTAGTTTTTAGTTAGAAGAATCTTAAATTTCATAATATATACTTATATGTTTTTACTTAAATCCGTATCAGTGGGCACGCGGACTAAATGTCAAGCTCACATAGTCTGATTTTGTCAGTGACAGGGAGGTAAATCTTCGATCGTTTCGCTGTATCACACATGAAACATTCATAAACCTAACGTTGAGAACACCGAACACCTGTCAAGGTAAACTCATTGCCAATACAAAGAAACGGCGTGACTGCCACAGCTCGGAGAAAATTGTGACGTCATAACTGACGTAACGAGTGACGTAGCTGATGGGGAGTACAGTGACCAACTGGTCAGGAATGCGCCTGACCTTCACAAAATAAGTTGTATGTGGAGGATAAACATTTAGAATAGAAAATGTTAAAAATAAAATTAGGCTAAGCAAAATGTACATAAGTTAGATAAGTTTATCCTACAGCCGTTAAATTTAAAATATGTCAAACGTGACGGTTTCAGAACAAGTCTTGGCGTACGAATGCATCACAGATGAACGAGCAGTACTCTGAAGTCAGATTAGGTTTTGTCTATGACGATTCGAATATATATATATATATATATATATATATATATATATATATATATATATATATATATATATAATGTGTTTGGAGTCTGGTGATTACAAGAAGGCGAGAGAAAAAGGAATAATTATGAAACGTTGGCAAGTCCATGATTTTTATAAGCGACCAATACTTGGTATCTAGGCTGGTTTGTCAGTCGGGGTTCGAATCCTAGCGGGATATACTATAGTTGTTTTTCCTAAATAGTTTTCCATTCTTCTCCCACGCATATGCGGGTTTATATCCTCTAGCTTAATTAATCCTTAGTCCATTTGCGTAATTAAATGCAATCTATGATACATACATGAGGGGAGTAGTTTTAACCAATTGTACCCGCATTAGCAAGAAGGATGAAAATACCAGTTCAACCGGCTAAGATTCGAACTTTGATCTCTGTCAACGTCAATCCAGTATATTGCAAGCCTGGTTAGACTGTCAATACCAGAGCGAGTCGAATATATGACTATGAATACTAAACAACTTAAAAATATAAATATAAGTTCTCAAACGGTCCGTCCATCTACTTGTTGACCTTTAGGCTGTCCTACTGTTTTTGAAAGGCTAGTATCACAGATGCTAAGATATATTAAGTTTGAACAAAATTAAAATATATTTTTTGGAATGGTACCACCGCAGTTGCTACCAAGACGTCGATGCGAAGAACCACCTATGTCATAAAGTTTATTTATTATTGAGGGTGTTTAACGTACACTTTGTGAATAAACTGATTAGGGTATGTCATAACAAAACTTACTAACTTAACTCTAGAAAAGACACAATATTCAATCAACCGGGCATTAATTCAATAATTTGAAAAGAAGAAACCCATATTTCATCAATTATAAAATATTCGGCCGCACTGGGAGTCTAGCTCAGGACCATTAGCCCACTTGTAAAGCTTATTTCCTGAAAACCATAGTAGAGTTTCTTTTGAGAGAAAGGAACTAAATGATTGATATAGGGTTTTGTATTTCTTCACTTGGGATCAGCTCATTTTATCAAACATTTTTAACGAACGAAATTAACAAGTAGACTCGATCTGTAACGTATTTTTATCCCCCCCCCTCCCGCTCTGACAAACGCGATAAAGCGTGAGTTTGTTCTAATTTTGTTTTAATAGCCCCCTTCCCCAATACCAATTATAAAGATCTCCGACAATGCTACGTTTGGGATTACAGCCCTGCTTATAATATTAGAGCCTTCATAGTTATAATCTTGCTAAAAAAAACTCAATGTAAATTCTCAACAAAATTGTTTAAAACATTTTTTTAAATTTAAATTTTCAAAAATCAGTTGTTAGTAAAACTACCCTCAAATTATTTAAATATTAGTAAAAATAGAAATGTATTCTTGTTTATTATGAAAATAAATTCCCAGATATGCATTTTGAACCAAATCCTAGTACCCCAAACCAATTTTGAACAGAATCGTTAGAATTATTTTCAAATAATTTTAAATTTTTCAAAAATAAGTCATTAGTGACGTTCTATTAAATGATTTTTGGCCAGAAAAAATTACATTATTTATATTATATTTAAACTTATAAGACGCATATTTGGAAGCGAATCATTAGGGTAATTTTAAAAATATTTAAATTTAGAAAAAAAAAGTCTTCACAACGCTACCCTTAAACATTTTTTTACCCGAAAAACAAGTATAAATTTTTATTTTTCAAGTTAAATACCCCCCAGTATATATTTGAAATATAATCGTTACAGAAATTATAGAAATATTTAGAATTTTAAAAATCACTCATCACAAATTTTTACCCAAAAAACAACAAGTATACAACGTTATTTTTTTAGGCCAAACACTTCTATTTTAAAGAGAATAGTTTGAATCATTTTCTAAACAAAAATAGAATTTTCGAAAAAATCACTCATCAGTAAACTACCCTTAATTAAAGCGATAAAATCAAAGTAAATAAAACTCCCGCGATGTATAACCATATAGCATCGAAATATCAGTGTGAACAAAATCCACGGAACAGTTTTTCATCTAGGCCCAGGGACAGAAGTTGTAAAATCAATTTTTTGGGGTTCAGGGGCATATAAAATGTAAATATTCATCATAATCTCTAGGCCGAAAATGTTCACAATTACAATACGTTCTATTTATATGAGAAAGTAAAAAGGTAAAACCATAAATGATTCAATATCGTAAAATGGCCCCTCGCTATGTCCCAAAAATTAAGTTTCTAGGTGAACTACGGGTTCGATAAACTGAAAATTATATATTCTACTAGATCATTATACCTGAAAATGATCTCCTGCTATAGTCTCATTTTCATAGGAGGCCCGTTTTTGAAAACTTGAAACTTTTGTTGTTGAAATTTTATTTATATACTTAGTTTAGATATGCAAAGAGAGATTATACAACACTCCATTATTGGAAGCGTTTGATAACTTTTCAGATGAACGTTATAATTACTAAATCAAATAAGACATATTTCTAGAGTGCCAAATTGCAATGATTTTCAATCGATGTTGGTGAAGAAGAAAGTGGACGGATTTGGATAATTTCTGGTGCAATGCCTCAATAACCAGACCATGCCCGATATATTTCAACTCACACTAGCAACATCTAAAATAAAATCATATTGCGAACTAGAGGTGAAATGTTTTTCGTCTGCCCGGTACAGCCTTAATAATAATTATTATTGTTATTTGTACGTTATAGCTTTCTATCGTCGTGTGTAACACGTGTCAGAAGACATTGTTTCCGGTGACACAAGCGTCATCGATACAGGGGACTGGAGACGTAAGTGGACTTGAAGAAATTGTACGTTCTGTGTGCAGCGAGACGTGGATATGTGGATGGTATTTATAACTCTGCAGGCACATATATACATTTATAAAACCGGCAACAGTAGCCATACGGACAAAGGCATCAGTTTTGTTTTGTCTGGTTTGTCTGTTCGGGTTCGAATTAAGAGCGGGTGTATCGAAGCGGGTTTTTCTTATGTTTCTTATTCCCCCCCCACGTCACATTTACTCTACATTCCATTTTACACTTCTCTAGCCTATGTGGATCGCAGAAGAACACGACGTCACACAATACTCCAGCTAGGATGGTATTTTTTGTGTTAGTTGAAGCTGGTCTAGGTTAAGTTGGTTTTTAAGAAGTGTGCTCATATAAACACGCGCTTGACCTTCAAATAAAAGTATTCAATTGGCAATTTATTTATACTAATAGTCTTACCTTTTATTACCATAGTAAATATTAATTGAATTTGAGGTATTTAACGTGCACTTTATGAGTAGACCGATATGTCAGCCGACGACTTATAAGTTAACAAAATTCTAGAAAAGAAACAGCACCCTGTATTATTATTAGCACCGCGTCTTACTACCCGTTCGGGTTATACGCACTTACGCTAATATGTAATGGTGGGTGATTGTGAGATGAAATGGAGGACCTACAGTTTAACGTGGAATCCGAACCACGGTGGCGGCCTGAGCACCCTGTAACTCAGCCGTTCATCACTTTGAAAGAGAAAGTCACAGCTTCACCAATGATAACATTTTCAGCAGTGCTAGGAATCTAACCCGGATCCCTGATTAACTCAGTAGGCAGACGCGCTACAGTGAGCTAAATTACAGGACGTTTATTTAGCTATGATAGTTATTTATTAATTATTTTCTTAGTTTGTAAAAATGCCAATACTAACTATTGGCGGTTTAAATTATCCAACCAAAGGTAAAAAAGCTGAGTTTAAAAAGAGAAGTTCCCCAATTAATCGACTGCGTTGAGAGCCGAAAGGTAGTGGAAGACCAAATTTTCCATGCACCCAGCCTGGGATTGAAACCCCATCTCCAGGGTATGAGTCAAGTACTCAAGCGCCATCCACCCAAGGTCATTTGGCGGTGAACAGGAGCTAAATTTTCTCAGGGGGTGGTGAAAATAATATAAAATGCATTCCAGGATATTTTAAAAATAAACTATATCGATGATTAATAATTGTATGAATGTTATTTGCGACAGCCGAATTAGGCTAATGCCCGAAATTTATACTTACTTTCGGATACAGTTAAAATTATAACATGTTCTGGGTATTTTATTTAGGCCAGTGGCCAAATCAAAAGTGTCAATCATAACGCACTCCGGGAGTTATTCACCCACGAAACAAAACTACTCCTTTCTTTTAATTTCGCATTGTGGGTGGTTTTTCATTGTCAAAACGCGCTCTTCATACATTTGGGGCAGTGTTAGAATTTGACTACTGCAAATGACAAAACAAAACCCAACAGAAACCTACCTTTTTTAAAAGAACAATAGTAGGTGTCTCCCTCCATCCCTGCTCTACTAGATGATTAATTCTCGGATCCACAATGTGCCACATTCACCGGCTAAATTGCATGGGCGTGAAAACTTGCCAATACTATACTGGAGCGCTTTGGATGAACTACCCTTACTGTACTTAACTGCTGTCCGACACTTTAGCTCAGTCGGAAGCGTGTCTGTCTTCTGGAGCTAAGGAACCCGGGTTCGAAAAAAATTATCATTGGTAAACTGTGTTTCCCCTTTCAAAGTGATGAATTAAAGGCCGAGGTTCATTGATGTTAATCGCTCCTCAATTAGTTTGTTCACAAAGCCTATGGATAATACCAATAATTTTGTTCATTGCTTTTATTTAACTTCAAATAGACTTGATATATTTTGATATTGTGTTTGATACGTTTCACTAAAAATCCGACGCACGAATTTTGAATAATATACGAGTATAAGCAATCTTGTTCAATGTTACTGTTCGCGAGAAGAATATGTAAATTGTTAAACAATTTCTCCAAGACCGTTGCCCGTAAGAAAATAGGGAGAGGGGAAGGGGCGTGTACCCATACCTCACGTCTCCAGTTTTGGCGCCTTAAAGAAAGGGCTACCGCTAAACGAATTAAAATCCCCGTGATCCCGCTTCGGTAGCTGCATGGTCTAATAAGACGTCACTCTTACAAAAACTAGATTACCGATGAAGGGTAGAGTGGAGTTCCATCCCGGTCGGGTGTTTTTTTTCTTTAATGGTTTTCCACTCACTATCTCATCCCCACACAAATGCGGGTACACTCTTGTAAATTCAACCCTCCTCGTCCCTAGCACATTAGCTTAATCAGTGCATGGGCGTATAGCCCAAACAAGCAGTCAGACGCTGTGCAAAAAATAAATAATATATATTCCTCTAAAATTCCAATTAGAAAAAAGAACATAAGAGAATGGCTATTATATTATGAGGTTTCCACCAGCCAAGGTAGATTTCTGAGAGTACCCATGGCATGCGTGTGTAACAGTTCTATATAAAATATCCGGGTTACCCCGTTCTTACCCAAATACTCCCTCCTCCTTATACCAGGATCTACTACATTTCCTGACGGCCGTGTTTGAAAATATTAGTAACTTAAGTGATTACAGATTTGCTGTGTGTGCTCCGCGTTTTACTACACTGATAAGAGTAAGGAGGAGGATGATAAAGAGTACGGAGGAGGATGATAGAGTTTAGAGGACGTGAACTGGTATTTGCGTGAAAGGGAAGCGGTTAGAAATTTAATAAAAATAACACTTTGAGTACACCCATCCGAGGTTCGAGCACCGACCTCCCCGTCAACGGCAAAATAGGCGAGACGAAGTTGGAACGTCTTAGCCCGCGTTCCCACCGATACGCTCAACACCACCAACAATCATCTAAGTTTCCTTCTTCCTGTCCTATCGTCCCAATCGTCAGTGGTTTCCACAAACAAAAGATTGGACCAAAATGAAAATGGTTGCTAATGAGCGAGACAATAAACTTGTTATTGATAGTGTGTGTATAGTCACCTCGTCATATAAATAACCTTTAAGAAGACAAAACTCAACCGGTAGAATAGCCAACACTATTTTAAAGTTGTCAACATTGACACCGTTTGTCAAATCAAATGTGACTATTCTTTTAGCACACCACAGGAGAGTGCAAAACTATTTATGAAAACCCACCCTCACTACACCCAACGGGATTCGAACCCCAATATCCCCGTCGTCGGCAGTCTAGTCTATTGCGAGAGTGACACCTTTGATTATTCGGCAATTATTTATTCAGTTATTACGCTTAGCACCTGTTCGGGTTATACGCAGTGAAATAGGAGTGAGAAAGGTGGGATTTTAGAGAAAATATACCTGCATATGCGTGGAGGAGAGTGAGAAACTGTTTAGTAAAACCACCTTAAATACACCCAACCGGGAGTCAAACCCCGATCTCCTCGCCATTGACAATCCAGTCTAACCACGGTTATTAAAGGTTTTGTGTAAAGGGTGGGGTTGGGGAAGGTTGTTTAATGGAAGCATACCCATATTAGTGTGGAGAGAGGATGGAAAACCTCACCCTCACAACCCATGGCACACCGGGCAGATATAGGAACACACGATTTGGTGGCTACATGGTCTAAGGCACTACTCTTCCGGTAGACTTGACTACCGGTCACGGGGAGACCAAGGTTCGAATCTAAGGTGGGTGTACTGAGGGTGGTTTTTCATTTTCCCTCCACGCAAATGGGCGTACCCTTTCTCGAAATATAGCCTTCCTAATCTCTCAAACATTAGCGTTATTAGTACATAATCGTATAAACCGAACGGGTAGTAAAACGAGGTGCTAAATAATAAATAGATATAGGAACGTCACCCTCTTCACCCAAAACCGAGGCACCACGAGCTTGACCTCACAGACCATGTGGCCCCCAGTGCAAGTTTCAAACGTTACAACAAATAGCATGGCGTATGAATATAAAGGTATATTTTAGAACTGTTGACAAGGTTCTTCATATTGCGTGCTGATTATACGCTGACAAACAAACCGGTCGACTGTAAAATTAATTGCTCTCAGGATTTATCTTCATAAGAGGGTTGTTCAAGACCGCGGGGGTCTAGGTTGGGTGGCTTGTTTAGTAGTATCACCAAGAGGAAATGAAAAGGAATTTTTTTAAAACAATGAATCACTCTTAAAGTAATTATTCTTTTTTTAACTGTAGATGCTAGTCACCAATACCTTCGGAAAGGGTTTGAGGCCCCAAAAAAACCCCTTCCCCAGTACAGCCCTGCATCCAAGCATTTCCCTAACACCAAAATGTGATTTAAAACTATTCAACTTATGGAAAAGGGTGAGATTTTTAGGCAAATGCACAGGCATACGCCTACCAAGCGGATAGAAAACCACAGCATGGAGTCAACCAGCCAGGTGAAACTTCCAGTACACCCAGCCTGGATTCAAACCCCAACAGCGGCGCTACCAGCAAACAAGACTAGATGAGCTTGACACCGGCGCGGGTACAGTTTTATAGATTTTTGTTTGGAAGGTCATGCACGCACGGTTATGTCCCCTGACTCCTTTAGATTATTATTATTATTATTAGCACCGCGTCTTACTACCCGTTCGGGCTATACGCAATTACGCTAATGTGTAATGGTAGGGTGATTGTGAGATGAAATGAAGGACCTACAGTTTAACGTGGAATCCGAACCACGGTGGAGGCCTGGCATTCCCCACATTCACAAGATGTCTTGTCAGAGGTGAAGGAAGGGTTTGGCAATCAGATAAATCTGTGCCGGGACCGAGGATTGAACCCCGGCCGCCAGCATAGAAGTCTAACACCTTACCCCTAGACCACCAGGTCACCCGACTCCTTTAGAGTTTGGAAGGTTGGTACCATTCTTCTGATTTCAATTTAGATAGTTTTGCGTGATGCTTCCACCGAATGCTTGTCTTTCAGAAACCACGTATTCTGTGTATATGATATATTATGTTAGAGATGGATAGAATCCTATATCACTAGAATCCAAAAAGTTACATTTTCATTAAAATCTCGAGTCCAAATTAAAATCTTTAAAAATGTGAAATTTTAGTTAAAATATTTATATCAAGAGAGAGAAAGAAAAGTGAGACAGAAAAGATATAGAGGTAAATAAAAGAGAGACCTAAAAGAAAGAGAAAAAGACAGAGAAAAGGGAAAAGGATAGAGAAAATGGGAGAAAAGAAAGAAGATAATTTAGCCTTGCAATACGTCAATCGACCAAATTACCTTATGAAAGGTAAACAATTTTAGGAAATTCATGGAAAGGCACGAGAAGATACCGACAACTGCCACAGAAATCGAGAGGCGATGTTTAGGTCTTCATTCATTTGGTCTTCATGTCGATTCTCTCGAATCTTGTAGTATTCGAGATTCGTAAAAAGCTCAAAAGAGTATCTTGAATACACTGACGAAGGAAGACCTTGACTTGATATAACAATTTTAAGTAGGTAAAAGAGATTATATAGACTTGTGTAATTGGAAGAATAACAAAATCACACACACACACAAAAAAAAAGACAAAATTGTATTAATATTATTACTTTACTAAAACACATTCTCTCTGTTGATGATGTAATAGGACCTGACAAACAGAACATTTGTCATTGACATGTTACAAATACTGTGTCGTGTGAATGTTTTTAGTTTTTTCTAATTTAGTATGTAATGTAGAGTGTAAACTACTGTAACGTTAGTTAGTAGGTTAAACTGATTACATCTTCCGAATGAAGTTAACACCATGAATTCCAGTAAACGAGCAAACCTATCGAATCTACTTTCGTTTTTTAATAAGATGAGCCTTTTAGAATTTACAAAAATATTTTTTTCCCATCAAGATCGATAAAAACTATGTCGGCAGCCAGCAATCAAGACATATCCACCAAGTGGCCTCATTATGTTGGCGAAGATAGTGCCAACTTCTGCAGATAGGGGGTGTCATGTGGTCAGCAAAACGAACCCTCCGGCAGTTAATCTCAGTTTTATAGACCCAAGCCACTACATTCAAGTAGCTGCTCATTTGTCCTCACGAGGCGGAATTGACCCCGTTCCAGACCCAATGCTTCACAGAAAATCTTTAAGAGCTGGGGATTGAACCTGGGATATATGGATCTGTAGCAAGAACTCTAACCACTAGACCACAGAGGTGGTTTCAAAATTGATATTACTATTTTATTGGTGTTATTTATAGGTAGTAATGATGACTGTTGCAGATCACCTAACTTAACTTATGAAGATTGTTTTAAGTAGCTTTTGTAACTGTCAAAAAAGTTTCTTCCTATCTAAATTTGACTGTAGACAGGGTCGCCGGAAGAGCGGTTTTAGAGGGCATTCAAGTAGTCTATGATGTCACTCTCACACTAGATCAGACTGCCGATGACAGCGAGATCAAGGCTCAAATCCCGATCGGGTGTCTTTAGGCTTTTTCTTAAATTTTGTTTTTCACTTTACCTCCATACAAATGCGAGTACACTTCATTTAAACCCAACATTTCTCATGCCTAACACATTAGCATAATTATCTCATACAAACCTAACGGGTAATAAGACACAGCGCTTAAAAAAGTTATTTCCTGGTCAGTGATGGAGGAACTTTTTTGTGTAGGATGAAGGGGGAAATCACCTAAAAATGTTTTTTGGGGGATTCCTTAGAAATTAGAATCGATTTGAATTATTCCTCACACCGTTTTTTTAATGGTATGCTTTAGAAGCTATTTGGAATGGTCTTCCAACAGCAACTTTTTAAAATTGGATGCCCTCAGAAGTTATTTAGAATGGTCTTTGATTGTATTACTAATTTTTTTAAGTGGATGCCTTTAGAAGCTAATAGTTCACACAATTTTTTTTAAAATATGATATGCATACAGAAAGAAGCTATGTGAAGTTGCCCCCTACAGCTATTTCTTTAAAAATTGGATGCCTCTAGAGAAGCTATTTAAAGGGGTACTTTCCTGGTAAATTTTTGAAAAATGAATGCCTCTTTAAGATATTTAAATTTTATATGCAGCCATCTTTAAGCTTCATATTAAAAACTTTTGAATTTTTTGGGGGGAGAGGCAGAAGGGTTTGGACCCCCTAAACCTCCCTTCCTAAGCCCATGTTTTCAAGCCAATTCCTTCATTCCAACCTTTTCTCAGAAAGTCAAACATCAAAATAAGTGAGAAAACCTAGTCACTAACAATGATGATGGTAGTACGACAATTGGGAGTAGTTGAGTTTCTTGTCATATAGAGAGCATTTAAGTTTTATTTAATCAAAATATCATTATTTTAATTATTTTAACAAACAAATTAATATGGCAAGTCGATTTAAACGTTCCGGTAAATGAAAAAATATAAACACCGAGCACAGTTTATATTGATTTATCAAACTATCAAGTACAGCTTAGCCCCCTAAGAAACCTAAACAAATTATGTTTACAGGCTGTTTCACTCTTAAATAGTTGTAATAGTAGTGGTCTTATGAGGCGTGCAGCTTACAGATCCTACCTGCTTGAGACAGAATGACAATTCTTGTATTCTAAGCTTACTAAGCCATATTATTATGTTTATTGTTATCTTAAACTCTCTTTAAATAGGCAATGCATAAAGTCGCCTGCAATGAGTATTGTTGGGGTTTGGATTCTTGAATGTCGAACTGAAGATGGTTTTCCCAAGTCAGTTTATACAACATTTTTGTCCACTTCCTTAATCCATGCAAAGCTGTGTGCATTTTATTAAACAATAACCTAATTCATCCATAGCCTATTATAGTAATTATAGAATTAATGAACACCATGCAAGCCTGCACCAAAATAATCAACAGAAACAACACTAATAGCCTAGTTTAAGACTAGGCTACAGGTTTTTGGTGAGTTTCAAACATTTATGTTTGGCTTTCAAAGAGGATATTATTAGTTCATATTTTTGACGTTATTAGTATGGGGATTAATTGGTGATAAGCTCAGTAGGGTTACAATTATATTAACACATAGAGTGACACTTCTGAGTTTTAGATTTCAGCATCTTATATTAATTTAGCTAAATAATATAGTGCGAAAAGATGAGGAAAGATGCTAAGAGTAATTGAAGTGGTATTTGCCTGGAACTATAGAAACATTACTTGATAAAACTAATATAAATCTAGAAATGACTAAACTTTGTGTATGTAACTAATATTACGTTTTCTATGGATGGGTGTAGTAGTAGTAGTATTAGTAATAATAGTATTAGTAGTGGTAGTAATAATACTCTTAATTTATCTAGAGGAGTTAAGACAATAGTCTTTTGTTTCACTTATCCAGAGTTTAAATACAACATATAATATTGTATTTATTTAGATACAAACACATTTTAATATGAAGAGAAAATTCAAATAATTAGAAAACCATTTGCACGCTCATTCACACATTCATTCACAGCTCAAGTAGTTTCAAGAACTCAGTTTAGATTATGTGACAATAGACATTGTGGGGCAATATCCTTATAGGGAGTTTTGGATGTCAGGTTTTCAACACTACAACTGTCAAACAGTATTGTGCTCTAAGACTGGGAAGAGTGTATATCAAGTTACAATCTATCACTTCTAAGAGCCACCACACACACTATGTTGAATTGGGAGATGCATTGGCCCATAGTTTTTACAAAAATAAATTTGAGCAATTCTTATAACTTCCTTAACATAATAATATAAGTCTACCCATGTAGCCTAAGTTAAAAAAAAAAATGTATAGCATGATAACTTTTTCATGTTTTAACTTTTAAGAGGTATTAGCTTTACAATTGTACTTTAAACCTTGTGTAAAAGATGTCCATTACAGGATTTTCTGGCATTGTTAATGATTATTACTACAACCCCCACAAAATTATTGGCTTTCCAGACAATTGTATTGAGACTTGAGGCGCGATATATTTCTTAACTTGTGAAACTGAAACACAATGTTAATTTTCATATAAAAAGAAATGGCTTACTTTTCTCCATAAAAATTTGCATTTCTTCAAAATAAATAGTTGCATAATGAAGCCCCCCTCCCCCTCTCCAAAATTTCATTTCAGTGATATTTTACCAACAATCTTAGAGCTTGGAGCTTCACAGTGCACATTTACAGACTGATTCCAATCATTTGGAAATACTTTTGTGGAGATTATTACTTCTACGAATTAATACCCAAAATAAAGATTAGTTCAAAAAAGATAAATCACATACAGTAGACAGCAGAATCTAGGATGTACATATTTTATTTGGGAATGTACAATACTTCAAGGATTGAGTTCAGTTTTTCAAAATTTGCCTTCAGTGGTTTCATAGTGTCACAATGAGCACTTCATCTTGTTTGAGAAAGTATTTTGACAATAATTCCTATATTCTCCCTCAGAATTACCCACCGATGAGATGAGACTGGAGAGAAGGTAAGTTATAGACACTCTCTAAAGTTATTAGTATTGTATTTCTGTTAAAATAAGTACAGGTAAGCTTACCTCAGTTTACAAATACAAAATCAGTATTTTTAAAAGTTATGATTAATTTTCAATTTATATTTTGTGTGATGACCTTAAAAACTTAATTAGTTTTATTAAATGTTTAGTTATGAAAAATTTCAAAGAAATCTTACTATACATCCCTCCAAACGACTCTTCGTACTTCGCCGTCAATCTCATTCACTGGTATTACCTGAGCAGCATCTCGAGTATTTAAACTCATGAACCGCCACCTCATAATTGTCAATGAATCAAATTTAAAGTAGCTCAACTCAGATCAAATGTGTTTGTACTTTATTACCTTGATAGAATGAAGTTCAAAGCAAAACAACAGTATAAAATCCAGAAACGTAGTTCAAAGAAAGGTCAAGTAATATAAAATCAAGAACAGTTAAGTCCAAAATCCAGAAATCATACAAGTCCAAAAAAATGACTAGTCAATAACACAGGTAACTTTGAACAGAAAAATAAAGAGGCAAACACAGGAAAAGCTGGTGAAAGACTGGGCTGCAACTCACAAAATGCAGGGAAAGAATTAGAGAATCATATATTTCCAACTAGATGGGCATTTGTGCTGGTAGCTCAATGGAATTAAAAATAACTTTTACACATTATGAAGTAATTTAATTGGCTCAATGATATTGTTGTATTAAACTTTTATATGTAGGATTTTCTCTTTGATCAAGATTTGTTATGCAAAGGTAAGTTCAATGTGAGAGATAATAAGAGCTCTTAGTTTATTTTGAATTACAGACCATGCAGGAGGTTTGGTACAAAACAAGACAGGACGAATGGGACATGTCCCAAACATCCTGCAAATAGCTTTTTTAAACGTTATATCTAGATACAAACCTAGTTACAAGTTACAACTATTACTGCAATAGTGTTCCACAAATACTTAAACCCCACAATATGTTAGTTGCATTCCTTTATGCCAATTGACCTAATAATTATAAATGGAACAGTGATTTAATCTAATTAAACCTAATCAGGCTCACTATAATTACATATGAAAATGATAATCTTGACTATCACCCAAGCTTACTCAAGGTTGCAGATTATGTTGTAGAATTAAAAAAACCAAAAACAAACTTAAGTGAACTTTTTTTGGGAAAAGTGGAAAATTAGTAATGAAGATTCAAGTGAGAGATTAGTTTTCACAGAAGGAAGGGTCAGGGAATAGATTCTATTTTTCCAAAAAGAGAATATTTGAATGTCATGAATAAACATGACATTGTAATGAAACTCTCACCCTCACATCAGTATGGTGGCAGAACTCTTGCTCTATAGGGCCTATAACCTTGAAGTTGATAAGATATGTTAAAAACTTTTAATGAAAAGGAGCTTGGCTACTAAAATTTTATATTCTTTGTTATGAACATGTGAAAGTGCAATTTTTTCACTATAGCCTACAAGCAATACTTCACAAACATAACTTTTTAACAGTATTATTGTAACTGACCCATATTTCTTGCGTGCAGGAGGAATGGGACAAAGTAATGTGTCTCACTTACTATTAATTTTTATATCGTTATATAAAAACATACTTTATCCAAATTTAAAGGCAACAAATAGATTGTAAAAGATTAATAGATTAATAATTTAATATGTTAACAAAATATTTGAGTTTTTTTATACAAAAAATAATAAAAATCTCAAGCTAAGAACTGTCCCATTCCTACCCACTACCTACCTACATAGAATAAATAGCCTATATGCTAAAGAGTTATATTCAAGAAATGTAGTTTAATAATTCATTAATAGTAGGCTAATTGAAAGTAACAGTAATACAGGTGCTGGGACTAGCCTACTCTCCCAAAATAAATTGTCACCCTTAGCCTACTGTTGAAGTTCAACCCATCACAACAAAGTCACAGCACAAATCAACTAGCCTACATAATGACGTGACAATGCTCTCCTTAACTATCATGTAGCCCACTTCGCTGGTTGCATGGTCTAACGCTCTATTCTTGTTTTAAATTGGCTGCAAGGAGATTGAGGTTTGAATCTCAGTCAGGTGTACTAAGGGAGGTTCTCCCAAAATGGTTTTTCACTTTCCCTAAACACAAATGCGGATTTACTTTATATAAATATACAACCTACCTAATCCGTAAGATCATTAGTGTAATTAGTACATAAGCGCATAATCTGAACAAGTAGTAAGACATGGTGCTAAAAAAAACATGTATGCATGCGTGCACAATGAGAGAGATGTCCATGCATGCATACATGATATATAGGGCAAAGTGATGTCACACCTAAGCAATCTATTCCCCTTACAAAATTACATGAAATTTTTTATGTCAAACGACATTCTATTAGCAACCTGCTATCAGGATGGCACCTCCCTCTTGGCTGTCACCAGAAGCAAACCGCCCACACCCCCTTAGTACACCAGTGATTGTAGCAAAGAAAATAGTTTGTATTGCTCTATATGAAGCACAGTGAGTACATTAACCCAAGCTTAGTAATAACATTTTTTATTTAAATAAAATTCAATTTCAAATTGCATTCAAACTTCAGTTTTAATAAATCAAGGGGAAAACTCAGTCTGGGACATAATACATACTTCGGGGATACATGGTCACCTGAATTAGAAGTGAAGAAGTCTTAGTCTATTCATTCTGCAAATATGTTTAGAGCCCTGAGAAATTTAAATTATGTTGGAAACATCTTTAAAAAATCCTTATGTACCTAATAGGCCTATATTAGTTATCTAGTTAAAAAGTACTTATTTTACTCAGGTATATGTTTGCGCATTGTGCAGTGACGTGAATAGACCACAAATGTTTTGTGAAAGAATACAATGACATAATAATGTCAATTTATAAACACATGCAAGTATAAGACTAAGGTCCCTTTCAGACGAGCGCGCGTGAGCTGGTTCTCGAGAGACGATACCTTCAGCTAACTACAGTCATGGTGCAGCTCACACGAGCTGTAGAAAACACAGGTATTGGTCACTCAGTGTTCTACAATGCTTGAAAAAGAAGATGCTAAATGTTAACTCTTGCAGTTAAAATTAGAAGAAATAAATAAATAGAAAACTGTGGGTGCACCCAATAATAAGTTCAAAGTTAGAGAATGGCTGTTTTTATACACATTTAATGAACTTAGAGAAGACGATGTTAAGTTTTTCAATTATTTCGCATGTCAACAACATCTTTTGATGAGCTGTACAACATTTTAAAGTGTTCGCTGCAGAAGAGAAATACTAACATGAGAATATGTATACCTGATGTAATTTTCTTGTTCTGATTACTATAATCATTACAGATGGTTTCCCACAATACTGGTCGTAGTCGAATCTCTTCAATAAATTATTATGTATCAAAGATGGCTACTTTTCCCCCCATCACATTCAACTTGAAAAAATGCTATTTCTGTACTGAGCTTTCACTCACACACGCTCATGTGAAAGGTTACAAAGGATTCAATACCCTACTAGTGGTAGACAGGCAGCCGGCGAGCTGGCAACTGGCTCAGTAGATCTGACACCTCGCTTGTGTGAAAAGTTGCATAAGATTAAATGTCCTACTCCTCCTTCGACTCTTGTGAGCCAGCTCATGCATGCTCGTTTGAAAGGGACCTTAAGCCTAAGCGTGAATAATACTTTTATTTATTTGCTTTGTTTTCTCCATCTATATATAGTTCATGTGATATATGTCACATGAACTATATTTATAATAATTTATAAATTATAAGTATTATTTGTTAGTAATTTATAAATATAGTTCATGAGAGAGATATTTATATATATATATATATATCACAAGAACTATACTTATAATGGATACACAAATTTTGTATATATAGGACTAATACATATTTTTAAACTAACCTTTTTTTTGGTGTAAGCAACACTGCAACAAAAATCTTCAATAATTTTGAAGGATGAAGATCACATTAACAACGTAGGTCTAGGACCCTAGATCGGTACTAGTTCTACGTTCATTTTCATAATAAATATTTCAATTTATTTAAAAAAAAAGTTATCACAAAACTCGAGTTTTAATTATTACAGTTACAACGTTTAGAGAAAGAGACCTTAATGAGTACTTTAGACAAACTTATACATCAGTATGAAATCCATTGTACAAATGACAATAGATAATATTGGATTATTCCAAAGATAATTTTTGGAATTGATATAAGCTTCATGGTGTGGAAAGCTAGAAAAATAAATGTGAAAATAGATAGAGATTTTATTGAGAATTTTATTTAATGTTGAAGGATTTTAAATTAATTATAGTATTATAATAATCCCAAAATACTTTTTGAATTAACAAACTTGCTTATAGACACCAATCTTAAAGATTATTTAAAATATAAATTAGCTGCATAATAGATGAACTTTGGCTTCTAATTCTATAGCATTCTAGAATTTGAACCTTGAAGCCGTTTCCATTTTGGTTATAACATAACATTATTAAAGGCGGTTAAAATAATAATGTAAACAAAAAAAAAGAGAATTAAGTGCGAAAACAGCTAATAGTATTATTGAGTAGATGTAGCTTTCTGAAATTTATCTTCATTGCACACTATATTGTTCAATGACCTATACTCAACAATTTAGAAAACGTGCCGCAAAACTTGCTGGACTGGTGGGCTATGTAATTCAATATGGATGCATTACCCATTGTGTATTTGAATATGTTGGCGATTTTGTTGTGGTAAGTAAATATTTTTTTAAACCAATTTGGATTAACCACTTGAGGACTTTATGAATTGTTGAGAAGCACAGAAAAAGCGTTTTTAATGTCAAGTGTAGTGGGGAACAGTGACGGTGGAACCTTATTTGTGTAGGGGGGGGCAAGTTTTCATAGGGACTAATGTCCATCACTCTTCCTCCAATACATTTTAAAAATAATATGTTGTCCTTAAAAGTTATTTGTAGTAGTCCTCTTCACTCATTTTTAGAAGCTATTTTGAGTAGTTCGCTTTCCCCATTTTGGGGGGCACCTTGAGAATTTTGTTAACAAATATTCCTGCGCCCTTTTGGGTGGGCTACCTATATGATAAATTTCAGCTTTATGGTCTTTTGAATTTTGAGATTTTTTTACTATGGATTTTAGAAATCCTCCCAGTTTGGGAATTTTATCACTTGCTAGCCTATTCCTGTACCCTTTTAGGATTGGGGCTACTTGTTTGCAAAATTTCTGGGTTTTGAGAATTTTTTTTGGCTGGACAGAGGAACTGATAATTATTATAGTGGAGATATTATCCATCTCAACTTTTCTGAACCTTTTATTATTGACTCATGGAAGGCTAGATTAGCTTAGAATATTTTTTAATAATAAATATATCAACTATAGTGTTCCTTTGACACCATCTTAGGCCCATTACATTCCTATTCATCATCATCTACTGTTTCCAGCTTGCCTCCATCTTCCTCTATTCTTCCTCCTATAATTTATTTGGTTCTTCTCTTCTTATAGGATTATATTAGACTAGGGTACATGTGCATCCTGGGGGCGGGGGAGGCAAGGGAGGGCATCTGCCCCCCTCCCCTTGGATTTTGAAAGGTCATTCAGTACACTCAAACGCGTAAAAACATGGCTGAGATCAACAATGATCGAAGACAGGTTAAATGGGCTTTGTATGCTCATTGTACATAAAAAAAACTTGTAAACAGTATGGACAATTCTTTAAAGGGAGACATCATAAACCGTTTTGCTGAAGATCCTCCAAAATTACTTTTAAAATAGATGTCTAATTAAACAATTTAAATTAAATAAATGCATATTTATGTTTATTTATTTGACTACCTATAAAGCACCTAATGTGTAGGACAAAACAAGCGCGGGGGACCCGGCTTAAGAAATTTTTGATTTGCCTCCCCCCCTTGGCAAAAGCTGGGTACGCCCATGCTAGGGTATATCAGAATTTAGTTTGCTTCTTAAAAATTATTAGAATATGTTCAAGAAGTTGTTAGATAAGTTAAGTAGATAATAAGGTCTTCCCTAGAAGACTAGGAGATTTATCATCCAATTTAATTTACAAGCATATTGATATATTTTATGTGGATGGACATTTATGCTAGTTCTGATGTTGAGGCATTCCAAGCAATTTTAAACAATATGGCACAATTTACTATTCTTTGACATAGGTGAGAACATTTTAAACTAATTACTACTGTATCTTATTGTAGAATACTTGCAAACAATCTTAGTATTGGTATACCCTCTCCATGGTAGGAGAAGTGGTGACGGATAGCAGAAGGTTCTTTATTTTATAAATTGGCTGTAAGTAGCTAATGTAAAACTATTCGGTAATAATTATTGATAATATGGTACTACTAAGCAAATAATTATTTCCAAATAGGTTGACATTAGTCACGTTGAGCCACTGTTTGAAATAAAGGACCTTCTGCAAGCTGTCACCACCTCTTCTACCATAGATGAGGTAGGCTATACCTTTGTCCCAATTCTTGATGTGTTGATTGTGAATAGTAATTAATTTTTGTAGTGTATAATGTACTGTAAAAAGGAAAAAAAAAATGTTTCTGGCGTTAACACAAAGTGCACTATTACCATAAAACAGGGTGTACATATTATAATCTCCCAACCCTAGAGAAGATTCCAAACTTGTTAAACAATCTTTATAACTAAGTTTGAATAAAATAATTACTGAAAATATATTTCTTCTGTAAGTTAAAACATGTTATCCACTTTGTTGGCTGCACGATCTAAGGCTTTACTTT
Source organism: Timema cristinae (assembly GCA_039000515.1). Lineage (NCBI taxonomy): Eukaryota > Metazoa > Arthropoda > Insecta > Phasmatodea > Timematidae > Timema > Timema cristinae. The sequence continues at coordinate 87,160,478 of JBCFYV010011172.1, forward strand.
TGAAGCAGACTAGTATGCCGATGATGGGAAGATTTAGGTTAAAATCTCGGTCGGATTTACTGAAGTTGGTTTTTCCAAAATTATTTCCATTCTTCCTCCATGCAAATGCAGTACAATGCCTCTAAACATAACCTTCCTAATCATTAGCCTAATTAGTACATAAGTGTATAACCCAAACAGGTATTAAGATGTGCTACTAATAACAAAAAATAACATGTTATCCAAATTAATTAAATAATTTGATTAGGTCTGTAACTTGTACTTGTGTTGTTTACTATATATCTAAATTTGTGCTATGTTGTAGTGCACAGGACCATCAATGGAGCCCACAATAGTGACAAACAATGTCCTCCTGGCAGAGCACATCACACCTCGCTTGCACCAGGTTAAAAAGGGAGACATTGTCATTGCCACCTCACCAACAAACCCTCGCATCCACATCTGTAAGCGAGTGACAGGACTGCCTGGGGACAAAATATTTTCTGGATTCTCTTATAAAGTGGTCAGTTATTTAAAATTAGGCTAGCTAGTAGGGGTGTGGGAATCTTCAAAACTTCAACTTGATTTCGAAACAAACATCAGCTTCGTCTTCGCTTCAAAGTTTCGTCAGTAAAAATATTGATAACTAAAATACTTATGTTTATATTTAACCATCCTGAGCTGTTTCACACATTACAAATTAATATTGCTATGGAAAAAAATTTCTGAGGTAATTGAATTTAATGTTATGATAGTAGCTTGATTTGTCAGATTAACACAAAATATTAAAAACAATTGTACAATAAAACAATTTTCAAGTAATTTTAGTGCATGAGGTAATATAAATAAGAACAATATCGATCCGGCTTTGCGAGAATATTTAATATATGCCATTCGAATTTGCTTCAAATTGAAAAAGTGGATGCCGCACACCCCTATTAGCTAGTTATTTTAGTTTATTAGAATATATGTTGGTACATGACAAAAAAAAGTTGGGTGTTTCGAAAACAAAGGTGCTTAGGAAGATATTGGGTCCAAAAAGGCATGAGTCTACTGGGGAATGGAGGAGGTTAATAATGATGAGTTAAAAACCCTGTATTCCTCACACATCGTTAGGATAATCAAGTCCCATAGATTATAGTGGGCAGGTCATGCACGGTGAATGGGAGAATCTAGAACCGTGTTCAGGTTACTGATTGGCAAACCCAATTAGAAGAGACTATTGGAAGACCATAAGCAATTGGAGGTTGTAATCGGGTGGGCTGGATAGAACTAGTTTAAGATAGGGATATGTGGCACACTTTTATAAGTGCGGAAATGAACTTTTTATTCCTGATGCCATAGAATAAGTAAGGAAGACCTAGCTAGAAATGTATTTCATCTTAACTATTAATAGTTAAAACACTACATAACTAAATATTTTAAAGCATATAGCTCAACTGAGTGGTAAGACGTTTGGCTGAAAAAAATTATTAGTTTCTTAAAAGTACAACAAAGCATAGGCCTTTCACACATAGCTCGACAGTCTGTGGTTCAACTGGTAGCCTTATCCCTTTTTCTTCTGATACTCCAATCTCAAACAGGTTTTTAAATAAATAAGAGAAAGCGGAGCATCGATCTGCAAATTACCAGAAAACTTGGGTCACAAAAATAGTCTTAGTCATCTCACTATATTGGTATAATCATAGTAGAGTTAAAACTCTTTAGTCCTGCAACTTTGGGACCTGAGAAGAAGTACACTGGATCACAGAGTTCGACTAAGATCCCTACTACACTTTACTTATGCCTGGACCCTAGGCTTGCCCTATCAGTGATATCACTTCACACTTATTTCTATGTCATACAAGGTAGAATAAAGCTTAAAACAATAAATACCTTTCACAACTCTTAGTTTCTTCAAAGACATCATTACAAGCCAAAACAAAAATATATATATAATAAAAAACACTCGGCTGCAAATGTACATAGCTCTGGTGCCTTTGTACTTCTAATAGCAACATCCTGGTGGCCGCCCCTTAAACTAATGGGAGCAGATTCAAAACGTGCTGTACCACTAAATGCCGGACTAGAGAGTTTCAACTGTTACATGTTTATTGCCATCATCCTAACTTTATATATTTATATCTTACTTGTAGATTGCTACAGGTGTAGGTTTTATGTCCTGTGTAGATTGGCCCACAAATTGTGTAAGGTTGGACCACACTGCTCCACCTTTTCCCGATATACCCTGCATTAATAAGAGCTTGATGAGAAAAATAGAGGTGGTTTAAAGTAGAACCACATTGGGTTTGGTTTCAAAATTAAGGATTTAGATGTATTTAATAGGCATATACATAAAATAACAGATGTAGCGGGAGAAAATATTCAAGTTGATCATCCATAAACTGCTGTTGAAAGGGGAGAGGGGGAGCTCTAATTTTACATTTTGTTACAGTGGGTGATGTTGGGTCACACAGATCTTATACTTAAATTCTAATGTTGGAAAAATAGTATTATTGTTCATGTTTTGAAATAATTTATATTCAGGATTTAAAATGGATTCTGAGTGGTATTAAATCTGATTTCCTCTTTTAATGGCATATGCAAGGCCAAAGCCAAGAGAAGGTGGAGTGTTCAAACCCCCCCCCCCCCCTACCCCTTTCCCACTGAAGTTGACGGTTGAAACAAAGCAAAACAAACAAAACATTGAGTATATAGGCATTCTAATGTTTAAGTGCATTTATAAAAATTTCTTGGTGTTCACTATTCAGGCAACAAAGATTATGATGAAATAGGAAGTTTAAGTAATTGTGGGAAGAGCTGTGAAGTGGTAAGTCTTTGATACTAGGAAACAATAACACCTTTTAACTTGAAACTCTTGGAATTGAAGTTTCAAGAACATGTCATAAATGAGTCGCCAAAGAAAGAAAAATGAAAGTATCAGGATAAGGGGGCTATCAACTCCTCAACCAGCTTGCAGTTAGATACATTATAAGAGTCAAAGTCTTCAATACATATGCTCAAGTTGGAAATATATTTATTTGAAAAGTGAACAATTTTGGACTGACTTAATATTTTTGCAAGTACATACTTAATTCTCTAACTTTATCAGAAAAATACAAAAAGTATCCATTTTAGGTCAGTGGCAAAAACCCTTATGTATGTAAAGGGGGAGTGCATTTAACTTAAAAGGACTTTTAAGAACCCTCTTCACCAGCTTAAAGAGTTCCGGTGACCCTTTCCAAGCAAATATTTAACAAATATTGGTTGAGCTATTGGAGGAGTGGTCCTCGAATTTTCTTGAAAATAATACTCCAGAATCTCTTTGGCGTTAAAAATTAATTTTTACCCTGAAAGGTAGCAGGCTTAACAAAAGTTGGTTCTACAATGGTGAAGCTTATAAGATAGTGCCCCAAACCATCTTTTATATATTTTAAAAAATGCCACCAAACAGTGGAAAGGAGGATAAAAGGACAAGGCCCACACTTTTCCCAACAAAATATGGGCCTCAAAGATATTACAGTAATTTTTGGGGCACACAAAGCAAGAGCTCTTCTGCTGAAGAAGGGATCTTATATGCCTCAAAAATTATTGTAAAGTGTTTTAATTTTCACTATATTTTTCAGATAAATGTAGGCTCTCTTTCCCCCTTCTATCCTCCTTTCAATGTTAAATGAATGTATTATATATAATTATATAGACTATATTGCATAAGTTTTTATTTCTTGTCTGTGTCAAATGATTGGGGATCTTTTGTCTTGATATAGATTCCTCGCGGTCATGTATGGTTAGAAGGAGATAACCACAGGAACTCATCAGATTCTCGAACATTTGGACCTGTACCACAAGGGTTAATTCGAGGCAGAGCGTTGTGCAAAGTATGGCCACCCCAAGATGTACAATTGTTGACTGATAAAGGTGATTGCGATGTAAGATGATTGTCAGAATTATCAATAACACTAGGTACTAGCCATATCATGACCAACCCTTTAGTCTGAATGTCCCATGTAATATATAAACTATTTCAAGGTGAAACTCTACCCGCCTACAATCCAGGTTAAATGTGCACTTAAACAAAGTGGACCACTTCTATTTTAATGTATTTGTAAAGTGTTTATGTATAAACAAATGGTATACATGATTTATTGTATAATTTGAGTGTTGATTTTGAATGCCAACCTGAATCTATTGCAAGTGTATTTTATATAAATACAAATTAACAGATAATATAAATCATTTCAATAATAAAATATACATAATTATAGTAACTGCATTATATTTGCTGCATTACCACCTTTTGTAATTAATAATTACAAAAGGTGGTAATGTGGCAAATTTAATCAACAGCTAAATATATTTAGTAAGGTTTCTATTCTTAGCCCAGTTTGCTAGTTTTTAAACTACATTTTGGGACCACTTATATTTTAATGTATTTGTAAAGTGTTTATAAATATTCTAAATGTATAAACAAACAGTATACATGATTTATTGTATAATTTGAGTGTTGATTTTGAATGCCAACCTGCAAGTGTATTTTATTATAAATACAAATTAACAGATAATATAAATCATTTCAATAATAAAATATACATAAATTATAGTAACTGCATTATATTTGCTGCATTACCACCTTTTGTAATTAATAATTACAAAAGGTGGTAATGTGGCAAATTTAATCAACAGCTAAATATATTTAGTAAGGTTTCTATTCTTAGCCCAGTTTGCTAGTTTTTAAACTACATTTTGGGACCACTTATATTTTAATGTATTTGTAAAGTGTTTATAAATATTCTAAATGTATAAACAAACAGTATACATGATTTATTGTATAATTTGAGTGTTGATTTTGAATGCCAACCTGCAAGTGTATTTTATTATAAATACAAATTAACAGTTAATAGAAATCATTTCAATAATAAAATATACATAAATTATATTAACTGCATTATATTTTCAATTATATTTACTGCATTACCACCTTTTGCAATTGCTAATTACAAACGGTGGTAATGCGGCAAATTTAATCAACAGCTAAATATATTTCATAAGGTTTCTATTCTTAGCCCAGTTTGCTAGTTTTTAAACTACATTTTGGAGGAGATCCCGAATAAAATACTTTTGAATTTCTTCAGGTTTTGTAGAAATTTTTAAATTTAATGTAATTAAACTTGGTACTGATTTAGGTTGACAAGAGTCTGGATTATTTTCAAATTGGATACTTGAAAAGTGGGGCTTAGTACAGGAAATAAAACAATATATTTTGGTTACATAGCTGCTCAGTTTTAAATAATTAATAAGTCTTATAGTGAACTACAAAACAAAAATATGGATTTAAAACTAGGCTAAATGGTTTGGCCTAATTTATGGCCAGTTTCATAGTTGAACCAGCTCTAGGCCTACTAAACACAGGACTACATCTACCTAGACCACAATGAAATGGGCCAGTTTAATAGGAGACTACTACAGTCTCCCCATGGCTTCTTTGGTGCTGACCGACAGCTTTGAAAAGTTATCAGACCAAATTATGTATCCCTATGCCGAACCATATGATCTGCAAAAACATGTGTTTAGCAGCTGTCACTTCTGACAGTCAAAATTTAGGTATATACCTAAATGTTGACTTTCAGAAGTCAGCTGTCAGTCAGCACCAAAGAAGCTATGGGGCTACTGTAGATGGAAGACGTTCAGTTATTAAGTAATCACATGACTCTGGTTTAAGAGTTAGCATCTCTTCAATAGACAAACAAACCAAACAAATATTTGCAGAAATGAGTTTATAAAATTTATTTACCAATAAAATTTACATCTTTTTTTTTAACATCACCGTTACTGATTACATACATAAACATTTCACCTTCAACATAAAGGTTTATACTTTACATCTAATAAGTAATTCACACAAGTACAACTACCGGTTCCTTAAATTTGAGTTTTATCTACAACTTACTGGACACTTTCTGAACAAATAGTTTCACAAGTTAATACCTTTTCATACAAACTACATGACACCAGCATTTGGGGTTCTAAGGTGACAAATTCATAACAGTATTGCTGGATATGAGGAGATTGTGGTTCAAATCCAAGTCTGGTGCAATAAGAATGTTTCGCCCACATGCGATTAGTTTTTCCATAATAGCTTTACACTAATGCAGGTGTACTTCCCTTCTCTATACTTTTTAGATTATTAAGTAGTTAATAACTTTGATGTAACAGGTCTCTCGGTGTGGTGGGTCAGTGCAACTGGCTATGAGCCTAGGGATCCCAAGTTCAATTCCTGGGTTAGTACCTTGGGTATTTTTCCCTTGAGCTGAATCATGCCAAAAGTCATCAGGGTCTTGTTAATTAGAATTAAGTTAGGTTAAAACTCACACTGACTCCACAACTTCATAACAACTATCATCTCATTGCGAGTATGACATGTAATTTGGTACACCCTGTGCCACCAGAGCAGATAATAGTTTCGCACATGGTTACCGAACCTGGATGTCATATCCCTACTAGTCATATATGCCATATGATAAAAAAACTTTGGTGTTAAACAAACTAATACTTAGCACCACTTCTTATTACCCATTCGGGCTATACACTTAAGTACTACTTACGCTAGTGGGTTATAAATGGGGAAGGGTGAGTATAGAGGAAATGAACCCACATTTGTATGGAGGAAGAGTGGAAAACCATTTAGGAAAAACCGCCCCAGTTCACCCAAGCGAGATTCTCACCTCAATCTTCCCGTCCTCGGCAGTCCAGCTCAACACAAAACTAGCGCTTTAGTAGCTAATTACTCCACCAAGGTGGATTTACACATATTAAAGAAAATACATGACATTTCGACTATAGCTTTCATTGACATATGTATGACACCACAGTGTGACATGTTAATTTCAAAAAAGTATCCATAAGTTGTAGATAAACTATATATTCCTAATTGTCACTTGATAAACAATTAAAATATCATCATGGTACATACATTTTTTTTAACAGCCATTACTGTTTCCGGCCTGGGTCAGTTTTCCACTACTAGCTTGTTAGGCCTGTCGTAGCTTCATCTGCCATATAATGTAACTTAAGGCTAGGACAAGCACAACATCCAGTCCCCAGCCATTAATACATCACTGTGAAAGGGTAAAACCACATTTCACACCCATGATAAATTTTTCGCCCATGCCGGGAATTTAACTTGGAACGCTAGCGACTGAGCTAAGGTGTTGGATCACATATAACACACACTAGCAATTAAGCTGAAACTATTGCATAACACCCGCTGTTAATAAAACTAAATGCTACACAAAACAAAATTTAACTGATAATTTTTTTCAAACTAAAAATAATCAAGTTATATCACTAAAATATTTCCTTAAATCTGGAATAATTTTAATTTTTATTATTATGGGGCCTTAACATCTACAAGCTAAACTTATTTTTGCTCTTTATTGTTATGCCTTGATTCAAGACTTATTTTGGGTAGAGAAACAAAGTTTTAAGGACAAGGCCCAGCTTTTAACATAGTTGCTATTATTATTAGAGTTTAGAGGCCCATTGACACAATGAGATCATTAGGGTCATAGTTGCTATTAATGAGAGAACAGCATAATGTAATATCATAGATCAAAATTTTGAATAACTCATTTATTTTAATTAAAGCTTAGATCAAAGATTATATGAACAGAGTTATTTACAAAGATATGGAAATATGAAATCAAAGTGATTTTGTAATAAATAGAGGAAAAAAAATAGATAAAGACCAAGTTAATATTGTTTCAAGAAGAAGGCATAATGTTTTTGTGATCTCGAGAGTTTTGCAACTCTAAAATTAGTTCCTCTTTATATTCATTACCAAGATTAGCTTGTTATTTTATAATATTTAAATAAATGTTGACACATCACAAGCATGATACATATCTTTTAAAATCCCAGTTTATATTTTGTTTTGAGGTTAATGATGACAGAGAAAATAGTAGACCACTTCACGACTTGTAACAAAGGTGAGGATTCAAAGATCCATACCTATGCTCACCGATTATAGCCAATAATAAATGATCTCCATTTACAATTGAACAGAACTGTGGATGGTTTAAATTTTTTATACACAATTTTAAGGTTCTGATCAGTTATAAACATACAATATAAATTAAATCCAAACAATAAATGTAAAGAGACTCTTCTAAAACACAATGACAGAATATAATTAAATGTCTGCACCTCTAGCAGCACAAACTAATATATCAAAATCACATAGTATAACATTATGGTTAGTGGGGTCAGGGTTCAAATCCCATCTTCTCACCACACTAATGCAGGTACAATTCCTTTTAACTACCTAAATCATCCTTAGTGCTTAGATTAAAAAATTAAAAACTTGTGTTTTAAATATTCTAATTAAAAAATAAAACACATCTTAATTTTCAATATGACATCTAGAACATAAATAAGACCAGGTATTTTACATTTCTTTCAGGCTATAATTATATTTAATGTGTTTGCCAAATTATATTTATTATCTTGTAACCCTAATTATTTTTCATAATAAATGTTAAATTATGAACAATTCATTTTGGTCCAGAAATAGGAACTACAATGATGAGTGTTTTGGTTCAATCCAGCATAGGTTAAGTATATTACAGGCACATAGCGATGGGCCACTATACAAGATTTCACCTTTAAATTGGTTGGTTATTATCGAGTGTTAATGAACAAGTAAAAGGAAAAAAAAAAGTGAATCACACCCTATAATATAAGCAACATTAAACAAAATGTTGGCTCTTGAGTTTATTTTCTAGTGATTTTTAGCATTAAAATTCTACTCAATTTTTTTAGCTTAGAATTTTAATTTATTTGAATGATTTCTTTTCAAACAAAATTTTACTTTTAATAAATCTACACTGGGCAATTTTGCCAAAACATTTTGAAATTGGCACACGTTTCCTATTGTCTAGTAAAATTGTTACAATACGAGTTTTGATTATGTCTAGGTCATAAACACACCCAACCAAAAACGGTGATCCGCTTTAGTTGTGAACATCAATTCCAATTCATCTGATAAAAGTCACTTCTAGTGTCCTCACCTCTAAACAAGCTATGTTTGATTATTGTGCTCAATTTGTATCACAATATTGTTATAGTACATGAAAATTGATAAAAATTAGGAAAAATAAACTATAGAGTGAAAATTGAGGGAAGAAAGCCCACGTAAAGAAAGAGGAAATGATGTGGGTAGAATCCTATGCACAAAAGATAACTTCTTCCTTTATTCTATTTTATTTAAAGTAAAAAAAGTCACACACACATTGAGGCACAAATAAAGTTTTTATGTGTTGTCATTATTGCCTTATATTCTATATTATTACTAACACCGCATCTTACTACCCGTTCGGGTTATACGCACTTACGCTAATGTGTAATGGTAGGGTGATTGTGAGATGAAATGAAGGACCTACAGTTTAACGTGGAATCCGAACCACGGTGGAGGCCTGGCGTTCCCCACATTCACAAGATGTCTTGTCAGAGGTGAAGGAAGGGTTTGGTAATCAGATAAATCTGTGCCAGGACCGAGGATTGAACTCCGGCCGCCAGACCAGAAGTCTGACACCTTACCCCTAGACCACCAGGTCACCCTTTTATATACTATAGAAACAGACAAAAGGAAGATTTTTACCTTTGTATATTGGATTTCACTAACTTTTTTCCAATTCCCCTAATTTGGCTTTCTTCACTTAATTTTAATCTTTTAATATAGTTTCCTTTATTATTATTTTTATCAATTCCTGTGTATTGTAATATCATTTAGCTACTGAGCCTCCTCGTTAAATTTTATCACAATGTTTCCGGGTAATAATGAAACAGTAAAAGCAATGATACATTAAAGCTTACATTTGGCAAGTATTTTAACGAATAAGTTTATATCTAGCTAACACATTTTGATCTGTTGTCTTGAAATAACATACAATATTGATATAAAATTCATCACAGACATTTTAGTTCAAATTCATTAATGAACAAACATTAAAAATAATCATATCTTATTATCTAATACACACATAAATGTGTGTATGACTACTTTCATGATGCATATGAAAGTTTAATTATTCGATGCTTTTGAGACTTTTTGTGATCTTGGAAAATGAAAGAGGTAAAAATTTAAAAAACTATAAATGTTATTTGAAACAGTGCATTATTAACGATGGTAATAAAATAAAGAAATGCTTCATAGCAGTAAAGTCTGGTATACCAGCAACTATCTTGACAATTTTTACATGATTGAGAAAGTTACAAAACGCTTTCATTACTTATTTTTAAGTGGTGTGTGTGAAACTTCAAACGCTTAGACTTCTCTTTGGATAAATAATCTGGCTTCTTTAATTATGAAACTTTGCAATCAAGAGTATTGACAGCTAAATACACATTTAGGACTATGTTTAATTTGAGCTATCTGTACTGTTATATACACATTACAATTTATGGTTAACATGATTTACCAGTTTAGACCAAATAGGTGAGATATATTCTAATTTGTATTTAGTCAAAAGTTATGTCAAATATAATGATTATTTTCAACATAAAATAATATATTTATTTTAATATCTGATTCGACTTCAAGAATATTTCATATATTTAAATTAGCATAAGTGGTCTTTACTCACCCCCTACTTATTTTTAATAATCTCTGTTAACAGATATAATTTTTCTAGACATTTTGTAATCGAGTTTTTTAAACTAACACACAAGTGGTGGTTTCTATGAATGTTATTAAAAATGGGCTTGATTGTGGCTCTCCTATTTTCATAACTCAAATAATAGTTTGTTTCTAGTAATAATCCATTTTCAACTAACTGTATGGAAATATCAACACAAATGCCTTGCAATTTATTTAGCCTTACAATATATTTTCACAGCCGCCAACAAACTGCAAGTGTGGCTGTCTAAAGATTATCATATTTAATGACAAACACAATAAAGATGTGGCAGCTTTGTTGATTTTACTCAGTCTGGAACAATTATTTGTTGCTGCACATTGTTTTCTCCTAAAATTGTTCCACTGTAAGAAACATAATATCAGTAAAACTAAGTTAAATAAGCAATTAAATTTGGAGAGAGGGACCAATGTATGTTAAAAAACATCTGTCTGGAAATGATTGGCTAATGCAAGATTTTTTTTTCAGACAATTGCCTAGTGAAATTTAACATTTTCCCTCAATGATTGACCATAGAATGGAAATTAAAATATAGTTAATCCATATTTGTGGAATACAACTAAGTCGTCAGTCTTGTCTAGTTGTGATAATGGTGAGGTTGATACTCGAATCTCAGCCGAGTGTACTGAAATGGTTTTTTTATAAACAGTTACCCAAGTTACATCCAAACAAATGTGGTACATTTCCTCTAAATTCTACTCTTGCACATGATTGTAATTAAATGCAAATAGCTTGGCTGTAAAGTAAGACACAAAATAAAAAACAATGCACAGGATTTATCCAGAAAAGGGGACATGAGGAAAATATTCTCAGCGCAGTCAGTTGATATCGAACCTCAGCCCTCTAAGTGAAAACTAAGCATACTGGCCTTGTTATCAGCATTGACTTAGTTTCACTTAATAGAGGGAAGGCGGATCGCCCTCCTGATCTTGTGACTTTTAGAGATCAGTTGAGCACTAGCTTGGGCCTTGTTATAACTAGCCTTGCTGTCCACCACACTCAACGCAATCCCAAGTTGAGCAGCATAGTATGTCACCATAATCAGGGCCTGCAACCATCATCAAACATTTAACCAGGCGTAGTTGAATGTTGGAACATGACACATGATTAAGGTGTTCAATTGAATAGGGATGGGTACTTCGGATACTCAAAGAAGGACATTGAAGGTTTTTTTTAAAAAAACTATCAGATTTTAAATTAATTTAATCCAATATATATTAATATTTTTGGAGCATTTATGCTGTTGGTGTTAGGGGTTTAGTCAGACATAAATTAAGGACCAACATTACATTCAGCCACCAGATAATTAATTTATCCCTTAAGAGACTCTGTACTTGCATTTGAACAAAATTAAAATTGAAATAGAAAGATGTGTGTGGGAAGGAAAATATAAATTTTGGGAATTTGTATTTGAAAAAAGTGGCTTCAACCTACCTCTACTATTGGTAGAAGCAACTATCAACCTGACTTTGAAAATGGCTGTGAAAATTAGATTCCAAGGAAGTTTGAGAGAAGAATATTAACAACTATTCTAGAATAAACATTATCAATTAAAATTCTACCCCATCAAATGTCAAGGTTTAAAAAAAAAAAAACACAGGTTGTTATTAACCACTGGTCTTAGGTAAAAACAAATAATACAACACAATAAATGTATCATCATTTGTTCAATATATTCACTACAAAAATCACAAGCATAAAAAATAAAGTTATACAAACTCCCCTGAATAAGAAAATTTAGTTGTAACATAAGCAGAGGCATAACTAGGGTTGATCACGCCAAGGACAAATAAAAATATATGACCCCTTGAAAACTGTTAATCAAAATTTGGCTGAATTATTTTCACTTCTCATGGTGGTTACTCGTTATAATACTGGTTACAGAATAAAAATTAAGCTTATATTGTTGCTAATATTGCTAATGAATTTGAGTCACAGGAAACATGCCCCATCTGTCTCACCCTAATTATGCCACTGAATATAGGAAACTTTGTCACAGATGTAGCTTATGTGATGTAGCTGAAGATAATATAAAACTAGTTTGTTACTTGTCTTAATGAGTTTTGAAGGTCAAGGTTATCTAATTAGTGCCTCTTTATTCAGTAGCTATCTATTAGAAGTGATGCCAAGAACAACAATATAGACATAGGTAAATCAAAGTCACAAGACCATTAAATAATAATTATTAGAGTAAGCAAGAAAGAAGTGTTAGTATTGTTGGTTATATTTTTATGTTGATATATTATATTCTAAGTAAAATTGAGCAACAAGATCTGTTTGAATAGTGTTACCTCAGAGTCAAAAACATTAATATAACAGTAAAACACAAATGAAGGGGAAAAAATACAGAAACCAAACTGAAAATTGGAATGACTATCAAAATAGTTGATCTTTGTTTTGTTTGATTATACTTTAAATTGAGAGATATTTTCCCTTCTCTAGAATATAAAGTTCTTAGTATAGCAAATACGTATGCTTGAATTAAAGCTACAGCAGACTATAAAGTTAAAAGTGCAATTTGTATGGCTACTAATAATGAAAAAATTGATAGTTAATTATTAATTCAACCAAAAATTATGAATCTTAGTCGTCATAATGTAATACATAGTACCATATAAAAATTATAATCCTGTGAAATATCAGTTTTAAAAACCCTTTATTAGACTAATTTAAAATAAGAATGGTTCATTTCTTCTTCATCTAAGAGCTAGGAAATGTTTTTCACTTCTTTGGTTCTTATTTTTAATAAACACATGAATCCATCTGACATGAAAATAGTTAATAATTTTTCCATACACAAATTCTTTGTAGCTATTGTGCCTACTGGATGCCAACTTGTGTAGACACACATATTATAGAAAACCAAAACCAATGGATTACAAATAGCTTTGGAATAATTTGGGTAAGTAATAATTGTAACTGAGTTAATAGAACTGACCCACCACTAATTTTAGTTAGGTATGGGACCTTTGAATCCATAAGGCTCCTTGTCCATGACAAGAATTTTTGCAGTTTTGGAAAATTTACTGGATTAACAGTAATACATTATTTTATATACACGTATGTCCACAAGCCGGAATGACAAATTCTCCAGACACGGTGCTGTTTGTAGCACCGGATTCCCACTGAAGAGACGGCAGCTGGACGGTGTGCCATGTTTGCAGTGAAACATGTACCTGCCTTTCTATACATATCCATGAGCCAGCAAACTTGCCGTCAGTCACTAGTTGGGCTTTGAAGATTGCGTAGTTTTTCCTTGTGTTTCTCAGTTTTATTTATTTTTCATAAAAATGAGTGCAGAATTTCTTATGAATTATTAATAATGCTGGTCAAGAAAAGAACATTCTTGTCAGATAAAACAATTGATGAGTACAAACAAGACAAACGGCTAACTTTTGAAGCTTGGAAGGAAGTATGTGGACTGATCAAAGATGATTTTTAAGACACTGCCAGATAAGAAAAAAAAACATAAGTATGTTGTTGTCATATTAAATTATTATTTTTTATTATTTCGCTAGATAAAACATTAAGCATTACTATTCTTCCATGCACCCGAGTACAGACCTGACTAGACTATCGTCCCCATGGACAAAGCCACACTCTTTTTCTGCCGACGGATTTACCGTTCTGATGAAAATTCTTGTTGTGGACAAGAGGCCTATGGATATTTGAAAGTTAGACTTTTATTTTCCCCTCAAGTTTTGGATTGAACTTGGTTTAGAACTCTTAGGGGCTGTCCTTAAATTATATAAGGTTTGGAGGGGGGGGGGGTGGAGGGGGATTAGTATTTTCCTATGTTTTCTATGAGGGGGAAGTGGGGGCAGAATCTATCTTACATAAGGTTTTTATCAATGTTTATGGCAAGACAAAATCTAAAAAAAAAGTTTGTCAGAAAATAAATATATTAATTATATATGTTTCACTTATTTTCACTTATGTGTGTTACATCTAATTTTACTGAAATTAAAGTATTCTAAAATTTCAATCATTTGCATTATTACCAATCCTGATGTCTAAATATAATTTATAAGCTAATCTATTAAATCGTAAACTATTATGCAGGATGGGGTAAAGGGGGGCCAAATATCTTGCAATCCCATACATAGGGGAGGGGGGTTTCGAAAATCATGAAAAAAAGCCTTATGTAAGTTTAAGGACAGTTCCTTATTGATAGTTTCATGCAATGTAATTAAAGCTCAAACTTAACAAGACCCCAGATCATTAATATACCACTTGACTGAATCCAATACAAAAAAAATAAAGCTACCCTTACTATTTTCTAAATAAACTTAAGCATTCCCTGGTGTGCCTTTAGCACAGCTATCTACATAGGCTGGCAACCATTTTCAGCCATTTTTTTACTCATTTACTCTTATTGGACAAATATTTTACCTACCCATTTAGTGTATTATTCATGGGCATATTTAGCATTGAATTAGTAGCTCCATCTATCATATATGAAGTATTTGGATTGGCTAAAAGTACATTAGTTCATTGATAGATGGCACTACAATAACTTACTGAAATGAAACATTGATTCACGCCCACCCCAGGGAACATTCGGTAAAACAAAGATATCATTCAAAACCTGCGCCAGGGGAAGGGTTAAGAAATAAAGTAAAACCTCGTATGTTTATAACATTTTCTAAGATTTAGAAATGAATTCGATACTCAGGATTCTTTGGTAAAACTAAGATTGAATCCAAGACCCGGTTTCATAAAATTGGAGATCCTACCCAACTCAATTGAAAATATTACATTTGAAATTGGGCTTATCTGCAGTAGCCTACTCTTTAAGTTGGTTACCTGTGAATGAGGTATTGGATGATGAAAGTGTTGGAAACCTATGAGAGCATCAGAGATGGCAAATATAATGCCACCTGCACAGGAGCATAACTTGGTCCAAGTCCACAACTCCTGCAACACACAATACACTAATTTCAAATACAACTTTAACACAGAAATACATTAACATAAACTCGAGCTGTAATGGGGAGTAGAGATTAAAACTTTCAGGTTTTTAAAAAACATGGATGTAGCTACCAAGAAGGGGAGGGCAGTTAAGGGGGGTGTACACATTTCCTTCCAAGTTAATGTGGTCTCCTGATAGTAAGTACTATGAATGAAATAAGTAAAATTTGGTAATTTAATAGCAGTAGATTAAAGCTGATCTTAATTAGTGAAACCAAACTAACATTAAGACATTATAAATCTTGTTCTTGGAACCCCCATCGCTATTACCTCAGCCATTGTTTGGACCACACACTCCCAACGTAAAGTTGTGGATATGGCCGCAAAGAAATATGTTTGAATTTTCTAAACTGTTCTTCCAACCAAAATCAGGGTATATTTGTACTCTACCTTGATTTAGATCTCAGTTCAAAGTCAACTATGATATCACTAAGCTAACAAGGTTGGTCTATGAGTGGAATTACCTCGAAGAGTTGCACCCTAGCAATGGCTCGCCAAGTCATGGTGATAAGCAGGATGCTGTAGACAGGAACTCCGACTAATAGCACACCACTCAGTCCGCGCATAAGTGCATAAACAGCTGAAACATGATATACTGACATAATTTCTATGCTATTAGAGTATATTTTAGTAATGATATTTAATCATACTTTTTTTCAGGTTTTTGATATTAAAGAGGTCATTAGTGATTTGGCCCACACTTGTTTTAAGCTTCAACATACTAAGTTCACCTGTTCTACACCACATTAATGTTTGAGCTCAACAGGATTTAGACCATAATTTCTCTGATGGTTGAAAAGCATCCAAGACAGAACATATAGAGAATTGTGCTCATTAATGAATATAATATTGATCTCACCTACAGCACATGAGTTGAATAGTAGTACCCCAAGTGCGATGTTCAAAGGTTTGAAGCCAAACGCCGCAATGTACATGAGATGAGCTCCGCCAAATGCCGCCATACCGTGCAGGAAGTAATGAGGCCACACCAACAACGCATCCCCAACACAAGAGAACACCAGGCCTGTCAAGATCCGACGTGAGAATGCATATCTATAAATAAGGGAAGACTCCTCATAGAACACATCTGCTACAAGTTTTATCAACACACACTGAAGGAAAAATGGGAAGTCACAAAGTGGAAAACAATATCAGTGTGAATGCAACCAGTCAGGATTGAATCCTGACACCCTGGCTCAACTAGGAGTTTAAACCACTAGTTCTAAGAACCTATTTACACAAGAATATTTAGCCGCGCTTCGCGAAATTGTTTTAAATGTTGGTGTTTCCACAAGCAAGCATGCACAGATAAACTATTAGTGCTGCAGCCTTGCTCGATCACCTGTTCCGGTCACACACCAAGCAATTTCTCGTAGAATGGCCAGTCTAGATGTGGGTAGATGTTTATTAGTGAGATAGAGAGGTACAAGATTAATATGTAATAACATACTAAAATATTCTACTGATGTGCAAAAATACTTGGAAAATGCTTCACCTTTACTTGTTTTTTAAAATAATGTAAAGAAGTGTCCTGTTCCTAGTCTTGTTGAAAGCAGATGGTGAACCAAGTACCAATGATGACTATATTAAAAAAAAAAGATTATCTTATGTAATAAAACAAATACAAATACTTCATCCTTGAAGACCATTTTATTGTTGAAAACATGGTGCTGCTAAATACACTCGTGGAAATAGGCTAAGCGACTGGAGCCGTATACTGAGTGTACACTGAATCGCTCATACTCTACTCACTTGCTTTATACCATAAAAAGGCTATTAATGGGATCTGAACCATTATCCCCAATAAGGTCAGTCATGTCATAAGTTCATTTGTCTTGACCGAGTATGGAATCAATAAATTGTTACCGATGCTGATTGTCATATGGTCTTGCAATATATTATATTGCCGGTAATGTGGTGGTCAAGGTTTGAATCTTGGCCAGGTACACTGGGGGGAGGGGGATGGTTTCCATGTGTGGTTATCCCATTCCATATTCATGCTAATGCGAGTACACTTCCTCTATAACAACCATCATTTATTAGATTAAATAATTAATATCCATGGTATTAAATGAGAAAAATGTGTATTTAATTTTATGGATAAACTACAATCACTCAACTGTACAAATAACTTAGTAAAAAACCAACACATCTTCACACCAAGTGATCATCACTGCCATGAAATAAGAGAATTGGTACCTACTCATTGCCCAGGCTCATGCCATGCAGCAGTACGAACACTATGAGGCTGACAATGGGCAGGCATTTGATACACATCGCGAACATGATGGCCGCTCCACGGGATGAACAGCACAAAGTAAATAGCCAAAGTCTTAAAGAAGGGCACTAACTTTGGGCCCACACTCTTTAACTGAAACAAATAAATGGAGAGCTTATCAAACATTTTAAGTGGGAAAGAAGGAGGATGGGGTAAGTTTAACATCTAATAAAGCAGAATATTCATCAAAGATTTAGGTTCTCTATCATACAGTATGAGAGTTTTAACGGGTTTTTTCTAGTCTAATATATCAATATTTGATATTAAGGGTGTACAAACGGACTGGATGGGTTTTAACATCTTATTTATTTATTCTGCTTGGGAACCATTTGTACTCTCTTGATAAAAAAATACTTTTGTACAAACATTGCTATGAAATAAACTACAACAAAGCTTTTATATGTTAATATTTTTCTATAACAATGAAAATATTTGGAAAGTCTTACAATAATATATATAAAAAAAAGTTTGTCTCAAGATGGAACAAATTGGTCCCCCAAAAAATGAAATTAGTTAAAAATTAATCAAAAGTGCTTAACTTATGTGTGAAATCAATTGTATGATTTAAAAACTAATGACTATCACAAACTATCAATGGCTTTCAAGAATATTGGAATAATTTATTCTATAGTTACTATTGATATTTAGAATCATGAAAACATTGTTCTAAAATACAGCATATAATTACTTACAAGATGAAAGTATACCTTTTTAGTTTCTCTGCTATTTAAAGTAATTTTTTTTTTTAGTATTGTTGGTTTAGAATATGAACTAAGGAATTTGGCCTGCATGACTATAAGATTGCACTTCTTCTTGGCTCTTTTAATGATTAGATTTCATTAATACAAACTAGAGTAAAAATTTAGAGCCTTGATACTAACTTCATAATAAACAGCAGTAATGCAAATGAGTGGGACCACAACCTTATTCTAATTTGTGTATGACCTTGAAAGCCATGTTTAGCCTACATTTCACATCATATGACAATATATGTGTTATCAGGGAAAATGTCAACCATCTCTAGTTTTTTATCCTCCTTCAGTCAAGTTTGACTTAATAATCAGAACACGTAAAATTCCTCCAATCAACATCAAATACAAAAATGTGTCTATTCTTGAAACAAAGGGATTCAAGCAAGTGCCTTGCAACCTTCAAAAGTTAAGAGTCATAGATACAGACTTGATTAGAAAAAAAAATCGTTAATGATAGACAAACCATTCTAAATAGCATGTGTGAAAAAAAAAGTATTAGACTAATGGTACAATATAAAAAGTTTTACTAAAGTACAGAAAAGAACATTATAATCATAATAATTTCACTATTCCCATTTGTGAGCTAATGGCTTGGCGACACACCAAGTATCTTGTGTCAACTATAGTTTATACCAGAGATATTCAACCTGGGTTTTGCATACCCCTGAGGGTAAGCAAAGACATCTTAGGGAATACATATACAATTAATACAGTAGGATTTGGCTAATATTACATTGGCTAATTAGAAAAATTGAATAATTCAAATTTCAGAAGAAAATATTTAATAATTCGAAGCCAATTGTTATTTTTAAGTTTGTACTAACTTTATAATCTTTATTAAATCACCCAATATGCCAATAATGTTAACTAGAGTTATTGACGCACAGTAAAAGAGAAGATACACTGAATCCAATTCATATGTAAAAATACAACATTTTTAACTCGATCAGGGAATTTGGAAAATTTGTTTATTGGTCAAGATAAGCAAACTACAAACACTAAGATCATTAATTTTTTTCAACGCAATGCCATTTAAGTGCAAAAACTGTTTTAAGTCTGCAATTTTCTTTGTTAATTTTTCCAAGTTTCTATATTTTGTGTCCAAATTTTTCTTGTTTTTACATGTATTCATAATTTTATAATGTGTGTTTTGGATACCTCGAATTGTTTTAGATATCCCTTGGACTTTGAATTAAAAAGGTTCTTCTGTGTATACATTATTTCATGATAAAGACTCAATATTCAGGGCCTGGTTAGAGTAAGCTACATGTTCAGCCATTTGTTTCCTTTATCTTTTAGATGTAGATTATAGAATATTAAACTTGCATTATACGCCAACAATTTTGGAGTTACAAAGCTGAAGAGAAATTATATCTGGGGGTATGCGAACAAAAAAGGTTGAATACCAGTTTGTAATATTTATGTACAATCCTTGAACACAAACTTGCGTCAAAACCTTAGTGGTATAATGTATTACCAATGGGCCTATTCTACAATGAATAACCATAGCTCTGGGATGTATCCCAAAGCTAGAAAAGGTGCAAAAGTTGACTGCACAAAGAGAGTTGTAAATTATGAGGATTGGTAGACAGGTAATGATGATGACTTATTACTTTTGTACTCTCACAACTAGTGTGGGACATCCAAATTTAATCACATTAATGGGGTAGGGGTGAGGAATAAAGAGGTTAAAGGAAATGTCCCTCAAGTTATGTGTAGGCGTAGAACTAAACCATTAGTTAAACACACCCTTGGTACGACCTGTTGGGAGTCAAACTATGGCGTCTATGAAACCATAAAACCACACTATATGATCTTGATGTTTAGTCTGTGTCCCTAAATTTGGGTATATGTTAATTATTTTTAATTTGGGATATTTAATATTCACTTTATGAGTCAACTGATTATTTCAGTGCATAATTTACAAACTAACTATATTTTAACACACAACACCCATCACTGTGCACAGGGAAACACTGATTTCACCAATGTTAAATTGCTCGGCCATGCTGGTAATTAAACCTGTAACCTTAAGTCAATAGGTGAGATGTGCAATAATGAATGTAGTTGGAGCCATGTCATCTCAATGGAAACAGTTAAATAGTTGAGAAAACAACTTTCAGTTTCAAAGGAGAATACAATATTGTGAAAGGGGATGACAAGCCACAGATGGGTTTATTAGGGGGAAGGTGGAAATCAGAGGATAAGATTGAATGAAAAGGGAAGATAGGCATAGTGAAAGTGGAGAAGTTCTCTTCTTACTACATAAATGGAATTAATTATAAGGTGATTTGTAATATGGATTAAAAATCTAAGACAAATTAAAATTATTATGAATTTTATTGCAATATACTTACCACCTGGTGGAACCTCATTTACAAGATAAAAATTCAGGATACATTTATTTATTTATTTTGCTTTTGTTCACTTATCTAATAAAAGTTTTAACTAAGATAAACAAAGGTTTTTAAAATATTATTTATTAAAATTATAAAGATAATATATTTATTTTTGAAACAATGTGATAAAAATAAAATACGTAAATGTCACTAACCACTTGTTTTGGAGACGTAATTTCACACATAATAATAATTGTTGATTTTTCAAATAGTGCTAACCCAACCAATCGAAGCTTCCTTATAATAAAGGCCTAGTTGTCGTTTGACAGCTATAACAGCTGGTTATGGATGACAGCTGGTCTTGACCTTGAAAGGGTTTGTTTTGATTAATGTACAAGATTGCAAAACCAAAATATAATATGTATTAGTGCAAAAATCCAAATTAAAAAAAAGTACTAGCGCTAGTGAGATATGTAAAGTTCTATTTTTCAAATACTGGAAAATGAAATGAGATTAATATAAACATGGAGGGAGTTAAAAGAGAAGTAAAAAAGGAAAACACGCTTTTCGCCTCAGGCAATTATTATATTATCTTATCTAACCTTGGGACATTTTAATGTAGCCAAAGATAAATTAATGTATTATGGAAGTTTTAAAGGGGATTCGGAATGTAAAGAGAATTTTATTTCTTGAGTAGAAAGATAAATTTGTGTGTAGCAGGTGGCCAAACTGAATTGTAAATGAAAAATGTAAACAAACTTAATTCAACATTTTATGAGATTCATTACAAGTCAATAACGGTGAACTTAATTTTTATGTTTTATATTATTATGAGTTTATGAAAGAAAGCATATCACGATGTCGTCTATTGTTTTTTTCTCTACCTGAACTATATTTATCTTATAAAAAGTGGGTTAGTGCAAACCCTCATACAGTCGGTGAAGTGGAGAGTATTATTAAGTGGGTTTCATATTTGATAGCAGGTTAGTTAACCTTGAAAAATTTACTAATAGAATTTTTTCAACAGGTTAGTGTGTCAAAAATAAACTAATGACCATACTAAACGAAGTTTATTCAACAATTTAAATGAGGTGACCTGGTGGTCTAGGGGTAAGGTGTCAGACTTCTGTGCTGGCGGCCGGGGTTCAATCCTCGGTCCCGGCACAGATTTATCTGATTTCCAAACCCTTCCTACACTCTGACAAGATATCTTGTGAATGTGTGGAATGCCAGGCCACCACCGTGGTTCGGATTCCACGCTAAACTGTAGGTCCTTCATTTCATCTCACAATCACCCTACCATTACACATTAGCGTAAGTGCGTATAACCCTAACGGGTAGTAAGACGCGGTGCTAATAATAATAATAATAATAATAATAATAATATAACAATTTAATGTACTGTAATGATTCAAATTGCTCTCAAATAGATTGGATTCAAAGAGTCAAAAACGTTTGCATTATTTAAAAAAATAACGCCAGCTGTATAATTCATAATTTAAAAAAATATCCTAACTCTGGTATTCCACCGGGTATGTGAGATGCAAAAGTCTACAGCAACCATGCTTTTACTTTTCCATAACAGACTTCTTTTTAAGAAAAGGTAAAAAAAAAATAAAGGCCTATATTTTTACTACTGTTATAATTAATATTAGATACAAAAAAAGTCAGCTGTCTATATAGACTGCTAAGACTATTTAATTCATAATTTTGAAAATATTTACACGACTCACCTACTTCACAGGGTATCACGAGAGACAAAAGTCTACATCAACCACACCTTGGAACATCTTTTTTCCATGGCAAACTTATTGTGTTTATAATTTTTTTAATTAGTCAACCAAGCTGAACCTAACCTTACAAGTCTGTTAGTCTGTTAATATTCAATAAAAATTGCATTTTGTATGGATTACCTAATAGCCTACAATTAAAGACTAGTTATTTCCATGCCAAGTTGTCATGTACCTGTATCTTTCAGCAAGAAATCGTAACCAAGTGGTCATGAATCTGCTAGAGTTATAATTTGTTGGGAATGCCAGGCCGCCACCGTGGTTCGGATTCCACGTTAAACTGTAGGTCCTTCATTTCATCTCACAATCACCCTACCATTACACATTAGCGTAAGTGCGTATAACCAGAACGGGTAGTAAGACGCGGTGCTAATAATAATAATAATAATAATAATAATAATAATTAATATAATTTGTTAAAAATAATATTTAGTGTTTTATAATGTAATCAACCAAACTGAACCTAATTCTCTAAGTCTATGAAAATTAAATTACAATAACATTTTGGGTGGATTAATACATTTAGAGACTTGCCTAGTTATTTCAATGCCAATTTTTCATGGTTGTATGATGGTATAGACCAGTGGTGTAGTGTGGGGGGAAGTGTAGGGGAGAGCCTTAAGGGCAGTTGCCTCAGGCGCAAAATTCTTAGGGATACAAAATTTCAAAAGAAAAAGGTAGTGGTTATTTCACATAAAGCTTGCATAAACATTGTGTCTTAGTTCATGATATTCAAGAATCGGGGCGGATTTATGCATAGGCCTAGTAGGCATGTGGCTACAGTGGCAAATTTTGAATTGACGAAATTTTTTCTGCCAGGCTTCAATCATTGAAGTTCAATGTGTGTGTGTTTGTGTTTGTAATTTGCCGTTTTCTTTCATGCAATAATGTTAATGGCTAAGATGGTGAAGCGAGTAGACGTTACATGGGAAATCATCTGATGTCATTACAAAACAAATTTGTGACAAGTTGCTAGCAGATGGCCTTAAGCTGGAGCACTGCTACGGCCAAGGATACAACAATACTGCAACCATGGCTGGACACATTAGAAGTGTACAAAAATGTATTTTGAATATTAATCCCAAAGAAGTGTTTTTGCCATGTAACAACCATTCGCTCAGTCTTGTTGGTGTTGGATAAAGTATGTGACTTTCTTTGGCACTGTGGTAAAGGTGTACACATTATTATCAAGGCCCACTCATAGGTGGGATGTTCTTAAGGAACATGCACCAATTCGCTTAAAGCGATCATATGACACAAGATGGAGTTCAAAGCATGAAGTTGTACACCTACTTGCTGAGTACACCAAGGAAATAATAGACGCTTTGTAAGTGTTGAGAGATGGGCCAGAAGAAACCTTTCAAACCAAGGGTGATACAGGAAGTCTGTTAGTTTGCATCATGACCTATTCTTTTTTTCTCATTCTTGTATTTTTGGTACCCAGTACTAACCAAAGTGAATGATTCTCAGATCCACCTACAGCAAGAAGGACTTGCGTTTAATCAATGTGTGCTTAAGTTAAAAGCATTAGCTCTATTTTGCCAGAAAAAAATGAGACTGTCTAGTGTCAAAAGCAACTGAGAAAGCACTGCAGGTGTGTAAAACGTACAGCATTTCTAAAGACAAAAGAGTTGGAAGCCGCAAGAAGCTGGTTGATAAGAAAGTTGTGATCATGGCTTGACCTTAGTACAAAAAACATGCATAGAACAACTGGAAGCAATCATTCAGCTTAAGGCAGAAATTACCACATGCACAAAATAGATGAATACGATTCACAGGCGATTTGCTTTTTTGCAAATCCAAACATTGTTAAATGCTGAAAAAGGTGATTTTATTAATGAACAAATTCAGCACACATGTGCTAATTACACAGAGTTAAACGCTGCAGCTATGATTGCAGAAATAAATCGTATTCGGTGCCACATTGTCTAGTATAAGGAGGTCATTCCTGATGAGCAGATTGCTAACTGGACAGCTTAAGATTTTATTCGGTGGGTGTACAAGTGGAAGCTGCAAGAGAGTTTGACTAACTTTGTTGTGATATTAAGAATCTTTTTGACTATAACTGTTTCAACTGCCAGTTGTGAGAGAAGTTTCTCAAACTTAAATTAACCAAAACCTCTCAGAGATCTACAATGAGTCGAGAAAGATTGAGTAGCCTAGCATCACTGTCAATTGAGAAAGATTTCAATGTAGATTTCAATACGGTTGTTGAAAAATTTGCATAAATTAAAACTACAAGATTTTAAATGAATTTAAATATACTAGCTTTAAATTAGTTTTACTTTAATAAGTCAATATTTCTTAAATTATATTACATGTACTTAGGGTCAACAGGCTTATTCTGTATTGAAGGGACCCAGGGAGTGCTAAAGGTCTACGGATTAGGGAGCACAATACGTGCCTTGCTCTGGCGCTGGCAACCCACACTATACACCACTGGTAAATACATTTTAGTTAATTATTTAACTAACAATTCAAAATAGTTTAGTGCCTGACTTTTTGTTGTTTGCTATGGAATTAATTACACTATAAAATATAGGTCTAAAAAAATCATATGCCGAATTTCTTAAAAGAAACCATAAATGTTCTCTACCTATTCAAAATAGCAAGGAAATAAATTTATAAGTTTAGTTTAAAAACTAGTGTTGGCTTAAATTATAATTATAGCGGTTGTTTTATGGGACATTTATTGAGGTGATTATACACTCCTTGCATTCCATATACATACATGGCTCTTTTATTTTTCATGGTAGGCCTACACTATTTTAGCATCATATGACGATGAATGATTGTTGTATGTCTGGGTTACATAATTTGTAGCCCAGTAGTGGATAGATTAGTCAGCACTAAAGTACCATTGAGTAGGGGACGCCCGAATGTAATAATCATACAACCTTTTTCGTTGAGGCTCTTTCCATGTCCTGATGAGATGAAATGATGGTGATAGGTAGTAAGTGGAAACACTTAAACCCTAACCAAAGCCTGGTGTTTGTTGGGGTTCGGGAAAAATACCCAAAGTACCAGCTGAGAATTAAACCCGGGACCCCAAGTTCGTAGCCAGTTGCACTGACCATTGCATTACGGCTTCGGTTATTTCACCCTTTACACTCATCGGGATCTATACCTGTCCATTTAGATTATATTTAGCTGGAAATAGCTGTGGCCAAACTATTAAGGACCCTTTCGAGCCATAGCTAAACCATTGTAGCAAATGGAACCTTTATGATGCCTTTTGTGCACACATTTTGTGTTGCGCAAAAGCCATCGTGTGTTGTAGGTTGAAGGTTATTTTAGGCACGCAATATTTGCCGCCCATTAAACAAAATAGTAGTTGGAGGTGTTGCCAATGCCTTTGTGCTGGAAAGTGGAAGATGGATCCATGCATCATCTATTAAATTGCATATTGTCATATTATATTGGAAAGACTTAAAAGAAAATGGAATGTTCATTCTATCAACTTTGCATTTCATAACCTCTAAAATAATTAAGAGCCTACAGGGACAGATTTTTTAAAAACTATTTTTGAATAGTAAAATACATTACACACTAATTTCTATCCATTGACCTTTCTTTATATTTCTGGTTTTGTACTCCTCCAATGAAGAATCCCAAATGGCGTTATTTTTCTTGACCTCATTTATAAAACTTTCAGTACCTACTAAATACTTTTTCTTATAAAAAATGAGAAAAAAATCAACGATTCAAATGACACAATATTTCCACTTGTATAGCTTTCCCCGCAATTGGACCAATCTTATTTGCATAAATGGACCCATAAGATGCCATGTACTTAGAATATGACATTCAACTTTTGCATCTGGCGTTCTCAAGGACAAGACAGCAGTTTGACAAAATACAACGGCTTTTGCCTTGTGTGTCACATGGCACAAAATGCCTACATCAAAGGGCTCTAACATGGGACGAGTCACAGAGTCTTTATCTTATTGGTAGTGCTTTACAAGATTTCTTTGGTTCACTACTTTCAGTTGAGTACCACAGAATCTGTGTTTGAGCCGCATGAAACACCTGCAATTGAATGAGATCTTTCACACAAAACAATTTTTGGTGATTCGTTAGTGTAAAATGGTTACAGTATGTATATAGATAATCTGATATGTTCAATACAAGTCCGTCTATCACTTTTTGACTCTACTAATATTGAGTATTAACTAATTTATTACGACATTTCACTGACATTCTGAAATGATTGAAAAAATATTTTAACGAATTTGCATAAGGTCTTTATTAGCAGTGCAGGCCTAAACAAGTATCTTAACATTTGCCACAGTTGCTACATTTTCCAAAAAGAAATAACAAGGAAAAGTGTAAAAAATTTCAAATAAAGAAGATGCAAAAATTCATTCAAAAAATTAAAGATAAACCAAATATGAAATTATTTTTATTAACTTACAGCTACTATTAAATTCATGCAACAACATGACTTCAACAAGCTCAAATCCTTAGTATTTTATATATAATTATGTAAAAATAATTATAAACTAAAGTTTAATGAAGTTTTCCACTGTTCAGTTTGTATCCATTTTACTTGGTTTTAATTTACTTTTAAAACTCTTCAAACATTTCTGTCACTAATTAGTTCTTTATTGTAAGGCAGTAAAATAAGTTTAAAAACTTCTTCTTCATATATTATTTGAAGTAATTATCATCAGCTTTCAAAATTAGAGTGGTGGTGACCTGGTGGTCTAGGGGTAAGGTGTCAGACTTCTGTGCTGGCGGCCGGGGTTCAATCCTCGGTCCCGGCACAGATTTGTCTGATTTCCAAACCCTTCCTTCACCTCTGACAAGACATCTTGTGAATGTGGGGAATGCCAGGCCTCCACCGTGGTTCGGATTCCACGTTAAACTGTAGGTCCTTCATTTCATCTCACAATCACATTACACATTAGCGTAAGTGCGTATAACCCGAACGGGTAGTAAGACGCGGTGCTAATAATAATAATAAAATTAGAGTGTTTATACACTCTAATTTTAAAAGCTGATGATAACTAAGTAAGTCAATCTCAAGCTATTAATTTTGTGCACACCAGAATTTCAACTAGGCATGTAGCAATTACCAAATAAAAACAGATTCTTCCACACCCATCATAGCAATGAAAACCTGATGGATCACTTGTGGTCATTTGTGTAAAAGGTGACTTTTATGGTGCTATGCTGTGACCAAAAGTGACACATGTGAAAAAGGGCACTAAGAGTACCTACTCTTAAGTAATTTACATCAACACTTATTACATTTCCAGGTCGAATAAACAACTCCAATATTGTCTCCGAACTGGTGTTTTCTCTATCGAACATTCTTGTTCTTTACAATGACCGTATCATTCACAAAGCCAGCCATTTGGGAGACGTGACATTTGAAGGCCAGTTAAAAATATTGTTGACTGTTTTGGAATATTCTGAAGTATTCATTGAGATATCTTCAAGGAAGCTTTGGGGTGAACGAAGCAGATGGGTCATCGTGGTTTGCCTTCAAATTTTCAAGTAAATAATATGATTTCTGGAGACCGGTTTTTGTAAATTTTCTAAATATAAACTGGCAGACCTTATTGTATTTAATTCTTACAAATTGGGTTTTAGTCCCAGACTAGGTGCACAGTGGTTATTTATTTGTCCATTGTGACGTCTCACTCTTTCTCTAGGTGAATGCTAGTGGAAACATGACTTCATCATATTTACTACAATTAACTTATAAATAATAAGCCTACACAGGCACTAGAGCAGATAAAGAATTATTGAAAAGCTCCTTTTAGTGACATTGTCACATATACATTATTTTATATTGGTAGGCTCTCTCTCTCTCTCTCTCTTCTTCTCTCTCTCTCTCTTCTATATATATATATATTATATATATATATATAATATATATATATATATATATATATATATATATATATATATATATATATTTTTCATTTGTTTGCAAATCAAAAATTAAGGAAACAATGTCCCAAGTGAATGACAGAAAGAATAACAGTAATAACAGATATTAACTAGTTAAAACCTTTTTAAGTACTTCTTCTTTATAAAATAAATAAATATATATATATATTTATTTATTTTATAAAGAAGAAGTACTTAAAAAGGTTTTTAACTAGATAATATCTGTTATTACTGTTATTCTTTCTGTCATTCATTTGGGACATTGTTTCCTTAATTTTTGATTTGCAAACAAATGAAATAATTAAATATGTCACTTCTGTTTGAATGTGATTTCTAGGATGGGTAATCTCTATGTTTTAGTTTTGTACTGGTTCATTTTATTAACTTAACTTGAGAAATGATCATCTAATACTAAAAGATCTGGCTAGTGTTTGGCAAAATTCTTGTTTTAGGTTAGAAATCTGGTCATGATTTTAAAAAGTTATTGTTTTGGACCTCTTGATCAAAAAATCTTTGCCTTGGTGAATAAATCTCTATTTAAAATCGCTGAGCAAGATTCAGACCTGATCCAAGATTTATTTAATAAAATCCTATGTTTTAAAGATTCTCTTGTAATACTATACTACTCATTGTCAAGCTTGTGGCACTAATATCCACAGTTACCCCACAGGTGTATAGCGAGGTTACTCTTGGTGTTTCGACACAAAGTTGGCATAATTCAAAACCCTCCCGTCACCCCGCTTAAGCGACAAAGTGCTTCTGATGTTCAGCTGCAGGATGAGCGCAGAGTGCAGTGGCAGTCTGCCACATTTACACTTAAGAAATCTGGGAGAGTTATTAGAAGAGTTGAAATGGGTAAGCATATTTCTGTACAGTTTATTTTTGTTTTAATTTGAGATATGAGTCACCACTCATCCATTACCGCTACCTTGACAATTTTTATTAATTACTTTTACCAAACAAGCAGTAAGATCTATAAATCAAATTTAAAGAAAAATACCATTTATAAACATCTGATATTTTAATGCTTATTTAATGAATATATTTAAAATTTATAGGCCTAAAAGTTTATTTTTTGATCTATTCAAGAAAGTAAATATTTATTGAAAACATAAAATATATGAATGAGACACAACAGGCCTTTATTCCCAATTTAAACAAAAAATAGGATTAGACTTTTATTTCAAAAGATTTTAGTTCACTATCCAGCTGTGAAAATCTGCGAGCTTCCAAGTTAAATTTAAAATTTTGTATTGTTGTCTGATAAGAGTAAATATTTCCAAACGATTGACAAAATTAAATAATTTGATTTATTTTTAGCGCCTCCGATTCAGGGGAGACTTTGGAAACCGTTGTTAAAACTGAACCTTCCTGAAGGAGAAGGTACTCCAAACAACCAAGGTCTTAGTACGTTACACACATTTTCTGAGGTGAGTTCTCTGGCCGGGTCAGTTTAGTAAAAGGTCTTAATATTCAATTATCCTTTCACCATTCTACCGCCTTTACTCTCTTCCGTTCTTCTCATCTCACGTAAACACTTTCTGTTATATGCTTCTCCCATATCTTTCTTGCCCTCCCATGTGTCTTTTTCCTACACATACTTCGTTGCCAACATTTTCTTCGGCATCCTCTCTTTTTCCATCTCCATTACATGCGCCCATCTCAGTCTTGCTTCCTCTATCATCTCATGTACTCCTTGTACCCCCACCCTTTTACGGATAACTTTATTTTTAATCTTGTTTCTTCTCGTGACAGCTAACATGCTCCTCAAAAACTTCATTCCCATGGCCTCCACTTTACTAGTCTCTCTTACATCCACTGCCCATGTCAATATTTAACTACCTTTGTTAATGAAATAACATTTGCACGACTTAACTAGCATGATTAGGAAAGATGGGGAAACTTTGGCCTGTGTGACAATTATTTTATAAAATTATTATTTACTAAAAATGGACTATTGAAGAACTTACAGACAAAATGCAAAGATATATAAATGATAAGGAAACTTAATGTTTTTAGAATTGGTATTCATTTTCTCCTCCAAGTTGATAATAGGTGGATCAGTGGCGCACCCAGAAATGTACTTTTGGGTGGGTATACGATCAAGGCTGTAGCCAAAATGAAATCTCTGTAAGGAAAATGTAGGTAGGTGAGGTCGTCAAGGGAACAGCCCCATAACAGGCAAAAGCCAAGAAAATGTATGTGGCCTTACATACAATGGATTAAAGCTATTATTTCGGTGTTTTTTACAATTGAGGATTTCGAGGGTACTTCAAATGTGTTTAATAGTGTGTTATTTTTAATATCACGTCTTAAAATGTAACCTTTACATTCAAAACTTCTTCATTGTTCTATATTTCAGTTATATTGTACATTTAGGATACTATTGAAATTATTGATGGTCATGGGAGGGACGAATCGCCCCCCTTGTCATGGATCCAGCAATAGACACAATATATATAAATAGTATTTTAATTTTCAGTACAACCTCATAAGGTCAAACATTTTTTAATATGAGCGCTCAGAAAAAAAAAGTTCATCCTTCCCAGATGTACATTATATTAAGCTTTATATAGGAATAAGATAAACTAAAACTTTTATTCTAACAAGTTGTTACTCTTTGCTTAAATAAGCAACTGGGTAAAGTTACACCCTTAATAAAAAAAAGGTGGATATGTGTCAGACTCGGGTGCTTAACTACCAACAAATGGGGGTTCCGGATTACTCTTTTCAAATGTTGGTTTGAGGTATTTCTCAAGAAAAATATTAGTGATTCAAATTCTCCATAATCAGGCATGAATAACACAGACGTATTTTAAATATCTGAGGCAGCAAAAGGTAGTATAGGGCATCAAAAATCTAATTTAACACGTTTCCAATTAATTAAATAGAAAAAAATGTGTGTGTGGCTATTTTTGATGCTAACTGTTAACCAGCAACATAAAAATTCATCTTACTTCGATCTTGGGTAGAACCACTCGGAAAGTTTGGCCACTGTACAAGTTGTAATTTTATGATTTTAGCTCATATAATAATGTGTTGCATCTCCTTTGTGTTATTAGACATTGTATGTTGTGAAGCCACTTTTGCACCTTGGTTCTATGTATTACTGCGGACAAAAAGATTGGAAACCTTGGTTGTTGTCACTTGCTGCAGATTTGACCAGGTAAGACGGTTAAAATTATATCGGTAGTCACATATCTTAGCCAAGGGTTTTTAACTGGGAGTCTGTGTACTTGTATGTGAAAATTCACATTTTTATTATCATTAAGCTTTAACTGATGTCTCTTAGAAAAAAAAAATTTAACTTTAACTTAACTACATTTTTATAACTGATTACTAAATTGAATATTTTTAATTCTATTAGAGTGTGTGAAGTACATTTTTTCAATTCAAAATGAACTTGAATTAAATATATAAAATATTACATTGTACTTAGTTATATAACTTTTTGCACTAAAATCAGTTAAAAATATTTTACTGTACAGATGTTTTTAATAAGCTAATAAATCAAGTTATCACAACATGCAATTGAATTAATTAAGATCTCTTCATATTAATATTTATCTTTAATGTATATAACAGAACAGAATGGCAAAAATTGAACATAAATATAATATTTTAGCTGTGAAACTTTGTTATTATCAAAGACAGAACTTTCTTTCGAAGCTGAGTCAAAGTTTCAAGGCTTCACCCCCTCTCCCACCCAAATCCTCTGTATTTTATGCTTTTAAAAATGTTATTATGAGAAGACGTCTGTAGTTTTCACCAGACTATCGAAAGGGTACATGGTACACAAAAAAGAAGTTAAGGACCCCTGATCCAAATAATCACTCTTCGCAATGACTGGATTGGCTGTGATAGGGAGGTTGGAATTTGATCCCTCTCTTTTAAATGTAAACATGTGGATAGAAAGAAGTTTTGTACAAAAAAAAATCTAGGTCATTAACAAATCTGGAAACTAACACAAAGAGTGCCCATCTATTGTAGGAATGGTGGTAACTGACAACTAGCATAAGATTTCTAATGTTTATATGTGGAAATATTTTTTTTTAGTAATACTATATTATAAATCCCTTCTAATAATAAGTCCATAAGGATCAATGTATATTTGGCTTTTTAATAACTAATTGGGTGACCTGGTGGTCTAGGGGTAAGGTGTCAGACTTCTGTGCTGGCGGCCGGGGTTCAATCCTCGGTCCCGGCACAGATTTATCTGATCGCCAAACCCTTCCTTCACCTCTGACAAGACATCTTGTGAATGTGGGAAATGCCAGGCCTCCACCGTGGTTCGGATTCCACGTTAAACTGTAGGTCCTTCATTTCATCTCACAATCACCCTACCATTACACATTAGCGTAAGTGCGTATAACCCAAACGGGTAGTAAGACGCGGTGCTAATAATAATAATAATAATAACTAATTGAACGAACAAAAAATATTAATAAATTTATACTGTTTCCAGTTCTGAGCTGTAGCAACAAGAGATATTATAGTACCATGAAATAATAAATTTAAGAGTGTTATATTCACACTTGTATCTTCTTATAACTGTCCACCAAATAAATAAATAAATGTTTTTATTTCATAAAAACATGGGCATGAACACAACTGATTAAGTTTTGTATAACATCATCAACCACCATGATTTCATCCATTTCGTCTTAATTTTTGAAGCAAAGCCAGACATTTAAAAGCTCTTGTTCAACAATTATTTTCATACCCGCTTCAGTGACCGCATGGTCTAAGGTGCTACTCTTGCAGTAGGCTAGACTGCCAATGACAGGAAAATTGAGTTTCGAATCTCGGTTGGGTGCATTGATAGTGGTGTTTCCAAAATGTTTTTTTCACTTTCCCTCCGTGCAAATGCGGGTACACTTCCTGTAAATATCACCTTCCTCATCTCTACAAACCATTAGCATGATTAGTACAAAAGGGTCTAACCTGAATGGGCAGTAAGACACCACGCTAAAAAAAAGTTATTTTCATAAGTTTGTATTTAAATAATGTTAAAACACTAGCAGGAAAATATAATTATTTTAAACAAATTGTTGCTAAAGTTGTGATTGCCAGACATGACAGCAGCTCAATACACAGTCTCACAGATCGTATGGTTTGGTGAATGGAATACGGGAGAGTAGATCTCGTAACTTTTGCTAGCTCTCAGTTACTCTTATGCTGAATAGCCTATACATACCAATACAAACATTAATATAAACAAATATTAAAGGTATGTTATCTCATTAAAAGTGAACATTGATTAAATTAAAGTTGTTGTGTTTCCAGTATTCAGCTACACAGGGGCAACCTGACTCAACGTCAACGCTTGGAACTGTCTCGGCGCACTATTGCCCTACTCTTATACCTGTTACGCTCCCCCTTCTTCGACAAATACACAAACACCATTTGTTGCGTTTCCTCAATACACTCAGTAAACATGTACCTCTGATGGGGCTAGTCCTCACACCATTGGCCCAATACCTGCCCATGTGGCAAGACACTTATTTCTACATGTGGTCGACGTAGCACATGTCTATGTCAATCAAAAATTTGGGATTTGGAAATACATTTTTCAAATTGATTGATTGAGGGGATTTACATGTATCTTCTTTGTTTGGGTCAAGATTGAACATTGTTAATATATATTTTGATAACTTGTAGATGTTCTGCATAACATTTTTACACATAAGTGGTATATATTTTGTAGATCACTGATTTTTAATAGTTTGTATTTTAAATTTTCATGTTAAATAAAGTACATATATTTTTTTTATTGATTGTTAGTAGGGGTCTACAAATTTTCTAAATAAACTGATTTTATTTAAAGAGTTAATTGTGATTCAATAAATATTTATATTAAATAAAAAATTACCAATCCAATTTGCAGTTGTAAACAGCTTTTTCATGTGAAACAATAAATTAGGTTTGATTCAAGATGAGGAATTGAATTGGTAGTGTTACCTTTCACTGATAATAAACCTATTGCACAATATGGTAGTGAAACCACAACTATTGCGGCTCATTCCCACCTAAATACACTTGAGCAAACTCTAAATCAATTACAGGAGTATTACAGCACTAAACACATTACATACACCAAAACTGCCTCGTCTATGGAATCTAGAAAAAAATAAAATTATCCTTCAATATTAAAAATTAAGGAGACCCCCTAATGGTGAGTATACAAAGAATCCTCAAGAATACCAAACACCCAAAATGATGTATACAATCAAATCAATCAATTGGAAAAAAAGAAAATATACCACTAAAACCATGTTTTATACTCAATTTATAGCCACATGCAAAATTCGCACAAATATTGTGATAACGTGAATTTTTACATGCATTCTACTGTTTTCATGCGAATAACAATAATAAGTTGTTTTTCTCTAAATACACACAATGTCTTTATAATTTGGCAAATATCACGCCATGCAATATAATTTTAAACGTGGTAATAATAGCAATAACACTATGCCAGGGATGCCGTTTAAACAAATAGTATTCGTTTTTGCTGATTTTAAAGGTATAAAACGGATTATGAGTATTTTCACAGATATTTAGGCTTTTTTTTAGGTTAACATTAAAAATCACGATTTCTACTTTTACAAATTACAATATTTAAATTACTATTTCAATAGATTGATTCTTTGTTTTCAACCTTTAAAAGATTTCATACTGGTCCAAGCAAAGACATTAATATATATAGATCTTGCTACAGGCAGTCATGTTTGGCAAAATTATATATTCTTTATTTTTATTCCTTTCTCTTTATTTGATAGTAGTTTATTTAGTTTTCTATGGTGACATATTTTGATGTTATTGTTTAGTCTAAAGATAATCATTTATTTCAATATTGATATTTGTAAAACTCAAAGGTAATGATATTGAAATATTGAGTTTGACATTACTAAGCACAAAATGTTTTTTTGTGTATTTATATTTGATTCTTCTCTGAATATGTTAATAACTAATTAAATACACAATATAAATGAAGAATATACAGTATTATCCTAGTTTTTTTCAATCAATACTAATTTGACTTGTATTTACATAAAAAATATCACTATCAGCATATATCAATTTTGAGAAAAATAACACTTTTCCCATCAAATTAACCTCACCTTTTGCACGTGTCTCTCAATTTATATTAAATTCTTTGATATAAATTGCATATTAAACTTAGTTGAACTGGGAGAACAAATTACAAAACATTAAATAGACCAAAATAAACAAAAACAAATTGCATTGAAAACAATAAAGAGCAGATACCCAGAATAATAATTGATAGTTGATACAAATATATACTAACAGCTTCTTTATGTCTAATAGCTCTAATAATGCAAGGGCATGAGTGTCGAGTAAGTTTATCTTCCATTGTAGTAAACTAAACTAATTTTGATGGATAGTTGGTAGTATATTTTACTTTAATACAACTTTTCTACCCTTTCAGAAAACAGTTATACTTGGTGACTAAGGGCCAGTTTTCAGTCGCACTAAATATGCCTCAAGTGCCACTATAATACAAGACAACACCTACCTAAACTTGATTGGAATGGGCCAGTTTTGCATATGAAACTGACCCATTCCATTCTGGTCTAAACAAGTTTAATTTTGCATTTAATATACTACTGTACTCGAGATGTACTCAAACTGACTATAAAACTGGCTCTTAGTTGGCAATAAAAGCTGTGGTGACCAACATTTTATGAGTGGTAAAATATATTATATCCACCATGCCATAAAATAACCAATACAATATATGACTATACACCTCCATTGGGATAGAGGGTGACAAGAAAAACTACTTAGCAGCTTCTAGATTGAGTAATCCTAACTAAAAGCATAAATAATACAATTATAATAATCATATAAGTGGCAGCATTAAGCCAACTACCGAGTAGAGGTGGCTTCGTTATTTGATAGATCATGATCTTAATAAAATCCCACATTTGTGGCCGACGATTTCGGCACGTCCATCATAGACTGCCTTAAAATATGAGTTAAGAATGACCTTTGGCACGGGACGATTCCTGGATAGCTCAGTGGTTAGAGCAATGGCGTACTAAGCCAAAGGTCCTGGGTTTCTCATGTCCAGGTGTCAATTTTCAGAAAATGATATCTAGATGAAGTAATTCTCATTGAAAGCATAAATAATAGTTTTGGCTATTTGATTCTTAAAAAAAAATGTTCCAACCATAATCATTAACCCATTGGAGTAAACATATGGAACTGTTCCGTATGATAAGAAAATGGTCCAATGGCCAACTTATAGAACTGTTCCATTCACTTATTAACAAATTCAGAGAAAAATCAAACATAAAGGCACAACAAAATTTCATGCTTAGTAATGTTAAACTCGATACCGCATTATCATTACTTTCAAGTTTTACAAATAGCAATAACCAAATAATCAATTATCAATTTATATTTAGACCAAACAATAATAACACCGAAACATGTCTTCATAGGAGACTAAACTACTATCAAATAAGGAGAAGGGATATAATTTTGCCAAAAATGACTGCCTATAGCAAGGTCCATGTATAGTAATGTCCTTGCTTGGACCTAGTGTGAAATCTTTTAAAGGTTGAAAACAAAAAAATCAAAATCTAGGTATTGTAATGTGTAAAAGTAGTAATAGTGATTTTTAATGTTAACTTGAAAAAAAAAGTCCCAATATATCTGATAATACTCATATCCTATGATCTATTTTATACCTTTAAAATAAGCAAAAACAGACACTATCCGTGTAAACAGCAGCCCTTGCATAGCGCTATCGCGATTGTTACCATATTGAAAATTATATTGCATGACATGGTATTTACCAAATTACAAAACTTAAATTCGTGTTTTTCACATGAAAATAGTAGAATTCCTGTATTTTATTTACTTAGCATTGCGTCTTACTACCCATTAGGGTTATACGCTTAAGTACTAATTACGCTAATGGATTAGGAGTTGGGAAGGTTGAATTTTAGAGGAAGTGAACCCGCATTTGCATGGAGGGCGAGTGGAAAACCATTTAGGAAAAAACCACCCCTTGTTCACCCGACCGAGATTCGAACCTCAATCTCCCCGTCTTCGGCAGTCGAGCTCAACACGACTAGCGCCTTAGCCAACTACGCCACCGAGGCGGGTGGAGAATTCCTGTAAAAATTTGTGTTATCGCAAATGTGAATTTTTTATGTCCCTATTTGTTAGTAACTATGGGATTCAGAAAGTGTTGTGGAAAATGTCACATATAATGATTCAAGCAGCAAAGAAAAGAAAATAGAGTTATGCCAAGGTGATAGTATTACAAGCTTATCATACACTAATGTGTAATTAGTGGTTTTGTGTCGGTAAGTGATATTTTAAAAAATATTTAAATTTAAGGCAAAATATATCCAAATAAAAGTAAAATCCAGATATTTATTTTGAAACGCACATTTTACTCGGCTTTAATCATGCCAATATTTACAATTACATGGAAAAATATTACAACTTTAATGGGTTAAGGAATCTGTACAAGCATGGTAAAATGAAAAATTGTTAGAGAGAGTATAAATTAAAGGTGGAGCATTTATCATTGATGACAAGACACATATTCCAGAAACAATCAAGGATATATGTTGTTGCTATTTTCTGACTTTATACATTAAACAAGTCATGATTGCGTGTCTACCCATTTTACAAACTTAACCCATCATTATTGGGGATCGAGAAAACAAATGCAAGAACAGAAGTATGCCGGACATTAGAAACCAACCTACCTTTGTTTAGTCAGCTACCTTCCATCCAACCATGGTCTCATTGGTAGCAAATGAAGCTTGCTTGAGTTTATATTTTAATGAGTCAAGAAATTCATCACACTTCACAACGAGCAAATGTAAAGTGTGATGTCACACTCTACATATCACCCACGCTGTTGAACTGTGAGCCCGCCGTGTGTGGCGCTAGAGAGCAGGTCACACGGTCTTCCTCTCTAGCTTCCATGCGAGCTGACGTCAGTTCAACCAAGTCAGTTAACTCAGTTCAGCTCAGTCAACGATCCGCTAGCATTCACTTTTGCACAACTGAGCTTTAAACAGTTGTGCTCTGATTCACGATGTACTGTAATTTACTTTTGGACATGTCAATCTTCAAATGTTATCAAACAATTTCAAACATCTAAATTAAAAAATACTATGAACAAAAAAATATATCTCTAGTTTTTAATATGTCTCACCATTAAATAATAAGTTCAAACAAACTTCAAGTAAACTTAGAAATGAAGTCATAGAAGGAAGTTCAGAAAAGTGCATAGAAAACATAAACAAGTTTCACAAATTAATTTATAAACAGAGAAAAGCACTAATTTTGAGGAAAAATAAGTTTTTTTTATTATTTTAATAAATTTTATTGCAATATATTGAGTACAATGTATATAATATTTGTGCTCTAAACAGTATACTAATATTAAAGCCAATTAAATAACATAACATTTTAATAAAAAATACACCCAACATTTATTGAATAAATAGTAAAAATGTTAAAGCTATTCAATATCTTGTTTGTATTAACTTATACAATTTTATATCACTTAAAAATAAGGGTGTGCATTTGAAATCTCTTAATCAAGTTTGGCTCATAATATAAAGTTTTAGTAATTATAAATGTGTTGTAGTTAAAAAAAATTACATTATAGTTGGAATCCTATAGTTGATTCATTAGTATTACATGTATTCACAGGAAATGGATACAGGCATTGCAGCAAAATAATATTTTTCTGACAAGATTGTTGTACGAATCCCATGCTTAGCAATGTGAATACATAAAATATTTATGAACATTTAATTTCAAATACACCTTCTTGCCGAGTTATCTTTTCCCAAATAGAGGGATTAACGATTTAATTAGGCAAACTGATGTGTATATATTTTAAAATATTGTTTTTCGACAAGAAAAAAGAAGAGACTTTGCTGAATTTGATTATTTGAAGTAAACTAAGAACTTGCACATCCAAAGTTAAAAGTACACACAACTTTTAATCTGCCCTATTACTGAAATCAGCTCCCAACCCCATAGCATTTAAATGGTTTTCTCAATGCACAATAAATAATAATGGAACAAATATATAAATAACTTATACTATAGAACTATCACTGTGTAAAAAATACACACAAAAACTAGATAGTTTCACAAGGCTCTATTCTGTGGTGTAAAAGTGTCAAACTCAATATAAATAATAAAAAAAAAATGTTTGATATAATTTAATAGGAGTATAGATTTTAACAATAAGTAGGCTCAATGGCTCGATGATCTTATAATAATGGAAATTAATTTAAATAAACTTAACCAATAAATTCAAATATGGATTTGTTATAACTTATTAAAATATTGTAATTTTTTTAATGCAATCCGGATTTTTATTGTGTCAGGGTTTAAACTGCAGTAACATTGCACACATATCTTATGACATTACAATAATATTGCACTGTAATATATAAAAAAAAAGCAATATGGATTAGTAATGTGTCAAGGTTTACAATAAAATCAACTATCATAAAACCTGCTTCGGTGTTTGGATAGTCTAAGGTGTCACTATTGTTTAAGACTAGACTGTTGAAGACATGGAGATCAGGGTTCAAATCCTAGTCGGGTGTACAGAGGGTCATTTTTCCAAAATGGTTTTCCACTCTTCCCCCATAAAAATGCGGGTACACTTCCTCTAAGTTCAACCTTACTCATCTCTAACTCATTAGCATAATTAGTACATATGTGTATAGCCTAAACTATCATCAATTAGGTGAGAAATGCCACAATGGACACAGCAATCTGATACAATTTTAACTCTATACTTTAC
Organism: Timema cristinae; assembly: GCA_039000515.1. NCBI lineage: Eukaryota > Metazoa > Arthropoda > Insecta > Phasmatodea > Timematidae > Timema > Timema cristinae. The sequence continues at coordinate 87,200,985 of JBCFYV010011172.1, forward strand.
AACAAGTGAAAAGTGGCTCTGGGTAAGAGACAAACCAAGATGGCTAAAGATATAGCATTGGTGCGCAAAGCCAAAAGTCCTGAATTCATATCCTTGTATGAAGATCGTAATTTTTCACTTTATTGCATTAAAATAAATATTGCACACAACAGTTATGACATTTCAATAATATTGCACTGTAAAGTTAAGTTAAATTAACCTTTTTTTCAAGTGGTTTGTGAATTAATCTGCTTCTCACACAATACTTTCAATTGATATGCAGTTATATCTGCAAAATCGTATGTATGCATTTTTAATTTAAGTGTAAAGCAATACTAATAAACTATACTAGCACATATCACTGTGTTTACTCTGTGGTTCTAGTAAAAATTGTCAAGGAATGGTTATTATAACATAAATATTCATCGTAAAGGTGTAAACAATTTCCCCAAAGGAGCTCAAAACAACTATCAAATCATAAGTTGTTAGCCCACAACTGTTCACGCCTCAATTACCTGAATAGATTAAAAAAAATCACATGTATTACTTAAATAAAATAGCTCAGTGAGCCTACAAATTATATAAAGTCACTGTTCTATAATTCTCTTTTTTAACTTTTGATGATTCCAGTGTTTAAACAAATTTACATTTAGGGATATTGGAAGACATCGTAAATACAGCATTAGGTGATAATATATATAATAAGATACTTTAAAATATAGTATGCTGATTTTACATTGAAGGAAACTGGGAATAGTGTGGCATTGATGTTGTAAAAGTTTGTTAGTGGTGGGTAAAAGAAATGTTTGTCTTGCATGTTAAAAAAAATAGAAAAGCATACTCATTACAAGATCAACTTCCTCATTGCTACTTGCGCAGGAACAAATACAGATTTTATAAGGGTTTAAAAAATGCAAGACATTTAATACCAAGGGGAAGTTATAATACCAATGTGTCAGTCACCCTGATAGTTAACAACCAGATAAACAAGAGTTAAGTTTTTACAAAATTGTTGTGGTAAAGACCAACTTATTTCTGCTAACGTATAAATGCTTTTATCATGGCTCAAACACTCAATATTTTTTCTGATATTTTTGACTTTTTTTTTTTCTCCTTTTAAATATCAATATTTTAACAGTATTTTCTATTTTGTAAATAACTATTTATTTGTGTGCAAAATCAATTAAATGACTTAACACACATTAAAATACTTTTCTAACTAAAATATATCACAAATATAGCTGTCATTATGAAAAAACAAAGTAAAAATCTTACAAAGTTTTGCTTTGTTTGTCACTCTGATCTAAATTATATAGCTACCGATCAGTATTAAAACTATGATAATTTAATTTATTGGAATAGAGCATTAGATCATGGTTAAATGAGAGATAATCAGCACTGCATATACTTCTTAATTTTACCCAATACATAAATAAATTGATATAATTGTTTATTGCTAACCAATATTACTTTTTTTTAAAGGAAAACTTCTTTTCAGATTAGAAGAAACAGTACTTAAATTTTTAAGTGGAAGAAGGTACAGGGAAGCGTGATAAACAAATAAAGGACCAGGCCAATAAAGCTCTTTGATGACGATCATTTTATTTCAGTATTACAAAATTATATTCGATAAAACATTAATTTTTGAATAAAAAATAAACTGAAATATGTTGTGGCTACTATTTAGAGAGAGGTATAATGTATATTGGTATTGTAGAAACATTTATATAAAACCAAATAGCTCAACTGAGAGCATTATGTTCATAATGATGTATATTGCAAAGCAGTCATAAAATACAAAGCTAGTACAGAGTGGTTCTGACACCAAAGGATTTGATATTCTTGTCTTTTTCATGAAGTGTAGCTAACAATTTGTATTTATATTTTAAATAATGGCCTAAAAGAAACAAAATAATGATAAATGAATAAGGCAAATAATTTGCTAAGCTTTCTCTGATTAATATAGATTTAAACCCTCTAAACTAAATCTGGTAATTTTAGCGATCCTCAAACTTTTAATTCTAGATATCTGGTTCTCACACCACCCTCCTTATCAGAGGATATCTTAAACGAGCATACAAGGAGCCATATGCTTGTCCTGCCACTAAACACTCCCCTTTACATCTTCTAGCAATAGTATAAATAACAAGGTTATTAGATGAGCATAGCAATATGTCAACAGTTACTAACAAACTTTATGTTAATATTAAAGAGCTGTTAAAATATCTGAACAACTGGCTGATTTATTGGTGCATTCGATTGTACCTTAATTGGCCGAAGATCGGCATCGCCCCACCTTTAGACACATAAAAGATTAAAAAATACATTTTTGTCTCATATAAAGTATGATGAATCTTAAGCAGAAGTTAGATCCACTCATTAAGTGGAATGACTGGTGAATTTGTCCACACTATTTAAATTGTTATTTTTCTTTTTTGATCAACGAGTGCGTTTAGTTGAATTAGTATAAGTTAAATGCACATATGTCAAGGTTATACTGTATTCCTTCCCTGTAGCTTCTTCCAAATATAGCCAAGATAGCATAAAATAGTAGTTATTAAAATGCACAATAAAGGATAAGTGAATACAGTTAACTACAAGCTATGACTAAAATGTTTTCACTCACCTTAACTAAAGCTGTGCACACGCAAATCTTTTTTCTTGTACAGTTCAATTTTCCTAGGAAAAACTTGTCTTACAGTTACAAGAGTTATTATATCTACTTTCATTTTATAATAAAGGGAATTGATAAAATTAAAGAAAAAGGAAAAATAAACTACTAAGAGTAAATTTGACGAAGAAAGCCCACCTAGGGAAAGAGGAAAAAATATGATAAGAATCCAATGCACATAGAAGACAGAAGAAAGGAAGATGTCACCTTTGTGCATTGGATTCTTCCCACATTTTCCCTTCTTTACCTTTCATGGGCTTTTTTTTAACAAATTTACTCTTAGTAGTTTATTTTTCCCTTTTCTTTAGTTTTATCAAATTTCCTATATTATAAAATTATTTAACCATTGGGTCACCTCATTTTTAAACTATATCTACTTTCAAGTATTCATACATCAAGTCATGTTAGTTGCAGCTGTTACTCTTGATAGATACCATCAATACCTATCAAATATCACTAATAATATAGTAACATATTATTAACTTTTTTTTTTCTTTTCTTAAAGGCTCTTCCCATGAAAATTGGACTTAAAAGAGAGTGTTCATTTTCACTGTAACAGCAAATGCTAAACAAGCCTTCAAAATATGTTTATTTAGATATATTATATTTAGCAATATTTGGCATAACCAACACGAATGAAATATATTTAGAATAAAGAAGAGTAAATTAAACTTTCCTAAACTTATTCTCTATTCATAAAAGCACTTACACCATTTAAGAGCTTAAACGAATACACACAAAGAGACACATTTTCTTCTGTGAGTAAAATAAGTTGTTTGAGGTAAATTTTAAATGTTATCATTGATAACATTGAAATTTGAAACATATATATTGTACATTTGTTGGTATTGAAAAAATTTACAGAAATAAGACACCCTGTCCTCAAACTAAACATACAATTTCATTATTGCTCTTAGTTTTGCTGGCAGCTATCTTGCACTAACAATTTGTATAATACTAGTGAACTTGTATGGATTTCTGTGCTGAATTTAGTACAAACAAATTTTATTGTGTACAGAATTTAATTTACATCATAATATGGCTGCATGTGATATTACTAAAAAAACACCTTAAAGAATAGGCTTGAGCAACACTAAACAATAGGGCTCTGTGAGTACTCAGATTTCTAGCTTCAAGTCAAGCTCGTCGTTAAAGATCGAGATGGAAATTAAAATGTTGTATGCTTGTCATTTTCGAGCCTCCTCTTGTATGTACAAATCAATTTTTAATAGGCAATGGTAAGTATAGACTATTTAATTAAGATATCAGCAATTTAACTTATAAATCATTTGGTAACTTAACAAATTGGTAAAGATAATATCTAATTTAAATTTCACATTAATATCATATATACCTTAGCGCGGTCGATAGCGTGTCTGTCTACTGAGCTAAGGGTCCCGGGCACGATTCCTGGCATGGTAAAAAATATTTTATCATTGCTGAAATGTGGGTTTACCCTTTCACATAGATAAATTAACGGCCAGAATCTGGATGTTGTGCCTGTCCTAGTCTTAAGTTAATAACTAATAAACAAAATATGAAACATTTCCAATTTCTTAAATAGGCCTACTTGTGATTATTAGGTTTTATTATAGAGTAAATAATGTTATAGAGGTATATTTTGTGGGAATCTTAGCTCACTAAAACATCAATTTCATACATTTTTCCTGTAATTTTGATAGTGTAATTTTAATATCTTTGAAGAAATCCATCTTGTTTATTTTAAATCGCGTTTTTAAGTGTTATTTATAATTTGAAAACCAATACATCCAGTTTTTAAACTTTTTTTCTAAAGTATTTACTAGCTATACAAATTTAATGTCATTCTTATTTTACAAACATGTATTGTCTTAATATATTTTTAAGATCTCACATTTTTTAGATGTGGTTTTACATTTTCCCTTTGTTTTGACTGGTGACAATTTAAATACACTATTTTAATTTTTAAATAAATGAATCTGTTTTCTTAACATTTTAAAATTATGAATATACTCAAACTCGGGAGTTTTTTTAAGCAGTCGGCTCGAATGAAAAAAAACGAAGCTAACAGACACCTACTAAACAACATTACAAATGTTATATGGTACACTTTCATACTAACAAAGTTAAGTCTTATTTTATAAATTTAAAGAACTATACAAAAAATATAATATTTACTTTCAATAAATTATAACAACACATTTAAAATATTTTAAATAAATAAACTATAAACGTAAAACAAAATGTATCAAATTTATTTACTCTTGTTTAAGTGCATGAGCATTAAATATTGCATATGCTTGAATAATACTTACTGCATAAATTATACACATGAAACAACAGGAGAAAAACCATCCATGAATCACAGTCATGTTATACGAGATATTCAGAAACACATTCACACTTTCCAAGGATTTTCATCAGTTTTAGTTGTTTATGCAAACTAAAACAAAATCGTTCCTAATTATAAAATTTAGTAAGGTTAAAAAACAAAAAAATGAACACCTTAAAGGGATAGAGAAATAATTTTTAAATTAAATAAAAAATTTAGAAACATAAATCAAGGTTTCCTATTATTGTATCAAGTGGATTTTCATTTTGGGTTTAGTTTCAACATTAATTTTAATTTGGTCATTTAAGGGTAAACTTTTGATTTTAAAATTAGCATATTTGTGCGTACATTTTTTGCTAAACATATTTTTTAAGAAGATATAGTAATAAAAAGAAAACATATAATTGCATTAAAACATTCTAAATGGGCGAGGGGAGTATTATATTATCATTAGTATAACATTAAAACTGAACAAATGTGTACTGAACATTTCATTTAATAGCCCATCACTATATGAATTAAAAGTACCAATATCTCTAAAATAAACCCAAGTCTAGGGTACCAGTACAGGTAAGTTTAGGTTAATACCTATAAGTAATGTTTTCATTAAGTTCAGTAATCACAAAGTAAGCAGAAAATTTTGCTGTGTTTATGTTTGTAAAACAGTGTTGCCAGCCTTTTTCAAACAAATGCAACTAAACACAATCCTACAGCATTATAAAAACAAGAGCGACTTAAAGAAGCTTTAAAAAAAACATTTAATTTACAGCTAATATCAGCTATATTCATATATTTACTTATGATTATGATTTTCACCTTTACATGATATATTATGTTGATTAATAAATATTACCATTTTAAAAACATTGTTAAACATTACAATTTATTTATAAATATATTATTACTATTTTATTAATGAATGTCTTGTGTACATAATATTTAGTTTCAATAAATCATGTTTTGTATGTAATTCATACAAGCCTATATAACGTCATAACTTTTACAATACAGAGCACCATAAAGTAGCTGACATGGATGGCAGTTAATGGGAACTAATGAAGTGAAAAACTTAAAAACACCTACAAATATATTTAGATGAGTTTTATGAACTTAATTTATAGCCGAAAATTCATCATATTGATTCATTCAAATGCCAGAAACGAAATTCTTTTTTAAAAACTAGTAGAATAAGTAATGTAACTAAAGACTAAAAAAAAAAATTATTTTTAAGACGACGAGCCAGTTTCATAGTCAGGCTTAGCACGCTTCAAGTGCAGTGCTATACTAAATACAAGACAACACCCAGATAGACCAGAATGTAATTCTGGTCTATCTGGGGGTTGTCTTATATTTAGTACAGCACAGTGAACTTAAGATGTACTAGGTCTGACTATGAAACTATACCTAAAAGGTCAATAAACCATAATTACCTGAAATATAAATTTTAAGTGGAATTTCAAAACAGTGTGAGTGTTTAAAAATGAGTGTGAACCAAATGGCTAAATAATTATATATCAAAGGTAATTGATAAAACTAAAGAAAAAGGAAAAATAAACTACTAATAGTAAAATTGACCTAGGTAGGCTTGCTTCATCAATTTTACTCTTAGTAGTTTATTTTTCTTTTCTTTTTTTTTAGTTTTATCAATTTAATTTACTTTATTATATAATTAACAAAGTGAGTGTAAGGTTAGTCCTATTTATGTTTTAAGAGAATGGGGTTTGACCCCCATTGTCTTATATCTGCTTGTAGTTTCAGCTGCACTTGACCAATAGCGGCCAGGAAGAAGTTTAAGAGTGATTTGAATTGAGTTTTTTAAAAAGAACAAAATGTATAAAATTTAATAAAACTATATCTTATGCCAGCCCAAATAACAAGGTTTTTAAATAATGAGTTTTACATATGTTTATCACAAATGAGGATATTCATCACTGAAAGCACCTGAAAACACTCTTACCTCGCCTGTTTTCATACCTGTTAAAGAATAACAAAAAAACCTTATCAGATTCAAACTAAAGTCTCTTCAGAGTGGTTTGATTTACATTTGAAGCATAATACATCAACAATATCTACCTTAACCATGGCTACACAAATTAAATAACCAATCAAACAAGTATAAGTGCAGGTATCAAAAAAAGTTATAGAATAACATATTAAAAGCCTAGTTCTAACTAGGCTAGGTCAAAATCAAATTAAATGAGCAAGTGTAATTAATGATAATTAGGATTCTGCAGTTAAGAATGCAAAAGATGCATAGATGATTAATTGTTGAATCTCCTGTAGTAATTCAACAAAGGTAGTGATGGAGATACTTAAATGACAATTTCATTTCTAAGTTGTAGTGGTATCTCTGAAAAAATTACATATTCTTCTGCCTAGAAAAAAATAAGTGAAGACAAAATTTTGGATTTAGTAAGAAAAAGCATTTAATGCAACAATCTATAAATTATGAACTATAAATTAAATACATTAGGGCCCTGCATATACAGCAGTTTAGGTTCCAAGGCCCCGCTGTAAAGCGGGACCTTTTTTTAAACTTGAAATGCATATAAAATTCTAATAGCATGTGTATACTATTGTAAGTGTGCTATATTAGGCCTGGTGTAGCGCTTTTAATTTCTTTCAATGCTTTCTTCTTAGCGTTCACGATTGCACTAACGGTTGTGGGAACCAAACCTAGCTTACGGCTTACAGCAGCAAAACACATATCTTCATTTAGTTTAGTAATTTCTAGCTTGTTATTTAAAGTAAGAGGTTTATAAGTTCTCTTTTGTATCACTACTATATTTAGAAGTCATTGTAACTAGTAAATAATATTATTCAATACCTGTATTGTATATAAAATAATCCAACAAATTTAAAAAGCTGTGTGCTCAAATACTGTAAACATACCTAATTATCAACATAAAATGGTGGCCAAAGACATTATGTAACTCAGCTGCTGCCAGTGAGTGTTCCAATACTAGACAGAAGCAAGTTTTACTATATTAGCCTACATTAGCTTATGTAAAGACACAATTCACAAGTTTCAAACTTACTAATGATGTTCAAACCTTTTACTAACACATTTATTTTATTTAACTAAAAATACATTGATAGATCTCAGATTCATTCAAAATTAGCGAATGATTATTAAAAGTGTGTAAGATGGAGAGAAATATCCACAACTTTTTTCTCTTACACAATAGTGTGCAAATAACATCTTGAAAATTCGCATAAGAGCAAGAGAGGCGCCAAACATAGTGAAGCATGTCTAAAGTTGGAAACCGCCGTATTAGCGGAACGGTGTATATCAGGGCCCTTCTGTATTACAAACAAGAAAAGAAAAATATTATTATTTAATTCTAACACCAGTGACCTTGAGATGTTATGACCAATGACAAAGCCAGGTGCATTGGAGGGTTTTCCAAATGAGATTTTAACTGCGGTTTTCTCCTATCCTCTCTTCATACTAACATTGATGCATTTACTCTAAATTATCTCTTCATCCTTATTTTAATAATTATTGTATTAAGTTAGTCTCCTCAGAACTTATTAGCAGCAAACTTTCTAACTTGTTTGTATAAACTAAACTTACTGAAGTTGTGTGAGGCAGGACTACCTGATAAAGCAGAGTTCTGTAGCTTTACTCAACATAGCACTCCGTCTTTAACTGGTGGCAACAACATATCCCATGAGTCTAAGATAAATTTGCAAGTTTCATTACATCTCTCAGCAATACCGTCATCAAGTATTGAGTTAACTGGAAAATAACCCTGGAAGAAGAAAAAACCAATGTAGCATTAGGTTACAAGAATAAAAGAAATATGTATTACTTACTCAGTTTCACCACCCCCAGCGTCAGTGCACCACAAGTCGGGAGAAAACAATAACACGACTATGCATACCCGAGACAAAGTTTAGAGTGATCGCCACAGCAAGTTTCAAGACACAACCACTAGAGTTGTATGTGTTGTGAACTTATGGCAAAGAACTCAAGTTGCAAAGATATGATACTTGTCGATGTTCTCGAACAGTCCCGGAGCTATGAGAATAGTGTAGAAGCAATTGTAGTCATGCATATTTTCCTCCCGAGTGTTCTATATGTTTTCCCCCACCCAATATCCCATTATCCAATGTGCTCTGGTTTGTTTTGCATATATAGTACCGACAGGGCAACTTGTCGACACTCTTGGACTTGGTTATATTTGAGGAAGGAGAAGCTACGGCTTAGTATAGATAAAATGTAAGATCAAAATTATCTTTGGCTTCATAATAACAATTCATTCAAAAATGAGGTGGCCCAATGGCTAGATAATTTTATAATAAAGGAAATTGATAAAACTAAAGAAAAAGGAAAAATAAACTACTAAGAATAAATTTGATGAAGAAAGCCCACCTAGGGAAAGAGGAAAGATGTGGGAAGAATCCAATGAACAAAGGTGACATCTTCTTCCTTTCTTCTGTCTTCTATAGTAGAAGTAGTCACACACACATTTTAAACACAAATATAATATTTCGGCATTGTTGCCTTTGTCAAACACAAAGAAGAAGAGAGTACAAATAACATAAACAATGGATTACTCCATTTTGAATTTTGAATTAAACTGTTAGAAACAGATTGTGCCAACTGTTTTTTGGGAGTAAAGATAAATTCCTTGGTTGTGGTTAATATTTATAGAAAACTGATGATGATAATAATAATGGACAAGAGAAAAAAGAAAATAATAATAATAATAATAATAATTATAAAATTTAAAATAATAATAATAATAATATAGAAATAAACTATCTTCTGTTGAGGCCTGGTGGTAATCTTGATTTGGTGATCCATTGGTGGGCCAGTTCCCACTGTCTAAGTTGAAACTGTTGCACTGTTTGGGAAATGCTCTTAATATTTTGGTGTGTAGCAGGTTTGAAAGTCCTGGTTGTGAGTACTAGCATGGATGGGTACAGGCTTGTCCGGATCTTTGTGGTTTGTGTCAAAGCGATGATTGTTCATTCGCTGTCTGAGAGAACCTGTAGTGAGGCCTATATATTCTGCATCACATGATTTGCACTGTAGTGATATATCAAGTTATTGGTTTTGCAATTGTAATACCCAGGGATTTTGTATTCCAATTTGGTTACTTTGCTGTTGAAGGATGTAGCTGGTAGGTGGATTCCACATGTGCTGCAACGGGTGCTACCGCAGGGGTGTGAACCTTTGGTAGTAGGTTTTTCTTCTCGATTCTCTTGGGGTCAGGAAGTTTGGGATGAACTAGAATATTGTGGAGATTGGGTGGCCGTTTGAAAGTAACTCTTGGGGGTGAACTAAGAAGGTTTTGGGTCTGGGTAGAACTGGTTAGGAATTTGTAACCACATTTAAGGATGGTGTTGATACGTTGTAGACCAGGATGGTATTGGGTTGTGAGAGGGATGTCCTCAACTTTTTTTGGAGGGTCGTGGTCATCCCTGGAGAGTGCTCTGGAGATTTGGTTGTCTATTAGAGGCTTGGGGTAACCTCTACTTTGGAAAACTGTGGAGAGTTGTTTGCAATATTCAGTTAAATCGTCAGGTTCTGAACATATCCGTTTGGCTCGTGTGGCAAGGCTGAATGGTAGAGACCTTTTTGTGTATGAAGGATGGCTGCTATGGTAGTGGAGGTATTGTTGGTGATTGGTGGGTTTTATATGTACAGTGGTACGAATTTGGTTATTTTCAAGGAACAGATTCACATCAAGGAAGGTAAGACTATGATGTGATTTATTGTGGGTGAAGTTTAGGGGGCTGCAATTGTTGAGATTATCTAGAAAGACGTCCAAGGAATCTTCGGAGTGAGGCCAGATCATGAAAATGTCATCGATGTAGCGAAGCCATAGATATGGTTTGATGGGCTGAGAATGTAGAAAGCGTTCTTCTAGTAGTCCCATGTAAAGAAAAAACAGTGACTTTGCCCAATAATTTTAAGCTTCTCATCTCTGGTCAATTTTCTGGCTTTAAAATAGCCTACAGAAAAATGTGATGCGTTAAAAAATATACACATTGAAGTGTTTGAACTAAGCTTATTTCTTGTGTCTACTAATGTTACTGCTGTAAAAACCTTTGTATCTCCATATTCCTCCTCTTACAATTTCCTCTCCACCACTGATATTAAAACCTTTTACCGCAAGACAAATGCGCTCTTCTTGTTCGAATTCCCTCTGGAGAAAGCCCATTAGGCTCTGAAACCGCCCCTCATCTTGACCTGAAGCATCCCTACGTTGCCAAGCATGGAGTTAAATCTTCCATCAAGCAGGATTCAACCATCGGGTATAACATTGCCGCATACTTATCAGAGGTGACTCCCAAAGTTTTGAGTGCTCTCAGCTGAGTTTCCAAACGGTAATACATAGTTGATAACAGAATCCCATTTGACAAACTCTGAAGTCAACTTAATAGTTCCTGCATATAAACTTCGACCAATTAATAATCATATCCGAAATGAGATCTTAAATTTTGTATAGCCTTAGGATAATTTTCTGGGGTCTGAGGAAAACTTTCGACCACTTCTTGAGCCCTTGAACCAGTTAAAGTGGCCTGAATCAAATACTGGAATTTGTCAGCTGCATCTAAATAATTATCTTCATCAATTTTAGCGAATTGGCTCCAAAAACTCAGCCATTCTGTTATGTCACCCCCATATTTCTTAAATTCAATCTTGTGGAGTTTGCATTTACTTTTTGAACAATGCCTACCTATATAGTTGGTTTGAATACCGGCTGAGGACTCTACATTGGTATCATGTACCACCTTAAATTTGCCAATATGAATACACATAGTTGCCCAATTAGCTTTGTATTCATCCACACTAGCTATTTATGCACTCAATTCATTTTCCGATGCATCACTTTCAAGCAGGCTATTCATTATTTGCTCATCTAGTTTTGCAAGTTCAGTTGATTTTCCTTGCAACAGCTGGTGATTTGTTTCAATGGCCACTAAATCCTTCTCACCATCAAGTGAAAACAGATCTGTTGTAGTCTTCACAATCTTCGAGAAAGAAGCTCTAATGGGAGCTCTTTTCTTCTTAAACAACCGCAACTCTTTATTGTCCTGTCATGGTCGCCACAATTTCACTTATTGAGTTATTGTCTACCCAACATTAAATTCGACATAATATTTAAGTAAAGATAAAGAAGTGTTGTACATAAACCCTATTTAATTTGTATTTTAAATCAGACCCACAAAAATGCAGACAATTAACAAAACAAAGAAGAAAAAGAACATACAATTTAAAAAAAAGACAAAACATGATTAGAGGCACAGACATATAACAAGAGTGTGCGAATATAATTTTTTATCGAATAAAAGAGAATACCAAATAGTATAAATTGAAAAGTTTATTTTATTACATTAAATTATATTTTTTGATAATTTATTTAGAAAATTATGTTTTATGTTCAATTACTGGCATAGTTCAAATATTATTAAAAAAATATAATGTTTAATAAAATGGATTATTGCCTAATGGCTTGGAAATGTATAATAAGACAGTATATAAACACTTCTCAATAATGTAAAGTAATGGATAGTGAAGGAAGCCAACCTGAAAGGATAGTCAGGTTAGGCCAAGATAGAAAGACTTCTCTCGTCATTTCTTCTTATACTTTTACACTTCCCACTTCTTCAAACTTCCACAGTTGCACATTGTTTGGAAATATTCCTTTTTCATGTGAAGAGACACATTAAAAAAACACAACGAAATATATAATATGGAACTTATATACTTCTTGAATAATTTGAAATATAAATAAAAACGTACAGTGTTGCCAAATTTATTCAACACAATGGAGGCTTGAATAGAAGGTAACTTGCTAGAAAATTAATATTTAGAAATAACTTATCTAGGTCGAACCTAACTATCCTTTCTGGTTGGCTTCCTTCACCATCACTTAACTTACATTATTGTACAGTGTTTCTACACTGTCTTATTAGTGTTTGACACTTGTTAAAATGTTATCTAGGTTTGTTACACCTTAAAAGCTCTCTAATACACTCGTTTAATTTCCTCTAAGTTCTAAACCAATTAAATATTATTTTGGTTTGAAACAGCTTAAATGCTCTATAGATTTGAAACTCCTTAAATATCATATAGGTTTGACACCCCTTGTTTTTTAGGTTTGATACCCTTTATATATTAACTAGGTTCTACACCCCTTTTAATCTCTACTCTGTCTGAGCTGCTTCCCTGTATGTCACACTAACAACAAAATGACACTGAACACTCATAAATAGTTTACCTTGACAAGCTACTCCCTCCCACTTCCCTCATTTTCATGTGGCCTGAAAGATGGTAGACCTTCTCTAAATAATTAAAGGTATCTCACTTGCTTAAACTAAATAAATAACTGTTGATAGCATGAGCAGAAAGAGACACACATCATTTAACTTGTTTTTCTCTCCATTAGTAGAAAAATCTCCCTCCACCCACCTTACAAAAGTAGTAACCACTCTCTTTGCCGATATTGGTATTCCCCTCCCCCTAACAAAACAAAACGCAAGAGTATTTTTTACTCTAAGTCACCAACTTACTCGACTAGCTGCATAGCTCGCGCTAAATTCAGCCTGAAAACCTACTCAACTAATGAAACTTTAAGGAGATTTATCACACTTCTCTTCAAACTTGCTATTTGAAGCTTTGGACCGAATATTCGGAAGTTAATTATTCAACATTTCAAATATTTTCACACCCATACCAAAAAGAATTATGGATATAAAGCATAAAGGTAACGACCACAAGGTGGACTAATAAAGAGATGGAAGGTAAGAGGAAGATAGAGGCATTTACTAAACTGACGTGGCCAGTGATGGAAAGAGTCGATGAAGATGATGATGATAATATGATGAATTATAGTCAAATTTATGAAACACTGTATGGTGTATACTAGTAAAAAATAAAGAGACTTACCAAATTATTAAGGACCCATATTTGTTGTAAGGACATCTTGAAACTTTGCAGCTCCGACCTTGAGCCAAAATAAAGTGTCCAGTCACCGCTACTCTCATGAACTTCCCTACAAGCAAATTCCTGTAAAATATATATAAGGCATATAATTTTTTACTGTTGAAGTCATTTTTTAATCAATGATAGTATTCACATTTCACACCATACCTACTAAGGAACTTAAACTATGCATTTGGGGTAATTTTTGAATTGAATTGTCTAATGCAGACATGGGATGATCCAAAAACAATAAACAACAAAGTATTAGGTCAGTGTGGAAATTACAATTTGACTTTGGGAAATTGACACCTGTGTGAATGCCAGATTTTTAACTTTTGATCAAATTTGAATCTTTGCTTACCAACTCAAATAGAATTTGAATTTATTATTTTATAATGAAAATGTTTTGAATTGAATATTTTATTATTAATGTATACAAATACAAATTGAATATTAAGTTAAACTATATTTATATATTATTTTAAATTTAGTTCATTAAAATAAGTCACACGGCTGTGTTTAAATAAAGAACATAAAGCTTATGTGAAACTTTGAATTTGAATCTGAATTTTGCTAAGATTTGTCTTCAATTCAAAATTATGAATCTTGGTATTTGAAAGATTGTTATTGGATTGGAAATTTCAAATTCAAATAGATCCCAGATTTGAATTTAACGGAATTTAACTCAAAATTAATATAAATGTCAAACATTTGGCTTATTTAACTTTTTAAAGAAGTTATCATAGGCCCATTATTTAATTGACCATATAAGCTAGCTAGTCTCATAATATTTTTAATCTGTCATTATTTTATCAAGAATGAGTGTTCTTATTTTTTTTTAGTAAACTAAAAAAATACATTTAATTTAGCCTAATATTTAATTATAAAATATTCTATTCAAAGTGTTTTTACTATGACATATTCTTTGGACTCAATCCTGTTTCGTGGGTCCCTCTCATCCACAGCACATCCTCAGGATAGAAGATCTGAAGGGTAGCCGCAAACATATTGAATAATAAGTTGCGGATAGCCAAGAGGGGTGGTCCTCCACCTTGGGGGTTGGGCGTTATGAGATCTTACCATAAAAAAAAATCCCATCAAGAAACACCCAAAAGTTTGCCATGGCTGTTTGTGGGGTAAAATATTCCAGAGATAAAATAGTCCCCCAATCGGATCTCAGGGTTGGGACTACTCCAGGGAAGTCATAGGACAGTGAAACTAGTAAAGAGATTGGGATTGATATAATATGGAATGTTAGGAGCTTATATAAGTCGGGGCAGTACAATCAATGCTTGATGAAGTAAGTAGTATGTTTGGATTAGATATTGTGGCTATACAAGAGGTTAGATGTTAAGGAGATGATAGGTAGAATCTGGTGAATATGTATTATTTTTTATGGATGAATAGAAACACATAATTTAGGCACAGGCTTCCTTAGCCATAGAGTTTGTCAGCAGTTAAGGACATAAAATTAAGTAAAAAAAAGTCAAGTAACTTATGGTGGTAGGAGGGATGTGGCATATTATGGTCATCATCAATGCGCATTATCCTACAAAAGACAAAGATGATCTAGTAAAGAATAGTATCTATATGGAACTAGAACATATATTTGACCAGGTCCCAGCATATCACATGAAAATTGTGATAGGTGACTTTAATGCAAAGATAAGGAAGGAAGAATTCTTTAGACCTACAATAGGAAAGGAAAGCTTGCATGATGTAAACTTGCTTTCCATGAATGTAAAACTCAAAATATACAAAATAATAATGTTGCCACTCCTCGATGGGTGTTAAATATTCAGAAATAAGGTGATTAGGAATATATTTGGTCTATAAATGGATGAGGCTGCTGGGGAGTGGAGAAGGTTACATAATGATGAGTTACATATTATGTACTCATCATAAGACATTGCTAGGATACACAAGTCTCGTAGAGCAGTGGTTCTTAAACTTGTATTATTCGTGCCCCCCTAGATAACCTAAAATATCCTCGCGACCCCTAGTTTTTACTAACATATTAATCATTAAGATTTATACTAAAATCGTGTCTTTATTTACTGATTTTAATAACAAACAAATAAAAAACAGAAATTAACTTTACCAAGAGTATTTAATGTGACCTCTCTCGGCTGTTAAACACTTTCCACTAATTTGTTCTATTTTGGTTTCAATTGTATTGCTTAATGCTATTCACATGTCAATTTGGAGTCGATTCCGCTGCTTCGTTTTAATATTTATCATTGGGGAAAATCCCTTTTCACATACATAAGTAGAAAAAAGGGCAGCAAATATTTAATGGTGATGGTATACAGATGGGGATTATTATAACTATCTATGATTTATATTATCTGTGCTTCTCCTCACCTCCACTAACGGAAAAATCAGAGTCTACTGTACTTATATGCTTGCAATCATCGAATACTTTCTTTCAAAATATGAGATTTAAGATAATTGGCTTTAGTAATAAGCAAATAACATTCTAAATTATTTTTAGAGGCTCCCCGGGTAAGAATCACTGTCGTAGAATACAATAGGCAGGACATGAAGTGTGAATATGAGAATCTAGAACCTTGGTCAGGGTACTGACTGGTAAACTCAATGGGAAGAGATCATTGGGAATACCTATATGCAGATGAGAGTATAACATTACAATGTACCTAAAATAGATAGGGTGTAATGAGGCGGACTGGATATATCTAGCTCAAGATAGGTGGAATACTTTTGCAAGTGCGGCAATTAACTTTCAAGTCCCTAATGCCATAGAGTAAGTAATTTGGATTTTATTAGAAATTGAAAGTCTTGGATTCCCACTGATTGAGGAACATATTATTGATATTACAAAATTCGCAGGTTTGTATGGTCAAGTAAAATAAAGGAGCTACGTTAACTTCTTTAAAAAGTTTATTTTAACACCATGTATTACAAATTGTTCAGGATATATGCATGCATATGTACTAATTATACTAACGAGTTAGAGATGATGAGGTTGCATTTATAGTAAGTGTACCCACATTTGTGTGGAGGGAAAGTTAAAGAACATTTTGGAAAAAACAAAACAAAAAACCTCAATACACCCAACTAGGATTAGAACTGGATCTCCCTGTCATCGGTAGTCTAGTATATTGCAAGGATGGTGCCTTAGACCCTATGGCCACTGAAGTAAGTATTTTAAAGAGTTAAATTATTCCATAGTATGACTTTTAGAATCAAATTTAGAATTTAATTCAAATCTTTCACACAATAAGATTCAAAATGTTGAAACTTTGCATAGGCTTAGGGAAATTTATTGGCATGAGAGTGTGATTTACAGCCCGCTGTAAATTTATTTTTCAAATATAAATAATCATTTGAAACACAAGAAAACAAAATAAAATTTAATTCAATAATACAAAAGAATAAAATAAAATTTTAGTTTCAGTAGATCTATTACAATGTATATGAACATTAGCAAACATATAATAATCTTATTAAATAGTAGTCCCACATTGATAGGCACATAGACTATATGTCAGGTTATCCAGTGACAGGGAAATTCAGGATCCAAGCCCCACCTGGTATAGTGAGGTGTTTTACCTAAATTATTTAGCAATTTTTCTATTATGAATATGGGTATATTTTTACTAAGTATTATCGTTGAGGTTCAAAAGGAAAAGAATACCAAAGAGGATGATGGAGCTGAAGTATCTAGGAAAAAGATCACAAGGGAGAACAATAAAGTGATGGGAGGAGCATATAAAAATGAGTGTGTGAGTGAGAGGAGAAGAATAGAAGCAAATAAAGGAGGATTAGTGATGGAAAGAGTAAATTAGATGGATGCAGCAAAGTATTTATATAGATAATTGTGGGCAACTTAAAAAAATTTACCTACAGATATTTGCTTAAATAGATTATAGAAATGCTCTCGAATGGAGACAAGAACAAACATAATTTGTGTATCCAGGAAGGCTGAGATCCCATAGTTCTGGTTCAGGATCAGGCTATTACAAACCTGAAATCAACCCTGTAAAACTTACCAGCATACACCAGGAGTGTTGATCAGAGACTGTGCCAATGCACACAACATCCCTGATTTGCGCACAAGACAAGACATGCATTGGTCCTGAAGGGAATTGCTCCTTGCACGTCAGGATACGATGCGAGGTGACTAGGAGAGTGCAAGGCACAGTTTCCACATGTTCCATTTCGTAGACCTGGACACAACATTTAGAGATGGATCACTCACTCACGGTCAATGACTCCTTGAATTGATCATTACTGTCCAATCTCCCAACCTAGGTTTCATTCTGATGAGTTCTGACATAATAAAACCTAGGTCAGGAGATACAAATTTCCTTTTTGTCACTTTCGTGTTTTAGTTTCCTCATTTATGAAGTTGCATTCCACGTTTCAAATGCCCTCCTGATGAGTTTCAAAAGAACGAAATCTAAGTTAGGAGAATGGGTGGTTACAATTGATTTTCTTAAAAAATCAGCCATTTACTTTTTGTCCAACGACAGCAATGTAAAGTGTGAACTGTGTTCTTTTCATTGTAAAACCCATATTGTGTTCAATCCTTTGATAAGTTTCTATCCACCTTTCCTTAACCTTCTTCCAAATATAATATAGTTATCTCATAAAGCGAAAAGAGGTGTTTTTATCCACCTTACCTGAACTTTCCTTCAAATATAAAAGTCTATATAACTGATTCAACTGATTATATAGAAATTGTGATTTAAAATTAAAACCTTCAAGTTAGGATTCAAGATATGACTTCTCAAATCCTATAAGAATTATGAGGTAAGAAAAAACAGTAAATAATTTTGATCTAATAGAGCCTGTCAAGTATATGGTGTCAGGTACTACCATCATAATAAAATAGTAAAAGGGTTTATTCCTTAGAGATAAATAATATGTATGAAAAAAGTGCATTGAGCAAAAACATTTAGTAATGAATAAAATGATGAAGTATTAGGAAAATTGTAGAACACAAATAAAAGAAAAGACACTAACACATATTTACACACACTGTAACATTACGTGGTATAATGTTACAACTGGACCCCGCCCCATACTGACGTGATTAGAGATTTGTAACATTACGTGGTATAATGTTACAACTGGACCCCGCCCCATGGTGATGTGATTAGAGATGTGTAACATTACGTGGTATAATGTTACAACTGGACCCCGCCCCATAGTGATGTGATTAGAGATGTGTAACATTACGTGGTGTAATGTTACAACTGGACAACAAGCATACTACCCTCTCCAATAAATTCAACTCAATTAGGATCCCTACAATAGTATTTTTCTCTGTTGTAGTTCTTGTAGGCTAAGAAGACATAATAGAAACAATGCTGGACAATATATTTATTACTCAATCCAATGCTAAGTATTAATTTGTTCGTGTACTTACAATACTAATCTGCTCACAATAGAATCCTGCAAGGCTGGCCGGCACCTGGACTCCTAGACTGGCGAGTGGGTCAAGGGAGATCCAGTGGGTCAACAAAGCGACGCGGCACTCCGACTGTACTAGCGTGAAATGAACCGAGAACTATCAACATCAACTAGAAGACAATTATGTATCCG
Organism: Timema cristinae; assembly: GCA_039000515.1. Classification (NCBI taxonomy): domain Eukaryota; kingdom Metazoa; phylum Arthropoda; class Insecta; order Phasmatodea; family Timematidae; genus Timema; species Timema cristinae. The sequence goes on from JBCFYV010011172.1 coordinate 87,220,461, forward strand.
ACCCCTAACGGAGACTAGAGGAACCTCCTTCAAAACATCGGGTGATTGGAGATATTCACGGATATTCCGATGGAGCAAGCGGAATCAACAATGGTGTACGTGACTGTTTGAAGGCATCGTTGACGTCATCATATGCGCGTTTGGTATACTCCCCCCCCTTCTTTCCAGAACAACGAAATCCCTATATAATGGCTGTGCAAGCTTGCCATAATTGACTATCCTAAGATCAACGATCGATGACAGACCATTGTCATGGATCTGGACAATGGCTGAAAAAGACTTGTAAAAATGTATCATAATCGTCACTTAGACGGGTGGAGTTATGAACTCTAACTTATTTATAAACTTTAAACTTTTGTATATAATATCCAGTTTCAAAATCTAACGTATTAATAGTTTGATCGTCAAACTATGTCTAAACATTCTATCTTAAATAGGTCGCCGCTCGGGCGCTGTAACTTTTGTTTATATTTTTATTCTCGTAAATATCCTCAGTTATGTGCTGATTAGAAGTTTGACTTGTTAATATTATATTGTTTGGAATCGTAGAGTAATATTTTTATCGAAGTAACTTTTCATATTTAAAATTATGGTTTGAATTAACGTAACGTGATGTAACTTTTTATTGGAATTTATATTAGGATAACTTTAATCTTTTGTAATGTAAGTTCTGTTTTAACAGCTAATGTTTTGTTATTTGATGGAACGGTTAGTTCCATATTCTAAGTCAGATCTGATAGTCCCGTGGGAGTTTGGCTTATGTCTGGTAGTCAAACCCTCACGTTGTGTAGACTCTGTTGTATAGTCGTCATATTTAAATCTTTATATTTATGATATCGTTTTCTGTGAATTACGAAACCTTTGGAACCATATCAAGGTGCCCATTAGGCCCTTATTATTTTGTATCGCATTTAAAAATATTCGCTTTGTTTTTGTCTCTTATAGACTGGACTATCAATATTATGATGGATTTCATGTTTCCTTTTGTTTAAACTGTTGCGCAACTTTAATGATATAAAGTTGTTGACTTCGAGCATAATTTCCAACTGTACTCATAATGATATAATGAGACCAATTTTTGTTATCTGCGCTATTGTCATTTAATTGAATAAACTGCTCATTTTGTTGATCTATATATATTTTTTATAATTTCCATATTTTGTATGTTAAGTTCATCCTCTCCCTTTTATCCCTTTTATGGCCGGGGGGTACAGGGTACAGAGAGGGTGTACCAACACTTCAATATTTCGATGCTATTATAGCACCTTCCTCAGGGAGTAGTAGTAACTAGACTGGAAAGGCTGTTGTCTTCAATGATGCCAGCTTGATTGGTAAGGATGAAAACTTCTCTGATGAAGATTAAATTCCCTGAAAGTTTGTCATTTATTGTATGGATGGTAGGTGGTGCTGGTGTAGTCTCTGGGTTGAAATTAGCGAATATTTAGGTTGGGTGGTTTTCTAGACTTTGTGATTCATTGATGTGCCAGTTCCCATCTTCTTAACTGAGACATATTACATTGTGTCTTGTGGAGTGATTTTAACACCTTGACAGTGTAGCAGTCCTCAAAGTTGAGGTTGAGGTGGGAACTGGCACATCAATGGATCACAAAGTCTAGAAAACCACCCAACCTAAATATTCGCTAATTTCAACCCAGAGACTACACCAGCACCACCTACCATCTATACAATAAATGACAAACTTTCATGGAATTTAATCTTCATCAGAGAAGTTTTCATCCTTACCAATCAAGTTGGCATCATTGAAGACAACAGCCTTTTCAATCTAGTTACTACTACTTCCTGAGGAAGGTGCTTTAATAGCATCGAAATATTGAAGTGTGTGTAAATATGTGTTAGTGTCTTTTCTTTTATTTGTGTTCTACAATTTTCCTAGTACTTTATCATTTTATTCATTAATAGAGATAAATAAAACATTATAAAAAATAATTTACCCCTGAAGCTGATTGCACAAACGCCTGTAACCAATCAGAAGCTTCATATTCATCTGCTGCAGCAAATTGGAACGATCTATGTGGACCAATAAGTATTTCAAATGTATGGGGTCGCTGAGCATTTGGTATTCGCCGACAGCCACAACAATGTTTTCCTCGAATCGGTATGACCCTCTTGGGAATACTGGGCTTCTTTTCATTAAACATGTACACAACACCAGCCCTAGAAGTTAAAATTAATAGCAATGTGTACAATGGACATATATACACTTAATACAAAGTAGGAATGTACATTTTAGTAGCAACTTCTATCATACCGTCTATTGACTATGTTGAATTTGGTGTCAAATATTTTTGAATCAAATAAGCAGGATAATGCAAAAGAAGGGAAATAAAGGAAGGTTTGAGAATGTGTTAGGAAATGACAGATGGAGAGAGAGGAATGAGGAAGGCAGAAGGTTGTTGGAGTTATATGCACTAAATAAAATGAAAGTGGCAAACAACTAGAATATGAAGACAAGAGAAAACCATAAATCACTAAATACAGTTGGGATGCAGAGGAAAAGTCAGCAATATACTACTTTCTCATGAATGAAGAAATAAAAGGGTAGACTGTAAACATCACGGTAATACTAAATATGTCCTTAAATATAAATCATAGGCGGCTGATGGCAGACATAAAGGGATGGGAATTCAGGATAAAAGTAGCAAAAGAAGAATAAGGGGGTGGTGCTTAAAAGTTAAAGAAGGAAGAGAACTGTATCTAAGAGAAACAATAAGTTTAGTGCCTAAGGATGAGATGGTGTAGGGGTGGAATGGGGAAAGGTTTAAGAAAAGGGGAATGCCAGGCCTCCACCGTGGTTCGGATTCCACGTTAAACTGTAGGTCCTCCATTTCATATCACAATCACCCTACCATTACACATTAGCGTAAGTGCGTATAACCCGAACGGGTAGTAAGACGTGGTGCTAATAATAATAATAATTTAAGAAAAGTTTGGTGGGCACTGCAGAGGAGGTATGTGGGAAGACAAGTGATAAGAGGAAGTGGAAGGAGACACCATGGTGGAACAACAGTGAGAAGGAAGCAGTGGAGGATAAGAATAACACATTCAGAGATAGTATAGAAACAAGAATGAAGAAACAGAGGACAAATATAGGGAGAAGAAGAGAAGAGCAAAGAAGGTGGTACAGGAAGCCAAGGATTGCATGCAAAAATAAATATAGATGTGGAAGGATGTAAGAAGGTGTTATATAGCTAAGTGAGAAACAGGAGCAAGAAAAGACAAAGAGCTAGAATGATGGAGAAAGAAGGAAGAATGATGAAAACAGGAGAATAAGATAATAAACTATGGATGAGATATTTTGAGAAGATGTACAACCAGGAAGAAGAAAGTGAAGTGAGTAAAGCAGAGGAGCACTAAGAACTAGCAGAAGAAGAAGAAATGTGTCCCACATGGAAAAAGGTGGTAGATATATTAGAGAGGATAAAACAAGGAAAAACACCAGGTTTGTATAAACTAACTGTGGAAATGAAAAGACCTTCAGGAGAAGCAGGAATACAATGCTTATACAGGATACTGAGAGTGATATGGAAGAACAAGGTATTGGAAGACTGAATGAAGGAAATTATTAGGGCTGTCAAACTTGATTCCTCGATACCTTGATAACCTCGATTCATACAGGTATCGAAAGAATCGAGAATCAATCTTAACATTATGATTCTCACTAATTTGATTCTTTGCTCTCAATAAAACTGGCAACTAAACAAAATGGCAATATTCAGAATTAGTAATAATCGATTATATCTCATATTAGTTTAGTTGCTGTTTCACTTAGACACCGGCAAATTGTAAATATATCGTATTGCCCTGAATATAATATAAACCTAACATTTTGAGGTGTTCTGAATGAAAAATAAATGGTCTTGAATATAATAGGACCTGACATTATGACAGTAACAAGAGGTAAAAACTTAACTTTGACACATTTTTTTAAAAGTAAAAGTTAAGTGAGACTGTCAGAATACATGAATCGATTTTAAACAAACAATCGATATATATAATATGTAGACTAGGGGTGGCAATTTTCCATAATATATCGATATATCTATCATTAGTTGATATATCACAATGTGTTGTATCGAGAGTTACATACAATATTTCAAACAAATTAAGATGGTCGTTCTCTTTTAATTATATTCTTTGGGTATTTCATTATTATTATTAGCACTGCGTCTTACTACCCGTTCGGGTTATACGCACTTACGCTAATGTGTAATGGTAGGGTGAGTGTGAGATGAAATGAAGGACCTACAGTTTAACGTGGAATCCGAACCACGGTGGAGGCCTGGTATTCCTCACATTCACAAGTTGTGATTAATACACATCTTGTCAGAGGTGAAGGAAGGGTTTGGTAATCAGATAAATCTGTGCCGGGACCGAGGATTGAACCCGGCCACCAGCACAGAAGTCTGATACCTTACCCCTAGACCACCAGGTCACCTTTTGGGTATTTCAATTTTTAATGTTTTATTTAGATCGTTGAATAAGACAAGTTTAATAAAAATAGTGTAAAAAAACATTATATATATTTTAATTCAATGGATTTAGAGCATAGTCAGATATATCGTTGCCAAAACACTTCATCACTAATTTCTGGCAAACTAGCGTGAGTAGGATCAATTATGGTGGACCATTTTATATTTTTGTAATGTGTGAAATGTATTCTTTCTGCTATAAAATCCACAATTTATTGTTTTAATTTCGAGTTTATTTGAATTTTTTTGTTTTAATCTTAAGTTTTGAAGACTTTTTAGTGTGTTTAGTAAATATCTATAAGATTGTGAGATTAAAGTTTCAAGCGACCATGTGATGGTTGAAATGGTTTAGTCCAAGTTTCGCACTGAGGGATGAGTAGGGTATCAGGCACATTAGATTTTCTATACAATAACAATTGTTATTAAATATCTAAGAAAATAGTCTGACTGTTTTTACTAAGCTAATCTATTTTATTTGACAAATAATAATTACAGAAAAAGTTTTTATATTCAAATAGCCCTACTTAAATATTTTAAGTTGCTACCAATACAGTACCTAAATTTTCTTTCCAATGTCATTAATTACAAACAGTGTAAGTTCATTTAATGATCCTCTTTGGTGAATTGAATAGAAATAAAAAAGGTATAATAAATAGTCATTGAGAACTGTTTATTATACCTTTATTTTCATTTTTCATTTAAAAATGTTTGATTGAATGAGGCTTCATTTGTAAGTAATAATACATGTTTACTATAATGTAATTCCTGATTATTTTATTATTTTGATTGTGTGATTTAATACTTTGCAAACTGTATATTTCTTTTGTATAACTATGAATGTTTTTTAGTTTTTGGTATGTTATGAAGTTGAATACCTACACATTTTTATATGAGGTTGGATGCTTGGAAAAAAAATGAAAAAAAAAATGTTTAAGAATGGGAATCAAGAAAAACAGGTTATCGTGACATCTCTAGAAATTATTGTATGATTTTTAAGAAAAGAAACAGGAAGAGGTGTATGAACGAGAGGGGAATAATGCTGCTGTGCCACTAAACACAAAGAGATGAGACCATATTGGAAAAGAATAAGAGGAAAAATAAAGGAAAAGTTGAGAAAGGAACAGCAGCTGATGGAAAGAGGGTAAGAATTTTGGAAGGACTTGGTAATGCTTGTATTTATAGATGTGTAGAAGGCAAATGGTAGTGTGGAGAATTTGGGAAGCAATAGAAGAGGCTGGAGTGGAAAGAGGAGTTGTAATGAGAGTAAAGAATATGTATGAGGATAACAGGAGTTGTGATAAGACAAGGCAAGAGTGGACAGAGTGGTTAAAAATAAAAAATTGAATATAGAAGGGCAGTGCTTTCCAACCACTACTATTTGAAATGGTAGTGGAAATGGTTATGAATAAAGTGGGAAGGAAAGAATCGAAGCAGTGATGTTTGCTGATGACTTGATGGGATGGAATGGAAAGAAAAGAGGAAGTGCAAGAGTTTGGAGTAAAATTTAGCACGGCAAATGTGAAGTGATGATAATGATGAGGAAGAGGATATGACTTAATAAAGCTATAAAGTTGGGTGGAGTGGACTAGAAAGGGTACAGAATGTAAAGTATCTTGGAAGCGTGATTAAGGCAAAGGGTGGTAGTAGAAGGATCTAATAAGAAGAGGGCAGCATGGGGAGTTCTTCTGTATGTGTGTAAGAGACCTGATATGGAGAATAGAAGTTTTCTTGAAGTGTAAGGAAGTGTTGTACAGGACATACTACATACTCATTGTCACATATGCCACAGAAACATGTACATTGAATGTAGGAAAGACTGGAAAAGTGGAGAGCATGAGAATGAAGTTTGTAAGGAGCATGTTAGCTGTCATGAGGCGAAACAGGAAATAAACAGGAACATAAAAGGAAAACAGGATAAGGAATGAAGTTATCCAGGAAAGAGTGGAAGTACAGGGAGTACAAGAGATAGTAGAGGAAGCAATACAAATGATATTGTCATGTAATGAGGATAGAAAAGGAGAAAATTCTAAAGAGAACTATGTAGATGAAGTATGTAGGGAAACGACCACAAGAGAAACCAAGAAAGAGATGGAGGGAGCAGATAGCAGAAAGTATGCAAATAAGAAGGAAAGTGAATAAGGGAGGAAGAATGGTGGAAGGATAAAGGAAGAGGGAGGCACTTTACTTAATGAACCAGGCCCCAAATTTAAAACAGTTGATGATGATGGTGATAGTGATTATGAAGCCAGGTAAATGTTTTAAGCACAAAAAGATGAGTTTTATATCAGGTGAAACCTATTTAAACTATATGCGAGACAAAATAGCCCCATAAAATAAATATCATGTACATTATATTTAAAATAGTCTTCGTTTATCATAATGAACCAAAAATAAGCCACCCTCGAATATAGGTTGCACCCTAAACATTCGCTCAATTTGATAGGGGAAAAAAATTTATATTGGATCATATTTTTGCTTTGAGACATCTGCAGGAGTGACACTATGAGTATGGAAAAGACCTGCTTATGATCTTCTTGGATGTTGAAAAAGTGCATGACAGTATGCAGAAGAATAGCATCAAAAGCGCTGGAGAAGAAAGGAGTGCAGGATGAGGCCTTAAACAGAGTGAAGTTTGCGTGAGCTGTGTGAAAGTGGGAGAGGACAGGACAGATTGATTTGAGTAAAAGAATGGTCTGAAACAATGAAGTGGTAGAAAGAATTGGGGAGGGAAATATGAAAGCAATGGGGTTTGCAGATGACCTGATGGTGTGGGGTAGTGAGGATAAAGAAGTACAGAAGCAGCTGGAAGTTTGGGAAAAAGTGGTAGAGCGGTATGGAATGAGGTTTAATGTAATGAAGAGTAAGATGGTGATCACAACAAGGAAAAAGGGCAGGTATTAAACTAGAGAGACAGTGAGGGGGGAGCAATTGAATATAGTAGGTAAAAAGTTTTAAGTATCCGGGCAGTATTGTAGAGGAGAGTGGAAGGAACAAGAGAAAAATAAGTGATAGAGGAAGGAAAGCAGAGTCATTTTTAAGAAGTGTGAGTGTTTTATTATCACATACAAATTAACTTTCATACATAATCAGCAATTTCAAGACTCTCATTTACACCAAGTACAAGCTATAAATGAATTATACATGAAGGTTATAAATAAATCCATGTAGAACAAACACTAAAAGTATCGTACACAGTGAGGCCAACTGACCAACAAAATCAACCCTCAGCTATGTTAGGCGCTACTATACAACTTATTAAAAACAGTGAGAACCTGATTTGAAGCAGGAATATTCCAGACAAATACAAGGGAGGGATCTAACATGCGTATTACCTACTAATATTGATGTACGCTGCAGAACATGGGTAATGAAGGAACCGGTTAGAAGCAAAATCCGGGTGAGTGAAATGAGATTTCTGTCAGACAGGATCAGTGGGTGCGACAAAATATCACAGGATGAGAAATGAGAGAGTAAGAGGAATAGTAAAGGAAGAGCCAGTCCAGCATAGGATAGAGAAGGTGTGGTATGGCAATGTGAGGAGAATGGAGAGGGAAAGGATGCCCAGGAGGATGTTGGATATGGAAGTAGGGGTAGAAGGCCAAGGAGACAAGGGACAGATGGCTGAAGGGAGTGAAGAGGAGTGTGGAGGAAAAAGGAAAGGACCGGGCTAAGGTGGAGGGAGAGAGGTGGTGGGAAGAAAAGAGGTGGTGGAGAGGCTCATGTTCCAAAGAGACCCAGCCAATGGCTGGAAGCTGTTCATGATGGGTGATGATGATGATGATAATGATTAACCTAAAAAATATGTACATGAATATGAAGCAATATCAGTTAAAATATTTAGTAAAATATGTAAAATTGAATAAACCTTCTTTCCCCACATTAACAATTCATACATTTACAAAGGAAAAATGGTGCCAAATGACTATTTTAAACTAAAATAAGCAACTGTGACCTCACCTATTAGCCCCTAATTTCTCGCTCTGCACCTGCAAGAATAACCATGAGAATTACTCTTACTTGAGAAGAAAGAAGCCTGGCTCCCAGGGTTGAAGAGGAGCGGCAGCAGCAGGTCGAAACATTAAGTACCCTCCTTGATGGGGCCCAAAGGAGTTGTAGGAGGACTGATGTGCTTGTCTTGAAGATGAATCAAACTGTAGTGACACAGTACTTCATCCTAAAAAACATTAATTATTAGTGTCAAATATTTATTAAAGAAATTTTCATAATCTTTTGTTGAAAAATAAACCAAAAAAAACTATATTTTTTAGGGGTGTGCGAAGTCCACTTTTTTGGTTCGAATCGAAGTCGAGTCGAATATGTGAAATATTCTCGAAGCCGAATCGAAGTTCGAATATTTTTCTATTTTATTTTGAGTAAAACTATTAATATATTGTTATTAAATATAGGTATTTATCTAGCATCAAACTGAATATTATAGGCTATTTATTGTTTCTAGCACTAATATTTGTAGCTTATTGCCAACTTGATAATGTTAATCACTTTACCTCTATGCAAAAAAACAAAACAAAAAAAAAAACCTTTTTATTTTATACTTAGCAGGTAGGTAAAAAATATATTTCTTTGAGTCTGGTTTTATTATGCTTATTGAAGTCTTACTTATTCTTTTTAAGATTGCTATGGAGGAAGGTAAGCTGTTGTACATGTTCAGGGAGTAAACACACTCGTCGGGCTATAACAACATTTCCTGATGATGAGAATAGTCTCTCACTACTGACTTGCGTAGCAGGAATACCAAGATATTTAAGCGCAACCTTAGCGACATTTGGGAATTTACTACACCCTTCTTGCTTCCACCAATGGTAAGGGTTTGTGGATCTATTCACCCTAGGCTCAGATAAATACTTTTCAACTTCTTCAGAAATATTCATCTCTTTTCTCTCGTTTGGTAGAGAATCGAAGAATGACCACAGTCCAGAGTTTGAAGTTGATGGTTCTGGCTCATCAGCTGTTGAATCCATTTCTTCAAAATCACGGTATAGTTCGTTTCTTAAAGCAGTTGACAAATTTGCTGAAGCAACAATATTATTGATAACTACACCTTTGAATCTTGGGTCCGTTAACATAGATAAGCGAAATATTTCATCCTCTTCATGCAACGGAAATCTAGACTTAAGTGTCTTTAAAAGGCTTCTCGCAAATGTCATACCTTCTTCTTGCCTTTGTATGCGAGAGTTTAAATGGGAACTCAGACAGTTTAGGATGGGTATGACCATCGAAGAGGTTGGATATGAATCGCCACTTATTTCCTTTGTGGCTTGAGCAAGTGGCTCAAGAACTTCCAACACACCCTTTGCTTGAGCCCAATCTGCATTTGTCAGCGGTTCAATATTGTGTTCAGACTGTGCTAGTTCAGCAGCGATGGGGCCCTTCATTTCAACAAGCCGCTGAAGCATGCAATACTCACTACTCCAGCGAGTCTCCACATACTGAATAAGCTCCAGCTGGGGTACCTGCATTCTCTTGCAGACTATGAAGGCGTTCCCGTGCTTGAGAGCTACGCCTGTAATGACCCACAATGTTTTTTGCCTTCTGTAACAGCTTCTTGACACCAGGACACTCAGATTTGGACAACAAAGCCCTCCTTGTCAACAAACCTGTATGGTAAAAGTCCTTTTACAAGCATATTTGTAATCTTGTTAGTGGTGGTTTGAGCATACGGGTGTGATGAGACCATCTTTTCTCTACTAAGCATAGTCTGGATGTTTTGTTGTACTGTCCTATCTTTTCTAGGAGCAGGTGCGGGCAGATCCTTCTTGTTGTTTTCATCTAGAAATTCTTTGTATTTCCTGGGTGTTTTTGAAGGTGGTTAAGAAGTGTCTTGGTTGTGCCTGCCAAAAAAAAAAAAAATAATTTAAGGGGGAAAAGGAGATTTAAAATTTAATATTGTGGTAAGTAAATGGAAATCTAGCAGGAATTTAGTAAATGGGATAGGCCTATTACATTGCCTAAAGTCTTGCCATATTCCCATTAAAGCATGGGATAAAATAGGCCTAACTTTATTTTTAGTAGGCCCCTACTGCTTCATGGCACGTTAGGTTATAATATGCATTTGTACTAATTGCGCTAATGTGTTAAAGATGAGTAAAGTTGAATTTAGATTAAATATAGCGTACCTGTAGGGCTACTGCGTGAGAGGAACCATTTAGAAAAATACCACCCTCAGTACACCAAACCAGGATTCAATCCCCTATTTTAGAGTCACCATTTAGTCTAAGGTAAGTGTGATAACTTAAATAAAAAGTCTAAAACCTCTATCGTACCCCAATCGACTTGGCTTATAATAGGCCTAGACCCAGTGGCGGATCCATCTACTATCTCACGAACCAGATATCTTATTAATTTTTATTGTTGTTCTGTGAGAGTTCCCGTAACCCCCTCATGAAATTCGAGAGGATCCACACCTTTCTTCTCAAAATTTCGTGCCCCCCCCCTCACGAAAATTTGCCCATGAGCATAAGCGGATTTAAGGGAAGCACATGCCCTCCACAATGGACAATAACATACACTAGGCCTCAAGGGCGCCCATATGATAATTACAGGAAACATTATTTAAAAGTAAAATATATTAGAAAAATAAGCCACTTACAAAAATTGTTGCACATAATTTATAGGCCTAATACAAAACTTAGGCTGGTCTACAAATTTTCAATCAAATACAGTAATACAGAAAACGGCCAACTAACCTGATGGAGTCTTGAAGTTCTTTCGGCATGTTCGACATTCAGCCGACTTTTTTTATCAATATTTTTACTAAAAAAAATTCCACACAGTACTTCTTTGCCGATTAGTATTTGCACAATCACCACTGGTTTCACCCTGCATACTGTTAAATTAATTGTTCACACACGAGGTACGACTCAATCAAATAGACGCTCAAAAAAACACGTGATCTACGTTCTAGAAAATAATATATCCTTTTATTTTTTAAAGAAAAAAAAAATATAATATTTTAAGTTATTAACAGCAATTATCGGGTAGTAAGACGCGGTGCTAATAATAATAATAATAACAGCAATTATCATCTATAGTGATGACGTTAAGTTTTTTTAGTATAATTATTAGGCACGTAGTGTTCCTTACGCATGCGCTCGGCTATCGCTCATCTCTGGCTATATCCATATACTCGAGCCGCGCACGCGCTCAACTATCGCTCAACTCTGCTGATATCCATATACTCGCACAGACAGGAGTTTTGGTCATGTAGTAATTAAACAACTAAAATGTCTGCTTGCGCATATGAATTCAAAATTATTACAAAATATTTTTAATAATTAAGAAATACTTTAAAAGTTTAAACTGGCCCGAAAATTTTAAAAATATTACTTTTATTATTTATTTTATCTACACTTTCAGTTGGTACTAATGAATGTTTATCAATACGGTATGATCATAATGTAATGGCCATCTTGAAAATCACAACGTTAAGGAATTTTATCAGTTGCCCATAATAATAAAAATATTTTTTAATTCTTAAGGTACCGTACTTTGGTTTAACTCTTGTTGAAACCAGACTGTAAGTAAATCATTATCAAGGCTTCGAATGGACCGAAGCTTCGAACGGCAGCCGAAGCCAAACATAGGTTCGAATCGAATACGAAGTACCCTGAGATTCGATTCGGCTTCGAATTTTTCGAAGCTTCGCAACCCCTAATATTTTTTTAAAATTCTGTTGCAAATTTTTAAGCAAAAATTTTTTTTTTATAAAAAGTTGAAATGACTAAATTTATATGTTTAACACATTCTACTTGTTTTTTACTGAGCCAAATTCCAGGAAATAAAAGTTGTATTTTAAAAGATGAAATATTTAAAGATGGCTAGCAAAATATTTTATTACATGTTACATGGCCTATTTTGGCAATCTTTTAGGTTTGCATAGAAGTAAAATATTTCCAATTTTTTTTTAGTACAAATATTACAATATTTCATGTTTTTATAGAAAAGCCTGAATTTGATCTTCATTTTGTCTATGAATAGTGAATACTGGATCTTAAACTTTCTTCCTACCATGTAACCATAATGATTCATTGCTACTTCAAATATGATATAAAGTGGCCAAATCTTAAACAAGTTTTAGCTTAGTAAAACACATTAACTAGCTACTAGCACAAAAAACGATTTCTTGATTTAAAAAATAGCTATGACATATTTTAATTTAAGTTTTTATTGGGAATGACATCCCCCCGCCATCATGATAAAAACAATGCATTTGATGATATATTTGTGAAATATAGATAATTTTAGTTGTTCAGTTCAAGACACTTTTAACTGTGCTTCTTTCTATTTCTGTCTGTCAGTGAATACATAACACTACCTCTGAGAGAGTAACCTCCTTGGCCAGCCAATGGTAGAGAGATCTCATGTCATCCAGTTGGAGTTGGCGTACTGCCGGTAGCAGTGATGCACGCCTCATGGCCACTTCCAGGTGACCCACAAGCTTCTCCGTCATCAGTCTGTTCCCGGTCGCAACCATCACCTCACTTTTGCTGCTAGCACTAGCAAAGAGCACAGTCTGGGCGTTTGGGCCAACCTGGAAAAAAACAACTTTGGCATTGTCTCTTGACTTGACTATACTTTTAGATTTGTTTGCGCCTGCAACTTTCCAACTATATGGTCTACTTTGAAACATTATTTTTACAAGCTTGAAAATGTTAGAAATCAATTTCATATGACACAATTTAAATGACTATATTAAATTGTACATTGAAAGGAGAATAGAAAGGCAAGGCTTACACACTTAGCAGACAATTGTAGGCTTCAAAGTTCACAACTAAAACACAACAAAACAGGTAATTATGAAATTGTTGGTGTACATTAGTCTCCCTCTTCAGCAGAAGATAGTAAAACATAGACTGGACTATGGCAGCATGGCTATAGGCTCCGTGCAAAATGCATACAATATTTGAATTCACAACAAGAGTGTGGAAGACAGCCACATTTTTAAGTTTTTGCAGGAAAAATCTGAGCGGCATCATGTTTACTGCAATCAAATACTCGGGAAATCCTAAAACGTAACTCACCGTTTCTTGTAAACTACTTAAACAATCACAGTAATTTTTCCAGAATTTGTTACAAAAACCTTAAGACGGGAGAATATTATTGAAATTCCCATATTACAATTGGTTTGCTTTGAAAAAATTGTTTTCTAATGAAAGAATTATAATTAGGTTTTTAGTGCAGACATATTTTTACTCTGTGTAAAAGTTTTTTCTTCATTAAAATAGATGGGTAGTATAAGTGTACGGAATGATCATGAACTGAATTTTATTTTGATATAAGACTCATTCCTCTAACAACAATACTTTTCACAGTTTGATGTGTTTAGCTACGAGCTCTTCACGTGTGCAAGGTCTATCTCAATGAGGAAAAAACTTTTACACTGAGTGAAAATATGTCTGCATTAAAAACCTTATTATAGTTCTTTCATTAGAAAACAATTTTTTCAAAGCAAACCAATTGTAATATGGGAATTTTAATAATATCCTCATGTCTTTGTAGGTTTTTATATCAGATTCTGAAAAAACTACTGTGATTGTCCAAATAGTTTGCGAGAAACGGTGCATTATGTTTTAGGATTTTCGAGTATTTGATTGTGGTAAACATAATACCGCTTGGATTGTCCCTGCAAGAACTTACGAAGTCATCACGAGTCGCACCACCAGCAATGGTGCATATAGCCTATAGGTTGATCATGGTCACTTAGATTCTGTTGTTGCCTGTTTCTTTATTTAAAAAATAGTTTAGGTTTGGATTCTGTAGTTGTCTGTTCAAACTTGTGTTTTATTCTTGGTAGATGGTTAGAATGTATTTATATTATATTTATTATTTAATTATATCATTATTTCATTTCATTATATTATCTGTTACCATTGTATATAATATAGAAATTAATGACTGGTGTAAGTAGACCTGCTCGGAAGGAAAGGAGAGAAGGTTATCTAAGGTTGATATAAGGGGGATGCCTGGATTTGGTAATATATTGGTGAGCAAGTTCCCACTTGTGAAGTTGGGAAGAATTGCAACAAGATGATGAGATTAGGATAATGTAGCCCAAGTTCAGGATAAATCTGAGTTGGTTTAGTCCTTCATAAAAGTGGGTGGTGAGCGGTATGTCGTTGGAAGGTTGTTTCTTGATTGGATAGGGCTTTGTTTATTTGACTGTTGACTATGTGTTTAAGATATCCTGGGGTTGTGAAAGACTTGAAGAGTTGTTGACATTGCTTGTTAAGGTCTTCTTTCACACAATATATATGTTTGCCTCTGGTAGCTAGGCTAGAGGGAAGAGAGTGTTTTACATGAAGAGGATGGTTGCTTTGGAAATAGCAGTACTGTTGATGGTTGGTGGCTTTAGTGTGGACTGTAGTGTTTATGTTTCCCTCATGAAGAGTCAGTTCCAGATCCAAGAATATGGCATGGTGTTGTGAAATGTTCCAGAAGAATCTGAGGGTGTTATGGTCATTTTACCTGTTTAAGAACTGTAATAAATTAGTTTTAAGAATCTGTCCAAATCAATAATAGATATTATAATTTAATATAATATAAATACAACATTCTATCCATCTACTAAGAATAAAGACACAAATGTGAATAGGCAACTGCAGAGTCCAAGCCTAAACTTATTTTTTAATTAAGAAACAGGCAACAACTGAATCTAAGTAACCATGATAAACCTATAGCTGTGCTGCCATAGTCCATTCTGTTTTTTACTCTATTCTGTTGAAGAAGGGGACTGATGTACCCCAAAAATTTCACCATTATGTGTTTTGTTGTATTTTAATTGTGAACTTTGAGACTTACAATCTCTTTATTGGCCTCCTTTTGCGGTCTTTATCCTACATATTTTATCTCCACATTTTCTTTGGCATCATCTCCTTTTCCATCCTCATCACTTACCCATTCCAACTCAAGTCTTTCTTGCTTTCTCTATTATACAATGCACTCCCTGTACTCCCACTCATTCATGTAAAATTTAATTCCTTAACCTCTTTCTCCTTGTGACAGTTAATATGCTCTTCACAAACTTCATTTTAATAGCCTTCACTTTCCTAGGCTCTCTTTGATTCAATTTCCATGTTTCTACTGTATATGTGACTATGGGTACAAAGTATGCCATGTAAAACACTTCCTTATACTTCAAGGGCACTTCAATTCTCCCAAGCAAGTCTCTTACACACCTAGAGAACAACTCTCCCTGCTGTCCTCTTCTCATTAGATCCTCTCTACTTCCATATTTTGTCTCACTAACACTTCCAAGATATTTTATGTTCTGTAATTTTCTCAGCTCTACTCAATCCAACTTTATAGCTTTAATAGGACCTATCCTCTTCCTTGTCATTACCATCATGACACACTTCACATGCTTTCATTTACACATTCCATTTCCGTAGCTGTTTCTGTATTTCCTTTTCCTTCTCCCCATACCATCAAGTCACCATCAAACATAATGGCTTTCATTCTTTGCTCACAGAGTTTTCCTGCCACTTTGTTCTGACCATTTCCATTACCATTACAAAAAGTAATGGTGAAAGGACACTCCCCAACTTTGCTCCATTTTTTTTAACCACTCCGTCCTCTCACTCTCCATCTTAACAGAACTCGTGTTATCCTCGTACATACTTTTTACTCTCATTACAGCTCCTCTTTCCACTTTGGCCTCCTTCATCGCTTTCTAAACTTAATTTCTATCAACACAATCATATGCCTTCTCCACATCCATAATTACCATTAATAACTCTTTCTCAAATTCATACCTTCCTTCCATAAGCTGTCATAGGACAAAGATAAAGTCTATGGTAGACCTCTGTTCTATAAATCTGTGCTGTCCCTCTCTCTACCTTCTTTTAACAAAACTTTTTACACCCATTACTGTTTCCAGCCCGAGTCAGTTTTTTATTCAAGCCATAGATTTTCCATTATCTGGTGGCTAGGCCTGTCATAGCTTCATATGCCTTATAATATAATTTAAGACTACAACAGGCACAACATCAAGTTCCCAGCCGTTAATTCATCAGTGTGAAATTTAAACCCACATTTAACCAATGATACATTTTTCGACCATTGATAATCAAACCCAGGACCCTTAACTCAGTAGAGAGACACGCTACTGAATGAGCTAAGGTGTCAAGATTGTTTTACTTATATAATATATTAAAAGCTAAATTTGGGAACATAAAAGCACTGAATAGTTAATACTAACAATTATGGCATCCAGTTCGTTGTAAGGTAAGACATGGTAGTTGTAATAGATGTCATTATTCTTCGATCCAGTCACATACAAAGTTGTGTCAGTCATGAGAACCAACAGAGGTTGACAAGTTTCATCAAGGAAGTATGAGTTGCGCACCCGAAAGACCTAAAAAAGATAACAACATTATAGATAAAACAATAGTATATGGTTATCAGATCAACTCTTTACCAATATTAGAAAATTATTCTTCACCTGACAGTGTGCATTAATTAATCTCTGGAGTCATATTTATATAACTAAATCATGCTCCATTGTGGTTGGGTAAAGGCACCTTAACAGTGTGTAAAGCAAATCACTTAAATAATTATAACCAATGCTTTGTTGATACTATACTTATAAGTGACAACATAATAAGGTAGTATGTTTCCATTATGTTATGTGTATTGGTTTACTTACCTTATATAGGGCTTCATTCTTATTCACAAAAACAGAACTCTCTAAAAACTCTTCCACAGGCAAGCAATGTTCATCATGGCTTAATCTTGAGTCAACCTCCATTTTCTTTAGTTCGGCTTCTACTTCTTCAATAAATGGTTTTAACGCATCTGAGTTTTGTTTGATCCCTTTGATGTACAATGATCTTGTAGGTTTAACAAATGATATAATTTTTTTAGTATTATTCCGTCTCTCAGCCAAGGACTTCATGAATCGGTTCAAAATAGATGTCTTGTACGCTAAGGTTCTCGCATCTAACAAAGACGAAAATGACTTTCTACTGTCGTAATGTGACTTTGACTGCTGCAGATCTGGTTGTGAGCCCCTGCTTGTATTACAGTCAGACAGCATCGTTGAGGACAAGTGGTAATCAAGCACGTCAGAAAACATGCTTTCTAGGTCAGAGTGGTCCATGGAAGAAGCCATCGATGGGAACTTTTTTAGATTCAGATATGAAGAATAAGTGCCCAGTCTATTATCTTCAGTGAATGGGTAGAGGTTTAGAGTGGATGAAGATTTGGGAGGATCTTCTTGTCCTTCAGGAATTCCCCTTTCATCAACTGGCAAGCCTTTATCAGAGAATTTCTCCACACTTCCTTCAATAGTATTTGCTAGTATAGAATTCACAGAACCCTTGTTTTTAATTTGGTATGAACTATGTGAAATTACTTTCCTATCACATTTTTGGTTTTCCTTTGATTCATCATTAGAGGATAATGTAGATGACGATGACAAATAAATATCAGACTTTGTGTCACTCTCATTTTTATATTGAGTAATGTAAGGTGCATCTCCTTCACTGCACCAACTGTACCTACCTTTAGAAACATTATTTTTAATCACGGCATTGGGGGGCAGAAAACTTACAGAAAAATTGGAACTTGGCACTTTGGCATCGTTATTATTTGGCAAAATAAAATCACCATGGAATGAAACACGTTTCATTTTGACTTCGGAACCATTTCGTTTTTTTCGCCGCTGCCGCCGGTAAACAATGTTGTCGCCAATTGTTGAAGAGCTGGTGTCAGAAGTTTTATCGGTTGTAGATTCGATACAAGAAATACAACTTTGTGCCTTTTGTTCTAGGTTATGGTTTTTTGTTTCCTCAATATTTTCAATAAGTAGATCCCTATGAGTAATAGAGGATTGATACATTTTTGGCTGTAGCTCACTTGACATTTCTACAGCGTTTGCTAATGGTGAAACTTTCCTATCATAAAATTTTGTTGCAACATTCTTGTCACCTGTACTATCATTCCAACTACCTGCAGAAAAGTTACTTGTTTCTGTGCTTTCTTTGGTTTCCAAACTTCCAGACCAACCTTCAATAGTATTTAAAAGGGTAGTTTTTGTTGTATCAGATGAAATTTCTTTATGATCTGCTTGACACGTTCCTGATGACAAACGTTTATGATTGATACAATTGTCTTCTATCTCTGTGTACATCAAATCATCCTAGAAACAAATGAAACATTTGATCATAATTCTGTGGTCAAGTAGACCAGGCTATCTATAGATACCCGCATTGGTGGTAAAATGGTCTAATACATGATTTTTGTGTTATACTGGATTTTCAGTGAAGAGGAAATTGAGGTTTGAATCTCTGTTGGGTGTTGTAAGGGTGGTTTTTCCTAAGTGATTTCATATCATCCCTCCAAGAAAATGTGAGTACATTTCTTATAAAAGTCCACCTTAAGCATTCTTACTTCATTGGTGTAGTTAATATATGCATAGAGCTAAAAGAGGTACTAAGATAAGGTGAAAAAAATATATATATTTCCTAGATTTACAAAATAAAGTTAGTATTCAAACACATGTTTGTATTTTTCGCACTATATGTTTTTGCAACATTTAGCCCTACAAGTTATTAATAACTTAATCTAATGTTTGTAGAGATGAGAAAGGTAATTAAAATAAAGTTAATAGATAAAGTATAGCAACTCTTGTGGGAAAATCACTCTTAAAGCACCCAGTCGGGTCAGTGCTGCCAGTTGAACACGCTGGTAGTAAGCTAACTCTAGGTCTCTATGTTTGGTTTTGTCTAGTTAAGAAATTATGTAGGTACTTTCTTATTGGCTTAAAATTTGAAGTGATTTTAAATATAATTATATGTTTATAAATATAATATATTTATATTTATAAACTCAACACAACAACTAGTGAAAGATGGCCTGGATACGAGACGAACCAGGATGAATCTGTGGTAGAGCAATGGCGTGCAAAGCCAAAGATCCCGGGTTCATTTACCGTGTCCAGGTTGTCATTTTTCACATAATAGAATGAAACAATAATAACTTGAATAAAAGCAAATGATACGTAATCCCAAATATTAGAAATGAAGGATACTCTTTGAACATAATCGAACAACTTCCCAAGTGACTCATACCTCCTTGCAATCTCGCAAGCTGAGGTTGTCAGTATTGTCCATCTCGTTGATGGTAGCCTCACTGACCGATGTGCCATCACCATCGCTGTCAAGAAGAGCCACACCAGAGTCCACAGGGGATGCTAGTGAAGAGGTCATGGATGATATCATTCTCATGTCAGACATCTCACCTAGATGCTGCCAAGACGTCATGTCTACACCAAAACTGACACCATCTACACACACAAATATTAAGTTGTTATTATTTCACTTAAAATCATCAACTTTTTAACAATTATTATAATGTGATTAGTGTAGGTCTATTGTGAATCATTTGCAAGGTCATAGCCTGCAGAGTGGGGGTCCCTCTTCCTGAAATTTGACCAAAAAAATTGTCTTATTGCAACTAAACAAAACAAGAAAATAAGAGTTTTTGGCTTGTCACCACCAATGTAATGTGCTGAGTGATCAAGGATGTGGAGTTGGTACACCAAGTCTTCAACTCCGACTATTTTTCTACTGTCCGACTCAAACTCCCTCATAAATGGCTAAAGTATATTAGTTAGTAATAGTAAATTTACTGCAATAAAATGTTCAAACATAGATGACTTCATGACATTATGAGTGTACATTTAAATAAATTTGTCAATTTCAATTACAAATTTTGGTCTTTAAGATTTAAAAGAAGTATAAAAATAAAATAAGTTATCAAATAAATAAGTTATTGCATTAATATTAAGCTATAAGTTCTTAATTTAAAATCGGAGTCAGTACATCTTTACCAACTCAAACTCAAACTCCGAACAAAATTGCTGTGGACTCAAGACTCCACAGCCCTGTGAGTCACGGTGTTTTATTTATATTAATTTTTTTTAAGAACATAGTTTGTCTCAAAGGTATAAGTCATTTGGATTAGTGATGGAAGAAACTTAATTGTGTAGGGTGGAGCCGCAACTGACCAAAGAGGGTTTTGGGGAAATTACACCCCCTTTCCCGATGGTTAAGATCTTCCCCTCCCTTGGCAAACGTTTGACAATTAGATGCCTTTAAGCTATTGGAATGGTCTCTACCTGGAATTTATTTGATAATTATTCTTTTATAGAATCTATTAGGAGTGATATTATCTATCAGAAAAACTTTTTGATGCACCTAAAAGATATTTAGTATGGTATTTGACTTATTTTTATAATAAATACTTAGCAGCACGTCTTACTACCCATTCAGGTTATAGGCTTAAGTATTAATTACACAAATGGGTTAGGAATGGGAAAGGTTGAATATAGAAGAAGTCAACCCACATTTGGGTAGAGGGAGAGTGGAAAACCAGTTAGGAAAAACCACCCCCAGTTCACCCAACCGAGATTTGAACCTCGATCTCCCCATCCTCGGCAGTCTAGCTCAACACAAAACTAGTGTGTTAGCTAACTACGCCATCGAGGCAGGTCTTATTTTTAAAATTTAAATTTGACGCTATTTAGATTAAGGGGCAGTGGTGGCAGTTGGGGAGCACAAGCCTTCTAATCTTTCCTGAAATTTTGTCCTGCCTACAGCCTTGACCATTTGTATGGTGGCTGTTAAAGCTAATCTTGAATATACATTTCACCTCCCTTTTAATCCCCATAAATTTTTCAGGCTAGATTTACATTTTCACAAATTAATAACTAGTCTACAACAATAATAATCTTCCTGTTTGCAAACACAGTAGAAGTGTCGGCTGTGGACTTAGATCCATCATTTTTGAAACATTTGAATATAAATACCTGGTCTACTAGTTGGGGTTTTATGGTGCGTCGAAACAATGTAATTAGTGATCTATTTAGGAAACAAGATAATTCCCAAGTATCTTGACCAACAAAGCTTGATATATACGTATTGAAGTAGCCAGTTTTGCATGTATACCTAATGTATTAGGCTAAATATTTATAATTTAATAATAATAGTTATCTTATTATGCATGTATTAATTAGTTAAATTATCAAGGTTGTTTTAGGTAAATACTAAGCACATAATAATAGATATATTGTTAAAATCAGGGCTGTGAAGTCGGCGTGGGAGTCGGTAAAAATGTATAGACTTCAAATCTGGCTTCAAAACAAAAACTTATAATATTATACCGGTAACAATATATGATAAATATAATTGACAAATGTATTCAAATATAAATTCACAATGCCAAAGAAACATTCCATAAAGCAATCTGTAATTGAACATTTTACTGTGGTAAATTTGTTATTGCTAGGCTAATAAATATACATTAGATATTTCTGAAGGAGTTGGACAGTAGAAAAAGAGATTTGGAGCAAAGGATTGGCATATATTTACTCCACAGCCTTGGTGATAATAAATATGTGTGATAAATACTTAGTGGTTGTAACCTATAGTTGATAGTTGGTTGTGGAAAAGTGGCCATTATTTACAGCTGGTAGAGTAAGAAAAATGTGTCGATAAACCATACAATAAAATGGGGAGGGGAAGGTTATGCTGGTGGAATTCTAGGTATCCAAACACTTAAACACTCAGGAAAAAGATGTGTGTACAAGGGCTGCAGAGTCAGTAGGCTAAACCTTTGACTCTGACTCTTCTACTTTTTCTACTGTCTGACTGACTCCAACTCCAACTCCGAATCCTTTATTAGGCCTAATGGCAAATTTATATTAATGATAAGTAATAAAAAATACTTTTCAAAATAATTTTAACACAGTAAATTTGTTATAACTATTGGATATACATTAAAATACTAAAATGGTAGCACAGGGGATTTCATCTCCAACACTTAAATCATCAGGCTACTAGGTTGATTGAATATAAAAATTATTTTTTATTATTTTTTATTTTACTACAATTTCTGAACAAGAAAACTTAATTCCTATGAAAGTATCAAATTAATTTGGTAGTAAAAGACAGCTCATCACCAACACATGGATCATCAGATTAGTTCTTAGTTTGATTGAACTTAAAATATATTTATTTTATTATAATTTATGGATAAGTAAATTTCCTAAATTCCCATGAGAGTAAATATGCATTGATCTATGTAAATATAAATTAAAACTAATAATAATCACAAATGAAAATGACCCAATTTTAAATGTTCTCTTTTTGTTTGTATGAGATCAAAGTTTTGATAGTTAAGAATCATAATATTAAGATTGATTCTTGCTTATGTCTATACCAGTAATAATCGAATTTGACACTATTATAAGTTTTTTAAGTTGGAGTCGGTATCTTTCTACCGACTCCCAACTCTAACTCCACCCAAAATTTCTTTCAACTCCACAACTCCAACTCCACAACCCTGTTAAAGTGTAGGTATTAGAAACTATGTAAAAGGCCATCTAATAAACGTGATGAAAATAAATATACTAAGGTGTTTAATATAAGCACCATTTTATCGTTTGTGTCAACTATTTTCCCATTGTTTGATGAAAATTAAAGTATACCAATAAACAATTTGCTACTTTTAGTGATAAAAAAATGGCAGGTGTATGTTGATTAATCAACTTTTTAAAATCATAAAACTAGTCTGCTTTAGCATCCTGTATAATTTATAATGGCGAGCAACATAAAATTCTGAGCTTTAGCAAAGAAAAGGCAAGTAATTTAAGGTTGCATATCAAGGTGAAAGCGCATAAGCAGATAATTTTGGCACAGTCCATGTTTCACAACCATAGAGAACAACCATTAAAACTATTGTTTTGTAGGACCTATTTGGGAGATTTAGTAAGAAGTGAGGGCAGGTTTTTGTTTTTTTTAGTTTCAAATTATTAGAAATAATAATGTTTTCTAGCTCCTATAAATACAAAAATATTCTGAAGTGTCCAATTATAACAAAACAAAACTTGTCAAAAAATT
The DNA here is from genome assembly GCA_039000515.1 of Timema cristinae. Lineage (NCBI taxonomy): Eukaryota > Metazoa > Arthropoda > Insecta > Phasmatodea > Timematidae > Timema > Timema cristinae. The sequence continues at coordinate 87,243,868 of JBCFYV010011172.1, forward strand.
TCACAAATATATTTTTTTAATTTGGAAATTCACTTACTAATTAATGACCAGCTAACGTTTCACCACATACTGAAACAATGTGCATAATGAAACATTTCTTGTGATACCAAAACTATTGTATAAAATTTAAGAAACCTTAGAGTATTACATAATGGTGATTTTACATATTTATTAATAATCATTAAAAGTCTAAAAGCACTACAATTTTCTTTTTTTAAGTAATATATCTAAATATTGTAGGTAAATGATTAACTAGTGTTTTACTATCTTTATTAAAACAACTTTGAACGACCTCCAATGAAACCATCTGAAGCAGATCGCCACACAAGTTAATTAGCTTGTCCATGAGCAAATTTCCAAACATCTCAAATGTGTAAGAAATCTTTAGACTCGTGATATTTTTTGATACAGAATATTAATAATGTCTTCACTAAAAAAACCAACTGAGCTTAACCCAACTTTTCATGTGTGAATAAATACAAATTTCAATTAACTATCTACAGGACCTACAGATACTAAAAAGTACCAATTAGGTGTTTTTTTAAAGAATTTATTTAATGATTTAGAATTTTTGTAATCAAGTTTGTTTTGTTACATACAGAACATGTACCAAAATATAAATTAGGTTTTCTAAGATTTTTTTATTGATTTAGAATCTTTTAAAAAAGTTTGTTTTGTTATAATTGGAAATTTAAGAACCTTGTTGTGTGTATAGGTGATAGAAAACACGAATTTCTCATAATTTGACTGAGAAAAAATAAAGAATCCCGCCCTTGGATCACACTTTAGCCCCTAAATATTTTTTTAGTTTATTTGGGCCAAGCACCTTTAGGACTTTCTTCCTAATACTTTACAAATAGAGGCAATGATACCAAAGTTTTATAATTTTGCCCATTAGGCCTACACGAAGACAGGTAGGCCTACATTTAATATAAATAGGTCTACCTACATTAATTAGAAGACTTTTGTATTAACCAAAATGAACCATGAAATAAGAAAAAAGACCTCAAAATGTAATAGAACTGTACATGATCCAGTGTAGAAAATTAAAGTTAATGTTATAATCTTTAATACTCTTACACTGAGAAAATGAACTTATTTATTAACGTTCTTAATCATCAGAATTACTTATTAAAAACACACACCAATTTTATATAGCTTCCTTATGTCAAAACATTGGTGTTATCATTTTTTTTTTTTAGGATTCCTTTTAATTCAATTGAACGTTAAGATATACAAGAAGTTGAAAACTAATTCATATAAATAAAAGAAAAAGTTAAAACTCGCAAGTCTTACTTATTTAATAAAAATAATAATTTTTTTTCAACAAGAAAACACGCAGAATATTGATATTGATTTTATACCAAAGATAAAGACTTGGTGTTACTCTATGAAAAACTTTTTATAACAGGCAGGACTATGAATAAGTTTTTTAGATAGATATAAATATATATTTTAGGATAGATGCAAGAAAGATGCATTCTATTAATCTAATGAGCGTCATGAGTGTTGACTTTGGTATAGTACAAAATGAAATTTAAAAACCCACTAAATTGAAATAGTAATAAAACGTTTTTGTTTTTTGTTATGACTAACATTTCAACAAAGAGAGATTGATTTTAGTACTATGCTTATTCAGAAAATTGGCTTCAATACAAAATGTCAATAGAATGTTTTAGACACCGTGCGTTAATACATGGTACACTGGTAGTGGTATAAACATACATAACAAAAGGGAAATGTATTGCTGAAACACAAAACACAAAGATTATTGCTATTCAACTTAAAATAGGTATAAACTTTTTGTTTTATTACAATATTTCCGATACAATAATTAAAGTAAAAAGCGTCAAAATAAGAAATAACAAGTTGTATTTTAGGATGTTCATATTGACATAAAAGCATTAAAAGAGACAAGAAAGAAAGCGAAATAAGTGGACAAAAACTCCATCTGCAGACTTCGTAAGAGATCGACTCCATTAATAGATTGAACTGTCTGGACTCTAAAGAGTCCTCATGCTTAATCTCTTAGTCCTTATCACTCTTTTAGAAGTTGACTCAACTTAACTTTATAACAGGACTCGTCGACACGGACATCTAAGGACTACCAGTCACGGCAAAGTTACATAACTAGCTCATATTTTTAATATTATTTGTGACTGCATTTAACCTTCCTTTCAACTGTATCCTATTTTGGACGTTTTATCAAAATATGTTGAGTAGTAGTTATTCTATACGTTAGTGATAGGTCGCTCGTGAGTGAATCATTCAATTGAACGACTCTTTAACGAGAACTGTGAACGAACGACTCTCACCTCGCGAGCGAGTCATTTACGCAGCCATTACAAACTACATCACGCGTCTGATACATTGACCAATAGGCCAACAGTTTTTACTATACATTTCTATTATTATTTGTACAAAATAAACGTATGCACGTAGTTGTACATTTAAATCAAGAACTTAGATCAATGAAATTAAATAGGCCTATTACCCTAAATATTATGCCCTACCACAAGGATGCATCAGGCACCACTCCCCTTTTTCCCCTGATCATTACTTTGTGTTTATGTGATACTTTAAAGGGAGACATCGTCCATTAGTTTGAGGTTTCTTTACATCTCTTATTTTCACTCATACGCTAACATTATCTCTGCCTACTCGCTTTGAGCTTTCATCCTGATGTCCGGTTTGATTTAGCTAGTCTTGCTATCAAGTATCAACGCATCGCTTCTGCATTACTTCCAACCGCCCTTTTCGCTGAGTTTAGAGAGTTGTCGTCATACACGACTCTCTTTTCGCTCTCGTTAAATTCGTTCTGGAAAGAGTCAGGAGTTTTTGTCATTCACGACACTTTTTTCGCTCTCGTTCATTCGTTCTGGAAAGAGTCCAGAGTGTTTTCATTCACGACATATCCCTTATCTATGTTCACGACTCTTCTGTCGTTCTTCGTTCATTATTACGAAAAAATCAACTATAAATGCTTACTATCGTGACTAGGTCGCACTGCCTACAATATAAAACTAACTATTTTTTATTAACATCATAAACATAATTCTGTGAATAAGATACTAAAGGTTATATGCTGAGGTTAATTATTATAAGTAATATGGGTAAAGTAATAAAATTAAATAATCAAACGCAATATGTTTCGGATAAATTACACATAAATCTTAATTCGTTCATAAGTTGAAAGGGACGGGACAGATATGCACGCTTGGAAAACTTTAAAGAAAATTAAAAATAACCAATCAATCTACGTATTAATGTGGCAAAATAATCGAATCATTTTGTAATTTTCATTCTAATTATTTTTGGCTGATATTTGATTGTAAACTGTACAACCACTTAAACTTTGTATTAAATTAGTTTTAGAATCATTCGAAAGCGTAAGGTCGATTATTGTGTAGCAATGGGGACTATTTATTGAAAATGAAACTTATAGAAATGAAGACCTGTATAGAGATAGCCTGGAAACATCCATAATTGTAAGGTCGATTTTACTCAGCACTTCTGGCAAGGGAGTGGGAATAGAATCGGTCCCGCTCGCGTCAAGTCAGCTACTGTTTTCATTCGAGTGATTTTGAAAGAATTGATTATTCATAATAATAGAATGAAACGATTCTATACATCCAATTCTGTCGGCTGCCCATCACTAACTCTTTTGAGTGAGCAAGCTTATGTGAGCTCGCTCGCGTCAACGACTGGTTCGACCCATCACTACTAGACGTGTGTTAATAATTATTCAGCTGTGATATAGTCTGCTTGCACCTAGCTCTAGAAAATTGTATTTCGAAGAGTTTAATTGGACGTTGTTTCAAACTTTCTCATTGGTTGGCACGGTCACGTGATTAAGAATACGGAGACGTGATTTCCATTTCTAAGGACTATTAATTATTTGTGCTACGAGTTTCCAAACACCCTGTATACCTGATATGACTAAACACGGTGCCTAAAGTATTTGATTGAAATGATAAGAAATAACAAGTATTGGAACAAATGGTAAATTATGTTTATTATATTATTTCATTTTATCAGACTCTAAGGGCGGTATGCAAGAACTTATAGAGAATGCTTAGTGGATCGATAGTGTGGTCCCGAGCACAATATCGCTTCACCTTTTAACCTATGAAGATGCAAGCAAACCCACACTAGTGTCAACAAAAGTTATCACCAGCCCCGAAGGGCTCTCTAAAACTAGCATTTGGATAAAATAAAAGCAAAAACAATGTAAAAGTCTACGGTGCCCTGATGGGCTGGTAATTAATCGCTCGTGGGAGCAGGGCGGTAAAATAATAAAAAAACCCACACTGTCACACATAACTGTTCGACCAAGAGTTTTACAAATTAACAATTATTCAGGAATATGAGGAGAAACGATGGGGAAAAAACAACAACAGAAAAACAGGAAATCCATATAAAATGAACGACAGCAGGGAAGTGAAATGCCGGGGTCGGTTCATGTTATGAATAGTACACCGCCAAAGCCACGTAAAGGTCGTTGACCCAAATAATGATTAAATAATAAATAGAATATGATTCATAAATATTATTATTCCAGCATAATACCCGTTTAAAACTCAACAGCCTCATTTTTGGTCGTGCAATGTGTATCATTGGCATTTATTGAACAACGGTTGTGAATGGGAATAATTTTTAGTGTACCTAAAACTATAGGAGGCGTATTTCAACTATACACTATAGTAGATAAAATATTTACCCCAATAATAATATAAAACTTGTTACGTGACAACAGCTGGTGACCAATCAACTACTGAGTGAGCCACCGAGATCCACCCCAAAGGAGACCTCGCTTAGACCTAAACTACAGACAGTGCCCATATTATTTGTTAGTCTGTAAGTAGAGTGTATGAATGTAGATGTAATTAGTGTTTTTCTCTTCAATCCTTTTGGAGCCCCTCCCAGACAGATACAATTTCATTTTATGTATAACGATTTTTGGACGTTTGTAAAAGTATGATTTTGGTAGGAAGAACAGTAAAAGTTAGTTATTAAAGTTACTAAAACAATTTTAATATATTCATGCATCAAGTCATGTTATCTGAAGCGGACACTTTTGATAGATATCAACAATACCTATAAAATAACACAAATAATAAAGTGATATGTTTAAATTTTCTCTACTGTTCTTCCAACCAAAATCAGGGGAACATAGCCACCACCTCACTAGGGGATAACTGTAGAAAAAATTCTGGACTTCAAGAATTTTTCAACTTTGTTTTTTAGAAACCTCCCCATTTTTAGGGGCCCCAAAAGGAAATTTTGGTCACCAGGTATTTTTGCATTCTTTTAGGCTAGGTACTACCTTCCTGAAGAAGAAAAAAAATCAGTTTCCTAGGTCTACTGAGTTTCATCTTTGTTTTTCTGGAATTCCCCTCCTCCTACCCATCTTGGGAATTTTCCGTCACCAAATATTCCTGCACCCTTTTGGATTAGAGGCTACTGGTATGCAAAATTTCAGCTTCTTAGCTTTTCTGGGCCTCGATAATATTTAGAATTAAGTTTTTTAGAAACCTCCCATTTTGGAGGCCGCAATAGGAGTTTTCAATCACCAAGTATTTTAGCATTCTTTTGGGTTAAAGTCTGCTTGCCTGAAAAAAATTCTGCTTCTTAGTTCTTCCAAGCTTCAAGATTTTTTTGAATTTTGTTTTTTTGGGATTCCCAGTTGGTGGGGTCCCCCCCTCCCCCCATGCCAATTTTTGATCAACATGTATTTCTGCACCCTTTTGGTTTTGGGGCTACCTGTCTGCAAAATGTAAGCCTCCTAGGTATTTTTGCTTAGAGTTTTTTTTCGGCTTGACAGAGGAACTGGCTATTATTATAGTTGCGATGGTGACCTGGTGGTCTAGGGTAAGGTGTCAGACTTCTATGCTGGCGGCCGGGGTTCAATCCCAGGTCCCGGCAAAGATTTATCTGATTACCAAACCCTTCCTTCACCTCTGACAAGACATCTTGTGAATGTGAGGAATGCCAGGTCTCCACCGTGGTTCGGATTCCACGTTAAACTGTAGGTCCTTCATTTCATCTCACTATCACCCTACCATTACACATTAGCGTAAGTGCGTATAACCCGAATGGGTAGTAAGACGCGGTGCTAATAATAATAATAATAATATAGTTGCGATGTTATTAACATCACTTTGCCTATAGTGTTTAGTAAAGTTGTCAATGATTAACTTTAAATAAACTAAAACCACAAGTGCGTTTACTTCAATTAGTACACCTAGTCAAATGATTCATTTTTGTCGTGAATTAGTTTCTTATCTGCGTTTTGTTTTTCTATCAGAAAATTTGAACGTCAATTTGAAAGAAAAAATATAGTATATATATATATATATATATATATATATATATATATATATTTGCTTTTGTATTCGGGTAAATTAACGCTTATATTTTCTCTCGTTGTTTTATTTTAATTGAAATCGATATTCAGTAACTAGTGGCACTCAAACTTAGCATACAATAAAACTCAATACATGATAAATAACTTGTTTGTAAGCCTCCAGAGTAAACTAAACCACGACGTGAGATAGAAGAAACGCAATATGCAAAGCAATTGTGAAGGAAAGATACTCTACTTTAAAGGTGCCTTATAGTGTGCGAATCAAAGGTCTACTTTTTTAACATTTCGTAAATATACGAGTGAAAGGTATTTTAGCTAGATTGATAAGTGCTCATCAAAGAACATGGCTTGTCAGTTAAGTCACAGAACAAAAGTTTACAGAAATAGGAATTAATTTCACAAAATAAAGGTAATAGCTTAAGAGAATAAAGTTTTTTTTAAATAAAAGTGTGGGGGTCTTGGGGTAAAGTGCTTGCCTCAGGACTCGGTGTTCATATATTCAGACACAGTCGGTGTTGAAGGATATTTTATTGTGCGATAAAAATCCGTAACACAACTTCCTTTGGAGGTGAGGTTGTTTTCATGTCGATGTAAAATATCTTTGGAAGCTATGTGAAAATACTTTTCCTGGCAAAATTGGTGAGACCTTCTTCGGCTCATAGAAACTATCTTGTGCTGATTTAACCAGTTGGCTCAGAAAGTGCAAGTTAAATACCTCAAATAAATAGATAAAAATTGTTGAGCTGTAGTTTAGTGAGGGGAAAAAAAACTAGAAAATATAATTTAGTATCATTTTAATACTGAGCTTCTAGTCATTATGATTAGTTTTAAAAGCAAATACTTTTCCAACGCCTCTGCTTTGGTAAGGTTTGCTAAGGACCTATGACCCATAGAATAAGCAACTCCGTCTGAGAGACTTAGGTTTGAATCTCGTTTGGGTTGAAATCAATTCATCACGTAGTTTGTAAACTCGTGGAGTAAGAGTGATTCAGATTTAGTTATAAGATGAATGATACTAGGCGATACTAACTACTCTTGCGTATTAAGTGATCGTAAGACACGGGGATACGTTTTACAAACCAAGAGGATCCGCGCCAGCAGTCATGGCGTCAAGACCGCAGCATACTGGATTGCCGGTGATGCGGGAAGTCCAGGTTCCGGATCTCGGCTGGGTATACTGAGAGTGGTTTTATCTAAATAGTTTCCCACTCTCCTTACACGTAGATCTAATTTCGAGTGTATTTATTCTAAATTCTACCATTATGATCCCTACCTCATTAGTGTAAATATGCGGACATATCCGCCTCAGTAGCGCATGGCCTAAGGTACTACTCTCACAATAGACTGCCGAAGACAGGGAGATCGAGGTTTGATCCCGGTCGAGTGTACTGAAGGTGGCTTTTCTTAAATGGTTTACAACTCTTTACTCCCACGCAAATGTGGGTGCACTTTCTCTAAATTCGACCTTCTTCATCCTTAACCCATTAGTGTAATTAATACATAAGCGTATAACCTGAATGGGCAGTAAGACGCGGTGCTAAGAAAATATTTGAAATACGGATTTTTTGGGCGTTTCGTGAGATGTATTGCACGCGCGCACACATACATACACACACACAAAGACACGCGCAAAAATACATGCACATAAAGACGCACACATACACACACAAAGAAGAAAAAAAGAAACCATGAAAATACCTATACATTAAAAATGGTGGACCGTAAACGTGCTACGCTCTATAAAAATATATTTGTATTAAATGTTTGTACAACTTCCTTGTAATCCGTGCCAGATTGATTTGTAGCTCTATTAATCTTAGCAACGTGATTCTTCTAATATAAGGCTAAAGTACTATCAAGTTTGTTCAAACGAGTTTTGAATTATTTTTAATATCTTATTATATTTTTTATTTTTTGTGAAAGAGCCCTTTTAACTCTCTTGATTGGCAAACTTTTGTTCTAATGTAAATATTGTTGAGAAATTTGTCGAATATTTTCATCTCAAAATAATATCATAACATTAATTGAGATTTATATTATTAAAAAAAACACAATAAACTTTAAAAATAGTGTGTTTTTTATAACAATGAAAATGGGAATGTTCATTTCAGAAAAATAGTTAAAATAGTGTAAATGTCTTACTAACAAAAAAAAATGTCAAAAACAATAATTTAGTTTTGAGTACCCTTAAGGTCATTCTACGGTTAAAATGTTATTGTACAGTTTTAACAATAATTGTATACTTAATTATACGTCATAAATAGAGATTCAATGATTTCAAATCATTAGAACACAATTAAATGTATAATATTATTATTATTATATATAGTAGTAGTATTATATATTATTAAAATATCTAAAATTATTAATTTTGTTTATTATAATATTAGTAATATTTAATTGTGCACACCACATATGAATGTCTAGTTATACTATATTTTAGTCCCATACATGAACTACTGTTTCTTAACAATGGTACATGAAAATAATAAAATAGCAAGTTTGACGCCCTATAGTTCGTGAACGGTAGTGATTTTTAATCATGGAATCAATTCTTATAGCTTATAATTATACACTTGTTAAACTTGTGCAATAAAATGGTTATTGTCGGATGACCTTAAAGCGGGGGCGACTGTTGGTGTATCCTATTAAAAAATCATCGCCATAGCCCCCTCTGTGTAGATTTCTACGAGATCATCTCGTCTTTCAGAAAACCCCCAGTTGTCGAGAGCGATGTATTTTAGGGCAACCACCAAGCGCTGTGTCGTGGTAAAGAAGGGTTGGTGGCGAGGGGGAATCTAAAAGCGACTCGACCAATGGGAGAGCGTCATGTGACCTGGTGCGTCGTGACGGCTCTGGCCCCTAGTCCGGGCACAGTCAGCCGCCACAAGTGCTACTGACTAGTCAAGGGTCAGCCCCATCTTCATCTTCCATCGGCACACAAGGTAGGCTCACTCACTATCCACTAATTCATTAATTTACTACCACAAAGATTGACTGGACTTTTTTGCGTGCCTGTCTTTGACATAAGAGATCAGGTTTCGATCCTGTCCCATAATATCAAGGGCAATGGATTTACTTTCTCATAAAGATAGAATATTGTAATTGGGACAATGTTTTTTACCTCGAGATTATCATGAATCTTTACGTTTTATGTGACATCAAAAAGTGTTTCTTACAATTATGTCCGCCTCTCTGTCTGTACTTGGAGCTGTAGTAGAAACGTTTTGGTCAATTTTGTTCTAACTTGGTATTGAGCTGTTATTTGGTCATGTCTCTAGGTGAATTTCTTGATTTTAATTCTAGCTCTAATATTAATGACAACAAATTTTGGAAGATTGGTTTTTTTAAAAACTGGTTTAACAATTTTGTTCATGATGGATGGAAAATGTTTAGAATGATACCAATAACGTTGCACACTTGTTTTTAAGAGTAAAATTAATTTAAGCGTAGTTTAAATATGACTAATATTTGAAACTTAGAAATTTTTCAAACATTTTTTCAATGGCTTTGTTCAAAATGGATATCTTTGAAGTGTTTTATATAGTAAATAGTTTTGTATTCTTGTTTATCTGAGAAAAGTTCATACAAGGTTAGTTTACAAATGATTTACTTTTGATCTGATTGCCGAACCCTTCCTTCACCTCAGACAAGACGTGTATTAATCACAACTTGTGAATGTGGTGAATGCTAGGCCTCCACCATGGTTCGGATTCCACGTTAAATTGTAGGTCCTCCATTTCATCTCACAATCATCCTACCATTACACCTTAGTGTAAGTGCGTATAACCCGAACGGTTAGTAAGACGTGGTGCTAATAATAATAATATTTACGTTTGAAAACTTAAAATGTTTCGAAATGGGATGTAGCTATTTTGTTCAAAATAGATATAAAAAATTTATTCATAATGAATTTACATAAGGAGACGTGTGGTAAATCACATTGTATATTTGTTTTTTCGGAGAAAATTAATTTAAGGGTGGTTCAAAACTCACCTATATTTAAAATTAGATTTGGTTTAAAAAAAATTGCTTTATCGATTTTGTTCAAAATTGATATCTGGTGAGCGCTCTTTATCATACTTGTATCTGTACTGAACATTTGTTTCCGAAAAAAAAATTACGGTAGTTTATTGATAAACGATTTTTGAAAATTTTGTTCAAAATTATAATATACTACTAAATGAGAAAGTATGTAGCCCATGATTGTGTCAAACCATCCCCCCTCCACCTCACCACACCCTAATATCTCTCCGTAATATCCGCATTCAACTACACTAATAGGTTAGGGGATAAGGAAGGTAGAGTTTTTGAGGAAATGTACTCTTATTTACATGGAGGTAGAGTGGTGAACAATCCAGTGATAAAACCCAACCTCGTTTCACCCGGTTGGGATTCAAGACAAAACCTCCCCGTCACCGATAAACAAGACTATATGATCCTAACATTTAGTCGTGCCCACCGATAACAGTTTCACAGATTACTACTTTTATATACTCCAGTTTAAGTCTGGTGCCGATAATAATTCACGCTGCTTTTATTTTCCCTTAGGGAGTATAGTTTAGGTCGCCGATGGTGGTAGCGCGTATGATTAAAGCCACTTTGGCCACGCATGATTTATTTTTTCCCAAACGATCTAACCTTAGTACAATCAGCGGCTTAAATAAATTAGGAAACCGGGAGTATCAGGAAGGTGAGTTGTAGTTGTTTAGAAACAAATTAAACCAGCGAATCTTCGGAGAAATGACAGAAGCTCACATTGTGTGGTAGGAAAAAACTGCCTATAGTATATTCAATTGGTGTGGAATCCTAACGCGTCCCTTTATCTACCGGGATGAATGCCTTTTGCCCAAAGTTGATGTTTATGGTACAGTCAAAGGCATGAATATGTAAGTTATTTAAAGTTATTTCAGTTGAATTTTCTAATTTGATTATCTTCATCTTAAAAACGTAGGTAGGATTGTTTCAAATTATTGCCTACGTAATTATATTAAATCGTGAAGTGATGCTCCTTTTGACAATTATTCCTGTTTGCCCAACAATATTTCCAAATTTTATTTTGAATAGAATCTTAAATAAAAAAAAAACTCAAAAATGTTAAAGGGGAAAGCTGTAATGTCAGAAAACGACTATTTCTCTAGACAGCTATTTTTGAAATTATACAAACAAAATTTTAAACTAGTTCATTTATCAAAAGCATTTTCATTAATACAAAATTGTTTTCTCTCTATAAATTTCACAAGGTCAGCCCTATTGGCCGTTGTATCCATAGAACAGATTCTAGATTTGTTTAATTCAACTTTTACAATAAAAAAAAGCCAAACTCGGAGAATATTAAGGAACTCCCTTATCATTGATTTACTTAGTACGTTTTCTACCTTTAATACATTTAAATTTACATTATTCTGCTTATGGTTTTTTACTTTCTTTTTTTTAATATCAGTAGTTCATTATTATTTTCTTATCTTTCAGTAACTAATTATCTGCATGTATAATTATTTAGCTATGATTGTTTATTTTATTTTCTTGTGCATTTATGCTTACATGTCAGGTACTTGTGTGCTTTTCAGTGCTGGTCTATTATAAGTCTTTTACTGTTGGACAACACAAGGAAATTGAAAATAAGAATTATCATCTAATAGACAGCTTAACCAACTTCTGTATTTGAAAGTGATGGTTATAATTCCATACAACATGAATTCTCTAACGGGCAGTTTCACATCCCCCTTCACATACTAAATATGTAATTAATGTCACATATAATGGATGTTCTGTGCGTGTATAAACTTCACCTTGCCCTTCACCTACTAGAGATGTTATTTATACCACACATTATGGATATTCTACACATGTATCAACTTCACCTAGCCCTTCACCTACTAGAGATGTTACTAATGCCACATATCATGGATGTTCTGTGCACGTGTATCAACTTCACCTAACCCTGCACCTACTAATAATGTGACACGAGTTTAAAATGTTTCCCCCTTGTGTTCCTACTAATTCCAAGTAGTCCAGACGTTGTTCTAACCAAGTGTACACATAGATAGGGTCCTGGCTATATTTGGCAACGAGCAAGGCTCTGTCGTCATCTCGAGTGGAACTAAAATATACAACGTTGTCTCTGTCGGTTTTCCAGTGGGAATACTTCACCTGTTTCTGCTTGCTTGCGCCACGGAGGCTGTTTTTGTGTGTGCTCACATTTAGATCAAAGGCTGGCACCGACACGTAAATGGGTGCCAAAGTTGCCTTTGGACGGGAACACTGTGTAGAATTAAATTGTTCGAATTGATGGGTGAAAGTGTGGGAATTCTTGTTTTCCCAATGTTTCACTTTGAACAACATTATAGCTCAATAATTACTATTGTACAGTGGAGGGATGTGTGAAGAGGTGATTTTGATTGGGTAGGGGCGCTAACCCTCTGGCCGAAAGGGTTAAGGGGTGAGATGTTTATATCTTCTTTATAGTCAACCTGTTGCATCGGGACCTCTTTGATAAGGCTTCATTTTTTTCGAATAATTGGTTAAATATTTTCCTGGTTTTTGTTTGAGATCTCTTGAAGTTGGGGAGGTCCAACCCTATTATCTAGGGGTCTAACACCGTGTGCTGAGGACGAGGGGTTGTGGGCTATAGCCCTCTATTCTGGGCTACCAATAAATCAAACCCTATAGCTTGGTTAAAAATATATATCCATTCCGCCCCTAAGTAGCCTTTGATTCGATTATTCTGTGAGCCTTGGGAGAGACAAGGGAATTATTTGTTTAGGCTCGGCCAACTGTGCCACTTAGCTATGTTCAGCTATACTATCAAACTTTTTATTTTAGCGCCGTGGTTGACTGCCCGTTCGGGTTATACACTTATGTACTAATTACGTTAATGATTTTAGGAATTAAGAAGGCTGTATTCAAAGGAAGTGTATTCACGTTTACGTGGACAACCATTTTAGAAAAACACCACCCTCAGTACACCCGACTGAGATTCAAACCTCGATCTCACCGCCATCGGCAGTCTAGTATGACATGAGAGTAGCGCGTTAGACTATGTGGCCACCGAAGTGGGTAATATCAAACTTTGATGTACGAAAGAAGAACTGAATTTGCACCAAGTTTGGCTGAAATTTGTCAGTTGGTTCAAGAGTTAAGGGATGGGAGGGGGGAGGGGGGTGACGACATTCATTCACTTCACACAACCATTTTATGAGTGTTCATACCAAGGAATAGGATGAATACTTACACCAGTGGACACCTGGATTAAGGCACCGGTCTTACCTTGTCTTGTTTGCTGTTTGGTGGGTTTGAGTTTGAGCCTCAGCTTGGTGTATTGAGGTGGCATACCCTGAATGGTTTCTCACCCTCCGCTTTACCCCCACTCAAATGTAGGTACATTGAACAGGTAGCAAAAATATGTGGGAAAACATTAATTTTGTTTGTTCTTGCTGGATTTTTAATTTGCTATGTCTATCCTTCTCTTTCCCGTTCACTCTTCCCAATTCTTCCTCCAACCCACCTTTACAGGAACTTCATCATCACGTATCTGAAGGAGAGGGAATTTATTGTCTGAGTGAAGAGAGACGCGAGAGTGTTTTTTATTACGTTCATCTTTATCGGCTTCACTCTCTGCTTTCCTTAGCGTAAATAGTTTCTACCTTTCTCTTGTGCCCTCTCATTGCTCTAACGTTAGTTTTTAGTTGGTATTTTGTTTTTAGGACATTACTATCGATTACGGGTTGGCGTAATGTTTAAACCCTGGTAATAATAATAAATTGTTGCTATAGTTTCAAATAAAGAAGTCGTAGTAGTTGATTGCGTTTTTATGGGTTTCCTTAAAATGTGAGTGTATGCTCAAAAATATTTATACTTTAATCAACGTTAACTTTTACAAACACACATCTATATCAGCAGATGACTTACGAACAGATTTAGCCTAGTGCAGCCCAACAGGCCACAACATACCCAACCACACTGGTGATCATATGGTCTGCGGTGTCAGTCTCGCAATAGACTGGATTTCTGGCGACGGGCGAGTAAGTCGTGGCTCACATATCAGACTATTGCTTTGGTTTACACAGATTATTCACCCTTGTGTTTTATCTCAACCTCCTACACACGCTAATGTGGGTGCATTTTTCTAAATTTTTATAATAGCCCTTATCCCGTTAATAATAATGGTATTAAAAGTTTAAAAAAACTTTTAACGTGACGTCACTTCCCCACTATCCCCTCAAACTCAGTCATGAGGTAAAGTCATCAACGACTTCCCGCTAATATCGTTTATCATTCCAGGCAAGGTTGGTGTGGTGGCTAGAACGCCTTGCTCTGATATGAAAATTCGTTTGCATTTGTTGACTTTTACAACCTTTCTCTAAGAGAATGGTGGGTCATTCCCTCTTAACTTCCCTTTTCATCTGTACTCCCCTTCCTTAACCGTTAATAGCAGTTTAAAAAAATACCCACTTCTCCCTTCATCACAAGTTTGGTTCTCAAATGAGATACACTTTACGAATTACACCTTTTTTCAGTTTGTTACTCCTGGTGCGACGAGTCGTGAAATTATATGAACATTTTTTTCATGCCGTGTATAAGTGCAAAGTTATCCGAACAAATCCATAGCAACGGCCTTAATGGACCAGACATTCAATGGGATGCCTCTATAGTATAGCTATGGTAATGCCGAGAAATTAACTAGTGGAACTAATTCATGGCAGTAACTAATGTAAGTACTTCAAGAGAGTAACTAGAGTAGCTACTTCAAGGCAGCAACTAATGGAACTACTTCAAGAATAACTAGGGAACTACCTCAAAACAGTAGCTAGTAGAACTAAATCAAGGCAGTAACAAGTGTAACTACTTTAATACAGTAACTAGCGGAACTACTTCAAGGCTGTAACTAGTAGACCAACTTCAAGACAGTAACTAGTGGAACTACTTCAAGACAGAACATAATGGAATTACTTCAAGTCAGTAGACTTGTGGAACTATCTCAATACAGTATATAGTTGAACTACTTCAAGACAGTAACTAGCGGAACTACTTCAAGACTGTAACTAGTTGAACTACTTCAAGACAGTAACTACTACTTCAAAGTAATAATTAGTAGACCAACTTCAAGACAGAACATAATGGAATTACTTCAAGTCAGTAGACTTGTGGAACTACCTCAATACAGTATCTAGTGGAACTACTTCAAGACAGTAACTAGCAGAACTACTTCAAGACTGTAACTAGTTGAACTACTTCAAGACAGTAACTAGTTGAATACTTCAAGACAGTAACTAATGGAACTATTTCAAAGTAATAATTAGTAGACCAACTTCAAGACAGAACATAATGAAATTACTTCAAGACAGTAGACTTGTGGAACTACCTCAAGACAGTAACTAGTGGAACAACTTCAAGACAGTAACTAGTGTAACTACTTAAATACAGTAGATAGATTAACTACAAGAAAGTAACGAGTGGAGTTACCTCAAGGCGGTAACTAGTGGAACTACAAGAAATAACTAGTGGAATTACTTCAAGACAGTAACTAGCGAAACTAATGCAATGCAGTAACTAATGGAACTACTTTAATAAGTAAATATTAGAACTGCATGAATGACTTTTTGAGTTTTTTTAATGGAATTACTTAATGGCAGTAATTATCAAAACTGTTTCAAGAAAGTAGCTTACAGAACACCTTCAGTATATTATTATCTATTGTAACTGGATTATTGTAACATCGTGACATGAATAATCTTTATAAGAAATAAAAAATAATTAAAGCGTCAACATTTACCAATTTAATGTTTTACAATATTTACTTTATAAATATCAAAATTGACTCTATGAATCAAAAGTTTCAGTAACATAACACATTACTTATGTGTGTAAATACATGAAAATAGATTTAGTAATTGTTTAAAGCAGAGCCCAGGATTTATTTTACCATTTTTTTCCGAAGGACCACATTGAGAATTCAGATATAAGAATGGGCCACCAAACAAAATATCATTTTTCGGTAGACAATTTTATTATATAAAAATCACGTTGAAACATAATAAAAGAACATTTTAGAAAACATTCTAATTTGATCTTTCGTAAGGAGCGAATACTATAAAAAGGTTAAAACTTAGATATTATTGTAATTTAATAGATGCAAGTATGAATTAAATTGGTCAGTTAACTTTTAAAATATTGTATATAAATCATATTATAATTTGCCCCTATAAGAAGTTGGCATAGTTTGTAAATAGTTGTTTACATTGTTAGCGTTGTTGTGATATGAGTCAAATACAAACAAAATAACACCAAGACATGACAACTATGAACTGACAAGCATTCACAGTGGAATTCAGAGTCGAAACATCTTAACAATACAAACAGCTTAGAAATCTTACTAGTCTTACTAATATTATAAATGCGAATATTATATTATAAATGCGAAATTTTGTGTGTTTGGATGTTTGTTACTCAATAACGCCAAAACTGTTGAACGGATTCGAATGAAACTTTGTACGTTGGTAGAGTATGTCCTGGAATAACATATAGGACTATTCCCAACCTTTGATTTTACATTAATAATAAATAAATTATTATAATGTGATTGAAATGATGTTATTTAAGAAATTGTGATTTAATATTTGTAATTAAAGTAAATAGTAATTAGTGTGACGTAGTTTCATACTAATAAATAATAAATATGTGATTTTTTTAGCTATATAGTTTGAAAAAAAATATTATTTCATTTATTTATTTATCTCACTAATTATGAAGGTAAAAATTTAAAAAAATTATAATTGATAACTTAAATAATATATATCTCTTTTATTACGAAATATTTAAAAGTGAAAATTAAAATACGACAAAATTATTTACAGCTAGAACTGAGAAAAACGCATAGATATTTGAAAAAAATAAAGTTTGATTTATGACCAAAACAGTTTAGTTAAAAATTAAAAGATGTTATAAATTATTGCGGGTGAAGCCACGACGGGTAAAAGCTAGTAATAAATAAGTTAAAATAAAGGACATTTTAAAATACCAAGTTAAAGTATATTACACCATATATGAAGGGTTGGTTAGTTTAACATGTTTCAGTGACCAAGTAATTTGCGTAAAAGTTGGTTTTGAGTTTATTATCTAAGTTCTTATCTGTAGTTTTTCTTTTATCCTTGTACTCCTTCAAGTTTTCCGGTATGAGCTGGAGTTTGCCGGAACTTCATTAACCCGACATGTTTCGGTACTGTGAATGGCGTACCCTAATCATGGCAGTCGTTATGTGTAGAAACACGACGTGTTGTAACGACCTATAGATGTTTCTGCACACAACGACATATACAAATAACATAAGATGTTTAGACTCTGAATTCCACTGTGAATGCTTGTCAGTTCGTAGTTGTTATGTCGTGGTGTTATTTTGTATGCATTTGACTCATATCACAACAACGCTACCAATGTAAACAACTATTTACAAACTATGCCAACTTCTTATAGGGGCAAATTATAATGTGCTTTATATACAATATTTTAAAGGTTAATTGAACAATTTAATTCATACTTGCATCTATTAAATTACAATAATGTCTAAGTCTTAACCTTATTATAATAAAAGAAAGTCAATTTATAAGTGATTCTCCAATAAAACAAAACTTAATTAGATGAACGCAATTTTTTTTATATATTTCATCATAATTTTATCTAATGTCGTATGTAAATTTAATAGTTCATCGGATGTGTTCGGTAAGAATTTTTCAACTATGGTATTCTTAACACTAAAATTGTTTTTTCGTAGATAAATAGTTATAGCTTGAGGTCCACATAAAAATACGTTACGGGTCGCATACGGACCACGGACTGTAATTTACTCAGGCTCGCTCTAAAGTGTCAATATTCTGACTATACTTACTGTATATACAGTATTTTACCATCTTTCTGTGTAGCTCCAATAATAGTTCCTCTCCCACCCAATTAGTTGCCCGCATGGTCTAAGGTGCTATTCTCGCAGTAGACTAGACTACCACTGATGGGGTGATTGAGGTTCGAATCTCGGTCGGGTGTACCGAGGGTGGTTTGTCCGAAATGGTTTCCAATCTCCTTACATGAAAATGTGGGTGCACTTCCTTTAATGTGACCTTCTTAATCCCATTAGTTTAATTAGTAGATAAGCGTATTACTTGTATGAGTACTAAGATGCGGTGCTTAGAAACATTTCCTCATTCAAGTAACAACGTTGCAGTATTGTGTCACAGAAAGAATTTTAGAAAATACACTTATTTAATAAAACCTTTATTGTTTTGTGCTATGACATTGGTTGTAAATGTGAATAAACTTTCTAGAAAGATTTCAATATCAACTATTTTCTCAAAACTTAAACGTAAGTGGAAATATTTATATCATATTTGTGAGACAATGTCTATATGCTAAAAATATTCCAATTGGAATAATTCGAAATCACAAGTGATTCATAGATCTGTTGAGAAAATATTGACTGGTTCGCGTTGCAATATATTTAAAATAGTTTATATATTTATCAATAAAATTGAATAGGAAAAAGTGAACTAGTTGTAAACTTAACTATTAGCTACAGATAGATCGAGGTTTGAGTCTCAGTCAGTGTATTAAGGGTGATTTATAGCTTGAGCTTACCACATATCCCCACAATATTTCAGGTGCATTACTTATAATTTATGTTTCACATCCTTAAGGTCGTTAAGGACCTCGTTGTTGAAAAAACAAATAAATCAAATAACAATATTTAAAAAAAGTATATTCTACTAAAACTAACCTTTTCCCGAAGGCTGGATGCTTTTCTTTAATCAAATGTCTTGATAATTTATAAATATACAGAGGAACAGTTTTTAATGACCCGCTTTGAGGGACCAACGGCCTAACCCCTAAAGAATTACTCTCGTTTTATACTAGACTGCCGATGTTAGATAGTTGGGGTTCGAATCCCGGTCAGGTGTACTGAGGGGAATTTTCCTAAATGGTTTTTCCCTCCCTGCCTCCATCTACAATAATGTGGATACACTTCCTCTAAATTCAACCTTCCTCATACCTAACACATTAACGTAATTATTACATATTCTTATAGCTCGAACGGGTAGTAAGATGTGGTGCTAAATATATAAACTTGTTCATGCCATTCGGTAGAAATAGTATTTTTTGAACAGTATATTTCACTTTCATTGAAAGCTTGTAAATAATAAATTATTCAATTTTAAATGTAATATTTGTATTAGTAATTTAAACATTATGTTTATTAACGGTTTACTCTAAGACAGCGGGACAAGAAGAGTGGAAGTGCTCCCACATTATTGTAGAAAAAAAGGAAAAATAAAAACAGTAATAAGTCACACGTGAAAAACCAGCTGCGAATATACCCAATCGAGATTCAAACCTCTACATCGTCACCGGTGATCCAGTATATTGAGCTACTGGTGTCTTAGATAAGATGACCACCGGGGCGGGCAGTTTTTAGTGTAGTTCTACTAATTTGCTTGTGTGATGACTAATTAGAAATATTTTTACTTTTTTGTTTACAACTTGTCTTACTACACGTCCCAGCAACCCAAACCAAATATTATAACCACCCTCATTATATTCGACCGGGATTAAAACCTCAACGTCACCAGAAAAACAATCTATCTGAGTTGGATGTTTATTCCGTATGCCCACCGATAAGGTTTTCTACTCATTTATCAGTTTGAGAACGCTACTTAAATTTTCCATACGTTCAAACCTCCACTGTCAAAACACGAAAACAATAAAAATTAATGAGATAAAAATACATGTTTAAAAATTATGTAAGTAGCGCAGTGATTCTACAGGGTGGCGAAGAAAGTGATGCACATTAAGAATATAAAACAATAAATTATATAGTTCCACCTGTTGTTATCTTGGATTGTTGAACTCTTGCCAACTTGGTGCGCTTAAAAAGGTTAGGTCCATCTTAACATTTATGTCAACTGCAGCTCCTTGTCAACCTGATGTCTGTCAATCCGCCAAACAGGACGTAGTTTTTGTTGCCTATCACTTAAGTGTAATGGGTTTTAGTTTGTTTTGATTGTTCACAACAATATTTCTTATCCGATAGGTGATGAGCAAAGGAAAAACAATTACAGGTCTTAAGGGCTATAGCTTGATTCCAAGTAGGATATAAGAAAATTAATCGCTGGATATTAGTTGTCTCAAATTTTTAGGTACTGTATTCACCGGCGCAAGTTGGTTGTTAATAAAACGTGTGATTATAAAGTTGTCGTTCTATAAACATATAGTTATAATTTTAATATTATTCAAACTAAGGGTTTAAGCCAGCCTATTGTAAGTCACACAATTGAATGAATTTTATAATTAAGATTAAATAACTAGTTATTAAAATTCATTGTTTAGATACTATCTTTACAATAATTATTATTGTGATTGGGTAAGATGGTGGTGGATAATCTCAACAAATTACTAAATTATTAGGAATGAGTCAAAAGATACAATTTAAGAGAGATTCAAACTAAGAAATTTAGGAATGGTGTGTGTGAGATATAAAATATATGATACTAAGTTGTTTTTGTATACATCAAGAACTCAACATAGTCTAAATACAATGGTTCTAAAGATACTGTTTTTATGTATTAAGTTCTGTTGGAATCGATCAAGTGTATTGTTTTTTTAAATTCTTACCGACATTTATTACCTACTTAATTTACTACACAATATTTTATTCTTAGTTAAATTTTTATTTTATTTTGTTTTATCCGTTGTATAGTTGAGTAAAGATTTATACGATAAGCTCGATAATTTAAATTATTTAATAAATACCAAATAATAACAACATTATTTTTAAAATAAACAAAAGCACAAAAATATTGACCCGAAAAAAAAGAAATGACACACTTCTGTGAACACGCGGACGAATATCATCTTTTCTGGTTCACCATTGAAAAGGAAGGTCTGAGTTCGAATCTCAACCGGATGCTCTGGAGTGGCTTATAACATGTGATTTACTCACCTCATCTTCACGCTAATGTGGGTGAACGTCCACTAAGACAATTTTCTCATCTTCTTTATCTCTTAAATTAAGCCGTTTATAACCTTGAAGTTAAACTTAATAATTATTTCTTAATACATATAAATTTACCATGTTTTATTTTTGGTTGTGGCCCAACATTTATATATGTGAAATTTAATTTGTTTCCTATGACTAAATGTAAAATTAGTAGTCTTGGGGTCTGGTTGTTGTGAAATAATATCTCAAGTTCCCGTTCTAATTCAATCCATGCGGTTTTTTTCTCAAGGATGAGGAGGTAAGATTGAGAAAGAAAATTAAGCCACATTAGCGTGAGAGATGATGTAAAACCCACAGATAGCGTCACGAGTGCAAAATCACCAATTGCACGCCCATATGGGATTCGAACCATGAGCTCTCCTTTAACAGTGACCAAACACGATATGATTATTTAACCACTTAACTACTGTCACAGATTCCAGTCAAACGCTTATTTTGACCAATAGAAATTTAGCTTCATATAAGCTTACTTTTTTTTTTACGACGATGGTTATGGCTTCTGAGCTATTGATGATCGCAAGAGAGCGGATTTCCTTTTTACAAATCTAGCCCATGTGGTTTTCTTCAAGTATTACCGGACTGGGACAAGGGCGGTGCACTTAACCTAAATACACCAGCAGAGGCCGTCCTAATTAGATGAGCCCAGTAAAAATACCCCAGGCGACTAATTTACCAATAGACCCGGGCCGGTAAGGGTTGGCGCAGTATTTTACACTTAGGAGTTTGACCTGAGAGGACTGGATTCGTTCCCAAACGGGGTTCAATTAATTTATTTTAACTCGCACCGATGAACAGTCGGACAAAAGCGTCAGTCTTGTCTTGCCTGATTTTCTGCTGGACGGGAGCTCGAGGCTTACAGAAGGTTTATTTTCATAAACTCTCTCCCACTGTTCTTTCACAAAAATATAGGTACTTTTCCTATTAAGTCTATCTTCTTAATCCCTACTCCAGTTCCGATAGCTCGGACGGATAGTAAGACGCGGATCACGAGGAATGATTGGTTTTACATTCTCTTTTCAGCTAAAAGCTAATGTACTTCCTTAAATTTCAATCTTCATAATGTATTTTTAGACTAATTAGTTTAGGTTGTGGATATCTCGATCGAGGAATAAGTTATAGGGCGCAAAAATGAAATATTAACCAAGGAAAAATTTGTGACAAAGAAAATACTTGATTTCAGTGATGCATTTCAGAAATTTCTAGGAATCGAATCCATAATAAGTTTATTGCTACAAGGATGCACTACCGACTAATATAAGCCGTCGGACCAAAATAAGAAACGATATTCTCAATCTTACCAAATCATTGAAAGGAAAAATAAACAAAACTAACTATCAATAGGCTCTGCAACGGATCAAACCAAGAATATTTCCCATAGAAGACTAATTCTAGTTTACTATAGACATAAAGTTAACCCAACAATTTTTGACACCAATACGACGATTCAAAATGTTTATTAGATTTTATTTAATGTTTTCATAACTCCTCTAACCCACATCGGAGGGTCCGCGGACTAAATGCCAGGCTCACCTAGTCTGGTTTTACGGTAACAGGGAGGTTGGGGTTCGTTTTCCTAAATGGTTTTCCATTCTTCCTACACGCAAATACGGGTGCACTTCCTCAATTCCACCTAGCTCATTCGTAGCCCGTTAGTGCAGTTAAATGCGTTTAGCAGGATGGCGAAGGGAAAAAAACAAAAAATATATGTAATTAAATTTGTTTTGCAACTGCCAATTTTTACAGATGGTGTTTTTTTTTACCATCGCATCTTACAACCCATTTGGGTTATAAGTTTATGTACTAGTCACACTGTCACGCTAATGGTTTTTGTGAATAGGAAGGTTATATTTAGAGTAAGTGTACCTGCATTTGCATGGAGGGATAGTAGAAAACCATTTTGGAAAAAACTCAACACACCCAACCGAGACTCGAATGGTGTAAATGTTGATAGCTTTAAGGTTAATATAGTGATTTTTCTCAAGGTTGGCTACTTTATTTTTATATTTGGTAAAAAGTAGATAAAGAACGATTAAAGTTTAGACATGCCATGTACCAACAAAGACAAAAAATAGAGACAACTATACTCGTATTCTATTGTTTATTGCCTTTGACTTAATTGTCATGGTTTCTTTGGCTTATAACTTCTATAAGTGGGGTTAGGTGAGTGTTTAGAGCACCTTACACAGACACGATTGATTCATACGGGATATACAGGGGATACCCAAACCATAGCTAATCTCTCCTTTCTGAGGAATTTGCTGGTAAAGTGGTCGTAAGATGTTCCTCCGAAAAGCGACCTTTTGGGACCAATATAGACTGGACGTTTGGTACAATCTTAGTAAGTAAATGGGTGGTCAATTGGACCAACCAATACAGGATGTTTGGAAGAAAGAGAATCTTAATTTTACCTCTTATCCTAACTTATCCTTTGACGTACAGTAAAATTCAAACACAACACCTATGATCAGTATAGAGAAACTTCACTGTCTTCACCTTTACTTAGAAGTGACGCGCTCACAAAGTTTGAAACCATCCACGACAATATTTTAATATACACGTTGCCAGACTTCGTTGTAATAACTTGGTCAACATCCAGAGTCACAGGCGATTGAACAGCAACTGGCTATAAACATGTGAGTTTAAGGTAAACAATTACACAAGGTGGGATTAATACGTGTTTTCACTACCGCGCCAAACGTCCTTATGACCAAACTAGTCCAAACGACCGGTGTATTTTAACTAAAATAATACCTGATTGCACCAAACGTCCTCCACCTGGCCAAGTTGCATTCAGTTCACCCTCATAACCCTGGCCTTCCGATGCTTAGAAAGAAAACTTGAGTCACTGGGTAAGCCTCGGAATTGGGCAATATTTTCAAAGTGGTGTGCTTCAGACGATGTTCTACCAAATATAAAAGAGATTAGTTAGAAACCTTTTGTTCAAGTCAAAATATAATCTTTACTTACCGTTAGATCAGGTGAGTTATGAAAGATTTGAAGTTCACGACAAATGAACTTTTAGGTGATAGTTCCTCATTTAGATTAAGTACCATATAATTAATAATAAATAATAATAATAATACCTTTTTATAGCGTAACACCTATTAGCATCCATTCGTACTTTTCACAACTTATGCTAATTAAGATCAGGATAAAGTGTGAAGAGGACAATTGGAAGAAAATGTGACATAAGCTTGGACAGACCAACGATTTCACAACTGAACCCATCCCCCAAATCCACCCGTTAGTGGTCACTCATTATTTGTAATCTACGATTTTAATATGGGTGAAAAATCTGAACTGACATTGAGCGGCTTTTGAAGATACAGTTTGTGCATATAAGTTAAAAACAAATAGTTTTCTTAAAACAATATCAATAAAATAGTGGATTTGTATTTTATAAATGGTCCTTACTGTCAAAATACTACTGTATTTATATTACACAATATTATATTCGCATTTAAAATATGTTGTACTTATTTTTTCAGTTATTTAACATAAGAATTATAAGACCATGCTCTTTTTGTCTACGAATTAACTCAATGGTTACTTAACGGGTTAATATATGTGAAAAGGATAAGGAAGATAATTTAAAGAAATGCACCCGAATTAGTGTTGAGAGGAAATGAAAAACCCACAGTGATAAATCAAGCGTGTAAAACCAACACCAGTGCAGTGGCTGAGACTAAAGCATCAACATCCCACTTTATCGTCAACTCAGTACATTAAGAGTCTGACGCCCTGACCACGTGTCCACTAGTGTGGGCGTAAAATACCCAACCTATCCTCCCCACGGCTTCAGATCATATATAATTAATCGCATATAAATCCAACCTTTACCTTAATATAAATAGTGATCTGGGACAGCAGACCAGCCTGGGTACTTTAGTGGTAGAACAAAGTAAAAAAGTCGTGTTATATTCTTGTGTCTAACTATATAAAACATCTTAATTTAGCCCAGCAAGTTTTTTCAACCAACTGGTCTTACTATCCGTCTAAGCTATACATATATTTATACTAGGGGGGTAGGAGATGAAGAAGGTATACATGTATATAATATATATATCTATATATATTCATGAAGAAGCAGAGTGGGAATCCACTGAGGAAACATTACCTTATTACCTTAGTAGGTATATCCAGCCGATGAATAAAAACTAGGTGTAGATAGATAGGTCTTGGACGTTCTTTAGATGTATCTAGTTTTTATGTGAATAAAAGTTGTAAATTCTAGTATGCCTAGATGTAGCTTGACTTTTCCGGACGGGCTATATAAGAACGCCAACATCGGAACAAATCCACTTCTGTGACTGCATGATTGAAGGCGTAACTATCGCAATAAGTTAGACTATCGATGACGGGGAAGATAGGGATACGAATCTTGATCGGGTGTGTTGAGGGTGGTTTTTCCTAAATAGTTTTCTGATCTCCCTCCACGCAAAATGTGGGTTCACTTCTTGTAAATTCAAACTTCATCCACCTTAATAAGATAGAATAATAAACCGAAAAGGTATTAAGGCGCGGTGCTGATAACAATCGGAAAACCACGCAACACGTGATTGATGACCACCGATGCGTATATACAGATAGTTCAACTGTCAAAATGTAGAGTTTCTGATAGCTATAGTCGATCCGTAACATGAACAAACTTATCTGACAGTTCAACAAGTCACTTGATATACTTTTATGTATTTGAACGGAAAAAAAACGTGTTATAAAACCGTCATTTTTGACAGATGTAGGCCACCCTACTTTAATTTGTTTATTACTCTAAAACAGTGTTTCTCAAAGTATGGTTCGTCGTGACCTTTCAAGTGGTCCGCAGGATCCCCGGAAGATTAGTATTAATAATAAATTAGAGAATGTTGATCACATATAACTTAATAAAAAAAATTGAAATGCAAAATATTATATATCTATGTTATGTTCTATTTATTTCCTCGATAGACACAAGTGATATAGAAAAGGAAGTTTTTACCAGCTTAAAGTCAACAAATCAGGACCATTATTTAGTTTTAAAAATATGAGATTTAAGAGTTTAAGAAATAATCAAACAACTACTAATCAAACTACTAATTCAATGTAACTAGGCCATATTATATTTGTTTTCAAAATTTAATTTAATAAATTTTTTTAGTGTTGTATATAAAGTACTAAAATATAATTGCCTAAGAATAGAATTTTTTCTGTATAATTACCTTCCTTGCCACTTTAAGCCCCCCCCCCCCCCCCCCACACACACCGAGTTCCGGGACCCGGTGGTACCTCAATGCACAAAGCTTTCATTTGATGGTCCTCTCTGCTCTGAACTTTGAGGAACACTGATCTAAAAGGTCCTTGCTATGATCCAACAATATGACTACTAGGAGAAATAGAGACCAAGGACTAGATTACGCTAAGACTCAATTTGTTGATGTGATAGATGACGCGGCATAGTTTACTTTTGGACATTAGCATGCGATACAACAGTAACAGTCCAATTTAAATAGGAACTTTCCTGGCACTGATGAAAGTCACTTAAATAATAGTTTTCATAAAATTCACGTGATCTACAAATGTAACTTTTTATAGAAAATATTAATCCCTATTAAATATCACTTGAAAAACAATAGTGGTACCTAGCGTTAGGGTGTAATAAGGTGGATTGGATTGAGTTACCTCAAGATAGGGATAGGTGGGGTACTTTTGTAAGTGCGGAAATGAACTTTCGAGCTACTAATGCTATAAAGTAAGTAAGTATTAAATACTACTAACAATAAAGTAAGATGTTATCAATGTTGACCGCAAAAAATCTGTGCTTGCATTTTCTACCAATTCTCTCCTGCCCGTATCTTGCTATTATACTACTATACAAATTTGGCAGGAAGTGGTCTGAATTTCTTTTTCGCCCATTGTACAAACAACACAGACTCGATTCAACTTGAAGCCATAGTAAGAAGATTTTCGAGATTTATTGTAATAAAAATATCAAAATTGTTACGACCGAGTATTTGTTTTTTATTGACACTTTTTTTTCGTGCGCTTAGAAAGCACTCATATTACCCGACTTACAAACTAATGCAACATAGTAAAATATACCTAATGCTACACACTCATACCTGATTTGGTGGTAGAATGGTTTATGGCGTCACTCTCGCAATAGACTAGGCTACTGATAATGGGGAGATCAGGGTTAGAATCTCTGTCGTGCATATTTATATTTTTTCCTAAATAACTTCGCATTATCCCTCCACGCAAATGTGAGTACACTTCCTCTAAGTGCATCCTAACTTATTCCAAACACATTAGCGTAATTAGTAAATATGCGTATAGCCCGGATGGTTAGTAAGACGCAGTGGTAAGAACATACACACCAGCCTTGGCGTCTAGATATTTACTGTTTGGATGGCAGGGCGAACAATTATGTAAAGAGCAAATATTTTCACTATCACCACAAGGAGTCAAACCAGGGTCCTTCTAGTGTTGTAGTTTAACTTCTTAACAGGATGGTCACATAGTCCAGAGCGTCAAGTTGACAACAGATTGGATTACCCCTGGTGGCACTAAGGGATTATTTTTGACTCTCCCATCTCTTTTCCAAGATAATGTAGGTTCATTAATACCAAACCACCTTCCTCATCCCTGCCCCTTTGAAAATACAATAATAGTCATGGATTTAAACATAATGCTTTAAAAATTAATAATTGACAAGGACCACAGTAAACTGCTACATTTACGTTGAAGCTGCCTTATAATACTGATATGGGACGGACATGCGTTCTTAGTTGTAGATGTAGGGGACGCGAGAAGTGTTTGCGTTCTTAGTTGTAGATGTAGGGGACGCGAGAAGTGTTTTTATAAAAAATAAATTTAAAAATAAATAAAATAGTTCTCTAGCAGATTTTTTAATCATTTATTTGAGTTATTTATCGTGCACTTTCTGAACCCATTTATTAAATCAGCACACGACTTATAATATAGCTTAGGGGTATATCTAAAAGTGACACCACATACATCCCCCGACTTTTGATCCATCATTTGAAAGGGGAATCCCACATTCCCCAATGATAAATTGTTCGGTCATAACGGAATCTTTATATCAGCAGACAGACACACTACCGACTGAGATAAGGTGTCAGAATTTTATAATTGAAACATAGAGTGTAACTTTTTTTCCCTTCATATGGTGGCATCACAGCTCTTGACTATTTGTCAGGGGTGTCCTGAAATTTAATTATAACGTTTTATCTCTTAATTTTAAAAGTTTGTCATTTAATTCCCTATGCTCATGAAAGATATTCAACAACTATTGATAACACTATGTGAAGAAAATTAAACTCTTTGTTTTTACTGGAGCAATATTTGATTTATTTTGGCCAAAAAAATGTTTGCTATAAATTCTACCAAAAAATTGCCCTTTTCTCGCCTTCCCTACATCTCCACCTTTGGAGCCCGTCTCACCACCCGGATAACCCGTAACAGGTAGGAAGTACAGTTTGAACCAGACGTAGCATTCTAGTGTGGTAGTCTTCATTAGAATACAGCGGAATTGAAGCCAAAGAAACGATTTTATCATATTTTAAATAAATGTAATCCTTTACCTTAGTTCAGTCGGTAGCGTGTCTGCCTACTTAGCTATAAGGGTCCTGAGTTCGGTTCCTGGCATGGCTAAAATACCTACAGTTGGGGAAATGTGGGTTTCCCCTTTAACATGATACATTAACGGCTTTAGCCTGGATGCTAATTCTGTTCCAGATTTAATTTAGTTTATAGGTCTTGTACTGATATTATCAGTCATTCAGAAAGTGCACGTTAAATTTCTCAAATAAAAAAAAGTGGTAAGACACACCCCAAAGACTGTATAACTTCTTTACCCAAAAAATAGATCCATTTATTATAGCTTGGAAACTGGTAGGTGCCTTTTCTGTGCCCCTATAGGAAAAACTGTTTTAAAAAGACGAAAATAATCCTAAACAATTATTATGGCAATCAATAAATATAAAAAATTAAAAATGTGAAACAAAACAGTACAATAATAATCATTAATATAAAAACATAATACGTAAAAATAACATCGCATTTCACCAAAGAGCGTACATAAAAATATTATTTGCTTTGTTTATTTTTAACTCCCCATCTACCAAAGCTCTATTTAAAAATGTATTTGCCCAAAACAAGGAATATATAAAAAAAAAATTAAATAAAAAATGCTTTATATTTAACACTACTACATCCTTCAAAGATAAACTATTTGTATTTCAAACAGCACCATTTTGTTTGTAATGTAAAAAAAAACCACTGTCTGTATATGAATTAAGATAAATCATTTTATCACTAACGTAAGGGTTAATTTTAGGGTTAGATAGATAATTTTTTTAAAAACCTCTGAGACACCTTATAAAAACCCTACAAATACCAAGTTTTAGCCCAATCAGTAGATTGGTTTCGGTTCTAGGCCGAGTTATAGACAAATAGACCTAATTGCAAAAACATTTTTATGGAGGATCATGAAACGTTTGACATCCATAAAAATATAAAATTAGATTATCTTTTTACGATCACAATCATTCCTTTCTCCTAGAGATTGCAAGAAAGTACATACACACACAAAAACTAAATATTTTAAAATAAAAAAAAACTATATCAATTATCCAAATTTCTCCGTTATCAAGTGAAGAATACCAAAAACCGCAATTGTATTGGATTTCTGTCTCAAGCGTAATCTAGTATCTAAAGCCGCGTTCATTGTGAGTCGATATTGTTGATCGACAATGTAGACTCATTGGGGACGCTTCAATTGAATTTGTCGATCGACAAAAAATTTAAATTGAAATCTCGATTGATTTTTCATCTACTGTCGGTAAAAATTAATCAAGGTCGTGTCGACTCTAGTGGTGCGAATGTGTTTACGCTCTCAAACAACATTCAACCAGCGTATGGTAGAGTTGTTTCTTAAAATTATATATATTTTTTTTTTAATGGAGTGGAATAACCTAAAGGTTTTTCTTTTATTTAACTTTATTGGTCCCACACATAGTTGTGGAACGTTATAAGTCAATATAATTAAGACATAAATAAAAGGTAAGATGCCTTGATGGCACAAATAAATTATTTGTTTTGAAATTGTGAAGAGATATATCAGCGAATGATAGAATTTCTGGTCGTAAAGTAGTTTTAAGCTAAAGAAAGACGCTCCTACGTGGGAACCATTTGTCTGGATTCCTTTTTAAGTATCTTTGATTCAATTATTTGCAATAACATTTTCAAATACACTTTAGGACATCCGAAAAATCTTTCTGAAACCACCGTTAAATCTGTATTCAAGCTTCAAAACATCGACATCTTTTTTTTAAATCTTCTATCAAACAACTATCACTACATCTACTTCTACCTTGAAAACTTGGACGTACCCCAAATCTTTTATTATACGATAATTTTATTATTTTTTTGGAATTTACAATAGGGAGTACGGTACAAGTAGTAAGCACTTAGTCCTCGTCAAACATTTTTATTTCGACTGGCTCGTTTGTCGACTCAGTGGGGAGAAGAGAAGCCAATACGCTCGTCGATCGACTCAGTGGGGAGAAGAGAAGCCAATACGCTCGTCGATCGGCAGTGTCGACTCAGTGGGGAGAAAAGAAGCCAATACGCTCGTCGATCACTAATGTCAACTCAGTGGGGAGAAGAGAAGCCAATACGCTCGTCGATCGGCAATGTCGACTCAGTGGGGAGAAGAGAAGCCAATACAATACGCTCGTCACTCGGCAATGTCGACTCAGTGGGGAGAAGAGAAGCCAATACGCTCGTCGATCGGCAATGTCGACTCAGTGGGGAGAAGAGAAGCCAATACGCTTGTCGATCGACAATGTCGACTCAGTGGGGAGAAGAGAAGCCAATACAATACGCTCGTCGATCGGCAATGTCGACTCAGTGGGGAGAAGAGAAGCCAATACGCTCGTCGATCGGCAATGTCGACTCAGTGGGGAGAAGATAAGCCAATACAATACGCTCGTCGATCGGCAATGTCGACTCAGTGGGGAGAAGAGAAGCCAATACGCTCGTCGATCGACAATGTCGACTCAATGGGGAGAAGAGAAGCCAATACGCTCGTCACTCGGCAATGTCGACTCAGTGGGGAGAAGAGAAGCCAATACGCTCGTCACTCGGCAATGTCGACTCAGTGGGGAGAAGAGAAGCCAATACAATACGCTTGTCACTCGGCAATGTCGACTCAGTGGGGAGAAGAGAAGCCAATACAATACGCTCGTCGATCGGCAATGTCGACTCAGTGGGGAGAAGATAAGCCAATACGCTCGTCGATCTGCAATGTCGATACTGTGGGGACGTAGCTTTATATCCTGCCTAATCCTCAGTGAGAGGACTCTCTGTGGCTTGATTTGAAAATAAAAGTGTTAAACTAGGGCGACCCTTCAGTGACAAGTGCAAGAAATGTGGTGAACCAGCCAGGGGAACATTTTATTAAGAGTCAAACGTTGGACAATAGACAAAAGGAAGAGATAAACTTACCCGCTTCAGTGGCCGCATGCTCTAAGGTGTCACTTTCACAATAGGCTGCCGATGATAGGAAGATTAAGGTTTGAATCCTGGTCAGATGTACTGAGGCTTTTTCCTTAAATGGTTTTCCAATTTACCTTCGCGCAAATGTGGGTGAATTTCTTCTAAATTTTCATTAGCGTATTTAGTACATATGCGTACAAACTAAACAAGTATTTAGACGTAGGGGGAGAAAAAATATATGAACCTAATTTTGAACTTGACGCAAATGTTGGCCACATTGAGATCGAAGCCATTTGCTAAAAAAAAAAAAACCCCACCCTCAGTACACACAATCAGAGTTACAGCTACGATCTCCCAGTCAATGTCAATATAGTCTATTGCGGGAAAGATGCCTTAAACAAGTTGTCTCAAACTTAGCATGTGCGAACCTTCGAAATTTCGAATTCAAATTAGAATCTTACTAAGATTCGAGATTTTAAATCTTATTATTGGAAAATTCGAACTAGATTCGAAATCAAACAAATATTAGATTCGGATTCGATTGGTTTATCTAAAATTCGAATCTATAGTAATTCATTCACACTTAACAAATTAATAAAATCAATCCGGAAACCATTTGTGTGGTAGAGTGAATAGATAAATTAGCTCGAGTTGCAGGTCGTAAAGGGATCATGTGTGGGACAGTGTTTGTCACAGTACTGTACATATCTTATATTTTTAAATTTTGGTGTCCAAACATTTTTTATATATATTGACATTTTTAGAAATATGGCATTGTTGAATTGGATTCGGTAATATAACATAATAAAATATTCAACACTGATACTATATAAAACATTATCATAGTAAACCTAAAATAAATGGTTCGATTCGCATCCAAGCCTATTTTTAAAATAATATTTTCTATCCCATTTTTTCAAAAAAGGGAATTCGTCTAGGAGTCGATTCTATAACATAAAATTAGCATTAGATTCAATTCGGACTCGACTAGAATTTATTTTTAGGCATGAGATTTGACTAAGACTTGACTCGAAATTTATTTTAGTCATGAGATTCTATTTGGATTCGATTCACCAAGATTCAGATTCATTTCGAAAATGAAAACTATGTATTCGCACAGTTTTATCTCAAACTCACATTTTTAGAAAGGCCATATTCACAAACCTGGAGAGTGTTGCGGGCCATAACCTTTAGAAACAGGTTTGCTTGGTTTCATTTTTCCTGTACCGCATCTTAATAACTGTCTGCACCTATCTCGGTGGCCGAATAGTCTAAGGCGTCAGTCATCTGTGAGGCAAGACTGTAGATAACAGGGAGATCCGGGCTCGACTCTCGGTTAAGGTGGTTTTTCAAAATGGGTTTCAAATTTCCCTCCAGACAAATGCGGGTACACTTCCTCTAAATCAAACCTTTATCATCCTTAGCTCATCAGTCTTATTAGTACAAATTATGCGTATAGCCAGAAAAAGTAGTAAGACGCGGCGCTTTAAAAAAAACTGTCTGGACTCTACACATTTTAACTATTCTCGTAGGTAAGGGGTGAGTACGGCAGAACCAAGAGAAGATGTAACCGCGTCTGTATGTATGTAGGGTGAGAAATTATTAAGGAAAATTACCTTCAGTAAATCCGTTTCAGATTCTAGCCCCATCACTGTCAAACGCGAAGAGATTAACCTCACGTTTATTTTTTGTGCCCGTCGTTGGGTGTCTACACTAGTTATTTGATGGGACATATTAAAATAAGTGTGAATATTTTTATATTGTTATTTGATAATTAATTACATTATCCAAAGAGTTAGAGCTCACTTATAGGACTATGGATTTAAAATAATTGAAATTTTACATGGGTTTAAATTTTAAAAGACATTATGAATATTTTATCAT
This sequence comes from Timema cristinae, assembly GCA_039000515.1. Classification (NCBI taxonomy): domain Eukaryota; kingdom Metazoa; phylum Arthropoda; class Insecta; order Phasmatodea; family Timematidae; genus Timema; species Timema cristinae. The sequence continues at coordinate 87,277,656 of JBCFYV010011172.1, forward strand.
GAAAAAAAAAAAAAAAAAAAGAAAGTAAAATACACAAAACATAAAAGACTGCAATACCAGTACAATGTTACAGATAAGAATTTTAAATTTATGTGATAAAATTTATGAATACATTTTATCATTTAAACATTAGAGCAAAATAAAATTAAAAAATACATAAATAATGAGAAAGTTCCTTTGAAATAAAAATGAAAATTTAGGAAAATTAATTAGTATTAAAATAATAAAAAAGATATGGTGGGTATGTTCAGGGAAATAATAATATCTATTCTAAAATGTTTACTGTGAAAACATAAGTTATATTTATAATTGAAATATGTGTTATAATGTTGATGAATACATTTCATCAATAAATCTGAGTAAAAAAAATTTAAACAAGTAAAAATAGTAATAATAATAACAACAATAGCAAATAAATAATAAGAAATTACTTTGAGATTATAATGAAAGTTGCGTAAAGTTAATTAGTATTACAATAATAAACAATACATGTGGGTATATTCAGTAAAATAATAACCGATTCTAAAATGTTTACTGAGAAAAGATTAATTTATTATAATAATTGTGGTTGAAGGCAAGTAGATAGGATGAGACTTAAGTAAAATATTTTACAGTATTTTATATACATTGAATAAAAAATCCCTTTAGAACTATTTTAGAGGGTGCTATATGATTCTATCACCTTAAATCCTTGATTGTTTTTTATTATTTTTAGCACCGAGTCTTACTACCTGTTCGGGCTTTACACTTACGTACTAACTACGTACTGGTTTTAGGGGCGAAGGGGGGTTATATTTATGTGAATGTAACCCACATTTGCGTAGAAAACATTATTATTATTATTATTAGCACCGCGTCTTACTACCCGTTCGGGTTATACGCACTTACGCTAATGTGTAATGGTAGGGTGATTGTGAGATGAAATGAAGGACCTACAGTTTAACGTGGAATCCGAACCACGGTGGTGACCTGGCATTCCACACATTCACAAGATTTCTTGTCAAGGTGTAGGAAGGGTTTGGAAATCAGATAAATATGTGCCGGGACCGAGGATTGAACCCCGGCCGCCAGCACAGAAGTCTGACACCTTACCCCTAGACCACCAGGTCACCCCGTAGAAAACAATTTTGGAAAAACCACCCTCGGTACACCCGAGCGAGACTCGAACCTCGATCTCCTCGTCATCGGCAGTTTAGTCTACCTGAGAGTAGCGCGTTAAAGTATGCGGCCACCGAAGCGGGTCCTTGATTTTTTGAGTTTTTATTTTCTCAGTTTAGCTAATATTGATTTGAGTACTTCGCTGGCCCAGGTTCAATTCTCATTCACTTGGGCCCTCCAGTACTTTGGACACACTGTAGGGGCGGAGAACCAAGAACATACTAACAATTAACAGGGAGAAGAGGGAAATATATTGTCTGAAGATGGCGGTTTATGTTTGTGGGTAGCTTTCAATTAATTTTAACATTATTATAAATAAATACCTTTTACATCGAAAAAAATGAGTACTAAAAAGAGACGAGTTCAAACACTCAGAAAAACTGCGAAGAGCTCACTGAACTTTTACCTTGAAAATATAAGAAACAGAGGGGAACTCTTTTTTTTTTTTTTTTGCGTATAAGAGACCAGGGGTCGGACAGTAATTTAAAGTTGTTGCGAGCAAACGGATCAGTCAGATGTGTCTCGCGGGCCAAATACTGTCCTTAAGCCGTGAAGTCCGAAGTCTAATGGCATGCAGGGGAACACGAGAACAAGTTCCCTCACGTACCGACCAATTGGTCACACCGTGTGGTTCGCAAATAAAGACGGGTTGTCGCGTTTCGCGAAGTTCTGAAACAGAGAAACGTATTATTAATAATAGTGAGGGAAAGAAAATATGGGGAACCGAATAAGGGTTTTTAGAGTTACGTGCGGGGACACTACTCTATGGGGGGCTGGGTGAGAACCTCCCAAACCACTGTTGTCACATCTCGCTTATCCGAGCAGGGCTTTCGGACGTCGATGGCAACCACCAGGGTCGATGATGTAGTTCCCAAACCCCTGGATAAGAGGATTGGTGGCACCGGGAAGTCTGGCGTAGAAAGACTGCGGTAGTCCCCGGAAGGGTAAGCCGTGAGTTTGTAAACTCTCCTTTAGACATTCGACCACCGAAGCGGATCACTATGGTTTGACTCGTCTGGTGTGTTCGCTAGAGGTTTTTCCACATATACCAAATATAAACAGTTCATTTATATTATGTGGCACCTTGTCTGTCGCCACTGCAATAGAAATACTTCTTTCTTGCCCTTAATCAACTGTTTACATTGTCGCGTATGAAAATCTGTGCTACTACGATGAGCAAACTACCCTTCTCAAATCTACATTTTTGATATTGATATCTAGAAATAGGCCTGCACGGAAATATCTGGTTTGTTAACCCTAACATTTAAAACAAGCCTCGGGCATTTAAACACCAAAGTGTTTACATTTGGTTCACCGTTGAGGAGTTGTCGGGGTTTAAATCCCTACCGGGGGGACTGGTGGTAATTTTACACCTATTTCAAGTTTCTCTCCCTACTGAAATATCGACCTGGGTGGTCTTGGGGTTAAGTGCTCGCCTCAGGAACCGATGGTCGTAGGTTCAAATCCATCCGAGGTCAACCGAATTTTACTTGAGCGATAAAAATTAGTAGTACGACTTCCTCGGACGGTTAAAAAGCCATCGGTCCATGTCATTAATTGTGGTATGCATAAGAAAAAATATCCCTGTATGGTGTGTGGAAAACCTTAACCGGCAAATTGGTAAGTAGGCCTTTGCCTATGCACATAGACATTCTCGTGTGATTATATAATTAGTCGGTTCAGAAAGTGCACGTGAAATAACTCAAATAAACAAAATGAAATCCTTGTTAATATGGGTAAATTTCCCTCTATTTATCTTTACTGTTTATCTCCACACGTGTTGTCACGTGATCTGAGGCGTCGAGTTCTCAACACACTGGGCAAACAGTGATGAGGTGGAAGAGGTTCGAACCCTTGGATGGATGTACTCATTGTGATTTTTAACACGTGATTTATCAGTGTGGTTTTCCTACACCCTCTTCATGCTAATTACTCTTGTAATCCGTACCATATAGTTTTTTTTAGCACCTGGTCTTACTACCCGTTTGGATTATACGCATATTTACTAATTACACTAGTGGTTTAGGAATTAGAAGGGTTTAATTGAGATGAAGTGCACCCGCATTTACGCGAAAGTATAGTGAAAAACCACCCTAAGTACACCCACCGGGATCGAGCCTCGATCTTCCCGTCTTTGGCAGTCTAGCCGAGAGTAGCGCGTTAGAAACGCGGCCACCTAAGCCGGTCGTATCATTAGTTAAATGGTCCAGTGTGCCTTGTGCCGAATAAATAAAAAGGTATTGTACTGATCGATTATGTAATTTAAGGAAAGAGGATGATAAAGTTGAATTTTAAGGAAATATACCAGAACTTTCTTCAAGAATTATTATATTAAAGATCAAATATGAGCCCCATTTCCCTACCCAGTGGATTCGTTAACGAATTGAAATACGAACTTCTTAAAAAAAATTCAATACCGCTAACTCTGCTAATGTTAACGTTCACTTTCCAAACAAAGTCCACACGACTCACAAACCAACTCAACCTAGGGCAGCACATCTAGAACGGCACACCCAAGTAGAACACCTGGACTGACATAAAATGAAAGATAACACAATCATCCGTCGTCCAGATGTTGCACCGAGTCCTCTCGCGGGGATCTCGAGATATCGGGTTATCCTTAGAGAGGAGGGAGGGGAGGTGGCAGACCAAATTTGGCCTGGCCCGGCCCCCTCCCCTCTTTACCCCTAGACTCCGAGGGAACGAGCGCGCAGCGTTTATTTTCAGGTCCCGACACAGTTTCAGCTATTTCTGTTGCTCCGCCCGCCCCGTCATGTTCGACTCGCCTTGCCAACTCAAGTTATATGACCTGTACAATAGCTCTGCTCGAATGCTGGTGCACTTCATCCTCATAACTTTTCATGAGCTCACTTGTAGACTCTTCACACATTTATTAGACAAATTTGGGTTTTACTTATTAAATTACATTAATAGGGTAGGATTAAGCAAGATATAATTTAGAGGAAATGTGTCCACATTTGTGTGGAAGGAGAGCTGGAAACCATTTAGTAAAATTATCCCATGTACACCCGGCTAAGATTCTAGACTCGACGCCCCCACCAGCGGCAAACCAGACTATATGAGCCTGACATTTTATTCCACATGCTCACCCGTGTGGGTTCTTCTGGTTATGTAACTTTTTTTTACATCCATTACCGTTTCCAACTTGTGGGCTGGGTCAGTTTTTTTTATTTGAGTCGTTTATTTTCCAGTACTCGCTTGCTAAGCCTGTCGTAGCTTCATATTCTAACTTAAGACTATGACAGGCACAACATCCAATTCACGGCTGTTAATTGTTCAATGTGATGAACCAATGATAAATTTTTCGGGCATGCCGGGAATCGAACCCGGGACCCTTAGCTCAGTAGGCAGACATACTACTGAGCAAGGGGTTGGATCTGGTTCTGTAACTATGATAATTTAAATTGTAAACGGATTGAACTGGTATCATTCACCTTCCTCATAATAATTATGTTGGTACTATTCACACTCATTATGTTGTTTCTGTGGCTTACAGAGTTTAAATCACTGACAAATTGTGCTGGCCCTATTCACCCTCATTATACTGTTATTATAAATATATAGTTCGTTAATGGTAGTAGAAAGCATGAAATATAATAATAATAATAATAATAAAATGACATAAACCAATATATTCATATCTCCTCCTGTGGGTAAACTTTTACTTTAGAACGATGCAACACCGTTATCAGTCTACAAGCGAGAGTGGTTATGGCAGTTGTCCGCAAATGTAGACGACCTTGGTTCTATACCAGGTGGTTATTACAGTCATTTACTTGATGTGGATTTATTTTATTATCCTTATCTCACAATTCCTGGTATTGGGCGAGGTTTCTTAAGAAATGATGATGGCCCTCCTCGGTCAAATAATTGAGCTTTGGGTGTCTCAAGAAGCTATTTGAGAGCATAGCTCATGGCCAGTTTTTTGGACATACCTCACAAAATAATTTTATACCAAAGTTTACATAAATATATAATTCATATAAAATAGTTTAAGTAAATACATCATGTATTTTGTACCCACTTAAATTCAAGCAAAGGTTGGGTGTCGTATGGTACCTATAGACTATATCAGTGGTCCTGCCCCACACTTTGCTGCTTTACGAAAGTGTTTTCTCTGAAGAATTCCTTATAAATATTGATTTTTTATTTTAAAATTTATTATTAAAACAAAAATGTAAAAACATAAAACCATTCTAAATATTTTATACTGTCATCTATCTTTTATTGAAAATGCATATTAATTTTGATTGTTTGTTGCAGCAGTGAGACAAAACATCCAACATGGCGGACGATGAGGTGAGGTGAGTATTTTCTGCAAAATTACAACTGGGGGTTTACTGAGCAAGAAGGTGAAACTTTCAGCACTTTTCCCATAGCTAATTATTGAAACTCATTTCAATTATGAATGCTGCTACAGCTAGTTTAATGTTTCATACTCTGAAAGTTATGTTATTTAGCTGTCAATTTATTGTTTTAAGGATTGTGTGAATATAGAAAGTTGTAAGATAAATATAGTGACCATTTATCAATATTGTTTGAGTTATTCCACAATTATACAGTTTACATTTTTACTTTATAAACGTGACAAGATACTATGGCCACAAGATTGTACATAAAGTACAGTTAAAAAGAAGGATAAAGCTTGAAGCTTGGCATATACAACTAAAATAGGAACACAGTTCACACTTTACACTGCTGCCTCATTAAGAGCACCGCCCACCTCCTCTACTCCAACTCAATACCTTAACAAATGTTTAACTCTACTAGACCTCTTCAAGGAAGAGTGTAAAATGCAAAACGCAAATTCATAAAATGTTCTTTTTTTATTTTATGTCTCTTATTTCAATAATATGCAATGTGATTATCACATTCCCTTTTGAAGCATTCTAATAAGACAAAATCGAGGTCAAGAGATTGCTCGGTAGTGACCGATTTTCTTCATGAGGCAGCCATTACCACTGTATCCAGTGGCAGCATTGTAAAGTGTGGGCCGTTTTATTGTAAAAGCAATGCTTAGTTTATTCCTATTCCTAAGCATCAACATATTTTTAGGATAGTTACAGGAATTTATAAGTAGGTACATTGTGTATATTACAGGAATTATTGTCATCTGGATAAAAACAGGAAAATATTATTTGAAACCTCGAGATAGCTCTGTGTCAGGTGGTATTGTAAGATAATATGAACCTCTATTTATATTTATTTTCAAATATATTTCATTGTATTAACATGTATATTACCAAAGTATTCTGATCTAATAAGTGCTATTAAAATATATATTTCTCAAGTATAAGTTTGTAGATTATAATGAATAGATTCTTGGTCTAAAAAGTAGTAGAATCTTTACAGTGTGATTATTCAAACATTTATAACGGGTGTTCAAAACATGTGCAACCTAAATGATGAATATTTATTAAAGTGGCAATTTATTTTCCCCATAGTGTCGTTTAAAATGAATTTACCTACCTATATGTAAGATAAACTCAAGTAAAACATTAATAAGCAAAAGTTTTCATAATAAGAGTAATTAGGCATTCATAATAAACATAAGGTCCTAAATTTTAATATCCATATATTTTTAAGTGCCTAAAACATTCTCATCTGACTTCCAAGTGAGGATGTAACTTTTTGAGCACCCATTGTAAATGTTTTTAAACAATACAATGATTTAATTATGTGTTTATTTCCCCTTTCCTTCATTCCTCACTCTCTTCCTCTGACATCGCATCAACATCTGGACATTCACCACCCCTCCATCTGCTGCCGTGTCACTATACAGTATCAGTCCAGAAAACAAACTCTGGATGAAAGGTATGTGCCTGCTTTGCTTGCCATAGTTCAACCTTGAATGAAACCAACACCCCCCCAACCATCACCATATTTTAGAATACAACAAATATAAGAGATGTAAAAAATAAATAAAAAGTAACATGTATTGAAGTCTATGTGGCCTCCTGGTAGGAAGAGGGAGAGGACATATTAATCAAACCTTTGCGACTTTAAAAAAATTCTATTCCACTATGGGAAATAATCAGAACTAGAGTGAGAATTTTGAATATAGTTGGCAGTTTTCCTGAAACACCTAGTTTAAAGTGTAAATTTATAATATTATGAGAAAATATATTCAACACTTACCGGTATGTGAGTTTTTCTCTATCAATTAATAAAACTATAACAAGCTTCGGTAGGCTTATTTCATATTAATGTAATAATATTCAGTTTATAATATGTTATATGAAACTAAAATTCAAACAATTCAATGATTGATAACATAGCCTACTGTTGTCCATCACAAGTTAAACCAACTGATTAGACAATGAATAGCATTAAATAAAATTTTGAATAAGTTGATTTTAAAATTATCGCTTGCTATCACGTCACATCTCTTATATTTCTGTTGTATCATTAGCAAGTGTTTTACCCCCAAAAATTAGCTAGCACTTGAATATTAGTCAAGTGGTAGTCTAGAATGAAATGATAACAGGTCCATGGTCCATCTCTCAGCTTCAGCGGTGAGTGACTGTAGGTACACCAAAACACACAAAACATAGCAAAAAATAGTTTTATTTAGCTTGTGTCAAGTTCGAGGCTCAACATGAGCTATATTAAACCTTACTTAAAGTGTTGTGAACTAATCATTTTTGGAGTTTTCCAATAGAGAGAGAAAAAAAAAAGAGAAGAGATTTGAATGTCATAATTTCAAAGCCTCTTATATTTTGTGCCACTAAAGTGCATGAGGCTATTTACAATATATATAATTTCTAATGTTTGTTTTAAATATTGCTTGTAAAAATAAATTTGTATACAATTTTCAGTTTATATTGTGTCAATATTCTACCACATAATTATCAAACATTCACAACATAAGACTTATAGAAAATTAATCATAGCCAGTAGTGTACCCACGAGGGTGGGGATGGGGGGTTTAGGCGGGAGTTAAAGGGGGGTACTATATCTTGGAGATGCCTTGAGATCCACAGAGATCTCAAGAGAAAATATAAGATGATTAGAATTAATCTCTAAATCAATCTTTCATAGAAAGTAAGTGGGATATCTTCAAGCTCTGAAAATACTATTCTTTGGTCAGTGGGATTAACGCTTTACCCCTCTTTCACTGCCAATTTTTCTTTGTAGCATTAATGTTTACAGCACTCAACAGATTTTCTCTTTTCTATTCTCAACAGTACATTGCAAAAGATTGCGACAAATTTATTTTTAGTTTTGTTTAATTCATTGTTGAGTGTTGAATTAGTAATCTTCCAATATTTTACAATGGTTTTGGTAAATAATCAGTGATTTTTTTGTGATGGTAGGCCTATGCAACAGTTAGTCAACTTTAAAGTAAGCTTACTTATTTATTATTTTGTTAAATTCTTAAATGTTAATGACAAGTTTATAATAGTAAAAATGTAAATTATCAAGTCAACAAATACCATTAAAAAACTTTCCAAGACAGCCTCCGGCAGTTGGGGGTTACCCCCCCTTTAATCCCCTTGAGCCCCCCTCCCCTACTTTGCTACTTTGCAATTTTGCATATGCTGCTGATCATAGCTAGAAAAAATGACCTTCCACAAAATCATAATTTTCAAATATAGTTGAAATATGGTATCTTGACACAAAATTCAAACACAGAACTTGTTCGTAGACATACCAATGTATCAGGTAGCCACTGACATATTATTACAATATAAACAAATAATATAAAATATGAGCTTGATTCAAATTAATGCAACTTAGTCTTTGAAATAATTGTACATTAAACACAAGCTTTTTATACTATGAAATAAAAATGTTTGTCTTAATTTAATTTACATTCATTTGTATTATTTTAGTAAAACCTAAAACATTAGTACCACCTTTTTTTTAACCAAATGTGCATAAGATGGGTTTGCTAAAAATTAAAATTGCCATATATTATGCCTCAAAAGTTAAATTGGAATCTTTCTATATCCAAGAACATTAAGTCAAGGTCTTTAGTGACGACCAGTCACCTCTTACAATCTCCAGGTTGTTTTTTTAATCCTGTTCGAGGATTGCAATCACATGTCATCAGGCATACTAAGAATATTTCAAAATACTATACTAGAAAATTCCAGACGTCAGTAGCCCAAACATATTAAGTAGAATTTTAATCACAAAACATAATATTCTTAAAGTCCTTAAAGACCAATTATAGCAAGTGTATTTAAGCTTAACTTATATAGAAATACTAATTAAATATGTATTAAATTCTATGTTATACAAAAAATACAAACCTTTATATATATTATATTTAGTCAAGAATTTAAGATACTTGAAACAATATTAGAAAATATTAAATTAATATAGCCGTTTTCTAAATAAACATATTATTAACATAAGGTCAATAATTGTTTTCCATATAATTTTATTTAACACTCCAAATAGGTTTATTTTAATAGTTTGTATGCAAACATGAAAATGTTTGTTCAGTGCTATCTTTGAAATATTTACATGATTAAACATATTGTACAATTTTTTGCTTTAATTAAATATATTACATATTAAAAAACCATAACAAAATGCATATCCAAAATTTAAAAACCAGTTATAAACATTAAAAATTTTATGCTTAAATATTTTTGCTGATGTTTAAATCAATTTTAATTACCAAAGTACCTTTTATTAAATATTTATTTTAGTCAATGTTTATTGTCTTAGAACACAATCAAAAACAATTTAAATATGTATTCCATACAAGTTTACACAATAGTTTATTTGACAACTACCGGTACTAATGCAAATGCAGAACTACATGTAGCAGAAATTTATAAACATATCATACAGCAACTAACAAGAATGAAGAGGAGTGGAAGTTTGGGGGATATGCAAGGTAAAAACGCATGTGAGCACCTTACTTGTTTAACACTCCATTCCGCTAACATGCTTCCTAAAAACCGCTGATTTGTCATCACAATAAAATTTGTCAATATTATACAACGAAAAAACCTTCCTTCATACAAAACAGAATCAGAGACTATTGAACAGAACATATTGACAGAAAATAGCTATCAGTAAAAATAATTGTAAGATGACATTGTTTTGTTTACATGTCTGTCATTAAGCAAACATAAGCATATTTTTTTAGGCTAACATTAATTTTTTAGCACTGTATCTTACTACTTGTATGGGTTACATGCTTATGCCCTAATAGTTTTATGGATGAAGGTTAAATTTATATGAAGTATACCAACATTTGCATGGAGGGAGAGTGGAAAACTATTTTGGAAAAGCCACCCTCAGTATACCTGACCAAGATTAGAACCTCGGTCTCCCTGTCATCGGCAATCTAGTCTACTGCGAGAGTAGTGCCTTATACCATGTGGTCACAAAAGCAGGTTACTATCTTTCTTATTACACATACTTATTCAGGGGTATCGAAAATGTTAAATATTCAGCCTTTTCTTATTAAAATCCAAGTAAAGAGGCATTACATCTAGAATTAACTTTTAGCCTTTGGTAGAACATACCATAATGGTATTTAAAACTAGTATCAGTTGAACATTCATAATCAATTCTAATGCAGCATAATTATTATATTTTATAAAACAGTTATTAATGTATGAAAAAAATTGTATTATTTAAAACCATAGAAACAATCTCAGAAATGTGGGGCTATTAAGTCAAATGTTGAGAATCTTTGCTATAGAAGGAAGTTCTTTTCTCGACTTAAGAAAATATAGAGAGTAATTGTATTATTTTAAAAATTGCTGATTTTTCTGTTGCTTTGAATATTTATGCTTCAGCATCTTATGTTTATTTGTGTTTATGTGGAACAAAATGTGTTTATCTCAGTTAATGTGCTGGTCTGTTGGCGCAGCTTTTGTACTTTTCCACAAACTGTTGCACTCAAAATGTACATAGCTACTGTCAAAAATATATTTTACAAATTGCTTTTTATGTGAAAATTAATTGTGTTTGATTTTATAAGTATTTAATAATGGCAAATATTTTGTTTTTGTTTGAAAAGTTAATTTTTTATTTTAATGTACATACTTGATTATTTTTAATGGCTAATCACTATAAAACTTTTCTGAATAGGATGAAAGTAACTTAGGATATCATATTTTTTGTAATTCAATGTTAATATTTGGTGTGCTATGTGTTACAATTAAAACAATAAAATCTTTTTTTCTTTGTTCAGAGATAATTTGACTGAATATTTAAAACACTTAAATTGGTTCTACAGGTTGTTTCCCATAAATAAAAATAAACAGTATGACATTTATTTTTATATATTTGTAACAAATATTTAAGTGTTTAATTTTTTGTATATTAAATCAAACATTGAAATTTTTGTGAATTTAATTGCCAATTCTCCATGAAATATTGATAGAAGTGTAGGTAGATAGAGGGTATTCCATCTATATAATCCATATTAATGGATTTATTTTAAATCTTCCAATTTTCCCCCTATTCTTATTTTCTTTGTGCGATACTATACACAATAGATTAGTTACTTAACAGGGGGATATTACAGTTATTTAGCTGCAGCAATATAAATAATAAATATGAGTGTGATAGAAAGTGTTGTTTCTAATTCTGTGTGTTCTTGTTTCTCTCCACAGAGAAGGCGTATCGAGGAGGCACGTATGATTGGTGATTGTGGTCTCGCTCTGGGGAAGCCGCAATCTTCACATTATTCAATAATAACTGATACTTTCTTGCTAGATGCATAAACTAATAACAAAACCCCCACAAAACAATTTTGAATCTTCTAGTCTTGTTTATCATATGATTTCCAGTTTTTTTTAAATGTTAAAATGTAGATCTTATCCAATCCTTTTTTTATGATGAATAGTTTATATTGCTAAACATAGTATTTATAGCTATTTAAACAGGCTTGAGTCAAAAATTTAAATCATCTCTAATTTTCAATGTCCTGTTGAGAGAGCTGAAAATGTAGATTTAGAACATAATCCTATTTACATATATTAAATATATACAGCATAATAAAATAACAGTACTTATTTAATAATGTATTGACAATTTTTGTAAACTAGTAAGAGAGTATCTCCAATCATTATTTTTAAATGTATCGTTAGTGGATAAAAGGTACAGTATTGTTTTATCAGCAATAAAAAAACTATTTTTAGTACATTAGTCTGTACTACTTTTGTTTAAATCACATTTTAATATCAATTTAAAAATCTTCAGTGGCGAGGCACAACTTTTTTTTAAGGGTTATGAGAAAAAAAGATGGTTATGTGATGTGAAGGAAATGGCTTTATTGTGATCAGTGGCTCAGTAAAAAAAAAAAAAAAAACACACAATGCAATGCAGCCAAAAAATAGATTGGGAACATACTGCTTTGATCTCCGACGTTTTAATGGGGAGTTGTCACATGTCACACAAACACAGTCCAAAATTTCCCACAGGTTTTGTATTCAGTTGCGCTGATGGAAAAGCTTTCACCTCATGCATTCCTTTTTAAGATTGACAAGAGTGAGTCCAGATTGAATTCTCACTGTATGTATCGACTGTCTCGGGTTGAAAAAAATATTTTATCATTTTTAGTACAACTCACCACTGATAATATTTCAAATGTAAATGTAAAGTAATGTATACCAAATTTATCAAATAACTTTTGAATCAATACACCATTAGATTTTTCAAAGCATAAAAGTCAAGATAATGGCCATCAGATCGAACAAGAAAATAATTTTTTCTCTTTGTAATCAAGTACAAAATACACTGGTGTTATTAGTATTTGAGGCCATCCAAAGTTTGGTTTATGTCAAAAAAAATAAGTTTAGACATGTGCATGGGAAAAGAATCAATGCTATAATGTATATATTCATATTAATTCGATGGCGGTCATGTGCAGTGTAACGGCGACTTAAGCCTTTGTTGAACATAACCATATTTTATAATCATAAATATTTCTAAGCGAAAGTAATAATTTCAATCAATCAGAAGGTGGTTTCCATTAGTTTGATTACTATTGTTTATATTCGATCCTGCTTCTTTCTATAATTGTATATGCCTGTGTTATTTAAAATTAAATGTTTGAATGGGTTTAACATTATTAATAATGTTTTGACTCTTTTATACTTAAACTATTCCCCTATATAGAACTCTGCTGACAGCATTTATGACTAGAATTAGAGTTTCAAGAATGAATTGGATAACTTTAAAACAGTTAAAAGCCCATCTCACAGCCAATCAACCGGAATATTAGATACAAGATTACGTTCAAACCAAAATTTACATCAATGTGCAATTACCTGCATTATTTACTTGGCAAGAGTAAAATTTTTGTCAGTGAACTAGTTTAATACTTTTAAGTTTTGTAGCATTTCGAAAAAAATGTCAAAATGGTTTCCCTAGTCTCAATTCCCTTTTTTCTAAAAAAAACAACCCAGCCAAACACAGAAAATTATACTACGATGTGACACCTCACTCATAATCTATTACCTACCTTAGTTAAGCGCTGTCCGAGGGGGTGAGACGGGCGCTTTACATGAAATGTGTGCATCGCACACAATGTATTAACTCTTTAATTTTGTTGGCATAAACCAAGCTCAAAATTTTTTTTTTTATAGTAATGATCAGATACTCAACCAGGTGTAAAATAACTAGAGTCATGGTGATAGGATTGGTTTGCTGGTTTCATAACGACGCCCTTTAAATTTTTGTGCAGGCAAAGAAGGCGAAGCAGGCCGAGATCGACCGCAAGCGTGCAGAGGTGCGCAAGCGTTTGGAGGAGGCTTCCAAGGCCAAGAAGGCCAAGAAGGGTTTTATGACCCCGGAGAGAAAGAAGAAACTCAGGGTAAGTTACTTCAAAAAGACTACAAAAAAATAGTGGGTCTGTAAATGTGAGATTATTTACATGGGGGAGGGGTGTAAAGCATGTGATTTTAATTTCAAATATTTTAAAATTTAATACAACACTAATAAGTGAAAAATCGCCCTGCACCAGAGTGGATCAGTGGTAGAACATTGATGCTTAAATCCCAAGGTCCCAGGTTGTGTTCAAGTTGTCATTCTTCACTTAATTTAATTTACATAGTTGATGAAAGTCATACAAACACATAGCCATTTTAACACTGGAGACAATAAAAGACTGAGGTGACCTTAACTTTTAACACCTCAAACACTTCCTATTCCCTGACCGTATCTATAAAGCTAAACTATTTCTACTCTAGCATTATACTTACAAGTTGGTTATTGTGTTTTTACACATCATCTTTTAGGTACGAATAATTAAGAAACTAATATTTTGAATTATTCTAATCTTCGAGTGCTCACACATCTCTATAATTCGTAATTATCTATAAAAACTTACAGTCATCCTGCCATGCCACAGTAGTGTTTATTTCACACTATGTGACCTGATCAGTCAGATTTTATTAGGATAAATATGATGTCACAGATGATATTACGTATGTTCTTTCAGGAGCATAGAGCTACATAAAATTTGTCTAAGACATGAAAATATTTATTTTCAAACTAAGGTTAAATAAATCTAAACTATAACAATTTTACCTCAACTAAATACAGAGACATCTGTCATATAATTCACTTCTCATGTCCAATATTTTACATTATTGTTTACAAGTTAAACCAATCCTGTAATTTTTTCTTGGAACATAATCAATTATTGCATTTTATATTCCTATATACAAGGATACTATAAGCTTAGTTTAAGGATAAATAGATGAGTGATGTAAGGGATGACAAGTTGATAACGGGAATGACAAGAAATATACAGAGTGCTTGTGAATGCCCCAACTGTAGGAATCAGTCAGATAACTCGTTACTGAAATGTAGTCTTACATATCTACTCACGATCTATTTATGAGCTTGCTAATTCAAGGGTAAACGAGGGTACACCTTACTTGAAATCTAGATTGCTGTATCAGCATCGTTCCATCAGATTTCAGGTTTTTGGTTCTGTTCAGTATCTACACGCTACAATGAACTGAACTCTATACGTTAGTCGAATTTAAAAACAAATTCATATTCATCGTAAAAAGCATAGTACATGGTTGTAATGAGCAAAGGGGGTCACTATGACTTTTATTCATCCTTTCCTTCAAGGTTGTTTGGGAGAGAGAAAGAGAAGAGGAGAAGCTTTGGAACTGTCAGAAATTCATTTACTAGTGTTGGAGAAAACACTAACAATCCTGGTGAAGAGATATTCATTATTAAATAAAATACATCCATTTTATTGGCTAGGTGTGCGACTTGTTTTTTTTACAGGATGACCACGATCAGAAAACATACAGAAAAACTGTAACATGTCATGGATTTTAAAAGTGCCCTTGCAAATTAGAGAAAAATCAGGGATTGTCAAAATTGTTCAGATAAAATTGTATTTACAGCTAACTATTGAATTTTATTCAATCAAATTGATGTCTATTTATTTTTGAATGAACTCTAAAAATAATTATTTATAATAAATAGATTATTTTGATGTTTTTAAATACTTGTTAAGTTTCATGTGGATTTTAAGAAGTGAAAATTAAATTTTTGGATCAAGGGAAAAGTAATTTGTTGTTTTTTCTGTGATTTTGTAGCCCACTTGTTATAAAAGTTCACGGTTATATCCATTATTGACAATTGTGTGGGAAAATGACTCGGTCTGTTTCTGTGATCCTTTCCAGCTACTGTTGAGGAAGAAAGCCGCCGAGGAGTTGAAGAAGGAACAGGAGAGAAAGGCAGCAGAGAGGAGGAGGATCATTGATGACAGGTGTGGGAAACCCAAAAACGTTGACGATGCCAATGAAGGTAAGGATCTTTGGTCTGATGTTCTAAATATTATCAACTACACAGCATCCATGACAGGTCCAACTATTTTTGACAGAAATGAAAGAAAATGAATCAATTACATTATAGCCTTGTTTATCTGTTGTAATGTGGACCAATAATTCCTCAGATGATAAATTCAGATAAAACATAGGTCCATTTTGAGGTAAAGTATTTTAGTTTCAAATACAGTAAGCTGATGCCAATTACTTTACATCGTTAGTAAATACTATAGGTTAAGTGTACATTGCATTACAAAGGGTGAGAACAATTGATATTACAGTGTAATAAAGTATTTACACTAAAGCCTTAATTTTATATATGTATGTTTGTGAGCGTTAAGCAGCAGCCAACTGAAGTTGTAAGTCATAATGCAGATTGTAGCCTAAGTGTGACCTTTGCCAAGAGCAACAAATAGCCATTTAGTTTAACATGGAGTTTGGATAGGTGTGAATAGGTTAGTCGAGAATACTGTGTGTTTATATATTGGCAAACATTAAATGACATTAGGTTCAATCACATATGCCCATTTAAATTTAAACAAAATAGTTGTGTGTGGTGTCAATAAGATGCTATGCTTTACTCAAAATAGTTGGACTTACCAAGGATGAACATTAGTTTAAGATAAGGCATTAAATGATAGCTATAAGAGTTGCCTTTATAGGATATGTGGCTGAAACATGACCCTTAGTGAATCAAAATTAAATTGTGATAGTTAGAAAAACAGTAGTACAGTCCTTACAATTATGTAGTTATGCATACACTTTAAATACACTAGTTAATAGCTGTGTTAAGATAAATATTAACATACAGTCTAAACAACCTCATTATTTCAAATTACAATACCCAATTGTTTCAAAAAAATGCAAAAAATATATTAATTGAAAATAATTCATGTTTGCATATAATCTAACAAGCTGACATTTTACAAATGTTCATTGTCAGGGTGAGCCAAGGAAAGCCTTATATTTAAAAAAATGTTAACAAAAGCAATAAATACCGCAAATAAAAATAATTTAAAATTGTTTTAAATGTTTAAAAATAATAATTACTATGTGTATTAAAAGGGGATTTTGGGCTATAAATATTATAAAACAAAACATCTTAGTTTGATATAATTGTAAGAATATGTGATTTTTTAAGGTATATTAATTTACAAAAATATTGCTATATCAATTGTTTTTAATGTTAAGCTATTAGGTATAAAAATAAATCATTTAGTAAAGAAATATAAATAGTATATTTTGTTTAGGAAAAACTAGAAATAAAGCCAGTTTTCCCATTTTTTTCTTTCCCAAAACTAAAATTATATTTTAGTGTGATTTCATAAAAGGTAACAAAAGGAGATTTATTATAGTGTGATCTCATAGCAAGAAATACAATGAGATTTTGTTATAATGTGATCTCATTGCAATACAGTGAGATTTTATTATAGTGTGATCTCACAACAAGAAATAAAATTAGGATTTTTCCCTTTGATAGCAAACATACATATATACATACACACATATATATTTTTATATTAAATAAATTTAAAGTAGCATACTTGCTTGAAGCAATATTCTTTTATATTATATGGCAACATTTAAATGTTTAAAATAGAGTGCATTGCTTCCATGGAGTATTATTTATTGCTACTATTCATTCAAACAAGTTAATCTGTTAGCTAGTGTGTGATGTCTACAGTTTGAAATTCATCTTATAATTTCCTAATTATCTATTATTGCTTGAGTAAAATATAATATGATACGTAATCAAATTTTATGATTTTTTCATTAGTTCCATACTGCTATATTGCATTTATTTGAAGACATCGCTTATTACATTAAAACACATATCATTCATCATATAATTAGTATTTACCAAGACATTGTTCGTTTGTTCTGTATTATCCTATTTTTTCCTTCCATTAAAGTTATCTGTAACAAGAGTATCTCAAATATAGATGCGATACTAAATAACTATTCTCATGAAATCATACAAAGGCAGAATTTTTAAAATACGTAATTGCGTTTTTAAAATCAAGTACATTTTCATAATAGAATAACATACTCTTAAAAATCTAATATTTTGTTTAGTTATCTATCAATTTATATTTAATTAAATTGATATAATAAAAACACTTTGACATAATTTATGAAAGATATTTATCTCTTCGCTGAAAATTCAAACCAATAAGTTAACCTAAACAATGTATAACACATATTCTCGTCGACTCGAATATGTAAGCCCACCACGTCATTTCAGCACCACATAACTGTAAATGTTCAACTGATAATATGTTCATCTAATTTTTAAATTCCCCACCAGAAACAGTTAAGCGTGTGCTCAAGGACTATTACTCGAGAATCAACCAGTTGGAAGACGAGAAGTTTGATCTGGAGTACGCCGTTAAAAAGAAAGATTATGAGGTAGAGCGTAATAAAAAAAAAGGTGTTGACGCATCGTTTTACGCTAGACAATATCAACAACACATCGAACTTCAAACATTCAAAATTTTATTTTTATACTTAAATTTTATATATAGCTTTCTATTTTAAACTTTTATTTTTATCTCTTTTTTTTACTCTAATTTGCAGTGTTGTTGGCAAGAGTCTAGGGTAAGATTTGGCTTGTCAATATGTAAGTTTTGCTCTGCGTCATTCAAGTGTTTTTTAATATTGAAAAAAATATATATACTTCAATACTCTTACATGAATGTTATATGCAAATTGCAATAGTAGTCACAAGTTGGTAAAAAAAGGAACTTATTTTTAAGTAAAATTATACTATTTTCTAACAAATATAAATTTATATTTTAAACTTCTAACTGATTATTTAATTTTAATGTATATACATCAAATTTTAAAAGTATCAATTCTGATCAAATAATTTGTAAGAGCAATACAATTATTATATATTTTTACCTCATTTAAAAAGATACTTAATATAACAAAAACATAAACACCAGATTTACAAGGCTATTTTGTGATGTAAAGAGTTTCTTAAATGATCAGGGATACACTTGGTGAATAATTTATTTGACTAATAGCTTTAAAAATTGGAAATATTATTTTTCATACACACAAGGCTTGAATAAATTCAAGTAAGATCCCTTGCCCCCTTGCCCCTTCTCCCCTCCGCTGTAGTATGATGCACACTATTCCCAAGTGATTTATTACTGTAAGATTTAGGGATACATTTCTAGTATGGTTTCTATTTTAATTTAATTGCATAACCAGGTAGACATTGCAATTGGTTGTGATTTTAGTCAGACCTACCAGGATAGTATTAATCACAAATATCCATACAAGCCCGCTTCGGTGGCCACATGGTCTCAAGCGTCACTCTCACAATATAATAGACTGCCGATGGCGGGGAGATAGGGATTTTTCCTAAACGATTTTACACTCTCCCTCCATGCAAATATGGGTACACTTCTTCTAAATTCAATCTTACTAATTCTTAACACATTAGAGTAATTAGTACATAGGCGTATAACCCGAATGTGTTGCAAAACACAATACTTAAAAATAAATTTAAACAATATCCATGAAACCAACCTATTTGTTGAAGGTTTTAAAATTTTCATTAACAGATTTTTATTTTTTGCCAAATTTTATGTGAATAGAAAAATTATTTTTGTAAAGTTTTCCCTCAAGAGTCTTCACTGATTAAGATATTTTTTTTTCAAACAATGTGACTTTTATTGTTATTGCCTACATCATTCATTTGTGTTTTTAATAGTTAACAAACTTCTTCTTCTACTACTATTTTTTTTACATTTAGCTTGAATTAAATGTTTACTTTTTCCTCCCCTCTGACAAAAACTTCAATTCGAAGTTTTGTTATATTTAACACAAAGTTTACTCACCTTTCTTGGCCGTTTATCATCGTCTGCAACATTGTTGATGAAATATATAGTTTTTTTTTTTTTAAAAAGGCAGTACATGCCCCACATTAAAACTGTACATAGAAGTTTTCCAGAACAATGCATCTAAAACTGTTTAAGTTTTTCCCATTTTAACTTATCATAATCACACATTTACCTGAATGAATTAAAATAATCTCTAGACTCCAATTATAGTGATATATATTCATAAATAAAAATACAATCTCAGACATTTCACAATAAATCCTTCACCACTTCTCTTTTCACTATTAAATTAAAATCCCAATAAATGGTTAATTATTAAATAATAATCACAAAATTAAACCTATTTTATATTTTACAAATTAAATAAACATAAAAATGATTAGGTTTTTATTCCAAATCAATCCAAAGTAACTTCGACAAATAGTTTGAGTTGTGAACGACACGCAATAGACGGCCCAGCGAGTTAGGCAACCAGCACTCATGACTGCTTCTGGCCTTTTCTTCCTCCCCTCTTAGCAGTCACCAGGTCCATCGTCACTGCTTACCACAAACGAATCGGCAACCTCGAGGCGGAGAAATTCGACCTTGAGTATGAAGTTGCCAAAAAGGATATGGAGGTGCGTAGGAGCTTCCTCATGGGTCAATCTTTACCTTACCAGGGGCGCTAAGTGCTGGGGGTCAAAACTTCAGCACAGCACAACTACATTTACAAATGTCTATAAATTATTAGCAACATACAAGAGTAAAATGACACTTTTATTTAATTAGGAGATTATGATTATAGTATTTAACATAGTTTGTGTCAAATATTGTTTTAAGTGTGCTGTAGTGTCATATTAGAGATGCAATTTTTCTTTACATTTTACTAGCCGTCCAAGATATTCATAATTTAAATTTATTGTAATAGAGTAGGGATGAGGAAAAAGGAGTTAAGAGAAAATCTAACTGCATTTGTGTGGGAAACTAGTCAAGGAATACAACCCGGCCGAGATTTGAGCTAAAGACTCTTCATCATAGGCAAACCAGGCTAGATAAGCTTTGACATTTAGTTTGTGTGCCCAACAATGTGTGTTAAGATACATATACATTTTATTCTAGAGAAACCACCACAGCAACAACACATCTTATTAACTTACCACTCATTGTAATGGAATGAGCCCAATTTCACAGTTTAAATATTTAGCTCTGTTAGAAATCTAACCTAAGACCTTGAAATAAATTTGCAAACTTACCATTAAATGAGAGAAGGGACGTGATTGAACTATATACTGTAAATGTGAAATATGACCACATAACTTACAATTAACAACTTAGAAACCATCCCATTTTTACTTACATCCATCCCAGAGTAAAGAATTATAATATCTGAATAATTGGGTACAAATACTAGCTTAAATACAAAATAATAAATTATTTTAGGCACTGCAGGAGATTGAATCAATTCATTAATATGTCTATCATCCAATCAAATAAGTGTAGATAAGTCTATTATATAGGTTTATTTGTTTGTAAAAACAACAAATATCTCTAACACAAAACAATAAACTTACAACTAAAACTTAATTTATCTTTATTTGAAACTGTTGAGGTTTTAAGCTTTTCTCTAAAAAGTTTAGACTTTAAAATGTATAATAAATATTTTCTTTGAGGATATATAAAACATTATGGCCTTAACATTGGTTTAATGTTAAGTAAATGTCCATTAAAAGTACATTATAAAAATAGCCCAACCAAAGTCATCTTTCTAAAAGATAACTTCTAAACAAAAACTTATAAAAAACCTTAATTACTTAAAACAACATTATATTTCACGTGTTGTGCTGATGTTTTCACCAGAGTAAATAGGATTGACCTGTGCATAAGCCGAGCATGCGTAGAGGTGCTATATTAAATTGAATCCTGAATATTCATTAATTTCTTCAAAACCTGCCTAAATAGTAAGATCTTGGATTTGAATTCAAAAAAGGCTATTTGTCAGCTTAGTCAATAAATGACATAGTTATTGAACCGCTTTAGTTTTATTATGTACTATGTAGTCTAACAAAAATTTATATATTCTGTAAATATGGCATTTTGAAAACATTGCGACTTTAATAGTAATATCTATACTGTATTCTAGTTGGCAGCTTCCTTATGTTTTTTAAAGTTTTTAATTATGTTTTAGAAGAAATCTGCTTTCCTAACAATAGTGGTGCTTTTGAAGTATTTAAAAAAATTTATACATTACAGACCAATAATTAATGTTACATTAAAAAGTGTTTTATTTACTTTGAAAAATAATTGTATGCTGAACCATTCTGAACTCATTATTTATAAATTAAAAGTAATCTTATTAAATTATGTTTAATTCTTTTAGTTAAATATTCTTTCATGCATAAACACTGGGTCATGTTGATAATTGTCCTTATCAATCAACCAGATCTACATTTAGCTTTGATTCAATCATCAATTTTTAAAAAGGATAGCTAGAGTAATTACTTGCTCTGGCTATCACATTATTGTCCTCTCATCATTCTGGATGCATTTACTATTTCATATTTTACATTTTAGAAAATATTTCTCATAAATTACTTTGCTATTAGCACATATAGTTTTGGTCATACATTTAAAAAATATATATAATAAAATGTAAATGTAAATCTGTTCTCAAATTTTTGGGATGCAAGTTTTAGTATTATTTTGCCTTGCCCTTTCTAAACAAATAATACCGGTATTTGAGTACATAACTTACTAATTATATTAAGCTAGTACAACTGCAACTACTAAATAAAAACACCCAAGCACGGCTATAATGACATATTAGGGTAGGATGGAAAAATTCTACATAATTAATCAATTACTTAAACAATGACTGGGATCAAACCAGAACCTCCGAGACCTATAGTTAGTTCGCTTTACACAGCTGCTTAACTGGAAAGAGTGAATTTACATAAACTTATTAGAATCAAATATTTACTAAATAACATTATTTTACTAGCATTTTTGGATGCCAGTAACATCTATTGGCTGTAATCAAAGAGGACAAGATTAAAGAGAGGTTTTAAGGAACTGCACCAGTATATTTTGAAAATGAATGAAAAACTAATATGCATAAAAAAACATAATTGGGATTGATTCCTGACCTTCTGGATCAGTCAAGCATAATATCAATGTGTCTTAGTCTGCCTGGCCAGGATTGAATTATCAGAAAAGTTTACATGATTTTATATTATGTTCATCTTCAGTGGTATTTTAAGCACTTTAATTTTTTTTATATGTGCAGGAGCAAAGTACAATGTCAGAAAGAAAAAAAAACTTTTTGCAAATGGCTTATTTGATGGGATTAATTTAAAAACAAATAACAGTTATTTAAAACCATTAAACAAATACCTAGTTCTTGACTTTAATACATTATACATTAATAATATTAAGCCTACTTTCATAGACCTAATCTAGACCTATGTACTTTAAATGACAAGCAAACATTTCAATTTATCACAAGGTGATAAGCTTTGTCTGTTGTAAAATTTTTGTTTGTTGCTCTTATATTAGTATTTTACTTAATTTTCCCCTCATTATTTAAATAAATGAGGTTTAATACTAGTGAAAGAAACGTAAGACCGAGATAAAAAACTGTTAGGCATGGCAAAAGCCGTAAATCCTTAACCTCAATCGGGCGTTCATCGACTTAAGCCATATCAGGGGTAAGAATACATAAATTTACATAAATATTAATATTATTGCTACATATTTCAACATCATTTCCATAACTTTTAGAACGGCTCCCCCATCATAACATATAACTGTAATGTTTAACTTTTGTATAAGTTTTCCAAAATGTGATATGTATGAAAGTAAGGAAGACTCAGTATGAGTCAGTATATATATATACTGATGCATCCTGGTGATGGGCAGGATAATATATCTCATCCTAATTGTGTCCAAAAATTTGTAGCTGAAAAATGTTGTAGATTTGTTTATTTTTTTGGCAACGAAGAATTTAAACTTTTCTTTCACCTTAAATACCAATTACAAATCATTTTATAAATTGTAACTAAAAGGCCTTCCTTAAAACAAGCACATTCTAGTTAATAGTTTTAATAATCCAATTATTTAAACTTCTGTCAATTAAACAATGTTTATATTGTAAATGCACCAAACATGAACCAAATTTGCAAGAACAAATTATAGTTTGAGTCCCATTAAAATTTGTCATTGAAAAAAATAGCATTTAATTATATACATGATAAAATAGTAAAACAAGAATAATACACCATAGGTTTTCTTCCACTACTAAGGCGCTGAATTTAACTTTTAATCTATATTTCAACACACAGTCGATCATAAATGAGACCATAGGTAAAATAAACTATAGTAAATGTGAGTCCTGGATGTCACTGACTCATGATACAGCAAGTTGAATCAAAATTAGTAGTTTGACTTTTGCTTTCTTTTTTTCTTTAATTTCCGAGCTCACGACACATAAGTTAAGACCAGTAGGATAAAAAACGTTTTAATACATGCAGCTTCTGCTTAGCTTATGTGTTCACAGCCAAATAACAATATTATTCCCCCATCCTCCCTTTCCTCATATCATATACACTCTTTATATTTATAAAACACACATATTACACTTTTATACTCACGGCTTAGCGGATAAGTCATGATTTCCGTTCAGAATAAACAATATGGTAAGTGATTTACTGATCTGTTCAATAATATATGTTTCTACACTTCAAATTGTTTCTCTCTGATATGTTTTTTTTAAATATCCAAGCAAACAGCATGTTTGAAAATATTATATTACAAAATATTGTTTCAAAAAGATGTTTAAAACGCAACTAAATACCATAGTGGTATACAGGAAATAAAAAATCATCTAATTCATGTTTATGTCTCGGTAAAGTATAACACAACCTATGTTGAATATGTTAGGTAATATATATATATATAATGTTTATTTGACCTGAAAATTTATTTATTTTCAAACTGTAGCATGTGTTTTAACTATATTTTAAGAACAAAATTTATTCGTGTCTTCTGTTTCATCTTGTTTTTTTAGCCGAACTGCAGACATTATGCAAGCAATACTGGAATAAAATTTATACACTAGAGGGTGATAAATTTGACCTTGAATACACCAGTAAGATTAAACAAATGGAGGTAAACAAACAATTCAAAGCGAAAGTTTGTGCAA
Source organism: Timema cristinae (assembly GCA_039000515.1). Taxonomy (NCBI): domain Eukaryota; kingdom Metazoa; phylum Arthropoda; class Insecta; order Phasmatodea; family Timematidae; genus Timema; species Timema cristinae. Next base: position 87,302,639 of record JBCFYV010011172.1, read on the forward strand.
GTGTTTTTTTTTTCGACCGTTCCCTCTGGTTTTTACTTGTTTCCTTTATTATTTTTTTATTGCTCATGGCAATTTTTATTTTAATTTTAAAACTACATCTATCCTACACTATAATATGCACGACGCTCACTCCAAAATAGGTTACTTTTATTTACCTAATGGTTGAACAGCTGATAGCTCTTACATTGTGTCCACTACTTGGTACAGTCTCCTGATAAATAACAGATTTAACTCTTTTATAATAACAGTGACCTTTCTGAACAGAAAAAAGGTGTATTCACAGTCGTGGTCAAGTTTATTACTAAAATTAAAGTAGGGTAAATTCTGAAATAAAATGCCAAATTAGAATGGTTGAAAAGTAATTTCTGCTATACCAGTGTAATGAGAATCACCCCTAAAATTCAAATAAAATAAATTAATAGTACCATAATGATTTATTACAAATTCAAATATATAAAATCTAAATTTATTCATGAAGTATTTTATGGGCAGCTATAGAGCTATAAATCTTTTAGAAACTGTCACACAGTATTTTTTACAATTTCAAATACTACGATTAAATTATGAGTTTAGTAAAATTTTGAACACCCATTTTATAAGTAAAATATGCTGAGTAAATATTAGAGAGTGAATTCCTTTATTGTGCAACCAATGTTTGCTATTAGAAGTTTTTAAAACTTAACAAAACCTTGTGTTGCATTTAGTATAACCAAATGTAGCAAATATTTTATTTGACTTCATTTTTACAATAGCCCTATAATACTACCATAACAATGATAAAATCTCCCAAAAGCTAGTTTGTTTTAAAAAAATATCTATATAATAGCTACAAGTATAATCAAAACTCATCTCTCTTAACATTGATTCACAGCAAGAAATCGGAAAAAATGAGAGAAACAATGAAAATTGTAACTTTTCAATTTAAAATTATGACGAATGACATTAATTGGCAACCATTTTACTTAAGTTTATTACTTGATATGCCAAAAGTAAAACATACTTAATTTCTCGAATAATTGGTTGTTTTAGAGAAAATAAGGGCTTGGCAAAAGCTTTTTTTGTGAGAATGTGTAGTAAAATATACCTATTATAAGAAAAAAAGTTATAAAAAAAGAATAGTACAATCTTGGATATGTGACACTTACTTATTCCAAATTTAATTTGTGGTGAAGCTATTAGGAAAAACTATTTGTTTCAACTCATACATTTTGGTTACTTCAAAATAATTTTACTATACCCTACTTTAATTAATGATTAACAAAAAAATAAACTTGGGTTTTATAATCAATATTTTTAACCAAGTTATTTCTATTTCGAGAATATTATTATATACGAATTTAAGACTATTTTTAAATATAATAAATTTAAATATATAACATAAAACTATAGTTAATTTAAATTATATTTAATATAAATATATGAAATATAATGTTTCTTCCGGTTAATACGAAAATAACTACTATAAGACTAATGAAGTTCACCATTTTACATACAATGATCTTGCATAGAAAGAACGAGGCTGTACCTTAACCATACCCCCTTGTTCCCAAGAGCCTGGCAACTTTTACTGACTTCTTTTTCAGGTGAAAGAAATGACAAGTCAACTTATATGCTACATGTTCTATTACTATGATGCACACTGGGTTCCTATCATTTTGCAAATACTCCTATAATTTCACACTTTTCTCTGATTAAAACAAAGTAAAGCTATGTTTGCATTAGTTACATAGGCACTTATCTCACTCAAATATATTCAGCCAGGTAAATACAATTCAAATTTGAACGAAAATTGTAATCGGTTTAAAAAATATCATCAGTTATGGTTGATAAGGTTGAACAATAGGCAATTTTCTTGCATACATACACACTATAAAAATAATTTCTCTCAATAAACCAGTTTTTTTTTAAAGTGTTATGAATACTAATTTGCTTGGAATAATTTGAAATCAACTTGCACATTATTATGACTCACAATTATAAACATATTCTAATCAAATGTACTGTTTGGATCATTTAAAAAAACTTTTTTATTCTACTTATGTCAAGATTGAGAAATGCGGGACTTAACAAAGCAAATTAGACTACTAGATATTTTAAAGATAAAATACTTATATTTTAGTATTTTATTGTTAATTATCTGTGCCAACCAGCAAAAGTAAAGGATTTGATATTAATTTGTTATTCTAAAATAATGTTATTGGAAAATTAATTTATATGATGTATGTAAAAGGTTTATCCAGGACAGGAATATATTTTTAAAATCGAGTCTCACTACCTGTTAAGGTTATATACATGTATGATAACTACTCTAGTTAGGTCAGGATGAGGAAGGAAGAATTTTAGAGGTAATCTACCTCATTTGTGCGGAAGGTGAGGGGGGAACCATTTGGAGAAAAGCCAACATTAGAAGACCCGACCAGAACTCGAACCTCAATCTCCCCATCTTCAGCAGGCCAATCTAACACCATTGTGACACCTTAGACCATTCAACCAATGAAAAGGGTGACAGGGATCTGAACCCTAAACTTCTCGATAGTAAAGTTCTAATCTTTCTCTAAACACACACAATTTCTCTCCTGATGTTCAATAGTGGTGTTTTTTTTAACAATGGACTGTGATGTCAATCTAAGTGTTGTGATGAGGGCTGGATTTCCCACTGTTTCTTTTTTAGGATTCTCTTTGCAGTAACATATTAACATCCTCATCGTTCATATTATTCGAAATATTATTCTCAATGCAAAGAAAAGCCAAAGACGATAGATAAGCAACCTTTGCTCAGAGTTGAGCGCATACAGTTCTTGATTTGATCACGTTCAGAAAATCCTCTTTCTCCATAAATCATTGAAAGATAAATCCTCAAAGAAATATTCACATTTGAAAACTTGTAACAAGTTTATCTTTAATTTGAGATATTATTTATGCTGTAGACAAGTACTGCACAACACAGTAAACATCACAAACTCATCAATAAATTCTTCTTCTAAATATGATGAATATATGTTGAGTAACTACCTGGCGTTTGTATTTGATGAATAGTTGTCTGCAAGAAAATTGAAGGTATCATTTAACGTGATATATGGGTCGTCGTTATTTTTGTGACTATTAAGTCAAAAAGTAATATACAATAAAAAGCCTGAATTCGAAATGCATCCTTAGCATTTAATTCTGGTACTAATTTCTCTACTGATTAATCAAACAATCTCTTACTTTTACTCTTTCAGACTTTGCATTTGTCTGTAATCAGAATTTTAAGCAAAGTTGTTTTTTTAATATTTCAAAACTATTAATATTTATCTTTGTTCAAACATCAACTAAAATCCAGAAGGCCATCATTGTATTTACACACAGCTCAATTTACAAGTTTTTTGAGTGCTTTATTCACTTTATCAATGTTTACCAAAAGATTTTCCCTAATTGTATTATTATTGTTAGCACCGCATATTTCTTCCCGCTCGGGTTATACCCTTATGCTAATGTGTAATGGTAGGGTGATTATGAGATGAAATGGAGGACCTACAGTTTAACGTAGAATCTGAACCATGGTGAAGGCCTGGCATTCCACACATTCACAAGTTGTGATTAATACATAACTTCTCAGAGGTGAAAGAAAGGTTTGGCAATCAAATAAATTCGTGCCGGGACCGAGGATTGAACCCCGGACCCCCAGCACAGAAGTCTGACACCTTAGCCCTAGTCCACCAAGTCACCCACAAGTTGTAAAATAACGAAAAAATTAAATGCAGCTCTCTGCAGACATTCTTTATATGTAGAGTTAAGCCTATGAATGCCATAAATCTTTTGATTGACAAATGGCAGAAATTATGTGGAACATTACTATATTCCAGCAATTACCTTTTAATTTTACTTAAAGCCTTTTCTTTTCCCTTTTGAGATAACTAAATTTGTGTTTTCCCTTATATCCATAAGGTATTTTAAGTAAGGTCAAGGTGACCTGGCGGTCTAGGGGTAAGGTGTCAGACTTCTATACTGGCGGCCGGGGTTCAATCCTCGGTCCCGGCAAAGATTTTTCTGATTACCAAACCCTTCCTTCACCTCTGACAAGACATCTTGTGAATGTGGGGAATGCCAGGCCTCCACCGTGGTTCGGATTCCACGTTAAACTGTAGGTCCTTCATTTCATCTCACAATCACCCTACCATTACACATTAGCGTAAGTGCGTATAACCCGAATGGGTAGTAAGACGCGGTGCTAATAATAATAATAAGTAAGGTCAAGCTCAGTCAACACAATAAATTATGAGAGCAAAATATGAAGATATAGGTCATTAGTATGGTTTTTTTAGCATCGCTTCTTACTACCCGTTTGGGTTATATGCTGGTATGTATTTAAAATGGACAATATATTTTTTAAATATGATTCACACATACCGTATTCACTATTTACTACCACTATTCATATAGGCCTGCATTCACAACATTTTTAAACCAAGAAATACACACTTAACACACAGTCTAGTGCAGCATTTCCCAAATGAAGTAAGATTAAGAGTTCTGCAAAAAAATAAAAAATTACAAAATATTTTACACATTTAAGGTTAGAAATATTGTAAATACATTTATATCTGGCAGATGAGACATTCGGGCCAGACGGATTTACTACACAGCTTGTGTACTAAACTGCCTTTGTGATAATTGTAATCCTAAGCCCGCAGAAAATTCGCTCAGCTTATTGATGCAGATGTTCCCACATTTGCGGGGTGATTTACGCAAAGAATACCCCAAGTTGTTGCAGTGCGTAGTCAAAGTAGGCTAATGTTGCCATTTTCCAGCATGCACTTGTGCGAAGCTGGATTCTCTTTATACTCTAAAATTAAAAGACAGCATTGAAACTGTCTTGATAAGATTCCAGTCAACAATTAAACTGGATATAAGAAGAATTTGCCAAAAAAAGAAGAAGAAAATATTACCGTATATTAACATCTATTGTATATTTTTACACACATAATAATAAACAAAGGCTATGGTACTATAATTATCATTTAACTAAGAATAAAACCTTGCAATTTTTTTCCCCTGACAGGCTTTATATATAGAGCGGATGCATTTATTTATGGGACATAAAAGAGAACAAAAAGTGTAGTTGCCTTCCACCTGGATAAATCTAACTTTCAATTTAAAGTTATTTGATCTTGAACCGAGAAATTTTTCACCTGTGGTATATTTTTTGTGTGTTGTGCTGAACATATTTAAGGGGTTATGTGACTACATTTAATTGGAAAACAGTGGTCTCGTGACCAATAAAAAAACAAGATGCACACAATTGACTCAATATGCATATGATATTAAGAGGCTGTTCTAGAAAGTAGAAAGAAGTATTAAAGTAATAGTTATTCCGCCTTGAGGTGGTTAATAATTTATAAAGGTTTAAGCTTGAGACATTTTTATTGACATGATTCCAAGCCAAAGTGTTAAAATAGAATACAGAAAATAAAAGAAAATATAAAATTTTGTATTAAAAGTACCTAGGGTCTACATGCACCAAAATATATATCTGGCCCCGGTTGTGACATTTTGCTTTTTAATGCTTATTAAAGTTCAGCTGCCTTATTAAAATTAATTCAATGAGATTCATTATACTAAATAAAATGATCCCCAAATGCCAAATAAGACAATGCATGAAGCTGTGTTAACAAATTAAAAGATATATGATGGGAAAAACTTATTTGAGATATATATTAATGAGTCATATGTGACATTATTTTAGTGTGCAGTTGTGGGGAAAAAAGGTTTTAAATATATTTTTACAAACACAATAGATTTATAAGTATGATTTTTACAAAAGAGTTGAATACATTTGGGACTATTAGCACCTGGGACTGCACTAATGTCAAACTTGGTATGACCTGTACCTTCCTTACTGTTATGGTCCACAAAGATTAGATTTTGATTCAACCCGAATTCAAACTAGTTACTCCAGGGTGGCTGGCCAATGTCTAAGGTCTTAAGCCTCAAAGTTTTTAGCCAGGGCCAAGCTCATGAGAGATGTGATGTTTCTTGTTAGAAAGCAAAAAAATGTTACAGATCATCATTTTTTATAATCAATAATATACTAATTTTGCATTAAAACTGTATCAACAGGTATTCAATAAAACCATTTGCCATATTATATAATCAAATGATATATATCATAAGTACCAGTACTTGAGTAAGCACTCATGATGATAACAAATATTAGAACCTATAACATAATTTAGCTGATTAATTTAATTTGAATTAAATTACCTTTATTTTTGCTAACTGTAACAAAATTATAATTTTAAAGTTTAATAAACCGTAACTCAAATATTTTAACTCAAAATACTAAATCAAGTTTAAAAAATAACATTTGTAAAGATATTGACTGTAATTAACTAATGATTAAATAAATACACACACAAATAAAGTTGACATTAAAAAAATGTATAAATTATATTTTCAATTTTTAGTGTTAACATTTGGCGACATCAAATCTTGTTCAAAAAATATATGTAACATATATAATGCTCTATGAAATTACTCAAATCTGATAAAACTGAAATCCTTCCTGTACAATAATTTCAACCAGCACACATTTGTTTTGAAGATCTATCAATATTTGTACAGAAAACAATACGTGGTTTTAGCGCTTTAATAATTCTAATACAGAAATCAAGTGTACATCAAAGAACATGGACCATATCAGTTTCGCTTTCCTCTGAATGTGTAATTTGTGTTTTTTAGACACTCTGAAGTCGATCGTGAAGCAGTATTTTGATCGCGTTTTACTGTGTGAGGGTCAGAAATGGGATTTGGAACATGAAGTGAAAAAGAAAGATTTCGAGGTATGCACAAGTAATGAGTGTGGCGTTTCGTACCTATTGTTATCCTCTGTCGACAAAAACCAAACACATTCAAATAATTATATAAAGATAATCATGAATCTACAAGAACCTTTGCTTGTTTATACTCTTCTACATTTCATATCTTTAGTTAAATAGTTTCTATAAAAACTGTACATCACATGGCCTAAAAGAGCATTAGAAAGTATTATTAGTTTAATCATATCAGTTACAATTTGAAGGTAATTTAAATAACCTTTGAAAATAACATTAGGAAAACTAGCATACTAATACCGAATAGTGTAAATTGAGAGTTATGTAATTGCAATAAACATGTTTTAAGAGAGGCTGTATTAATTTCTTTCGAACAAATGTTTAAGGATAAATGTGTATTAGATTTTTTAATTTCAATTATCGTTGCTTAAAAAAGAATGCACTGTATAAATAAAATTACAAATATATGCTCATGTTTATACTTCTTATTAATAAATATGTAAGTAGCATCACATTCTTAAAATATAAACTATTTTACAGTAATAACATTTAACATAGGAGATTAAACGTAAAACTTTAAAAAAAGATATATATATTAGGTAAAAGATGAATTAAAAAATATCACACACACAATATTCAGTGAATTTGGCTAAATGAACAAAAACTTAATGAATACCTCTCAATTGAGTTAATTTACTTTTCATTCTATCAACAATACAGTTATAGGTTTATATTAATAATTTCAACCCAGTATAAACAAACATATTTTTTAATTCAAATTATCACTTTCCTGTAACAAGTTAGTTACTATTCAACAAATAAAAATGTTCTTAAAAAGAGGGGGGCATGCAATTTTGGTTATATTTATAAACTGAGCATATTGTTATACATTTAACATTTGTGTATACCAAAGAAGTTATATAGAGTTTATTACCGTAGCAAAATGTTTGTGAAGACTGTTCCAATAGATTATTGATTTAGTTCTTAGTAGATAGTTTTTCAAGTAAAACACTCATTTAACTTTAATAAAATAATAAACTGACCTTGGTCTATAACCCAACAGTTTTAACTGCCCAACTTATATTTTTGTAAAATATTATTATTGTAAGGAGCATTATTAAATTTAATTGATTTATTTAGATGCATCTTCAAAACTATTTTTGAGGGCAATTATACAAATAAATTTTAAAAAGCCAATATTCAAGTACAATACTAATTTGTCAAAGTATTTAAAGTATTTTATTGGTTCTAAAATTAATTTGTGTAACAGTATGAATGACATGTAGAACTGTACAAACTTGCGAAGAGTTACAAATCAACACATTCATGCACCGCCATATAGATCACCCATAATACAACGTGAAAAGCACAAACATGGGCAAACTCATAACATTTAGTCGTGGTGCAAATTCCATGCGGAGAAAGAATCTCTCTCATACGTCTTCCTATGGCATGAAGTGTCTATCTTCCCCCCTCCCCCAATATATTTACATATGTTAGTTTCTGATAACAATGTGTATCCTCCCCCATGTGGACTCTGATAGCCCCCTATTTTTTGACTAATATTCTCGCAACTATTTTGGTCAGATGAATAATTCTATCAAGTCAATTGATTTGTAGCAATTATACAACTGAGTACTTATTAGATCCTGATATTTAATTATAATTAAGTTATAAAAACACATTTATTGATGTATTTTTTTATCTAGTGTGGCACTTTTCAACACAAAAATTATTCCATATTTTTTTCAAAGACACACAATGGTATTATTTTTATTTTCTGGTGTAAATATATAATCAAACCACTTCAAGCATAGTAGTGTAATATTATATTTTACATTACACTTGTGTTAATATTTGCCAAAATTATGCCACAACAACTCTAGGAAAACAATACCGATTAACAATAATACAAATACATCCATTCAAGTGTAGACATCATAACACCACTTGATATAGACCTTTTTTATCTACAACTTGATGATTAATAGTTGTTTTAATAGGATCATATGCCATATGCAGAAATTATATCAAATAATTACACAAATCAACTAGTATCTCAATGCTTTTTCATACATGAATAATTAATTAAACACTACACACTAAAGTGGCATTTTTTAAATTTTGAATTCTGAAAAAAATTATTAGTTAATTATGGTCAACATAGCATTCTGTCAAACCTACATTAAATATTAGTAATAGCCTTGATTGGTTTAAACTAGAAATGGGATGGTCTAATCCTCAATTTCTCAAATCCTATGGTAATCGAGAGATTTGAAATTCATAAAAATCTTAAAAAGTATCTTGAGTACAACTATGACTTGACTTCAAATAACAATTTTAATCAATTGGTGGAATGAATTATATAATCTTGTGTAGTTTGTAAAATAACAAAATCACAATAAAGGACAAACTTGTATTAATGTTAATAAATTACTGAAAATATTTTCTCGTTGTTGTTTATGACATAAGAGACATGACAAACAAAATATCATTTGTCAGTGGCACCAAGCCTTAGATAACTTTTTCTAAATCAGATTTTAAATATGTTCACTTCAAATAAAAATGTACATTTTTTAGTATTCGCGATTTGAAAGAAAATTTAAGATTTGGGTTCAAGAAATATAATATTCTGCTAGTTTTAACGTAAGTTTATGAGTGTGCAAATTTGTATTGGCAAAAAATTAGAATAAAATTGGTGTTAATAAATTATGATCACTATGTTATAGTAACATTATTATACATTTTCTAAGCACCACACTATTAAATAAAGCATAAAATCAGTGTAGTTAGTTAATTATACTTTATTTTTAGAATACCTGTACTCTAGACACAAAATAAGATCTACACATCTACAATCGAAATAGTTCATACTTGTCTTAAATGAAGCAACAATATTCAACAAACACATGAATGGGAGATAGCACAACTGTCAAGTGTTGGGACATATTTTTCTTCTATACACATTTTTTTCAGATTGAAAAACATACATAGTACCGGTATTTGTTTATAAAATAAACTCAATAACATTAGATTTTTTTTTTTAGAAGATTGTATATCTTTTAAAATTTAAACTAGAGCCCAAAGTTTTTCAGAAAGGCTCATTCTTTTACATACATTTTTGAAGCACACCCATTACCAATCAAACAAAAATACACTTTGATTAATTGCATCGTATCCTGATACACTTCATATTCCAACTCCATCCTCTGACTCGAGAAATGTAACCAAGAATAAATGAAGATGTTCAAGTAATCAAGTGCCACTGTTTAATATCCCATCCCCATTTATAACCCAACCCTCCCCATAGCTCTCAGCTGGTCTAAGGGATGGAGTTTGCACCACGGGCTGCATCGCTGTGTTTGTGACCGTCTGTGTTTGTGCCGCGTGTGTTCATCCCCACCCTCGCCAAACAAAAGTGGCACTTATGCCCCCGCCCCCCTTTCAACCCCAACTTTTTAAAACCTTCATGACTTGACAACAATTCAGTTTTTTGAGATTTCTTTTTATAATATTTATACCCTAATTATGTATGCACTTATATGTTGATAGAAGTTTAATTTGTGTTAAAGTGAAAATTGTTACATGTCTTATTTTTTGTAACACTCCAGAGTATTTATTGTATTTTATAGTATTTTAGTAAAGTGACATATATATATACTTCAATTAAAGACAAATAGAAAAGCTACTTAAATATGAAGCTTTAGAGTAGAGCTAAGGGAGCATAAAATTATTATTAAAGACAGGCTGTTTGTGTCATTCACTAAGTGAAAACTTACGACTTTGCCTTCCGTTGCTTTCCCATTACATTACCTAGTTTAAACATAGTAGTTTATTGGTATAGCAATGGTATGAAAAGTAAAAATTTTGTGTTAGTCATTATTTAGATTAAAATATGTTATATTCAAATAAGAAATCAAGAATGTACCTGAAGCTTAAATAATTTAAAAATTAACAAACTAATTATGAGTATCTAGCACAAAATAATCATTACCCTGGGCAATATATTGTTTGTTTGGTTTGCAAAATAACTGAAGAAATAAAATTCTAGCTACAAAAATGAATTAAATATAGTGAGTTTTGAGCATTCAAAACAATGCGAAATGTTGAATTCATTCAAGTAAAAATAATATTAGTAATATAAAAAGAAATCCCAGAAACTGGATGGTTTAGTGTTAACAGTCACATGGTTTTGTTTGTGTTTATGAAATCAGTCCTTGTGGAACATATCAGTCATATTTAAAATGTTAGCTATGTGTCAACAAAGTTTTGGTGTTTTAGGAACGAAATGCCCAAAAAATACAAGTTCAATATGTCGTGATGCAATCTTAATATGAGTACAAACATGGACTCATATTTCAGTTCACAAATGATATCATTGATTTGTTCAAGTAGGGCCTAGTAAGTCTGGCTAACCCTATTCGTTGTTCCGTTGTATTTGTATTTATTTAAAAAGGACACACGGCAAGCCACACAAGAATTGAGAATTTCAGTTTCATTTTTGCAAGAAGAAAAACACACCCAAAATTAGTGAAAGTTTACAAGAATTATTACTTTTTATTCAAATATAAGATATTGTTAAAAATAATGGATCAAATATTAAGTTTTATTATTTTCAGTTATGGGTTGTTTGGTCTGATAATATTTTAAGAAAAACAACACTCAATAATTCTAACCCAAATAAAAAAATAATTTTTTAGAATGGTCAGTTAATTTCCAAAATTTGCACAGGGTTGCAGAATTTTTCCCAAGACAAAAATCAACATTTCAACTGCTTAATACTGTAATTATTACTGTACAGGCATATGATTTTAGTTTTGATGATAAACAATGTTAAAAAAATTGACTTTTTAGAAAATTACTTATGTCAGCAAAAACCTATTTAATAAAAATAATATTACAATTGTGTGACTTGTGGTATCTCCTTAGTAAAGGAATTCAAAAAAGTAGACATACACTGTAACAAAACTAGTTAGTCTTGTCTCTGTGTTAGTAATTTGTTCACCCCCTACAGACGTGTCGTAGATAGAAGGGCCTGCCCGCTGTTCACAACCAGTTCAGGGCACTGAGTCGAATAGAGCTAATCCTAGAGTACTATCAAAACTCACCTTATCAATACATTTTGGACATAAATAAAACATGTGATCGTTTTAATATAGTTTTTATCTTTACAAAAACCTATACCAACTCAAGTGTTTCTCAAATCCTAAAAATAATGCTTCTCATTTGGAGAAATTACTTATTGGCTGAAATAAACTGTTTTTGTTATTTTGAAACAAAAGAAGGCTAAATATTTTTTTATATTCACATACACAAACACAGGCTAAAATAATACATATTTTATATCAACACACAAAAACTCAGATATATTTGATTTCATAAAAATTATGTTAGTTTTATGGATATTTTATTCCCTTGGAGTGGAACAGAATTGTGTAGTTTGGCTAGAAGGAGATGTAAATATCTACTTTATCAAATGAATAACATTTATTAAAACTTTCCAAAAATAGATGTGAATGTGTCAATTTAATTTAGAGCTCTATTTAGACAAACTGCCGTGGAGAGAAGATCCAACTTCTTTGCTGAGGTGAGAACATTTAGTTAACCAGATTTTTTTAAACAAACTTTTTTTTTGTTTTTTGTAATATCCTAGTCCATAACCATACACTTTGATTTTTTTTTACTAAATAATAGTGTTTTGTAGTGTTTGGAAATATTGGAGTTCACATAAGATTATTTTTTTCTATCTATTTTAATGCCATTATTTTTGTAGAAGTTATTCAGAGCTATTTTAGTAAATAATAGTGAACATCACATATGATTGGTGTGCATCTATTATACATCCGTATGAATAAGCCTACCTTTTTTTTTACTGTGAGGTTAACATACTTTATTACAATTATGTTAAAATTGTGTAGTCTACTGGATACCAACTATAATACTTTAAATATCTCACTACACATACCTCATCACCCGAATTACCAAAAATATTTTTCAAAACAAAAACAAGATTTTTCCTGTTTAAAACTCAAGTCTATTAAAACAAATCCCTTTCAGAACTTAGTCTTTTTTTAGCACTGTCTCTTACTGCCTGTTTGTATATACGCTTATGCCCTGATTACACTAATGGTTTTTACGGATTAGTAAGGTTGTATTTATAGGAAATGTACCCACATTTGTGTGAAGTGGAAAACCATTTTGGAAAAACCACCCTCAGTACACCTGACTGAGATTTGAACCTCAATCTCCCTGTCATCAGCAGTCTAGTCTGCTGCGGAGTAGCGTGTTAGACCATTCTTAGCAGCAGCTATTGGCAGTTTGATATTTTATGAAAAATATTTAATTTTTTAAACCAAATTTAAAAGAACATATTATTCATTAAGTTATCAAATCACAAAAGTCCAACAACATTTTTTCAACTATTTTTTAGATTAAATTGATAAGCCCAAATAAGTTCAAAATAAACATAAGATACACAATCCCATCATTCATCATGAATGGTTTCCAACAAACTAGTGAGTTTAAAATAGTTACATTTCTTATGGTTAAAATAAAATAGGTAGGCCTATTATAAATAGTGACACGCATTATAGCATATCATTTGCAAACTAGATTTTTTTAGTTCAGACACTTTATTAAATATATATCTTTTTCATAAAACAATATTAGATTTAAAGTTACAGTTAAGTCACCATATTTATAATTTTTTTTTGAAAATAAATTAATTTTGATACTTGATATATACTATATTTTGATGGACTTTCCTAAAATTGTTTCAGAAAGCATATACAATTTTATTTTGGTGAGAGTTGCAACTTTAAAATAAATATACTTAATTTCATAACCATTAAAATATTTATAATAATCACATAAATGCTCGTTTAGTAACTATTTTTAGTGAATAAGTTACAAAATGATATCTTCGTCCTTAGCATATGTAGTCTATAAGTGGTAATTACTTACATGTGATAGAGATAAATTTATTTTAGTATGTCAAAGAAAACCTGAATGTGTAATGTGTCAGTCAAACATACTCTTTTATGGATATTTTATTGATTTTATAGTATTAATGTTTCTCCCTATGAAGACTATTTTAATAATTCAACATTGTAATACTCTTCCAAAAAATATTTGTTTAAGCACATTCCATTTTTCATTTGTAAAAACTACTCCTATACAGAGCAATTATGTACGGTAAATATTTAAATCACTAAATAATTAAGGTATTGAACTACTGAACATATATATTTTGTACTCATTAGTTTTTTTAACATTGTGAAAACATCAACAGCTCCAAATTAAACAAATCAACATAACTATTTATTCATCTCCAAACCAAATGAACCTACTTCTAGTACAATTCCTTGCCCACTTGCGAAAACGCAACTAACCCGCTTTTTCAGTGTTGTACAACCAACTAAATTAAAGTTTTGTGTTTACACAATCACATAAATGTTCTTATTGTAAGTGTTAAATCATTCCTTCAGCAATACATATTAATGTCTTCAATGTTGTTTGTTTTATTGACTGTGTTCTTGTGTTGTGTTTATTACTTATTGATACCTCACAAATTTCCTGTTTCAAATGAGCAATCCTTATGTGTGTCATTAAATTGTAAACATTAATCAAACTGTGTTACTAACATTATGATGTATATAATAATAAGGCATAATTAAGCATGGGTAAAACAAATAGCTAATATAGGCTATGGGCTACTAATATGTTTCTAGAAACCCTCAAAAGGGTTAAAATATCAAATTTTATTTTTATAATTTTAAAATGTCATATAATCACTGAAATATTTTTGCCAATATTATTTATCTTTAATAATTCTATTTTCTCTGATAATAAAAATGAAATAATTTTGTGTTTCTCAGATAAATATTACATTTATTTCAGAACTTAATGATTTGCTCAAGTTTGACATTTTTTTATTTAAATTTATGTGTTGACTATTATTTCCAAATTTTGAGAGCATGTTATAAAATAATATTTTTAGAAATTCATTCCTGTCATTTGAGTGATGCATTTCTCTAATAAAATGTTATAATGTATTCCAACAGATTGCAGACCTTAACAGCCAGGTGAATGACCTCCGTGGCAAATTGTGAGTATACAAGTGTTTAGACGTATGAATTAAATGATTTAATCATAATGATTTCTTTTTTTCTTCTTGAACTAAAAGAAATAAATGTATTAATCAATTAGTTAAAAGGCACTGAACATGGAAATGACCAAGAAAGTCTCAGGGTGGTTACAGTTTCCAAGGAAATTGTAATAATGTTATTTTTAGAATAGAACTGTATAAATAATGTGATAAATGTCAATTGCTGACTGAAATGTCATCTAACTCTTGTGTTTCTTGGTTTGCCTCTTGAAATCAATGTCAAGAGCATCTAGAATGATGGTCCAACAGTAATCAGCAAGCATGTTAGTGTTACAAAAATTCCTTCTTTTATTTAAGCTTCATTTATAGCAGAAAATCTTTCGCGAATGTACTTAAATGCATCACCGTCCTGGTTCATAGCCTTCACGAAATGTTTCACTAAACCAAGCTTGATGTTTTAATTGGGGTGGAATCACGTTCATTTGATCTACTAGTTGTTCATGTTGAAAATTCTTCTTTCCAGTTTCTAATGACTGTAGAGCAGGCCATACCTTCAATTTATAATGTTCAATCTTTGTGCAACTGTCCAATTCACACAAAGAACAAAATTTAGTGTACCCCTGGATGTAGTCTAAGCATTAAAGCTACTGCCTTCAAATCTCCACATATATTCCACTGGTGCTGTAAATAACTAACAGCTTCTAGTAGTGCCTTTTTATTTTCATATGACTTTCATATGTGTTGCATAAGCAAAGGGAAAAGAAGATACTAGCTTGTTATTATGAAGACGAGCAGCTTTTAAACTTGTTTTAGATAAGCCGATAAAGATTCTCTAATTATTTGGATTATGCTGAATATAAAGGACACTACTAAAGCCCTGGGTGTTGATACAAAATATAAGATCCTTGTCCTGAGAAAACAAAGAAATCTTAATGTCTTCTGCTAACAAATTCCACTCCTGTAATCTTGAAGCAAGTAGTTCTGGATTAGATTTACTTAGTTCCAAGTCTCTCACCAAATCATTAAGTTGTGGTTGGGTGATTGAGGTTTTTTCGAGGGACTGCTGTGAAATTCATCTTCAATTTCTTCTGATGGACCTTGTTGGAGTTCGTCACTTGATGTCTCCAAATTACACGTGTAGTGCTCCAGAGGTTTTGGTACAGGTAAATCCACTTCATGAGGTTGTGGCTGAATTGCGGATGGAAGCTTAGGATATTTTAGGCCACTTTTTTTTTTTTTTTTTTAATTCTCACAATCTGAAGAGTAAGGCAGAAGTAGCAGTCTGTTTTATAATATTTTGGTTCTCTCCACACCATCTGAATCACAAAAGGCATGGCTTGTTTTTTACCCCTTGACCGGTATTGCAAGTTGGAAGTGCAAGTATTGCAATATATATATAAAGAACCCAGCTATCATCCTGGTCTCCCACCTTACATCCAAAATAGAGTTTATATGCTTTACGAGTCAACACAGTTAATTTTCGCCTTTGTTTGGCTAACGTAAATTCACCACACATGTAGCAGAAATAGTCACTTTTATTCAAACATTTATGTGACATACTGATATGTTTTAGAAAAATTGATCAAATCAAATCATTAAAGCATAAATCGACAACACATAACATCACACAATTAAAAGCACATGACTAAGGCCTGTCTGGTTTCTCCACGGCATTAAGCCATTAACTCACAAAAATGTGCACATTTTATTTTCTGCTCAGAAGCCATCCTAAACCTTTCTAACTGACTCCCACCTGCCTAATGTTGTTCTAGCCTGAGTGTACAAACCCAACAAACTAAGTTTTGCTAAACTATTCTATTTTAGCTTTTCCAGATTATTCTACAAATGTCACTAGAGTTAAGAGCGACAAAATTTCAGTAATGGTATTACCTCCTACAACCCAAAATTCTAACCAAACCAATCTTATTTAGGTCAGTAAGAATATGTTGTTCTTATTTCTGGCGCAAAATGGCTGTTTACCAGTGTTATCAATACTTATCAGACATGTTCTAGTTCTACATTAAAATGCTCGTGTGCTGACTTTCACATATTTAACAGACATGTTTTACATCGATATTATCATATACTAACCACAATGACATTTTACATTCTAGATTTATATTATAAATACACTTATTTGTTGTGTATTCACTGTCATTTATTAGTGAAAATTTGACACAAATTTGAAAGTATTCATGTACATGTAGCGCCACAGATACAAACTTGGAGAAAATAATGTAAAGTGGAAAGTAAATTATTTTTATTTGTGTGATGTGCAGCCAGAAACCAACCTTGAAAAAGGTCTCCAAATATGAGAACAAATTCGCCAAGCTGCAGAAGAAGGCAGCAGAGTTCAACTTCCGCAACCAACTGAAGGTTGTCAAGAAGAAGGAGTTCACATTGGAAGAGGAAGACAAGGAGGTAACAAACTCACATTATGTCATACACAATATGGAATATACACAAGTTATTCCTCACACTTCAATTAGCAGTTAGTCTAATTATTTTTATTTGGGGTAGAGTGCACTTTCTAAACAAGTTGATTATATAAGCAAATAACTTAAAAACATAATTCTTGAACAGGCATTACTATCAGGCTTTCGGGAGTTAATTTAACCGATGATAAATTTTTCGGCTATGGCAGGTATCAAAACTGCGCCTCTTAAGCAAAGTCGACTAATACATCCTACTATATGAATTATGTATGAGACTTTTTAGTAAGATAGGTAAAATAATATAAGGTAATGGCCCAAATATAGTTTGATGTTTTTCATCTTCAAATGTCTTTCTGAAAACTGTACTTATATTATAAGCGCAACCTAACTTTTTAAAGCAAAAAAATAAAAAATAAAATATCAATTCAGTGTCAAAACAAAGTAACAGAGAGATAGAATTGCCACCCTTCAGTGTCAATGAACTGGTAATTCAGTAAGTCAATGTTAGTCGATGGCAGAATGTGTGCTATGTTACTGATATTAAAAAATTACCCATGGCAGATTTGCAAATGAGTGATGGTGTTGAAAAGGTTTCCTTGGTGTTTCTAGTAAACAATAGAATGAAAAGAAGTAACAAAATAGATATTAAATTAAGAGCGATATGTGAGATTCAACAAACAAATAGTGTGCAGGCTTTTTTAATAAGTTTGATATTTCCAAGGCTAATATACAACTATAGGGAGGGTGGGGGAATTAAAGGAGTTTAAGAGTGTCTTCACATCAATTAAAGCATTTAGAGGATCTAAAACTGTGAAATTTCAAAACATTGATATGCTTCTTTGCAAATACATCCACAACAAAACAACTAGGTATACCCAATAAGCCTTGGGATTATTACAATGAGGTGGAGGTGGAAAGAAAGTTAAAAATCCCATATGTTGAGTTTAAGGTGAGCTTGGGGTGGTGTAATCACACAACTGTGTGCTATACATTATTAATGACTAGGTTATTTATCACTTCATCTTTACAGTAAAATAAAGCTGTCATATTTGTCAAGTTTTTACCTCAAGGTATATTCAAGACCTTTTATTTTCCATGTAAAACACCTTAAAATTTTAGTATCGTATTATGTGTGAGGCTGTATAATATTTGGGCCAATAAAGTATATGTGTATGTGTTAGAATTTCTGGTTAGGAATATTTCAAGAGTAATGGGACAGTTTCATATTTAGACTTTGCACGCCTCAAGTGCGGCGTTTTACTAAATACCTAAGCTCAAATGGAATGGGCCAGTTTCACATATAAAACTGGCTCATTCAATTCAGGTCTAGGTAGGTGCTGTCTTGTATTTAGTATAGCGCTGCACATGAGGCATAGCTACTCAGTCTATGAATCTGGCCCAATATATCAGCTTATCAAAATATACAAACTGGTGAATGTAGAATAAAGTAATTAAGTTTTTAATTTGACTCTAGTTTCCTTTCACTCCTATTTACACACACATACACACACACACTCTCTCTCTATCAACAGTACCCTAATAACAATAATTTACTAATATTTCTTCTAATAAATTAGCCTTAAAACAACATTTTTGGTTGTGTGATTAGATCTACACTAGTACATATCATATGAATAAAAATAAACATTATATACTCTCAAATGCATATAAGGCTCTATATTATTTCAATTAATTTTAATTTCTTAGAGCAATGCAGTCATATTTATTTAAAATAACACTGAAATAAGGCAATTACTTTCATATAAAATATATTTAGGTAAATGTAATATGTATTTTTTTTTAAATATTACCGATAGTAATTTATGCAGCACAACAAATTACTTATGAGAGAAAACTAGATTATATATATTATGATGATGTTTATACATTAAATAAGTAATATTAATTCCATTAATCAGATTAGTGTTAGAATATTCACAATGGTTTCAAATGAGGACCGAAACTTATTATTTTGAAAGATATTGATTTCCACACTGAAAGAAAGTTACAAAATGGGGTTTTAAGTGTAAGTACAGCAAAATCTCACTGATTCACACATAGTGTGTAATGCTTAGAAGGCTAAAATGTGATAACATTTTTCTAAATTAGGGATTGTTCTGAAATAAAGAACAAGAAGGATTATCATTCTTCTGATCCTTCATCTTTCAATAAGCATCAATCAGGGTTACCATACAGCCTCTTTTCCCAAGACATATCCTATTTTTGAGACATACAGTATACATCTGAACAAATTTTTAAATAATGCAGATTTGTCCAAGTTTTTGATCGAAAAGATTTTTTTAAATCAAATAATTAATTAGACACTATTTAAGTTTGTCTCTTATTTGGTTAATTTAAAATGGTATGATTATCTGTAGGTAGTGATAGCAATAGCATATAGACTTTTCATAAATGGTATAAACGTCCTTCCAGTTTATGTTCAGTTTCTCCTCTTTGCAGCAGTTGGTTGTATCACTTCATATTCAATTAATCACATGTAAATATTGGACAGTGTTTCTTTTGGTGTAAGGAAGTTTTAAATGGACAAAAGAAAGAAACAGGTTGCCTGCTTAGTCAATACGTTGAATTTTAACAGTTTAATATAATTTTGATAACATATAGTATGAACGATTCTACACTTATATTAGGGGTAATGCTGAACATTTGAAGAAAATCTGAACAAGTGAAAAATACTCTTGAGCATAAATTTATATTCAGCCTTATATTCCCCAATATGGTGGTAGAATTGTCTATGGGATCAGTCTTGCAATTGAGTGGATTGCTGACTACAAGCAGATCAGAATTTGAATCCTGGTTGGGTTAAAGAGTGTGGTTTTTCCTAAATGGTTTTACACTCACCCTTCACACTAATGTGAGTACAATTCCTCAAAATACCACCTTCCTTATCCTAAACACATTAATATAATCATTATATATGTAACCCAAACAGGTAGTAATAGAATGTACTACAATTGATGGGGAGACCAAGGTTATAATCCTGGTGGGGTGTAATGGGTTTCCACTCTCCCTCCATGCAAGTATATGTACATTTTCCCTTAATTCAACCGTCCTCATCCCTAATACATTAATGTAATTAGCACACTGTACAACTCTGACAGGTAATAAGATGTGCTGCTTTAAAAAACTTTGTCATGTAATGTTTGTTTTAAGTGCTAATAATACATATGTTATGTTAATTTTATTCAGTTCCTCCACTAATTCCTTACTCAAGTATTCATATTGGAAATGTCCTCTTTCGTGCTTCTAAAATTATGGTAACTCTACCATCAATAAACCTTTTCATTGATGAATTAAAGATAGGTACATTTTCTGAAGGTTAAATGTTGCTAAGTTGACATAAGTAGTTAAGTGTTTTTATTTGTATAATCTATCAGAGGAAAAATAGCTAAGCGTGGTGAAGGTGATTTTTTAACAAGTGAAAGTGATTTACATCTTCCGTAAAAGAGGCCAACAAATTTGTGAAGTGATTGAATATGAATGGTTTTAAGTATTCTTTCAACTGTCAGAAAAAAACAAAGTTACCAAGAATAGATAATATTTTGAACAGATTTGTTTAGCATTGATGCTTGATTAGACAAAAATTTTACTTTTAAAAATAATTTTGACTAGCCATTTTTTCCACATTCGCTTGCTCAAGTACTGTACAGCTTTGTATTTTATTTTAGTTGTGTTTTTGAAGAAAACTTTTAGATTTATTCATTATTTGTTTATATCTCTAGTACAATTCACTTCTTAGAATGTTTTTGCCCTATAATGTTCAAATTTCTAATTATTTCCTAGAGATCATCCTCCATTGTTTCCAATCAGCAAGGTTTTACTAAATTTTATTTCATACTGGTGATAAAAGGAACATTTTAATTGTGCCCTTTCACAGCCCAAGAAATCAGAGAAGGCGGAATGGCAGACGAAGAAATAGACTTATAACATATATCACTTTCCTAAAAAGAACCCTAATATTTATCATTATTTTGAAAACCACCACAATACTTTTTTTTAAATATATATTAGTTATTCAAATAAAATTATTGCAGGGACTATGTCAACATGTTTTATAGAAACTAAATAACAATAAACACTGACTGACACACTATTTTGATATTTTTATTCCCTTGAATGTAATGTAGAAATGAATTCATAAAAGTAAAAAGTTAAAAAAAAACAATCACACTACAATATATTTTTTGGATTTTTTTGCATTAATTTATTTTTTA
Organism: Timema cristinae; assembly: GCA_039000515.1. Classification (NCBI taxonomy): domain Eukaryota; kingdom Metazoa; phylum Arthropoda; class Insecta; order Phasmatodea; family Timematidae; genus Timema; species Timema cristinae. The sequence continues at coordinate 87,324,225 of JBCFYV010011172.1, forward strand.
ATTTGTCCAGTTAAGTTTTTGCATCTTATGTGATGTCTTTGTGAAGTACTATGTGAAGTAAAGCAACTAGAATTTTGAAAATGTGTTGTCTTAGTACTTTTTTCTGTAGTATTCTATTTTGCTTGTTATTTTTGTGTATTTTGTTAAAGCCTCTGTTGGCATGCTATTCACAACATTTTTAAAACATTTAAAATTAATAACATTATTCTAAAGCAATTTGTTTTGTCTTCGTTTTTTATTATATTTTTCATGTTTTATCTCTCTTCATTTTTTTGTATTTTGGTTTTTGTGGGACGTGTTTTTTTGGTGAATATTTCTTAGTATTGTTTAACAAGTAATCACCTTCCTTTATACTGTCTGGAGTTCCTTTAAATCCCTGTACACTTGGCCTGACTTCAAGTCACCAGAAAATGAGGTGAGACAGTTTCTGCTTGTTGGAAAAAAAATGCTTCAGGGTGGAATACTCATTAAATACCTCTGCTGTGTAATATTGCTTCAGGTTTATTTTAATTTTGCTTGGCTTTTCACCCCAATTATATGCTCAAAATATATTTAAGGTGTCCAAATCCCCATTATCACAAATAAGGACTGCAGAGCAATCAAAGTTCAAGTTTGAAAAGGTGGCAACAACCATTTAACAAGATTAAAAAATAAAATATAGTATATATTTCTTGAAATATTAGAATAATCTCATTAAGAATTTAGTATAAAATCCTAATTAGTTAGTTGGCCTGCATAACTCTGTTTAGTAAAATTTTAATAAAGAAAACCTCTCCTAAGTAGATAAAATTACATTATTTTTGAAGCCCGACTCTGCTATAAATCTTAACAAAAGTGCATTTTATTTATTTTGCATGCAAAAACAACAGTAGTTTACCCAATTTTAATTTTATGAGTTTGTTTTAATATGCATAGCATTACATTTTTAACTTTTCATTATTATTTATTGCATTTGTGAACATTACATATCATATGTTAATTTGGGCATGGTGAAGGGCCTTTTAAACATCAAAAGGGCACAATGAACATTAATAAATGGCAAAATTTAAAAATAAATATATAAAAATTGGCAGAACTCCATCGATAAGACATGCATGGTAAATTATCAACTGATAATATCTAGAGTTTGCATGAAAAAGCGTGTGATGTAGGCTTATTATTAGTGGACTAATTATAGTTTTTTTAAATATGACCGAAGGTACACACACATTAAAAGAACAAATTGAATGGCATTACATATTAACTATAGTGATTAATTAACCAACAAACAGTAAACCTTCTAATCCTCTATCATCTAGTACACCATAGTCACAAGGCAAATCACGAGGTGAAGTAAAATTCGATGCTAGTACAAATATCATGAAAACCAGCTCCATAACAGATCGTAGGCTAAATAATATAAACTCTATTTAATATTGGCCAAAACACATTTTTAAACAATGAAAGTGGCTATAAATAGTATTTTTAATGCACAATCTAAGTTATTTCCAATTTTTCATGTTTAAGTATAGACCTATATGTTAACATGGAAAAATACATTATATTTAAATTATATAATAATTTATGTGTTGATGTTAAATGTGTTGCATGGTTTTGTTTTAGTATAAATGTGCAGCACGAGATATTTGTTTTTATTGTAGGCCTAGATGTGCTCTACTAAGACAATGATTTAAATGCTTAGTGTGGAGCAAAGTCATCACAAAGTTATGTTTATATTTTGTAATAAAAAATAGATTAATTATAGCTTGTTCCAATAGTAGGCCTAATAAATAAAAATACTTGCTTCAACCATCACTACCATTGTATTAACATTTTTTGACAGTCTTAAAAATGTTTAATAGATAAATGAAACAATGGTTGTAAGTTAATTTTAAAATGTTAATCTCACTTTTAAGTCAAAAAAATAAATGAATCTTTTTTTTTGTTTAAAAAATACTTAAAAATATATAAATGAAGTTTGTGTTGACTTATTTCACATGTTAAAAGTATTCTAAAAAATATTTTGGTATTCTTTTATAACTAATTCTAATATTTGTTTCTTGTGATTTATAAATATTATGGCAGGTTCCTTAAGCTGCAGTCCCTACTTTGACTACACAACACCATTCCTTATTAAAATATGTTTCCCTTAAGAATAGCAAAATGATCTAAGTTTGAAATTACAATAAAAAATAGAAAAGTAATGCTGCACAATAAAATAAGGTATGATAATAAGCTTACTCACCAATAAACTCCAACACATTATATCCAAAATCAACTTGGTTATTGAAGTTTTATAAGAGTTTAATAATTTGTATTAAGTATTGTTGTGTTAAGTGTTGGGGCCCAATATATAAATATATTTATTAAATATGAAAAAATTGAATCTTAGGCCTAAACTAAATTTGGCACTCATATTAAAAGAAAATATTAAAATGAAACCCTACTTTTTCAAATGATTCAGACCAAATTTGGGATTGAAAGGAAAACTTTATCACACACCCAACAAATAAAATAGCACATAAAATGTATAGTGAAATATCATAACAATGTGAAAATGAGACAATTGAGATGGGGTGTTTTTGGTCTTACTGGTCTCCAAACATCTGCTTTTAAATGAGAGCTCAAAATATCTCTTGATCAATTTGTTGTTCAATATATAATATGTTTTTACTTGTCAACAGTACAAAAATATTTCAGTTTACAATTTTATTTACATAATTGTCTTTTGATATGGTACAATACTCCAATGGTTACCAGTACTTTATCCAATTTCAATTTAATGTATTAACACATCAAACCAGTCTCAATTTTGAGATGTAAAATATATATATATATATGGTAAATTTTTTGTCAATGTTGGCTACTTTCATTTTTTTTAATACATATTCTTAATGCCTTTGCTAAACACATTTTATCACATGGCTAGAAGTACAGATATTGTGCCTGGGTGTTTTTCAACCTAGTAATTTTGTCACCTGAGAATGCAAGTGTTCTATCTCCAAAATTGTTAAATTTGAGATATTTGGTGTTTATGTTTATTTAGAATGCATATGACTCACCTATGGTGAAATTGAGAGTACTATATAATTATTGAGAAGATACAAACTCGAGTTGTCATCTAGTAACATTGGTTTTATACCCAAGGTCAAACTTCAATGCTCTCTTACACAAAAGTGAATTATTGGACATAGAACACTTGCATTCTCAGGTGATGATTTGTCATGTTCCTTCAGACAAATTTCCATGTAATCTCTCTTACTCACCACCCCAATACATTCCCCTTGAAGCTGCTAATAACGTTGTTAAAAAGTATTACTAAGAACACTTTTATCCCATGTCTTGTAACTGAAACTTTTACTGGATCAATAGTAACACTGTTTTTCTGTGTCTCTTTTGCAGAAGAAACCAGATTGGTCCAAGGGAAAGGATGATAAGAAGGTAAAGGAAGAGGAGGTGGAAGCATAAACGTGATAAGAACAATCATCACAACACATTTATACTTTTATTTTTTTGGAACACATTAAATTATTCTTGTAAATGTCATAAACATACAACAATTTGGGTCACATTAATAAGACTTAAACATATAAGGTGCGAAACAATATTTTTATTGCTGTGAATTTGGAAAAAAAATATATATATAGGTGTTATTTTTCTCTCTTTTAAATAAATGCTCTAAGTTTTATTATCATCGAGACTTGGCAAAAATATGGTGTCGTTTTACAATTAGCCAGATACATATTTTTGTACTTTTTATTCTTGAAATTGAGGATGTTGGTAGTTTTGAATGTTGTGATGTGTAGTTGTCTACTACACACAACTGTGCCATGCCTGTTAAATTGATCAACCTCTTCAATAGCAATGAGACAGAGATAAGAAAAAGGTTATACACTTTGTTTGTATATATCCTATGGTTTTCTTTTCTGCTTAGTGTGAACATTGCAGAACAAGTCACTCACAGTTCGATACTGTGTTGCGCTATTTATTGTGATGTTTAAATATGTTTTATTTGTTTGGAATTTAATGTAAACAAATGCATAATTAAAAAAAAGTGTCCATTCTTCTTTCTTAATGTGTCTTTACTTATTTTGCACTTTCCTCTTTGTTCCAAACATATCATGCAATAAGCAATGCTTAGGGTTACCAGACATCCAGCCAGGACAGTCCTGGATTTGTAATTAAGTCTGGGGCTATGTCCAGTATTTTTAAATGAGTGGCTATATAAGCCGAATAAAAATAAATTATTAGTTTATGGAGGTAAGAACAATCACTGGGACAAAGAGACATACTTGGATAGCAGCCCTACACACAATGCCCAACTGCTGCCAACTACAAGAAATTTACACAGAGAGAAACATAATGTTTTACGACCAGACAGAAACACATAGCAACAAACTGGTTTAAGGACTCCGACAATACGACTCGACTGAACCGAGATACTACAAAAGACCCAGGCTAGCATAGTTGAGCACTAATTTATTCTAATAATTATACATCTATTATAATCTTAGATAAAAAATTAAATAAAGGGAATTAAAAAACGTTTAATAATTATAAAATTCCTAGTTGATTCCCAAGAAAAAATTCTAAAAACCCTAGATGTAACATTCCTAGAAGAATAAATTATTACAAAATTAGACAATCAACTATACCAGAATGACAGCTCAGAACTGTCAACCGCCCTCACCACACCTAACATATCCTATAAATCCATTCCCTCACACAACATTCATGCATAACTCACACATTTCATCCCATTGCCACAGCCGGACGCCATATAGATAACCGACTAGGTTTTTTACGTGTTAGAGAATAATACTGGCGCTGGAGTTGGCCCCTGATGGTGAATGAAAATGTATCACCTCCAGACCTAATCCTAAGAAAACCTAAACCCCTACCTGGACTTGACCAAACAACTGTCATAATTCACCCACAAAGCACCATCTTACCTTAAACACATCTTTCCAAATCCCAAGAAAAAAAATTTACCTATACCAAAGACCAAGCGCTATCATTCATCACAATACTATACTATCAACATCAAATAAATGTAAATTTTAAAGCCACATTTCACCGTTTCACCTCAAGGTAAAATTATTAGTCAAAAAGAGGTTAAGAATCACAACTAAGACTCAGTATTCAAACAGAAAATCATCCCATATTCCTTTACAAACCACACTGCATTACTGTCTCTGGTACATTCAGGATGAGCAACAGTCAAATGGCATTATTAGTTTATAGAGTGGAAAAAAACGAACACGAACCTGTAGTAATATTTTTATTGGTTGGAGAATATTTTCAGTAATTTTTGTAATTTCTTTAACATATTTGGGTATTGGAAACCCTGGTCATGCCCGACTTTAAATTGTGTAAGTTGTCTGTGGTGATTTTAATGGGTGAGTTTACGTATTCAGTGATTAATTTATTCTCCTTGTGTGTTTGATGTTTGTGTCTGAAAAGTCTGCTAATTTTTATTTTAGTTTTTTGCATTCCTTACTTTATTTACTATGGGAAAGAGAAAATGAAGTTTCAACAAAAAGTTGCAAGCTGAATATAATTTTTTAAAACCCTCTTATGACAGTGATCGTGTAACTTAGTTGCATATTGTGTAATGGAGACGTCTCAATCGTACACAAGGGAAGAGTTTAATAGAAAATCATATAAAAATTTCTAAACACAGAAGAGCTTCTAATATGGCTGCTTATTTTAAATCGACATATGCTACTGATGACCTTAAATGTGCTGCTAAAGAAGCTGTATTTGCTTATCACTATGCAATGGATGAAATAAGTTTCAACATATCAGACTGTACATTTAAGTTGATTAAAAAGTTATTCGAACGAAAATTTCCAGCTGCCCGCACACAAACTGAAGCAATAATAATAATGTGATATCACCATTGATTTTAAATTAAATGTTGGATGCCTTAAAAATTGTTGATTACCTAATTGTAACAAATGAGAATTCAAGTCATAAAGACACAAAACTAGTCCCTATAGTGGTTTGATACTTTACTTTAGATCACGGAATCCAGATAAAACTTCTACATTAGGAAAATGTACCAGAAGAAGCTTCAGATATATTTTGAAATATGTAAAGAAATACTCGCTTGGTAAAAATATGATATGTTACTGCGCAGATAATACTAAAAATTTTGGTGGAATAAATAAGAGGGATTAGAAAAAGGTATACAGAAAAATAGAAAGGAGTTTGTCTCGTCCTGTTGTAGGTATCGGATGCTCAGTACATAGCACATATAGTAAACAATTTTGTTCAGACTGCTGCAGATATACCACCTGTGGATATTGAAGTGATAGTAATTAAAATATAAAAATTGTCATCTATGCACACACACAGAATCACACAATTTTAACAATTATGCAAATTTGTAGAAACAGAATAAAAAACAAGGCAGTAGTTCCAGATTTTTGAGCTTATTGCCTGCAATACAAAGAATTTTAGGTATGGTAGAGGTAGAGTTACTATATTTTAGGAAGTATAATCCTGGATACTTCATGGAAAATTATTTTCAATGTTGATGCTTTTTTTTTGGACTGCATCTTAAATTTCATTGTTATAAGAAAGATGATGATTGCAGGTGCCAACAGTAAAATAACTTTTAAACGTGAAAGTGAATTCCAAATATTCTTGTAGTGATTTTTATGACCATACAAAATCCAGCAAAAAGTTTTTAAGGAAAATATTATCTAATGAAAAATATACTGCAGTGTAACAGAAACAAAAAGCCCAGCCATCCACATCATCTTCACAATAGACCTGATGTAAAAAAAGTAAGCAAATTAATTGAATATTTTGTTGAATGAGTTCCTTGCTTTATTAGTTCCTTTTTATTTCTTCATACCAATTTTAGTTTGTCAAGCAGTGCAAGGGTGTCTAACTTATAAGTCATAGGTTTTCTTAAAAATATTGAAATTATTTTTTCATGAAGCGTCCTGTATTATCTTTCCTAAAATATGGTAGCCCTTATACTTAATGGCTATAAAATAAATTTCAATATTTTAAAATCTTTGAATTTAATAATTTTTTTGAGCCCACTATAAAGTGAATTTACAATTAGGCCTATTTTCATGTTATAGTTTGAAGTTCAAGTACAATGTGCTAATTTCATCAGTTATGATATAAATTTCAAGCCAGATTGTTTACATCTAAGTATTGTAAAAAAAGTTAAGCTACACTAATTGTATAATAGGTCTACCGTTTAGTGACAAAATACTTTCATTTATTCATAACAAAGAACCATTTAAGTTGAAAATCAAATATTTATACTCCCTGTCTAAAGTTTGTTTTAACTTATTTTACCAAATGAGTCTACTGTATAATTTGATGTTAAATAAACTTCAAACTTAGGGAGAGCAATTCTGTACAACCATACTGAACCCTTCAAATATACACTACCTAGAATTGTACAGACTCTAACAATAGGAGAAAGTAGGCCTAAAGTCTGTTCATGTATTTACCTGTATGACAGTTTGAAAATCATATGTTTAGGTTTTGGGTTGTCAACACTTGTAAAATATCATTGTTTTGTTATAAATGTAAAGTTCTTTAATTACCTGTTATATATTACATTTAAAATAACATAAATTTTAGTTTTCTCATACTATTTCATTTTTTTAAATAATTTCTTTTCAACCAACTCGAAACAATATTTCAAACATAATTAAAAGTACTTTTTTGTTGTTTTGGAACATTGCATACATCAATAAAGTCTGTTCATTGTAGAAATTGTATTCTGAAAGGTCTTTTTCCCCGTCAGAAATATATTATATAGTAGGATATTGGTAGGAAAAAAAGACCTTTCAGAGAATAATTCCTGCTTGAATGGAGTATACCTTTTAATACAGGCATCATATTTACTTGGAAAAGAGAAAATTGTTGTAATTTTTTACATACAATAAATAATTTTATGATTATTTTATCATATTTTGAAATATTTAACTGAATAAAATATTTTCATCAACTGAGTGTCTGCATCATTGTAAAAAACTTATTTACTGTCATGTTTAACCATTTACCATAAGGTTTAAATTCGGATTTTGAAGCTATGTTTATTAGAAGTTTTTGTGAAAGTGGAGTGAATATTATTTTATTAAAGTGGAATAAAATGATAAATTAACTTTGTGCCCGACTTCAAATAAATATATAAATAAAATTGGCTTAAATTACTGTGGTTAACTATCACATTAATATATTACCATTTTTTTTACATTACAGTTATCAAAAGTGATAGATGTTAGCTGCTGGCGTAGTGATATATTAGGGACTACTTCTAGTAACATTTTGAGCTGTCATCCAAGTAAACTTAGGTTGTGAATGAATTATACATGGATGAACAAAATACTATTAACCCTATTGCCTGATGATCGAAATGTTACATCCATATCTAACTAGCAACGCTTTATTTTGATGGTCAACATCCTCTTTTAGGTCTAATTTCAAGTTAGTAGGTAAAGGAGTCTTTCACCTAAAAAAAAACTGTGTGCTATTTCAATATAAATTATTATGTATGATACCCTCCTGAATAATGTTTTGTTAACAAATAGGTTGGGTTATGCAAGCGAAACCATTTGAATACAATAATTATTTATTTATGTTTGTAATCACAACATTTTGATGGCTTAAAGCAAATATATTGTATGTCCACTTTTTAACATACTGAGATAAAAGAGAAAGAAGATTTTATTTTGCTAGCCGAAATTTACAATTTCCAAATTTAACCATCTTCCACATACCTATTATTTACAGAAATGACACATTATCAAAATGTATTGTCTCATTGAAATGAGATTCACAGCTTCTGAACTTAATCATCTTTCACAAATGAAGAATAGTCTTGTGCTATTACACTAGTTCTGAGCAAATGAAGTAAATCCTTCTTCTTGGCTAATGACACTGGTAGTCTGGCATTGTACTTATCAGAGAGCTCAATAGCATCCCAGGAGAAAACTTTAAGATTCTTTCGTTTTCTCGTTATGTCTAAGCTCATAAATTCGCAGTCATTTAATTCATACTTGTATTGGATTTTGTATGGGTTGATCTTTTTGAAATCTCATCCACTTAATTTTTAGCCAGAGAACTTGGCTGCCATCATTACTGATTTTGATGTTTACTAATATTTCATTAGCTAACGATTGAAGATCATGGATTTTGCTAAACTTAAGCATATTAACTTTGTAAGGACGAGGTTTTTTTTTTTTCCTTTTCATTTCAATAAGGAGACACCACTCATGAGGTGTGTACTCTTGTCTGTGATGTCGAGCCCTTTCAATTGTGGCATGCTTAGAGTCTGCTTCAAGATAAGATTGACCAGACTCCATGTACTTCATATCAATCACAGTGATGTTCTCTATTTTATTCACTGCATATAACATTACTGAAGCGATATAATGGTTTCTGTTTTGAGCACCTGTGTGTCAAAATAGGTTACAATGTGTGACACTGTTTCAGGCAATTGTTTCAAAAACATTAAAGTGAACTAACCTATTTCTGACCGCACCTTTTATTCCATTAGTCTTGTCCCAAAGAAAACAGTGACCGTTCTTGTCTGAATCAAAAATTGTGAAATTGTAAACATTCAGTTTACGTTTATAAAATATTTGTGAATCACCACAGAAAGTACAGAAAGTACCACCTGTAAATCAAAAGTAATAGTCATTTGAGATTTTTCTTCTGCTCCTTCCTTTATTTTCATGACTTCAGTTTTCCTTCTGAAATGCATTTGAAATTCTGCTTCTTGTTCAGTTTTGTCATTTGCTTTATAATATAGTTAGTTTGCATTTTGTACAAAAATTCTTTTTATGAACATATGTTGATAATGGTGGATCGTATGATCTGAATATTGCTCTAAGTACAATTTCAGAAACAGGCTTTTCATTTTTTCTAGGACAGTATTAATTTTTGTACAACCTGTATAGCATGGCAATATTTAATTCTGGTGAAAGATAGTGCTTACTCTTGATTTTTCACCCGTTTTGTTTGGCAGTGTAGAAAAGCTCAATTTCTTCTTTTTTCTACCATTGTCAAGGTTTCTTTTCCTGTGGCGTTGCATATTTGTTTCAGTAACCACTGACAAAATAAAAATCTTCTGGCGTACTGAATCGCCAAGCATCCAATATTCTTCAAAAAGTTTTTTCTGGCAATCAGAAGTACTTTTTCAGTGCAATTAAATCTGCATTTGTGATTATCTATGGGCTTAAAAACTCTTTCAGGAGAAACTTTTCCTGTTTTCTTCAAAACATAAGCTTTGCCACTCATACATTTATGTTTTCTGACATTTCTCTGTCATGATGCAGGATCAGCTTTTCTTTTTCTTTTTTTGATGTGAATCTTATGACATTGAAATTTGCTGCAAAGGAGTTTCTATTTATAAATCATTTTTCTGAGCATCAATGTCAAGATGTGTGTTCTCAGTGCAAGCTTGTGAAATTTGTTTAGTATTTTTATTGTATGGAAAAAGTCAACAGCACCAATAATTCCACTCGTGAGTGGATATGGCTAAGTACTATCCAAAAAAGAGTCAACAGTGTCAATAATTCCACTCGTGAGTGGATGTAGCTTGTTACTATCCAGAGAAGACTTAACAGAGTCAATAATTTCACTCGTTAGGGTTCGGCCAGACTGCCAAGCGTGCGAGCGAGCGACTGGGTGGCCAAACTGGCGAGCGCGCGAGCGAGCGAGCGCGTAATTAGCGGACCCTAGTTAGATTATTATTAGCACCGCGTCTTACTACCCGTTCGGGTTATACGCACTTACGCTAATGTGTAATGGTAGGGTTATTGTGAGATGAAATGAAGGACCTACAGTTTAACGTGGAATCCGAACCACGGTGACGACCTGGCATTCCCCACATTCACAAGATGTCTTGTCAGAGGTGAAGGAAGGGTTTGGAAATAAGATAAATCTGTGCCGGGACCGAGGATTGAACCCCGGCTGCCAGCACAGAAGTCTGACACCTTACCCCTAGACCACTAGGTCACCGCCCCCCCCCCCCCCTAGTTAGAGAAGATGTATCTGTCAAACACACTTAGTACATCTCTTCTCCTCGAAAATTCTTACAGAAAATATTGTGTATTTATAAAAAAGAAAAAAGTAGAAGTGCATCCAATTAATAAATTGAGAAATGCGTATGGTACTGTACTGAAGTGTTTTAAAATCAGATTTGCCGAACCAGTGGCGGAATGGTGCGTTGCACTCGATAGCTTTTGACTAGGAGGCAAAGGTTCGAATCTTGGCTCAGTGAACTGAAGGTGATTTTTAAAACCTATTTATTGTTGTGGTTTTTTCATACTCTCTCCAAACTAATGGTGATTCTTATTTGTAAAGGCCTACTTTGATTATAATATTGAATTATTTTAACATATCGGGTTTACATATATACATTATACTATTTATGGTCTTACCAATTAAATGAGGCCATTATTATTATTATTAGCACCGCATCTTACTTCCCATTCGGGTTATATGCACTTACGCTAATGTGTAATGGTAGGGTGATTGTGAGATGAAATGAAGGACCTACAGTATAACGTGGAATCCGAACCACGGTGGAGGCCTGGCTTTCCCCACATTCACAAGATGTGATTAATACACGTCTTGTCAGAGGTGAAGGAAGGGTTTGTAAATCAGATAAATCTGTGCCGGGACCGAGGATTGAACCCCGGCCGCCAGCACAGAAGTCTGACACCTTACCCCTAGACCGCCAGGTCACCGGGCCATTAATAGCAAGTGTGTTAAACCTATCACTGATAGAAAAAAGTCAAATATCATGTCAAAATGAGAAGTTTCCCCAGCACTCAATGAACCAACATACAATAATATTGCCTAGCGCCTGTAAACTAGACTGTACCGGGTCGAGCGCGCGCGCGCTTGAAAAATAGAACCAGTTCTATCTTTCAAGCGCGTGCGCTCAGTCGCTCGCAGCGCTCGCTCGCTCGCTCCAGTGTGGCCACCCCCATTACAACCAATGTGTTCTATTTTATATTTTAGTCGCTCGCGCGCGCTCAGTCTGGCCGTACCCTAAGAGGATGTAACTCATTACTATAAAATTCTGAATAGAAACATCTTCAAAAGATGCTCTATTAAAGTCGCCACAAATTAATTTAATGTCAGGTTGAAAAGGTTGAATGTTTTCATAACTATTATTTGTTTCTGCAATTACTACATAATCCCCCTCTTCAACTGTTAGTGATCTTGTTGTGGTAGCAGTGTTTAATACAAGTATATCGTCAGGGTTTTCAGCAATACCTGTAAAAATTGTTGCCTTAAAATTTTTGTGCTAGTAACAATACTGTAAATTTAATATTGATTTCTAATAGGCCTAATAAAAATTATGGTAATATTTTAAATGTTGGTAGGTATTAAAATGTGGCAAAGAAAATATTTATTTTATAAACAACATTTAGTTTGGGCCTACCTGTAGAAGCTACATGAATTTCAGAGTATCCTTCAGCTTTAGTATGGTTAGTGACTACAGCCTTATATTTAAGTAATTAAGGCAAAAAGTACTGTTGAATGTGAATGCTCTGTTTATAAGTAAAAAAAAAGTATTGTTGAATGTGAATGCTCTGTTTATCTGTAAAAAAAAAGTATTGTTAAATGTGAATGCTCTGTTTATCTGTAAAAAAAAAGTATTGTTAAATATGAATGCTCTGTTTATCTGTAAAAAAAAGTAAATATGAAACCCAGATAGGCCAATACAAATAACTTTACTATCCTTTTAATTCTTACTAAAAAAAACATCATTACTAAGTACTTGGTAAATTAACTAAAAAAACTGTTGAACTAGCTAATGTTTTGAATTACACTACCTTCAGAATTTTCTTCAATCTTCTTTGCCATAACCATCAATACCATCTTCTTAGCACGGCTTGTCATGATTAATAATAATTAAAGTATATTCAAATTCAAAGTAAATAAGTAGCAATTTATTTATTTATTGTAAACATCTTAATAACTCCATAAAATATTAGTGGTAACTAACATAGAACCCATGTAAATTCAAACTACCTTCTGCAATGTTCAATATTTACGTTACCAACTAAATGACTATGAAATTTACTAAGAACAAAATTAAATTTCCCTTTATGAAAAAGATTATAATCATTTTATCCTTTGGGTTTCCTCATTCAAACACTATGAATAAAAAGTTAATTACATATTCTAAAACTCCCACCCAAACTAGTAATAATTGAATAAGACGTTATACTTTGGTAGATTTGTCTTTTATGTTGTTAAATAAGCATTACTAGAATATTTTTATATATTGTCATACATTACTTTGTTTGACGATAGAAACAGTACAGACATTGCATGTCCGGACATACACTACTTTGTTTGACAAAACAAACAGCATAAACATTGTATGTCCGCACACACAATATCTGTTCTATTTGATTATATAAAATGAGAAAGGGTCACTGTTTACATTAGCACAATCATTGCATGTCCAATCTAAAGCATACACACTTTATCTGTACCCAAATAAAGTAGATATCATGGTGGTTTTAATTTTAACTACAGTGACATACAATAAGTGTGCACATGGATGCCGAGTAACACTGGAGATACAATTTTTTGATTTAATTGTTTTCAAGTATTATTTATTATTTTGGACATACAATGTTTGTCCAGGAGCAAAATAATGCTGCCATCTTTCCTGCCACAGTACAATCTCATTTTTGACCAGAAAAGGGCATACAATATCTGTGCTTTGAGCCATAGATTTCAAAAGTAACTGTGCAAACATCAAATTTTGGAAGATTATTTTGAAGAGAAGGTTGTTAATCTTTATCCTTATTTATTTTTATTGCCCCTAATATATTGGAAACAACAAAATATCACACTTACCTGAGCTGAGAGGACATTATTACATGGTTATTTACAAGTTAACATTGTTTATTCGACATTCTCGAAGAAAAGTCTAACGCCACATAATTATTTATATCCTGTTGGTCGCTGGCTCACCGCTCTAATGTTGACAAGTAGTGCTCTTGACTACTAGCGTGAGTGCCCCAAACTAAAATATTCGAAGTAAAGTTTGAATGTACGTAATTTGTATTGAGTGGTCGGTAATTTCCTACTTACCTTAAATAATATTGCTTATGGAATATTTTATTGCATTTTAACAATCAGAAGTATTGGGAATATAATATAATATAAGAGAAAATACATTTCAAACCTTTGGGCAATTGTTTTCTTTATTGACAATTTAATATTGGTCACCTTTCTTCAATAAGCCTGATGGCAAAATAAACATGGGATATTAATTTTTAAGCCCACCATTTAGAAAAATTAGTAGAATTATGAAAATTTTCTAGTCATTTTAAACTAAATTGGTTCTCAGTATACACATAAATAATCACTAGGCAGGAAAAGATCAATCGCCAGTGACTATTGTTCCAACGCATAGTCTCTAGCCCAACGGTCTTGATCGTAAAATAACCTCAATACATCCTTTGAGATTCTTGGAGGTTATTCTAATTGATGGATTCGATCTTTATTATCTAGCTCTACTTTATTTATTGCCCAAAACCAAGAAGCCTTAAGACTATTTTTAATCAGATGATATATTATTTATTGTTATTACTTTTGGCTTAGCCAGTTATTTTTGTATTTTAGTGGAGTATTCTCTGAGTATGCTAGTCTTACGCTGATTACTCATAATGATTTGGACTAGTATTTTGTTTAATTCAATTCTGTGTGTGTGAATTGTGTAAACATTAATGTTTAGAGTGTTAATAAATATACATGTAATGAATTATTAATTTTAAAACTAATATTGGTTATTATGCCAAGAAAACTGTGTTTTAAGTAAATCTTCTTACAAAAGGCTCTACTTAACACAATAGGAAACCCAGGGCTTGCTACTTGAAAACCACATGGCAAGCTAAGGAGGCTCTAATGACCTTGCCCAATGTCTAAGCAGCTGCAACACATTCCTTTCCGCTCGCCCATAAGTAATTGGCCAATGAGCTCACTCTTTACACCTCAGGCCATGCTGTTCATGTGAAGTAAGCTAAGCATTGTGCCAACTATTGAAAAAAGATTCAAGATCACAATATTTATTTATTAAGCTAATTTAGTGTAGTTTAAGTAAAATTATATTAAAAATATATAAAATTAATTGTAAAATAATAGTTAGTATACGTAACAAGCTTTAAATTGTTCACTAAGGCCTAGTTTATATTCATGCATAGTTCGTAACTAATAGCGAATAGTGTATAGTGTATAGTGCGTAAGAAGTTGAAATACATTATTTTAAATGATGGCGTCTATAATCGATTTATAATGAATAGTGGAATAGTTCACAGTGTATAAAGTTGATTTAACTTTAACTTTTCTTATACGTTATGCACGAGTTGTGAAACGATATGTTCGCGAGAAAGATCCAGCCAATAGGATTTATGGAAAACATAAATCGATATTTTTCAAATATTATAAGTTAGAAGTTGGTCGCCATATTGGGCTTTAGTTATCGTTAAATAGTTTTATATTGTGATTTTAACTTGAAAATGAGTGAAAATGAAAGTGACAATGAATATATGGTTGAATTTACAGAAGATGCTTTTGTGTCTGTTGTGGAGCAATATCCAATTATATATGACAAGTCTAGACGGATTATAAAAATATAGCGAAGAAAGACAATGCTTGGGGATCCATTGCAGAAATTATGAATTGTTCAGGTTGGTGGTTGAGTTTGTTTCAACATATTTTATTCATTTTAATCAATAAAAATTGAGTTTTGGTCGCACTCTTGCCTTTTATACACGTTGATTAAATTTACTTAAAAAGTGTTAGATATGATTGTAGCCTAATACGTGGTAGGCCTACATATTTTAATGGTTATTTGCTAGGTTTCAGGTTAATTTGAAAGTCAAATAATACAAAAAGTAATTTTCTTTATTTGCTTGGATTTATTTGCACAATCTTGGTTCGCTATCATTTTACTGCATTGGTGAATACGGAGACTTGATTGCCCTCTTAACCAGTGTCCCTTGGTCTTTCCCTTGGCCTCCTGCCCGCAACTTTTATTTTGAGCCTGCTCCTTAGTTTTGTCCTACTCTGCAGGGGTTCATCAAGCACTAGTAATCAAATTACAGTCAACTGTAGTCGAGCAAAATTTTCTGAAAGTAAAATTTTATTTAGTAACGCACCGGCCGCATGCTGGAAGGCTAAATATGTTATAAAAATAGTGTATTGCAGGGGGCTGGCGGAGATCTTGCAATGCAGTGCTACTACCCCTCCCATCTAACTCCCTCCTCCCACATACAATACATTATATTGATAATTTGCAAGTACTAAAGGTCTATTGCAATCTTAACGTTTCCCATTCCAGTGCCTGTGTTATTTGTGTTTTATCTGATAGGTATTGTTTACCTCGGCACATTAACGTATAATATTACATTAGATAAAGTATCAGTTTTCATTCCTTAAGCACAACTTTATCTTCCCTCAATAGGATGGACTTTTCATAACTCAGCCAGACCCCTGCCCCCTTTAGTACGAGTTATCAAGAGATGACTGTATAACATTTTGAAATATTTGTAAAGTAACAATTTATTTTTCAGAATCTGATGCCACCAAGAAAAGAGAAAAAAAGATGCACTAGAGGACATTATAAAGACATCAGCCTGTGCTATGTCCAACTATTTAACAAACAAAGTGAACACAGAATTTGATGAAGATATTCAGTTCACAAACAGTATTGCTCTAATGTTGAAACGCATGAATCGCAAAAAAAAATTATGTGCAAGTCAGCGATCATGGCATTATTAGTTGAATATGAAAGTGACTAAAGTTGTATCAGATTGTGTGTAGAATTACTCAAAACCGGGGGGGGGGGGGGGGGGGGGGGGGTGTAGAATTGATTTTTTTTAAAGTGGCATGTAAAGTATAAAGTATTTGTTCCTTTCGTGTGTTTCTATACCTCTTTCTTGTATCGTTTTTCAAATATAACATGATTTACTGTTTTAATTTGTTATCTATCAAGTATTAAAATAAAATATGATCTGTACATGTGACATATAAACTGCATGTTAATAAAATAAAAAAGATTGTATCCAGTGTTTACTATTAGTTATTTTAATATGTGACTTTCTTTACAAAAAAATTATTTGATTGAAACCAAAGTTAAAATATTATTTATTAACCTACATTTGTATCAATAACAATTCATCATTTATAATATAAACCACAAAAAACTGTTTTGGCACAAAGTTTTATAATATTAATATACCTACATTCCAAATTAAAGATGTAATAAACAAGAGCAACATAAACATAGCACCAATTTAGTTGGTGTGAATATCAATGCAATGTTAGACAGCAGTTAAATGGCTTTTATGCCTAAATCATGATCAGCTTAACATTCCCTTCATGTAAAAAAAACTATTGTGTGGTCAGGATTCACATAATATAACTCAGACTTGTGGTATTTCGACTTGAACTAGTTATACATTTTACTCTTTTGTTAAAAATTTTTCAGATCAATTTTTTTTTTTTTAACAATCTGTTGACTATCAAAATATATGTGTGTTCTGAAGATAAGAGGGCAAAGTTTTGAAAAAACTATTTCACTTAAAATTACTAATCCTTTTTAAGTGTAACATGAGTCATAGACCTAAAAACATCACCATATATATGTAAATTTATTTTTAAACATTTGGTTTTAATAGTTGAGTGTATATGAACTATTGCAAACAATGAAGTAATATCGAAAGAGGTAAAGATGGGAGTGTATAAATGCCAACATTGTCGTATTGATGTGAAGTGTGGGCAGATGTCATGAGAAACACAAGAGCAAGGTGAATCCAGTAAGAATGAGATATTTAAGAAATATATGTGGGAAAACTCGTAAAGGGATGTTCAAGTATTATGTAAGCACTTCGAGGGAGGGGGGTGGCAGAACAATGCTTACTTAGACAGAGAAAGATGGGCAGAATTCAAGGAGGGCACTTCACAAGCCACTTGGACTTCGGGCAGCAATGAAGATTCTGAGTGGCTAAATGAGGAATAAGGGGAGAAGCCTAAAGAAGTAAGCCAAAGCTTTGGTGATCTAGTCCTCTCCCCTCCCCCTAAATAGAAACATAATAATTGAGTGTGTTGAGATGTGGATTCAAAGACCTTGGTTATCGGATTAAATGGAGTTTAGGGTGTTTTTTTTTTATAAATATATTTATGTATTCACTAATACAACTTTTTTTATATCTTCATTTAAAAGTAAATTACGTTTTTTAACTTGTATAAATTTCACCTGTTGTCAATTATTTCACAATTTTAATTTAAACCTCAACTACTGGCAATTTATAAATTCAACTAAATTTTTATCATGTCCTACGACCTGTTCAGGCTATAAGCAAAATTGCATGAAAAATAGAATGGTTATTCTTGTGAACAAACGAAAAAGTTGATAAATCTTAAGTAAGCGGGGTGGGAGTAAAAATTGCCAAAAAATGTGTTTACGTAATACTTGAATGCCCCTATAAACAGAGTTGTTGATGAACGGGTGCTTGAGTGTGTTTTGAAAGGAAATCCAATGAAAGAAGTGTCACGTTGGTTTGGGCATGTTGAGAGGATGAGTGTGGATCGAGTGACAAAGCAAATATATGAAGATAGATTGTGTGGATCAAAAGGAAGGGGTAAGCCATGCAAAATGTCACTAAATATTGTTGACAAATGTGCGAAAAGAGAAACATTAATTGTAAATACTCTTATCTATGACCCAGCCCACACATGATCATATTGCCAACTAACTTCTCCAGCAGAACTAATAAAATAATCTGTTAGTTGTTTTCTAATGTCTTTGGCTCCAAATTGTGCATTATTTGATCCGAGGCGGCCTGTGTTACGTAAGGCACAGTTGTCATTAATTTCTTGCCGCCACCTGCCTTCAATTATGTCACCATTGTCAGTTTCTCTATCAACATAATCCTCTGGGCAATATTGTGGTTTGTTAATTGACATAACATAATTGTGTAAACAAACTGCAGCTTTGACTATTGCATCAACAGTGTTGGGTTCTGCAACTATTGGAGCTCTAAATATTCTCCATCTTGCAGCCAAAACACCAAAAGTACTTTCTATTGTTCGTCTTGCACGAGACAATCTATAGTTAAATACTTTTTGATTCTCTGGTAGTAGCCTGCCAGGATAGGGTCTCATGTTTTTCAAGAGCGGTAACGCAGAATCGGCAACAAAGACTGGCGGCAATTTGATAGCTGACCCAGGGAGTACTTTCCATGGGGGAAAATGTAACAGATTTTCAATAATAGCATTTCCAAAAAAAAGATTTTCCAAATATAGCTCTGTCACCTTGTGAACCGTATCCACCTATGTCACACATAGTAAATTTGTATCTGGCATCACAAGCAGCCATTAGTATAATACTATGTGATTTCTTGTGATTGAAAAATTGTGTACCACCTTGTCTTGGACATTGTATGCTAATGTGCTTACCATCAATTGCACCAAGACAATTTGGAAAGTTCCATTTTTCATAAAATTCTTCAGAAATTTTTGTCCAGTCTTCAACAGTTTGTTCTTTCAAATATATTGGGGACAAAATTCGCCAGATGATGTTGCATACTTCAAAAATGACACAGGACACTGATGATTTACCAACTCTATATTCCCAAGCCAAACTCTGCATAGTTCCTCCTTGTGAAAGATACCTAAAATAAAACAATATGTTCATATTATAAAGTTCATAATAAACATGATCTAATTTTAAATACTACTCATATAGACATTGTGCTGAAAATTCTTATGAGTATAGTTGTCACCGAGATAATCATAATATGATAAATTTGAAAAATGACACCCAGATTCGGGAATAAAACCTGGGACCTTTGACTTAGTACGCTTAGTGCTCTCACCACTGAGGGAATTGTCCCATGCCGAGTGTCAATTTTCCTGGATAGCTCGATGGTGAGAGCATTGGCGACTAAGCCAAAGGCCCCAGCATTTATTCCTGTGTCCAGGTGGCATTTTTCAAATTTAAAGAATAAAATAGAATTTGATGTTAATTAAATGATTACTTACTTTAGAGTCATAGATAATCGTTCTTCTGGATTAAGTGGTTCTCGATTACTCCTTTTCAGTAAATTTTGTCTCAGCATTCCTAGGAGTTTTTCAAAAGCTCTCACATTCATACGTGTGTACACGAAAAACTGTTCAGGGTCATTTGCCTTCATTTGCAAGAAGAGTGTTCTGTAATGGCCGGTTTCCTTTCGATTTTGATTTATTGGTCTTACACACCATCTTCTGATTCTCTTATGTTTTAAATATAGGTAAGCTAAAATACAAATAATATTTAATTAAGACAATATCCAAGTTTGATAAAATGTTTTAGAATCTTTTAAAGATGAATTTTACTTATTTAGTTTTAACAAATAAAAATTGGCACAGACTAGCCGTTTTGTGTCATAAGCCTGTGCACTAAAAACACACATTGGTTAGGGATGACAAGAATAGGTTTAGGGAAAGGGAATCTACAATTGTGTAAAGAGAGAGTGGTAAACCATTTAGGTAAAACACCTCAGTTCACCCGAGCGAGATTTAAACTTCAATCTCGACATTAGCGGTACAGCATATAGCAAGAGTGACACTTCAAATAGGTCGACCATACATCCCGATTGGTTGGGATTGACCTGTTTTGGGGACACAAATTCATCCCTCCTTCCCCCCTATTTTCTTTAGAAAAGTGCCTTTGGTTCCAATTTTTAATAGTAACATGTAAAAACCCATTTTTTCTTTAAAGTCTCAACTATAACAATCCAAAGGTGAATATAAGTCGGACAATGAATCATTTTAGATCACAATTATTTATTATATATTACTGTTTTATTGTATGATTATAAAATGTTCATTCCAATACTATTCATGTATTCTAAATTAAAATTCTATAGAATAAAAGTTTTGGAGAGGAAAGGGGGAGGATGCATGACAGGTGTCCCCCTTTTAGTTTGAGCAATCGTGCTCACCCTAGCAGTAGCTGAGGGCGGGGGGAGATATTTGGGGGTACAACCCCCCCCCTCCAATGTTGGTGAAAAGCTTGAAGGTTGGGAATTTTAAGAAAGTCAAGATCGTGAGTTGGGAAATTCTAGGATTTCAGTTGCTAAAAACTTAATTTCAAGACCCAATAAAAAAATAACACATAAAATGTTTTAATTTGCTTGGGGAGGAACCCTGCACCTCCTGTTAATGTAGTTTTTGTACTTGCCTTGGTCACTTGAGAATTTTTATGGTTTAAAACACCAGGAGTTGGAAAATTCATTGTCTAAACCCACACCCCTTCCAAAAAATACATTTCGTGCAACGCCCTTGTACTCTGGCCTCATTTCATTCAACCACTAAACCATATTGTCCTCAAATGAAGATAAATAATTCAAACATACTATTAAATATAGAAGGATGGGTTCTATAAAATTCATTTACCCGTGATGATAAAAAGCCAGAAATGCAATTCTAGATGGTCTGCCATTAAATGCTAAATATACAAATTCAGATCAATACTATTTATTAAACAGTACCAATATTTATTCTCTTAGATTATAATACAGCTAGTAAAATTGGCGCGTTAAAGAGAACAAGGATATTATATTCGTAAGTAGGGTTATTTTGAAGACCAATGTTTGACATATCCATAGATGTAGTATCTTTAAAATACCACGTGTGCAAGGAGATCACCTCTCAAACAAATGACAATCGTTATGACTGTCTTATTCACTACGTTGCATTATAAACCTTAGTAATTTTCTTATGAATTGTGCACTATACACTATGCACTATTAATTATTACGTTATGAGTTATGCATGAATATAAACTAAGCCTAATTAAATACATTGAGTTATGTTTAGGTATTCTAGTCACATGTATTATCATGTATTTGGCAAACAGATTTAACCACTCTTTCAAATCTAGACATTTCAGCACTGATATAGGGGGAAAAAGTGGGGTGGGTGACTAGGCTACTTGGTAGTTCTTGTTTTTCTTTAGTAGAAAGGATTTGTGGAGTTTTAATAGTGTTCTTTTAGTTTTTGTTTTACATTAATGACCTATTAGTCATTGTGATTTTTTATAATTATACATCAAAGAATCCCAAAACTCAGGAGTGAGATTTCACCATTTCAAGATGATTTAGAAAAAAAAAGGTAAAATAAAATATATTTTCATATAATTTACTTAATCAGTGGCGCACCCAGTCATTTACTTTCGGGGGAGGCATTCAATTAAGGCTGTAGCAAGAATTAAATTTTGATGGAGAGAGCGAGTTAGTGGTTGCACAGCCTCCTAAGAAGGCCGAGAATATTTATAGATATTAAATGCTTTTATAAATCATTTGAAGTAGTTTTATAGTAATTAAGAGATTTAAATAATGCAAATGGTAACGAAGCTATTATTTATATGTTTTTTTCAATTGTTAATTTTGTGTGTAATGGTAAACTTTTTGAATATTAGGCTTAAGTCTGAAGCCTGGTCTTAAAATGTAGCATATACATTTGACACATCTTCAATGCTAAATATTTAGTTATACTTAATATTATTTAAATTTATATTAACATTATTTGGGGTGTTGGGGAAAGACGGAGGGTGGGTCAAATGACCTGTTTGCACCTTTCCCCTTGGGTGCACCACACCACTGCTTACGGCAAAAGATATGTGTAAATATCTTAGCAATAAACCAATGACGTAGCGATAGAGTATTAATAGTCCGAGATAATCTCCCCCTTGTTATTCAGAGCTTACGCATCTAAATAGCTTCTGGAGCACAAATTATCAAGTTGGGAGACTCGTATGTTTCCAAGCAGCTTGTGTGAGATAAGTTAGGCTTTAAGAAATAGT
The DNA here is from genome assembly GCA_039000515.1 of Timema cristinae. Classification (NCBI taxonomy): domain Eukaryota; kingdom Metazoa; phylum Arthropoda; class Insecta; order Phasmatodea; family Timematidae; genus Timema; species Timema cristinae. Next base: position 87,347,068 of record JBCFYV010011172.1, read on the forward strand.
TTTAGTTGCAACATGAATTGGACAATCCACCTGATTCCCTCTCACCAAGATCTGATGGACGCTTGATCGATGTACCACTTCATTTTACTCTTATTATGATTGTTTGCTTTGAATATTGATAACAGTGTGCTTTTAATGACACTAGGCTAATTGAATAGGATCTGTCTCTCTTATGCATTCAGAAATGTGCCAATACCACTTTTAGCCCAGACATTAATATTTACTTAAATTTATAACCATGCAGATATCACTACAATTTGAGGACCGCCTATGTGGTCTAGATGTCATAGGTTCTGCTACGGACCCAGAGGTCCCGGGTTTGATTCCCGGTGCGTCCAGATTATCTGGGAAGCAGTGGGTCTGGAACGGGTTAGATTCAGCCTAGGGTGGATAATAATAATAATAATAATAATAATAAAGTAGTAGTAGTAGTGGCTCCAGTATAGAAAGCCGATCATAATGGCTGGAGTCATCGTTGTGCTGACCATATGACACCCTCTATCTGCAAGAGTTGGCACTAATTCACCAAACAGTTTGGTAGCCACTTGGTAGTTATAGCCTGAATGCGGACTGACACCATGGCGTTACTTTTATTACATTTTGAGTGGATGGTAATCATCGTTATGGATAAATAAAAGAAGAGAGAATATGGGAGTGGGGGAGGAGGGCTAAAACTTTCCTAAGATAGCATACAGTTAAAGGGAAATAATAAATGTTCGATAATCACTGTTCTATAGGGACACATCTTCAAATATATCCCTTGAAATAATCCCTTGACGTTCCTGGACAACGGTGGTTGAGGGTCCTCGGCCCCCAAATCTCCCCTGCAACTTTTATAGTACAGCATACCTATTAATTTTTCTCAGAATACGCCACTGCTGTATTTCTATAATATCTTAATGATTTAATAAATGAATAGCCCATATGAAAAACCTGTTTGCTCCACCTGAAAGAATGTTCGGATAATCGCAAAAAAAAACTTATAACAACTAACCTGGAAATGATAAATTATAGAAAATTTAGCAACAATTAAAGAAAATGTATTCTGTTTAACTAACAAAAGCTGTTTAATATCACTCCAATATCAATGTAATTATTTTTATTTTAAGTTTTAATTTTAACAGGTTTTGCAACTGTGCAGTGTAAATAACATGTTTTGAGTTTGTATGGTTGGCCATTTGCTTTTAGAATCAAGGTACACAACCTAATATATAGATGGGAATAGGGTTTTTAAATATAAATTTAAATTTAAAAAATATATTTATTAGAACAAAAGACTTAATTAATATATAGAAAAATTAAAGGCTATGAAGGAATATTAGTTGTTATAAGGTCCACCTTTGAAAGAAGAAAATGCGTATAAAAGTCTAACATAAAACAAATTAACGAATCTCCTCATCTCCATCATCTTCTCTTAATTCAAAATCTATTTCTTCTTCTTCCAATTTCATGGCATCAAAGGAACTGGGTTCATTTGCTCAGCATAAACGTTATTGTAAAATAGAAGCCTTGGTTTTTCATACCACTCTTCACCAAAGTGAAGCGTAAAAAGACGTTTAAAGTCTGGGATTTTAGCAGGCTTCAAAGTCTTTTCTTTTGTACCTCAGTAAGCTGAGTGTTTCGAAAAGTCTTTCCTTGTTTGCACAGCGTTTTAGCCTCACCAACTTCAAACTATAAAATTGTTCACCCTGAACCCAGGATAGTTTTTTCAGTTTTACTTAATTTAAAAACAATCTTTTTGGCTTTTTTAAACTGAAAACGCCACTGAGCTGGCTTTTTCAATACTTCATCTAAAGCAAGTTTCCATTCGCACACTTTACAATCTGTACCTAGGTGAAAGATAGTTGAACACTTGTCAAAAACCTGCAGATATTCCTCCGGATTGACAATTATACTTTTGGCCTTGAAATACTCGATCGGGCGGGATAAAAAAATGGCCCACGATCGGGAAGCATATCACAACTTCCTTTACTTGTGGGGGTGCCTCTAGTATCAACCAGTGTGAAAGCATGTATATAACAGTCTTATTTTTATTCTGTCCACCACAGCCATCAGAAAACAAATGGACTGTGGTGATTCGAACACGCTCTAAACCAGATAACTTGTTATGCAATGCGGATGCGATTTTCACAGATCCTTTAGAAAACTGATTTTTTGTCCATACATAGCAAAAAGTGTTTTCTTTGTTTTGATTAGTTGTAGAAATACCCTCACAAATGGTAAAGTTATATAAGTAGAATTGACGTCGGTAATAAATTTCCTCCTGGTTGGGTATTTTCAAAAGTACCAAGTTCTTTTGACAATCATAGCTGAGAACTGTCTCATGGTAATTTCCCTCACGTAGTTTTTCATAAAAATGTATCAGCCCTTTTCTTGTGTACTTTGAGTTGTACTTCCAGTTCCTGTTTTTTCTCTATTTTTTTCTCGTCAGCAATTTTATTCTCTTAACATGTATACGCTGAGCATTTATATGCATCCAGTACGTTAAAACTTATATTAAAATTGTCATTGAAAAAATCTCTTTAAAAAAATATATTCACCATTGAGTTGCACTTTCGGGTAAATGGTTCATGGTACATTTCCCACATCTTTCTTCGAGACCAATCACTATTTAGGTACTGCCTAGTTCTAATTTTCCCCCTACAGTAATGGTTTTGTATGGGTATAAAGTCTTGATCAAGTCCTTGACAGCTTGTCTTTTTAAACTGTATTTTTCAACTTGATGGGCACCTCCACGACTTTAACGTGGAGTCAGACCTTCTTCTAGATATTTTTTACACATCCGTTGCCCTCTGTCTCTACTTTCTTGTAATAGGCCTAAAAATGCAGCAGGGCACACATTTACGTTCCGTTTTACTCCTCCACGCTGTTTAGGTAAAATAAAATTGGTTCTTACCCGTCTTTAACGAGGATTATATCTACCCCGCTGAGCTCAATTTCTCTGCACTGATGACAATGTCACATGCTGGAGGATGATTTTTTTTAAACTGTAAATTGGTGTCTTTGTAGTAATGCTAGTGTATTTTTCTCACATCCTGCTTTGACAGCTCCTGGCATATGAGTATGTTATTTTGTCCATGAACAGTGGCGGCTTGTGTATAGGCACTGTGGAACTGCAGCACACCCTATTTCCACTTTATATTACCGATAACATTTAATATAGTGAGTTCTTTTTTCTTTAATTCTTTATTTATTTTTGTAGTACAATATATATTCCTTAAACTTAATGTCAGTATTTCAGTAGCCATCCCCCAGTTTATGAAAAAGATACAAAAATCTTTGTATGGAACTGTGCACTTCACAGTGACAGTGACGTGGTGTTTGACTGTTGTGCGCATTCGCACATAGGCGGGGGATGGGGAGGAAGGCGGGACTGCCAGGTAGAGAGAGCACTGTTACTCTCATAGTGCCGGCTCTGGCGTGATGGTGGAAGGAAAATTTTTTTTACTCAACGTGTGTTGTGCTTAAAAACCGTGTACCATATTCTTGAATGTGATAAAGTGTAGAAGAGTGTAGAATTATATTATTATTCTACTGCCAGCTATTCTATTTGATTCATTTTTTCGGTTCTTTTTTTTTAACAGAAATCTGTAACCATGACCTTAAATCCCAAGAAATAAGTTCTGTGACTGTAAGTGAACTTCAACCACTTAAGTTTTCACGGCTATCTCTCCATGAGAAAGTTACAGTTAATAAAAGAGGTCGTTCAACACCTGATATTCTAATATCTCAGCCAGGCAAAAGCAACAACAAGAAATATATTTGTAGCTTTAGTTCTGAATGGTACCAACGGAGAAGTTGGCTGTGAAGTAAGAAATGCACTGTTTTGCTTCTCGTTTTTGCTATTTGGAGGTGATGTACCGTGGGCAAAATATGGTCTTAGAAATATAAACAAAATGAAAGAAAAAACTGAAAAAGCATGAAAAGTCAAAGAAGCACGTTGATAATGTTGTTTCACTGTCACTTTTAGGAACCGTAAGTATTAAGGAGAAACTTAGTGAGGCATACAGACTTTCAATCAATGAACATAATATAAAAGTTAAAAAGAACCGTGAAATTTTGTCCAAAATAATAGACTGCACTTACTTATTTGGAAACTTTGAAACGCCCTTACGTTGACATGATGAAAAAGATGATTCAGCTAATCCAGGGGTATTTAGAGGATTAGTAAATTTTGCATCTAAATTAAATTCAGATTTGAAGAATCACTTAGAAACCAGTGAAGTTTTCAAAGGTGTTTCTAAGACCATTCAGAATGAGAAACTTGACTGCCTCCTACAAATATACCATGAGGAGATAAGGACGGAAATTAGAAAAGCTTCCTTTGTAGCTGTCATGGCTGATGACAACAGATGTATCGGAACACACTCAAATGGTCCTTGTTCTACGGTACTTATTGAATGGAGAAATATTTGAGCGTTTTTGGGGATTCTTTATTCCGGAAAATCAAACTGCAGAGGGCATATCAAAACGTATTTTAGAACAATTGGACATAATCCTTCAAGGAAATGGACAAAAACAGACATTTGATGGTGAAAATGTCATGAAAGGCAAAAAAAGCAGGAGTTCAAGCAAAAATAAAAGCAGTTTATAGTAATGCACATTTCATTCACTGTTATGCACATCAACTTAATTTATTAATGAGAAATGCAGCAAGTATTACACGAAACGCAAGATTTTTTTTCTTTAACATTCTGGCTATTCCAACATTCTTTTCAAGATCACCACAACGTGTGTCCATTCTCAAGAAACATGTAGACGTCAGCATTCCACGTCCATCCTCTACAAGGTGGAATTTCAACATACGGACCATAAACAGAGTTCATGAAAATTTGAAACATTTAAAAAACTGCCTTACTGAAATTCAGTCAACATCAAATGCAGATCAAACCATTGCAGAAGCAACAGGAACTTTAAAATACCTGAATGATGATAATTTCAAGTTTTGGTTATAGCTTTTTCGTCAGATTATGCCTTATGTTGAAATAATTTACAACCAAATGCAATCTCGAAAAATTAGTGTGTTCAAAGTTAATGAATATATAACAAATTTCAAAACTGCTATTTTAGAATTGAGAAACTCAAAGTACCGTGTAAATCTTTCAAAGACACTTATGGCAGAAGCTAAGGAAGTGTGTTGATATAATGGACAGATATTCTTCCACTAAACACTTAGTAGCTGCTAAATTGTTCAACAAGAATTATTTCACTAGATTTAAGAATGAACATCCCACAAAATATATAGTACTGACTACTGAAGCTTATCCCATGATTGTAAAAGAAAAGCTTGAAACGGAACTAAAAGTCTTCTATTGTAGGACTGATATTCATGAATATTGCAAATTAATTGAGCTGCTTAAATGTAACTTGGAAAATAATCTAGATTATATTTTTAGTGAAATTACTAAACTGATAAAAATCCTCTTGACAATTCCCATTACCACATCAGAGGCAGAGCACTGTTTTTCAATAATGAAATGTATAACAAATTTTTAAGAAGCACTATGAATTCGGAAAGAATAAATGCGCTTGCAGTACTTTCAATGGAGGAAAATTTCCTCAATTGTCATCCAGAGAGCAAGGAGAAAATTATTGAATTTTTTGAGCAAATTAAAACAAGAATAACGGGTTTTATTTTTTAATGAGTAGATCAAGCTTGAACTGTAACAATTTAAGTTAAAGTACGTAAAAAGTTTGATTTTTTTCTTTGTTAAGACTTTATCAAGTGTCTGAATAAATTTTCTTTTCATACGTGTTTTTTTTTTCCTTTTACACAATTTTAAAACAAAGGCTAAACATTTTCTGGAGCAGCACCCCCACTAATTTTAGCTACGAGCCACCACTATCCATGAACACACGTTGGCATGGAGGGAAAAACTTTAGCTCGGTGTCTGTAACATACAATAATTGGAAATTAATATAAAATGGTTAATAAACTGTAAAAGTATGAGATCCCTATCTCATACTTTTACAGTTTATTAACCATTTTATATTAATTTCTAAGGCTAATGATTTAGTTATGTTAGCTATTGATAGCGGCCACTTTTTTTAGGTTAGGTGTTTGCAAAAGAGCTATAGGCCCTATCTTGTGTTTTATTATAGTTTTATAATATTTTTGGGTTCTTCTTCCTATATTACCAATTTATACTTCTAAGTAGCGTGGGTGTGATAGTAAATGTGAGAAAATACATTAATAACCTTACCTATCCTTCTTTACGACGTTGCGCCTTCTTAACATTTCAGCAGGTATCTCTATAATAACCGTATCATTTGGATTTGCAAAACTTTCATTTTCATGCTCTTCCATTATTTAAAATACTAAATCAAACAACGATTAAAATGAACACTTTATAGTATGAAAGCTACTGCAAGCCTAGGTTAGGAAAAAGTAATGTTTCCTCATATTTTTTATAGCAATATCAGCTGTTTTTCAAGTTAATTCTTAAAAATGCAATGCAGCCAACATTAAACTTTAATATTAATCACAATGACATTAATTTTGAAATGAAAAAAAATTTAAAAAAATGGGTGTGTGAACTTATGTACGCGCGTGAGAAGTTATACTTATATATAATTATTAAAAATAAAATTTAGAAAATAATAAATATATATGACATAATTTGTACTAAATATTATAAGATTCTTAATTTTAAATATTTATTATTGATTATTTAATATTTTAAAAGTAAATGAATAAATTTAATAATAAATTCAAAAATTGAATTTAAGTTTATTCATTTTTTAAATACTTATTATTTTCTTAATTTAATATTGACTTTTCATTTTTATCAAAAAGTTTTCATTAAATTTGTTCATTTATTTTTATAAATATTTATTATTTATTCAATTTAATAATAAATATTAAAAATTAATATTTTAATTTGATGTTCGATTTAAATTTTTATCACAAATTTTTTATTAAATGTTTTATTAATTTTATTTCTTTATTTTGTAAATATTAATAAACCAATAATAAATATTTAACAATAATAATTTAATAATATTTAGTATTAATTATGTTAAATAATAATATTTTAATTTATATCAATAAATAATACATACGGATAGTTAATCTCAATTATATTGGAGCACTTGAAAAAGTCTATAAGCACAATTTTTTTCACTAATATTTACGAATAGTAAATAATATTAATCAAAATATTCCATTTAAATCACTACTGAATATAATTTATTAGCACATATATAATTCGCACTTGTATGAAACTAAAACACGTGTTGTGAATGTAGAAACTAGAAACATGTGGATAAATATTATATATATGAAAACAGTGATCAGAGGCGACGAGCGTACCAACATGCGCGACTAACAGAGGTTCTATTTCTATTTTGTTGGTAGCTTTTTTTTTTCGAGACTTAATGAGCGGTTTAGCTTCAACCTGTTACTTTTGTGTTACAGTGATGCGCGCGCATCTTAAAATTTCACTCTCATCATTTTTTCATAACGCGCCTAAAGAAATATAACTTCAATATGTCCATCAAATATCTGTCAACTGAACAAAAATTAGTTTGCTTTGCATTTGTTTATTCAAAGTGGCCATGCGGCGTTAATCAATTATAACGGCTTTTTCAAATGTAAACATGAAGATGATTTTAACAGGTTTTGAGCCTATATGCTACAACGATTTAACAGGTTTTGCTTTTCTCTTTCATTTTTAAGGCATATAGCTGGTTTCGGAACATGAAACCACGTTAAATTAAAATAAGGAAAACCAACGTATCCATGGATACCAATATTTCGATTTCGACAAATTATGGATTTAACGGTTTTCGCATATGGGCTACTCACATATTTGAATTCTCAAAGTGAATATTAGGATTTCATTGAGATGTGCAAACATTAATTCATGGTAATATGCGGTATAAGAATGTAGTATATTCGATTTTGTTTTGACGTGAATATGTCTTTAAATTCAGAACAGTACTTGGGGGAGGGGGGGGGGGTATGGGATGAAAAGTTGAGTGTAACTAAATAATTCTATAAGGTTTGGCTTAATAATTTATAATTTATAAAGTATTAAGGATGGCCAAACCAAGCTGATATCATTCGATATCTGAGGAAATAAAGATTCGTCATTGACCTTCAGATAGCGTGCAGTGCTACACGGGTGGCAGGTGGCCATTTTGTGTACGATCCACCACGTCTCGGAAACTTCCACCAAGTATAACTTCGCACTTTATCGTAGTATGACGCTCATTTTAGTATCAATCAACAGATCTAATCGAAATCTATTGATTTAATTAATAATACTTAAATTGCATTATAGTATTGGTGAAAATTTAGATTAAAGTTGAAAAATTCAAGAAATTTCTCAATGTCTGCTTATACTCGCCAAAAAGCAATTCAGAAATATTCCGAACATATACAACGAGAACAAACAGCTCATCAACTATCTATTAATAACCCAATATCTGAGTCAGAACGAATAAGAAAGTAACCGGAGCAAAAGGAATTGGAAACGGCACAGCGTATTCCCGTAAAACCCATACGGCTGTGCACCGACACAGCCACGCCCGATTTTTTTCCCCCTTAGAACTAGGTAGTGGTTGTTACTTGTTTGAATCTCGCGTTTTTATCAACAGTTAAGATAAGGAAATTAATTATATTATATATTATAATATAACTTATTTTAAAATACTTCTTGTGCCTTTATATTTTAAATAAATTCTGATGGAAAATTGTAAATTTTATTAAAATATATATACGTATTTATATAGATAGGTTAATTAACTATCTTATTTTTGGAAACCTTCTTATTGGATAAAAAGATAGTATAGTTTAAAAGGAAGACAAAGCTTTTATTTTAGAACTCTCCGAAAAGGGAATTTTACTATAAAGGTGTTGGAAAAGTTCTTTGTGTTTGAATTCAAGAAAATATGTGGAAACCAGCTGTTATCATTTAATCCCCCAGCACCAAACGTCACTGGAGAAAAAATGTTCCCTTTTGTTAGTCTTTACAGTAAAGAAGAAATTCAGTAATTTTTAAGAAGAAAGGCAGGGGACAGGTAATGTTGTGTTAATTCATTGTTGATTCTTTCCGAGACATTTCAAGGAAACTAAAGACAATTTAAATAGTTAAATAAGGTATTTGGTTAATCCAATGTAATCACAAAATTTTACAATTTTTTCTATAATTATTATTAAAACCAACACATTTTGTTGTTGTTTAAATTATATATATATATATATTATATATATATATATATATATATATATATATATATATATATATATATATATATATATATATATATATATATATAGCGTGTCAATCATGTAAAGTTGACAACTACACAATTTGGCTACGTAAAAACACGAAATTATAATAAGTATATTGGCAAAATCCAAAGAAGATAATTAGATTTGAGATATTTAGTAATAATATCCTTTAAAACCTACTTTTAGCGACTGGATGGACTCGGATATGATCAGCATACTTTCAATAGAAAATACTACAAAGGATTTTAATAATACAAATCTGCATAAAAAATACTAAACTTATAATAGTCGAATCCAAAGAAGATAGCTAAAGCTGATACATTCAGGAATAATATGCTTCAAGACTTACCGTGGCTGGATGGATCGGATACCGCCAACATGCCTTCTAGCAAAATATTCAACGAGTATGGCGACAGGGTGCTTCCAACCACATCCGCTCACTACATCACCTGACATGAAAAAGAACTCAACTAAGCTAGGCTCGCTCCCACGACCCTCGAGCGCCACTGTTGTGGCGGCGTGTCTTAGAACCTCCTCTTTACTTCACCCCTCAAGCTTCAGTCCCTCCTATCACCACCTATGTTTTTACGTTTTTTCTATATTTTTTTGTTCCGTTCTAGTCAGAGAAAGGGTATAAAATAAGTGACTCTCGGATTCACGTCATGGTATTTTATCACATCGCATCGTCGAAGAAGGAACCTCTGCTATCATACTCTACTCTCTCTAGGAACCGGTGGCAATGTAGTATTGGGCGTGGTTTTCACCGCCACGCCACCGAGGAGAATTCTCTCCGATTTCCTAATAAGTTCACCTGACTTATGGGTCTAGTTTAAAGAATAGAAATGGCTTATTTAGTCCTTCTGACTTTTTGTTTCTCAGAATTGTGTCCTTCAGACTTAGTACAGTCGAGGCGACTATTATGTTTATTTCAATTTCTTGTTTCAGTCAAAGTGACTAGATTTTGGTTTTGTGTTCTTACGTAGGAGCCGTTAGCTCCAGATGTAATAAGGACTTAGTCCAAATGGTTGCTATTCTCTACGAGCACTATATTTCCCTTTTTAGTCCTTAAGACTACTCACTTGTTTTTATGGCTACAACCATGTTGTTTATCCTTTTTCTTGGACCTAGTTGGGTCAATGTATTGAATCATTCTTGTTGCCACACTTCGCGTGTGGTATTAGCTTGGGTAGTAGAGCCTGGAACTCCACTTGTCTCCATATGGGGTCCGCGCAGATAATAGCTTTTTTCTCTTTGCCCGTTTTTGGCACCTATTAACTGAGTATTAGTTTTGTATGAATTAAATTAGTGTTGTACCCCAGGGAGTGGGTCATTAAATACAAGTACTATTGAATGCTCGGGCAGTACCAATAGGGAAAGGACCAGCCATAGTACTATTTTGTGTTGACACCTGTATGTTAGACATCTACCAATGTAATCAACTAACCTTTCTATTACTTTTCACTATACAATGTCTCTTAAGGATTTTTTCTTAAGTCCCGATCAAGCAAGCTAGCTTAAATTATAAATGTGTATATAATACTATATGTATATGATTTCCAGTTAACTGTTGTTTCTAATTACCTCACAGTATTTCTTTTAGAATCACCTCACTATAGCCTGGCGTCAGTCCAGCTGTTTTGTTATTGATCATTGCTCGTCAAGCCTACTGCATTTGATCTTGTCGCCTAAAACTATTGTTTACCCGTGTCACGATAAAATGTAATTGATTTGCCCCTGAAAAGTATGTGAAAGCATTGACAATAATATCATCTTAATTTTATAAACGTATCTTATTTCATTTAAATTATATAGTATATTAAATGGCGCTTAAAGCACTTCTTCTTCTAAGAAGGCAAAAGCCACTGAACAGTGACGTCACGCACGTGACATTAGTCAAGTCAGGTTGACAATATATATTTCAAATAATAACTTCCTCTTCTCGAAGGTTCGAATAGAGATTTTTAAATGTAACTTGAGTCAGTTTCCGGCTCTCGAAGCTTCTAGTGACACAGAGATGTTTTTGTCTTGTATTTTGTTTTTCTTAACTAAACCTTCTCGAAGCTTCCATGAGCAATGGATATATACGAGGGATGGTGCAATGTAAGGGCAGTTGGTGTCCAGAACTGACATAACTCACTTGGGCACTTGGCGTCTAGCAACACCTGTCCGCGCTCATACAATAGGCCGCGTATATATTTCAACGACATGATCTATTTTCTCATTAAATAAACAGAGATTCAGAAATAAAAAACATGTCAAAATAATAAGTGTTTATTAATTATAACTCTTTAATTGGCGCTCGATCACGGGGCTATAAATACCAATTAACTCACAAAATCAAAAAACCGGACCGATTTAATTAGTGCTCGACCACGGGGCAGTTACCAGCTAATTAAACGGTGTAACTTCAATCGACGCTCAACGTGTCGAACCAGAACACTTCAATTGGCGTCCATCGCGGTGCAGTAAAATATCAGAACATCACAATTGGCGCACAACGTCGCGGCCCAGTAATATACAAGAACCTTTCAATTGGCGCACAACGTAGGGACCCGTATTCAAGAACGTCTCAACGACAAGACAGTATTAAATATATACCACAACATCTATGTTTGAAATTGTGGTACGAGCACACTTGGTGGAAATTATAGTATTAGATGACCACAATGACCACACATGTGGATAGTATATCCTACTGCGCCCCAATATATATACAAGCAAATTCAAATCTTTAGAGGCAATTTTATTTACATTTACTGAAAGTATCACCCCTATGTGGGGTCATTGTGGGTACCTTACTTCTTCTATGGCATTAGGAACTCGAAAGTCCATTGCCCCACTTACAAAAGTACGCCGTCTATCCTTATATTTTGCTAGTTCTATCTAGTTTACTGCATTACACCCTATCTCTTTTCGGTACATTCTAATGTTATCCTCCCATCTGAATCTATGTCTTCTCAATGGTATCTTCCCATTAAGTGTACCAGTCAATATCCTAAACACGGCTCTAGATTATTCTATTCTCAGTACGAGTCCTGTACACAGTAAAACCCGCCTCGGTGGCGTAGTTGGCTAACGCGCTAGTCGTGTTGAGTTCGACCACCGAGGACGGAGAGATCGAGGTTCGAATCTCGGTCAGGTGAACTGAGGGTGGTTTTTCCTAAATGGTTTTCCACTTTCCTTCCACGCAAATGCGGGTTCACTTCCTCTAATTCAACCTTCCCAATTCCTAATCTATTAGCGTAATTAGTACTCAAAGCCTATAACCCGAACGGGTAGTAAGACGCAGTGCTAAATATTATTATTATTATTATTATTATTATTATTACACAGTAAAATGTGAGATTTTACTATTCTAACAATGCTTTTATGAGTACAAAATATGTAAGTCATCATTATGTGACACCCTCCACTTCCGAGTATCTTTATTAGTTTTCGGACCAAATATCTTCTTAAGAGCCTTCATTGTTAATACTTAGTATTATAATCTCCACCGAGTGTGCTCCTGCCGAAAAATTCAAATCTAGAGGTTGTGGCCAGGGGCGAGGCGCTAAGACGATGGGGGTTGGTGGAGCTCAATGGAATAAGGGGGCCCGCGAAATGGAACCTTAAATTACTATAAATTTGGTGGAAATAATGGTAGTAAATAACTTGTGTCCTGACTATTGACCATTTAGATAGTTGTATATGTTTATCATAAAGTGTTGTGAATTATAACTAAGCGATAGCATTATTTCAATTATTCCCTTTGGTTTTAATTATCGCAAACTTTTTTTTAATCTTCATTCAGTAAGCTGACTGACTGATGACGTTGCCAACACAAAACCTATGCTAAAACAGCATTATAAGATGTGATTACTAAATTACTAATTATTTAGGACTATTAATTATTTCTTATAATTTTATTGAGGTGTTAGATGACATGGAAAAGTGGGGCTCGAAAATAAATCTTACGAGGGGGCCCAAGCTTAATTTGGTACGCCACTGCCAGTGTAGTAAAGAGATCACTGGGCCCATCCTATGAAAATAATACTGTTGACTTTATCGTTAAACACTACCAATCTTATATGTCCTCTTCGACGTAGGTGCAATAGGTGTATGTGTATTATATTTGTGCCAGGCCTCCACCGTGGTTCGGATTCCACGTTAAACTGTAGGTCCTTCATTTCATCTCACAATCACCCTACCATTACACATTAGCGTAAGTGCGTATAACCTGAACGGGTAGTAAGACGCGGTGCTAATAATAATAATATTATATTTGCTTCAGATGTGATCACCTCTCTAGAAGTAATAAGTCGATTTTAAAGGAATAAGAGACAAATATTAGATAATACTATTCATTTGACTGCATGTGATACACAAAGGAAATAAAATCAAATCAAAATAAACACTTTTGTTGTTATTTTAAGTATTTGAGTTAAATTAACTGATATACAATATTTTAATATGAATGTCACAAGATAATTCATAAGGTTTAAAAAACTAAAATATATTTGGTCCTTGAGCAGAACGATAGGTGGATATCGCTTTAATCTCATTTAACAATTTTATTTAATGGCAAACTGTGATAGTACATTAAAGTATAATTTACAAGAATGCTAGTTAGCTTTAACAAGTTAACTGCTAAGGACTAGTTTATACGGACTACAATCACAGCCGAGTAAATCTGCGCATGCGCGTTGGGATCCGTCTTAAATACCGAAATAAATTGTTTATAATTAGATTTTATTTTGTGATTGGCTATATTCTTGTTAAATATCAAAACCCATGTATAATTAAAGGAAGCACGAAAATTATATTAAAATTGCTTACTTTGTTTACATTCAGAATACTAGTATCTACAATTGTTTTGCATTTTCAGGCTAATTTATTTCAAGTTTGATCGTGTTATAAATATTTTATTGTGATTGTACTACATTTTAAGTATATACTTGAAGTTTTCTCAACAAAATTGTTTTTTTATTTTATTTTATTAATGAACTGATTGATTGGCCCCTGTTGGAGACGATTTTCTTTTGATGTTTTCGATTGGGCGTAGTATCTGGCTATCTCATTGGTTGGAACGATCACGTTAATAAGGATTTGGACTATGAAATCGTGATTGGAATTTCGGGAGGACTAGGACCATAGATAAGAGAGTACACTTGGACCACGGAGTAGGCCTACGAACTAGCCTGTGTAGATTAAAATGTACCAAATTTTTTTTTTAATGTAAACAAGTTAAGTCATGTTGTAAATATGCATATTTAGGGTACCCGTCATTTGGCCTAAAAGGCATTTGGCCTAAAGTGTAGGCTAAACGCCTTTAGGCCAAATGCCTTTAGGCCAAATGCCTTTTAGGCCAAATGCCTTTAGGCCAAATGCCTTTTAGGCCAAATGACTTTAGGCCAAATGACTTTAGGCCAAACGCCTTTTAGGCCAAACGACTTTTTGTAAAGTTAATTTTTAGACCATTTATTAAAATATGTTTTGCTGTCTCCGGAAACATTCGTTATGATTTGTAGTGATGCTAATAGATGGCGAGGTGTGTTGTGTTTAGTTAAATAGTATATACTACCGTTTCAAAATATATAAGTCTTTTCTCAATTTACTACTTCACAAGGTATAGCAGCACGTCCATTAACCTGTAGTACCACTTTTGTATGTTGAACTTTTTACATTGCCAAGGTTTTGTACTAATTTTGACAAGCCATCTTGTTAATGTGGGGAGTGCCAGGCCACCACCGTGGTTCGGATTCCACGTTAAACTATAGGTCCTTCATTTCATCTCACAATCACCCTACCATTACACATTAGCGTAAGTGCGTATAACCCGAACGGGTAGTAAGACGTGGTGCTAATAATAATAATTTTTGTACTGTTTTGTACCAGAAATAAAAAGTTTTGTACCCGTACCGTTTTTTATTAATTAGCACATACATGTGGTCACACCATTTTAATAATTTTGTTTTATTTTGAATTTTGAATATATTTTTTTTAAGTGCCAAAGTATATTTTATCAGTCTTTCTAAGTATATTTGTTTATTAATTTTGCTAAATGAATTAATCAATCATTCATTTTTTAATAATCATATTAACTTACTCGAGTTTGCCCACGGCTTCGCTCACATTTAAGTTGGGTAAATTATCTTATTTTAGCAAATCATCTAAACCAGGTTTTCTCAAACTCTATACTCTTGAGCCTTATATGAACATAAAATTAATTGTTAAGACTCTTATTCTTAGAATAAAATAACTTTACGTTAAAATACAAAAATGAGACATTTATTATTTAATTGATTTAATTATTTTCTGATAAGAGCTTTGTAGAAGTTTATAAAAATAGTAAGGTTTAGTAAGATATTAATTAATTTTATTGCTTCATAGGCCAAACAGAATATTAATTTTTTAGTCAATCATAATTTAGGCAAGTCGAAAGAAGTGAGAAATTGGTTCATACCTCATCTGAAATCCCTTCGCGCCTCGCAGTTTGAGAAACCCTGATCTAAACAACCAAAAATACAATTTCAGACACGTTTGAGGCGAAAACTTTGTATGTTGATGAAGCCACAAATTAACTACTACCTATAAGAAGTAAAATCTTTTATATATATATATATATATATGCAGTCTTTGCATCAATATTTGCTCGCTTACGCAGAGACATTGTTGAAATGAACACCAAAAGAAATAGTTTAAATTTACTAACAAAACATGAATTAATTTGAAAGAATCACTCTAGTACTAAGCACCTCAGCTTATCAAATAAATTGTTCTGTTAGTAATTGTTTCTATTGGTTTTTGAAAATTTTCCCTTCTCCTCCCAATCATAATTTCTCTAACTCCCATTTAAACACATAGTTTTAAGAATACTTTCTTTATCTATAATTGTTCTTCTACCTGCCAGCCAAATTTCGATTTTAAACTATAGATAAAAAGTTTTTTATAACTCCCCGCCCCTCCCTTGATTTCATGGAGTTACATTTTAAAATGCTCAGACTTATTAGTTATTTGGAGTGGTGCATTTACGGCATGCCAAAATTCAATTTTTTAACGACACTGCACTGAGATGTAGTAGTTTCTATTAATTTTGTAGAATTTGGATTCCTTATTCCCCAACCCACTTTGAGAAATTTAGAGTCTAATGTTATTTTGGCTATCTGGGATTTGATTTATCTTTATTTATCTGTCAAAATTTTATTTTTTTCCTAATCTCAAAAAGTTTTTTTCTCTATTATACTCCATCACCACTATTTCTCAGAATGCAATTTTAAATAATAATAATAATAATAATAATAATAATAATAATAATAATAATAATTATTATTATTATTATTATTATTATTATTATTATTATTATTATTATTATTATTATTATTATTATTATGTAAATGTCTATTTGTATTGTTTCCCGTACCTAATTAATAAATTTAAATTCTTTACAATACAGAGAAGTAATTAAATATATTAGTTTTTGAAAATGTTGACCTCCAAGCTCCCCTTCCTCCCACCATTACTCAACTCACTGAGAAATTTCAAATTCTAAGATTTATTTGGTCATCTTGATGGGTCCTTCCTTATACTAAGGCTACTAGAGTTGTAGGGAAGGCTCGTTCACTTTACCGGCCAGCATTCAGCTCTGTCCTAACACGCAGTGCTGCTGTAATGTCTGATCGTGACCTAGCCAAGCTTGCTTCTGTTCGGATCATGTGACTTTGTAGTGCAGCACTTTTTTTAAATTATTATTCAGCACCACGTCTTACTACCCGTTCGGGTTATACGCGTTAAGTACTAATTACGCTAATGGATTAGGAATTGGGAAGGTTGAATTAGTGGAAGTGAACCCGCATTTGCGTGGAGGGAGAGTGGAAAACCATTGAGGAAAAACCACCTCCAGTTCACCCGACCGAGATTCAAACCTCGATCTCCCCATCCTCAGCAGTAGATCTCAACACGACTAGCGCGTTAGATATCTACGCCACCGAGGCGGGTGCGCTCGTTACTAACTTCTTATTTATGTCAAGTATACTTCCATAATCAATGTGAATAGTAAATGTTTGTATGTTTATTGTAAGCTTTCTTATTATTTATGCGTGAAGGGTTACGAAAAGTGTCATACCGATACTAAGAAAATGCCGGGTAAGCGTTGTATCGTTGCCGTATGCAATAAAAGTAATCTAAGAGATATGGTGTTATACACCATGACTTCCTTAAAGAATCTGATGTCAGACGAAGATGTATTCCCTTCTGAACGAGATGGAAAATGGAGTCATGATTCATATTTTATTTGCTCAGACATTTTTTCACCTAATGAATATGAACAAGACCTTCAGCCCTAACTGCTGTAATTTCCTTAAAAAAGCAAATTAAAATCGCCCTTATTTGTGATGTCTCCGAAAATGTTATCCAAGGGGAAAATATATCACCCGTGAATCTAGGCATTGTATTAGATTTACGAAACAAATAGTAAGTGATTTCATGGCGGGTAAACATGTCACCCTCAATAGTTTTACTTTATGGAAAAGTCCCCTTCTATAGTGAATTTAATTATTTGTTTAAATAGTTTACTTAACTGCAAGATTTCACATATGCATTTTATAACCTTATTAAACAAATCGATCTTGCTTCATTAATGTGGACAGTAGTCTGGAAGAGAAATCTCCCCATGCAAGGTGGATATAGTTTTATGATATCCGTGCCATCTTAAAACATACTTTAGAAACATTATTTCTAAATTTAATAAATCACGTGGCTGTTTGACACACATAAATATGTTTTGTACAAGAACATAGTTTATTGTAGTACATGAACAAATGTATATAGTACGCAAGTTAATGAAATAATTAAGGTATTTGGTGACGTAAGTGTTACCTTAAATTATGTGTTAACTTTTCAATATAAATTTAATAACCCTCTTGTAAGTAGGCCTATTCATAAACCAATTTGTAGTATAGTGAAAATCTTGAATTAAATCTTATATTAATGTTCAACTGAGTGTGTCAAACTATTATATTTAAAGGGTAATATTAGATTCAGCTACATTTATGTTATATAGTTGGTAATAATATATGCCCCTCTCAAAGTTGGAGATAATATGTGTGTCCTCCACCTATATCCCCACCCGCCCCCCCTCAGTTGGAAATAAAGTTGTCCTTAAGATTGAAGTTCAAATCCCAGCCGGGTGTAACAAGGGTATTTTTCCCTAAAATGGTACCCCACTCTCAATATACGCAAATGTAGGTACATTCAATCTAAAATGTAACATTCCTCATTCCTGGTTCACTAGGGTAAATTGATGTATGTGTACAACTCAAACGGGTAGTAAGTCACAATGGAAAAAAAAAGTATTGTGATGACTATCAAGAGTATCGGCGAAGCTTTATTAGTGTTGGGCGAGGTAGTTTGTAAAAACACTATTTTTAAGGAGTTTTTAGGTGATTGACTCCAAGCCAGTGGAAAATATTTGAAAATGGAATGCCACTAAAAGCTATTTGGGGTCTCCCTTAAGCATTTAGAAATAATAATAGATTGTTTTAGAATCTTTTTGAAGTTTGATGCAAACCATCTTTCAGCTTCAAATTCAAGTATATCAGAGGGAAGTTTAACAAACTGGAGGAAGGCACATTTCGATGGGGGGAGAAAAATTTGGTAATACCCCACCCTATCAACCCTTCCCTCTTTCCCAGTTCACGCTCAATGAGTGACACTCGATATAAAACTAGTGACAGACACACCGTAGAATGTAGATTATTTCCTCAGAGTCTGACAAACTAACTTAAATCTAGAACAAATACAACATCCAGCCCCCTGACAGTTAATTCATCATTGTGAAAGGGAAAAGCACAGTCAACCAATGATACGTTTTTCGGACATTCCGGGAATCGAACCCGGGACCTTTAGCTCAATATACAAACACGCTACCAACTGAGATAAAGTGTCGGACTGTGTATTGAAATCAACATTTAGTACGGTTTATGTGTTGTTAGCAAAATAATTCTATATTACGTGATAAAAAAATTACACCTCTGTACACAAATAAAAAACTGGTACGTTGGTATTAACGCTGTAAGCTACCTGGTCTCATAAGTCATCGCACTCAAAATATAACTTGTTTTTGAGTGACGCGGAGGTCGGGGTGTAGTGTAGTTCTTATATTATATTCATTCAAGTATTAAATTATAAAAGACTTGTGAGATTTAAATGTATTTATTGAATGATCATAATACTAGTGTAAATATTTTTATGAGAGTTCGGCCATTCATTTTTTTCTGGTACAAAGGCTCCTTCGGTCTAAAATGTGAGAACCCCTGGTCTAAGTCAATATATGTTAATATGTTGAATAACACGCTCTGGTAGCTTTGTCAGTTCGAAGTACTTAAGTATTAATTTTAACCGAAATTGGGTGGGGTGCGAGTGAAGTCTCTATAAAGCGAGGTCCTCGGTGTAATAACCCATATCTTGTGTTAAGAGACTTAAAAACTAAAACGAACTTAATTACCAGAATGGTGACTACTAGTTATATACATTTTCTTGTATACAATGTATGGAAGCTACTATGGTTGTGCTTTTTTCAAATGAGAATATAAGTGGCACTTTTAATAAGTGTGTGTTTTGAATATAAAGTCTTAAACCAAGTCTTAAAAAGGATCCTATGTATACGACTCATCTTCTGTGTCTAATGTTTTAGTTATAAAGTAAATAATTTATGTTTGTATTGAAATTATTAGGGGTTATGGGGGAAGGTGCCCCGTTTACTCCACCCATTGAGTGCGCCACTGGTTCTAAGTAAACGCTTAGTGAGAGGTCATTTTATCATAGATATAATTAATTTATAAAATATGATAGTTATTAAAATGGTTTTTATGAACTTATAATGCCCCTTTTTCTCGTCAAGTGAAAAAATCAAAAGTATATCCATTAGCTTTTATTTAATTAAAGGGTACTAAACTTTTAGTTCAAAACCCTTTTAAAAAGGTTTAGATTATATATATAATGTTAATAATGAATACTTTTTGAGCCAGTGTGTTAAAGGAGTCTCTCATTTTATATTATTAAGTCAATATAGTAATTATAGTATTTATCTTAAAAATGTTAAATAAAGTTTAAATGTAATTATAATTATACAAAAATGTACATTTGTTATATTTGAATATGCTGTATTTTCACTGTCTAAAATATGTTTTTCAAGTAAATAGAGTAAGCTCTAGTAGTGTTGTTTTTTCATTGAATCTTCACGCCAGTCAATGCTTTCCACATTTAATAGCAATTAGAAGGTAAGTATGAGGAAGATAGAATTATGAGAAGTACCTTCGTTTGCGTGGAAAAACGGGAAACCATTTAGGAAAAATTACCTTAAGCACACCGTGTAATTGAGCAGGCGCGGTATGCACATTTTTGTCCTCGATTCATTATTTTATAGTAAAAATCTTTCTTTCAAAAATGAAGATGAAATACATATTTAAAAAAAATTAGATATCACTAAACTTTACACAAAACTATACAAATCAATACATTATTTAATCTATATAAAGCAAAGGATGAAGCAAGACAGAGGTACCCGCCAACAACTCGTGAAACTCAAAACAAATTATGTTAGTGGGTTTGAAAAAGAACCAAAGGAAAGTTGCCGGGGAATAATGCATTTTTGTTATGGTTTACTTCAAGGTCGTTTGCTATTATTAGGAATGGAGGGAGGAGAGGACTGCTGCCTAATCCCACCCTTCAAAGTCTCTTGTAGAGTGCGACGAAGAAGAGAGAAAGAGAAGATTTAGCCTGTTTGCCACGTAACTCAAGTTGACCCGCCACATTGCTGAAAAAAACCTTTTTTGTCTAATCGTTTGTGCTCTATTTGTGCTCATATGTGCCCGAACATGAACATTTGTGCTGTGAAACTGGCCAATTTAGAAATATTTAATGTGGTGGGCCAACTTGAGCTCAAGCTAGCCCACCACATATTAAAAAACACAACATAACAACATTTATTTAAGTCAATCCATTGTGCTCCATTTGTGCTCATATGTGCCCGAAAATGAACATTTGAGCTTTAAAATTAGAAAATCTAAAGAACAATTAATGTGGCGGGCTAACTTGAGTCTTCCTTATACCATAACCTGTAGAAAAATTGAATTCAAGCTGGCCCGCCACATTTTTAAATATCAATGTAACAAAATTCTGTTTTCACCATTCGTTTATTTTTCGTTTGTGCTCATATGTGCCCAAAAATGAGTGTTTGTGTTCTATAATTAGAAAATCTAGAAAACAGTTAATGTGGTGGGCTAGCTTGAGCTCTAGTTGGATCGCCTTCATTAAATGTTATCTAAAAGGCCTAGATTCACAGCCCTAACGTTAATTTTCGGGCACATATGAGCACAAACTAAGAACAAACGAATAGTGAATACAGAATTTTGTTACATTAATATTTAAAAATGTGGCTGGCCAGCTTGAACTATATTTTTCTACAGTTTATGATATAGGGAAGGTTCAAGTTAGCCCGCCACATTAAATGCTCTCTAGATTTTCTAATTTTAAAGCACAAATGTTCATTTTCGGGCACATATGAGCACAAATGGAACACAATGGATTGACTTAAATAAATTTGGTTATGTTGTGTTTTTCAATATGTGGCGGGCTAGCTTGAGCTCAAGTTGTCCCACCACATTAAATATTTTCTAAAATGGCCAGTTTAACAGCACAAATGTTCATGTTCGGGCACATATGAGCATAAATAGAGCACAAACGATTAGACAAAAAAAGATTTTTTTTTCGGCGATGTGGCGGGCCAACTTGAGTCACGTCTGTTTGCCTCCAGGCTATAAGAGTGTCACTTTTTGGTGTTGGAGAACACAAGCGATCCTAGCGGTGAGATATTTTTACCAACCAAAGCTCGTCAGATTTATCCCTCTGGCCTCTGCTGCAGCCATTGGCATTTCGGAGGTCCACTTGTTTACATCGTACGTTTTCTTGCCCTAGGAAGTTATCATCCTGTAAAGGCTACCACATTTTGTATTTTTACGTTCTATGAAGACTTAAAAAAAGACCAACGACAATTCCATAAAATCTTTTGTATTTTTTTTCACAAGTTGAAATAATTCCTGAGAATGCTTTGCAAATTACTAGGAGGGAAATTAGTATATAGTTTTTAAACAAAGGACCTGTTGTGTTAACATAGCCCATGTTGTTAATAATATCACCGTAATAAAAATAGTTACACTGTTTGAAAAAAATAACTGTACTAATTTTATATAATAATAGTTATAATAATTCTAACAATAATAATAGAGTTAAGGATCTAGTCAAAACCATAATTTAAGTTTATATATATGACCATTGTAATATTTACTGGCAAAATTTATTTAATGCGTCACTATTATTTATATATTAATTATTAATACAATAGATAAAAAAATATATGTTCATATATATCTCAGTAGCGCTAAACGAAAATCGGGCGTCACTTCAGACAAATTTAAAGTGGGTGGGTTGAATATTGGTTTCCACTTTCATTTTGCCTTTCGGAATAAGTTGTCAAAAGTCCCATAATTTGAATGTACGCATATAATTTTACCGAGCGTAAACGATGCTGAGAATGGGATTTTCGTTAACTTTATGACCGTGAGATATATTAACAAAGAAATAATATCGGAAATCTATAAATAAAATAGGTGATATAGTGTTTTGTGAACTACTGATCTAGTTGTATGTAGGATATGGTCAATGTTTTTAGAAATATTGTAACTACCTTGCATCAGTTGTGCTATCTATATTCAGATGAAACAACTAACAGTACCTCTTACTTTCCGAAGATAACCGAAGATTTTAAATTTACATTTTAGGCCAAATGACTTTAGGCCAACTGCCTTTTAGGCCAAATGCCTTTTAGGCCAACTGCCTTTAGGCCAAATGCCTTTAGGCCAAACGCCTTTTAGGCCAAATGTCTTTTAGGCCAAATGCCTTTAGCCAAACGCCTTTAGGCCAAACGCCTTTTAGGCCAAATGCCTTTTAGGCCAAATGACTTTTGGTTTCATTTTTAGGCCAAATGCCTTTAGGCCAAATGCCTTTTAGGCCAACTGCCGCGTCCCCATATTTAGTCAGATTTTTATTTATTTTAGTGACCTTTTTTTAGCTAGTATTATAATGTTAATCCATGTTTAAAGACTACCTACTTTCTTTAATAGGTGTATTTATATTATTTTGATATTTTTATTGCTTGTATTTGCGTATACTTAAAATCAAACCTTAAAAAAAAGTTACTCCTCAAAGTGTGCTCTAATTTTAAATTGTTACTTATTTGCTATCTACCTGCAATGTTAATATCTACTGAATTTATTAAGAAAACTTTTAATAGAGCTACCGTAGCTGATAGAGTTAACCAAAAGATTCACAACATTTTGTATAGATGTCGTGGCCATTCAGAATTAGAGAGAGGTTGTTTGTCCCGTCAAAACCTTAATGTTATTCATTCATTCAGTCTGCTAGTTCAACTTGATGTTATATGTTACGTTTTGTTAGATGAAATAAATGATATACATACGCGAAGCATAGGCCAATATTACATTTGTTTGGCAAGATGTAAATAATAATTTAACGGTAGAGCAAGTAAATCAAAAAGTGATTAATTTTAAACGGTGATACGCGTTATGAAAATATATGTTTGTATTGTGCTTCTTTAATCAAGGTAAGCTTGAGATCAACAGGTAGATCACATATTTAAAAGCAGGTAACGTAATTAATATTCAAGTTGAGATTTAACGGGTATTTATTACTATAATGTGTAAACCTATACATTTTCTGACACACACTTTTTATTTTTATTTAGTTTTATAACTACACCTCTTGAAAAGGTTTAGTCAGCAAAATAGTTCAATGTTAAAGTGAAGGTTACTATACAGTTATGCAAACTAACTTAAAAACAGCGAATCTTGAATATCTATTTGCACCGATTATATCCAAACAAACTATATAAAAGTATTTTATGGTAAAATTTCAGCTCATTGTAGTTTTTTAGAGAATAAACTTTATATATTGACGTAGTGGAATCGTGTGTGGGTAGATTCCACCTGGCGTAACTGGATCTTGCAAGTTAGTGACACTATGATAAGTACCATAGTGAATCGTAGACTCCCGGCAGAATTTGGTAGGAAAGCAAGAACATCTATGAACTGAGTACAGTGGATTTTTTATATATATATATATATACACACACACACACATACGTGACATAATAATATATGTTAGGTAAGTATTCCAATTAGTTTGGTATTTCTTTTACTCTTTAAGGCTGCGCCAGCCCGTTTGGATGATTTATTTTTAGAATTTTATCTTTGTGGGAAAAATCTACTTTTTAAAATAAACAGTTCAGAGTCTAAAAAGTCGATCTTGGTGGCCATAGGGTGTAAACAGGACCCGGGTTTGTGGGCTCAAACTCAGTCGAGGTTGAAGTATTTTTCTTGAGCGATATTTTTAAGTCCGCAGCACAACTTCCTTTGGAGGGGAAGTAAAACCGTCCGTCGGTCTCATATCGATTGTGGCATGTGAAAGAATCACCTAATCGGCCTCGTGATATAGTGGTCAGAGCCCTTGGCCCAACACCTAGTGGTCCCTGGGTTCGATTCTCGGCTGGTACTGGGGGATTTTTCTCGAAAAGGGGAATTCCCATGGCAACTAGGATATGATTATAGTTTTAAGTTTGGTCAAGATCTTCTTTGGCTCCAACCCGTCATATTTACTTTCATCATCTCATCTCATGTAATGAACCTCCATGAAAAGGATGTAGGCTTATCATTAGTACATTCGTGCGTTCCCAGAGCTATGGCACATATTTAGTATGGCTAATCTTTATGTAAACTCAGCTGCAGATTAAAGTGGCCCATACATGCCATTATTACAAAATCACGAGCGGTGTGAAAATATCTTCCCGGAAAAATTGGTAGGCCTCTCGCACCAGCTCATAGAAATTCGGTTTAGAAGGCAACGAGGGACCACCACACTTCCTGAACTCCCCTAGAATTTCTACCAGATAGCGCAGGCATTACTCACCAGCCAAAGGGCCAAGTGCATACCCACCACTGGATGAATAGAATCCCATCAAACCAACCTTAGGGTCGATGACTTAAAAGAAGTTATAAAAAATATATATTTGTCAATATTTGTATTGTTGTATAAGAAAGTTTTACGCATTTATTAAAGTGGTTAGGGATTAGCAGAAGAAAAAAACTACAGTGGTTTACACAACTGAAAATGCATGTAACCTAAACTAGTCTGAGGCATTGCTAAAAATTTTTTAATTAAAAACTGTGAAAATAACCAGAAGAAATCACAACTATTTCTCTCTCAAAACATACATAATACCGTACGTTAAAGTTAAAATTAAATTCATATGTGTTAAGCTTAGTCTAAAGTTTTTCATTTTTATTACTATTGAAGGTCAGATTAGGTTTATCAAAACTGCTTCGTAATGCCTGAACTTAACATTTTGGTGTGAGATCTAAATATATTGAGTTTGCATTGTAGTTCTGTGTGGTTAGAACTACTTGTTAAGATATTTAAACTAAGACAACCTTTGACTGCAACCTTTTTAAAAGCCCAACTTTGATCCAAAGAATAACTTCTCAGAAAAATGTTATGTGTGGTGTAGTATCTCCTCATTCTTTTCTAAGACCACCTATTTTACACAACTAATTAATGGCAAGCTGGCAATACTTAAATTTTGCCAATAAAAACCAACTTTACTTACCTAACAGCACGGCCTTACCGAGTGGGAGGAAGGGTTCAAGGAAGGGTTCAACCCTTATTTTCAACCTAAAATATTATCAATAACCTAAAGCATTTTTGTATTCCTCCTTCCTGCGTAGTTTATTTATTGAAGTCTTACAAAATGCATAGCTGACACCTTCAATATGAATCATAAAAAAAAAACAAATTTAATTGCTTCAAGAGAGATTTAATGTTAAAAAAAAGGGCTTCTCCCCTTCCACCAATACGTCACCCGGTAGGTTAGTGTTCATGGTTTTACCATTAGTAAACATACATAATAGATAACTTTAGATTCTCAGTAGTAAATTAAAATATTAGTCTCTTTAATTACCACAAAAGCTTCCCAATCAAATAATGACATTCACTCTCGATGTGAAAAGTTAGATAAAACAAGTTAGAGGAGGGGAGGGGTCAGGATTAATGTCTTGGTGCTACAGTAGCCCCATGGCTTCTTTGGTGCTGACTAACAGCTCAAAGCTGACGGCTTTGAAAAGCTATCAGACCAAATTATGTATCCCTACGCCGAACCATATGATCTGCAAAAACATGTGTTTAGCAGCTGTCACTTCTGACAGTCAAAATTTAGGTATATACCTAAATGTTTACTGTCAGAAGTCAGCTGTGAGCTGTCAGTCAGCACCAAAGAAGCCGTGGGCTTACTGTACTTCGGGAAGAGGATAGTAAAAACGGGCAAAATAAGGCGTCACGTGGCTTATGGATGGCCCCTAGTAAAGTAATATTTTATAGTGTTTTTTTTCTTACGTTCACAGCCTCTTAATACCCTTCAGGGATATCCGCATATTTACACCAACAGATTAGAATTAATGATGGTAATATTAGGATGAAACGCACCCGCATTGGCATGAAGGGAGAGTGGTAAACCATTCTAATAAAAATACTAATACACTGAGCCGAGATTGTATACATGACCTCCCCATCACAAGCACACCATAAAGTTGAGACTAACGCCTTTGTCAACATGCCCACCGGTATGATCAAGAAACACAAGTATTAATTAAAACTAATATGTAATCGAGTACTCATGCTTTCTACAATAATTTAAGGTGCTAATAAACTTCCTCGTCCTGTTCCCCTATGCTAGAAAGTTTGTCTCAGTCATTATTGGCAAGGCCGTAGCTAGCCGATAATTTCAGGGGGGGGGGGGCCTTGGTGGGTACATCCTTCAATTGCTGGAGGCTAGAAAAAATTCTAACTGATAAACAGTTCTAGAAGCTATCTGAAATGTTTAATGGCAACATAGGTCCCTAACTGCCGGACGCTAGAAATAAATATAAATATTAAACACCTCTAGAAGCTCTCTGAAGTGCTTTTTATGGTAACACAGCCCCCTAATTTGTACTTGTGCCTTTATTTTGATATTGTTTGAACCATAAACAAAGCCATATATATTTTTTCATTAAATGTTGATGGGTGTTAGAACCCCCCTTCTACCCGCCGACTACGGCCTTGATTACTGGCACTAGAGCGTGTGTGTGAGGCGGGCGTCGCAGTGGCCCGTGTGACGCATGGGTGCAGCAGGACAAACCTTGGGACTGTGTTCTCTCTCTCTCTCTCTTTAGAGAAGAGATGAGAGAATAGCTGGAAACTAGACTCCATTCACGGAAGGAATTATTCTCTGAAAGGTCCTTTTTCCTACCAATATCCTATTATATAATAGATTTTTGGTAGGGGAAAAGGCCTTTCAGAAAATAATTCCTACGCTGAACAGACTTTAGAAATGCGGTCAAAGAGACGCGCAGTTAGACAGACAGTGGGTGTACTTGTGCTGCTAACAAGGCGCGATCCTAGTCTTGAAACTTACTTCGAATACCGATGGCTTCACGTGGGAACGAGGGATTCCAAGTTCATTATAACAAATACATATTAGCCTCTCTTACAGTAAAATGCCCTAAAATACCCAACAGTTTTGTATTGTATATATTTCAATGTGCTATCACCTGCTCTGCTCGAGGAGATTATAGAAAATTACTTTGGAACATTGATATTTAAATTGTAAAATATTGTCTTGTAAACTTAAATTGTAATTATTTTTAAACTTAAATAACAAACAAACAAAAAAAAAATGTATTTTTTTTAGGTATCGAAGAGAGAGGGGGTACCGATGTAACAAAGTAAATAAATCAAGGGTGACCTGGTGGTCTAGGGGTAAGGTTTCGGACTTCTGTGCTGGGGTCTGGGGTTCGATCCTCGGTCCCGGCACAGATTTATCTGATTACCAAACCTTTCTTTCACCTCTGACATCTTGTGAATGTGGGGAATGCCAGGTCTCCACCGTGGTTCGGATTCCACGTTAAACTGTAGGTCCTCCATTTCATCTCACAATCACCCTACCACTACACATTAGCGTAAGTGCGTATAACCCGAACGGTAGTAAGACGCGGTGCTAATAATAATAATAATAATAATAGTAATAATAGTAATAATAGTAATAATAGTAATAATAATAAATCAAACATTATTTCCCTCTTGCAACAATAAAGTGTTCTAAAACATAATCTGGGTTGTAATAGATGCTAGGAATTCTATAAGACTCCAATAAGCACCGAGCCTAAACGTTGACGAGAAATAAAAAGTTATATTACTTTAATTCATACTTTTAGAGCGGAGTGAGGGGTATAGGATTGGCACCCCCTAAATAACCCTTTCTTTATGACCTTTACTTAAATATTTGTAAAGCGTTGGTATCAAAATAGCTACGGTGCATATTATTGAAACAGTGCGGTCACGCACCTGGCAAATCGGGAATACACAAGAGATTTTTTGTCTGAAAAAAAAACCCCACCAAAATAATTTTACATAGAACTAAAAACTATTATTTTTTTTTTGCATTGGGACATTTTACTGCAATAATGAAATATTAGGTCTTTGAATCGAAGCACGTTGATTTGAACATGTCTTCTACTCTTTACCCCCTCTTGAAATTTTGGGTAATGTATCGACTGCATTTAT
The DNA here is from genome assembly GCA_039000515.1 of Timema cristinae. Lineage (NCBI taxonomy): Eukaryota > Metazoa > Arthropoda > Insecta > Phasmatodea > Timematidae > Timema > Timema cristinae. The sequence continues at coordinate 87,376,010 of JBCFYV010011172.1, forward strand.
TTCCTCATTCAAGGTCAAATAATCCTCTTCTAAGTACCAAATTACATTACTTCACGTTTATTACTTGTATGTAAAACTCTCTCAAGTGTCTGTAAATATTTGAATCTCTTAAGGAAATTATCTAAAACACGAGATAAAAATACACAGAATAAAAAAAAGTCAGTGAGACTCCAATAAAAACACAATTTAATTAGATAAATTCGATTTTTTTTATATCTTTCATTTATCTAATATCCTACTGACTGCTTGTAAATGTTATCGGTAATGCTTGGCTGTAAGGAGTTTTTACTAAAATTAAAGCAAATGTTTGTTCATTTAATCCACAAATAACCAACTTTTTTCGAGCAAAATATTGAATGTTTGCGAATTTGTCAAAATCATAGAATTGTAAAATATACATATCTCTTCGTGACGCTGAAATTATCAGAGTTTTGGATTAAATTCACTCGTTGTGTTGAATAAAAATTGTATTTTTTTATTATTACTTAGCACCGCGTCTTACTATCCGTTCGGGTTATATGCTTAAGTACTAATTACGCTTATATATTGGGAATTGTGAAGGTTGAATTTAGAGGAAGTGAACCCTCATTTGCGTGGAGGGAGAGTGAAAATTTTTAGGAAAAGCCACTCCCAGTTCACCCGACCGAGATTTGAACCTCGATCTCCCCGTCCTCGGTGGTCTAGCTCAACAGACTAGCGCGTTAGCTAACTACGCCACCGAGGCGGGTAATAGAAATTGTAGGTCAATATTTCATAAGAATCATATATTTTTTTAACTCTGGTCTTTTTAACACTTTTTTTTTCATAGTTAGATGGGTATAGCTTGCGGGCCGCACAAAAATACGTGCGTGACGTGCCGTGCCGTGCCGTGCCGTGCCGCAATTTGTTCGGATAAACTATTAAACTTCACCCTCCATGATCAGAATCAAGCACTTTAACGCACACCCAACCGTTCTTGTTTAATCTATCTATCTATCCATTAGCCTTAGGCCACGTGACAAACGTAGCGGGTACTTAATGAGCGGCAGAAGTGTTGATCAATGTTTTATTATAGGACATTTTTATCACATTATAGTTGAAAAAAACAACTTGGCAAAACCAAAAGTGCACATCAATTATATATTTTGTTGCTTTTATTTGTCTAGAAATACATTTTTGAATCCATCTTTTTTTAACACTGCGTCTTACTACCCGTTCGGGTTATTACGCCAAGTACTAATTACACTAATGTTTTCGGGGTCAGGAAGGTTTAATTTATAGGAAGTGCATCCGCATTCGCGTGGAAGGAGAGTGAAAAACCATTTATGTAAAACTACCCTCAAGTATACCCGACCGGGATCGAACCTCTATCTCCCCGTTTTCGGCAGACTAGTCTAACACAATATTAGATTGTTAGACCATACGGTCACCGAAGCAGGTAAGATAAATCTTATTTCTGGTTATTCCCTTAGGACTAATTTCTTTAGGGGTTCTTTTCTGATAATAGACGAAGTAAATACAAAAAGATTGATCTCGATTGAGATTACAACCTGTAGAGTGTTTAGATATTATATGTACACACATCTTAAAAACCAACGAACAACTGAACAATACTTTTTTTTTTACGTTTTTCGATTTTAAGATTAATTTCACTCGGAACAAAATTTTCATGTGTATATAAGTTGGTCTTCTCCTTCAAAGCATGTAAAGTTAAAATATTTGTTGCGACAGCAATTCCCGCAGTTAAACTCATTTTACTGACTCACATAGGCGAAAAGGGACTTAGACTCCCCATGATCAATGCTGGATCGTACGTAGTGTCAGTTGTGTGCAATTAACTACAATCATTATAGAAACGCTTAACGTTTCGTTCAATAGATGGCGGTAGCCAATTCCAGATATTTCAAAGGTTTGGTACAAAGGCCTATCGGGCTTGCTTCTCTTACAAGGAAGGGCCAAACTTTTCCCCGCTCTCTAATACAGCAGCAATCGATATGCCTTATCAACGAGAGTTACACGGGGGGTAGATAACAAGCTACAATGACACCAACTGTCTTGAGGAATATTACCTAGCCTCGGATTCTGATGGTCTAATTTTCATAACAAGAATCTTATTTGACAGCTAGAAATGCTACGAGATCTACTCTCGTATTCGTACAAGTCATGTAATCTAATCGCTGCCACTTTTGATAGAAAATATCAATATCAATGCTTATGAAATTACACTATTAAAAAAGGAAATGATATCTATGTTGACTACAAATAGAAGTGTTTATATTTTCTAAAAAGTTCAGCCAACATTGGCTAAAGGTCACTCTATTTATTTATCTTCAGCTGTCAACATCAAACACAATCTTGTTTGACGATTTTTTTTTTTATATCACGTTTCTCTACCCGTCAGACTTATCCGCGCTTATTTCCACGAATGGGGTATGGCTGAGGAAGGTAGAAAATTGCCTGGAGAGAGAGTGGGGAACCAAACATAGAAAAGAACACCTTGAGTACACCCGCGTGGGATTCGAAATCCAAACTCTCCGCCACGATCAAACCTGACTAAAGCTGGGGTTTCCTCGGGTAGCGGTGCGGTAATTTAGCGGCCGTAATATAGCGTTAGCCATCTTCTGTGTGGCGGCCGTTCCGTGACGGTGGCCAGCTTATGTAAACCTAGCCCTTGTATGTCGTCGTGACGGTGTGAAAAGTATGAATTTGTAATTTGAAAATGGATGATCTTGATTTGGCATTACTAGTATTTTTGGAAGATGAAGAGTCATCAGAAGACGACAACAAGAAACTTTCTGAGGAAAGGAAAATTTATAAAAGCCGTGCTACAGAAGGTGCATATGAAATTTTAGTGCGTCGTCATCTGCACTGCAATCAAGAAAAATTTAGGGGATATTTTCGTTAAACACAAGTGTTTTTTGATTATGTACTGAATTACATAGAAGACATAACTTCAAAGCCATACAACAGAAATAAGAAGCCAATATCCGCAGAGCAAAAATCTATTAATATTTCGTCTTCTTCGTTACTCCAATTTTGACTCATTTTTAGTGAAAAGTTCACCGCACGACTTCAAAAAACGGTACCAAATTGTTTGTGGCCGTAATGACGGCCGTGATACAAATGGCAGCACCGCTATTTGGCATGACGGTGGCAGTCAACGCTATCTAGGAAACCACGCTCGATTGTTTGTACGGACAACGTTTTTGTGATGTCATTCAACGTCATATTACGGCCGCTTGATTGCGGCGCCGCTACCCGAGGAAACCCCAGCTTAAACGAGTTAGACACCTTAACCCGTCTACCTATTAATGAGGGTCTATCTACTCACATGTATTCATAAGCCGAGCCATGCATTGTGTAGTTGTGAATGTCTGAAACTCTACGAGGGGGAGGGCTGGTTGGGAATAATGTCAATTAGAGATTAAAAAATTGAATTAAATGTATAGCTTTTTACTTTTTAAATAAGTCGTAAATCTGCTATTAAAATTGATCCTATACTTTCAACGCATGTATTGTATTTAATATTTTAAGGTTTTATAAAAATTAAAAGCTATCTTAGGGAAGGAGGGTTAAAATACCTCAAATACCCCTTCCAGGCTATTATGGTGATCCCACTATAGCGCGGCAAGTAATAGTTGCATGTGTGTATCGCCCCGGGATGTTAACAGAACAGTTCGAATTGAATTAAAAAGCAGGATGTCCTTAGCGCTAATGATCTCAAATGCGCTAACAGCCACCAAAACACCGTCTCAAATTAATAGCACAATTAATATCTTGTCCCAGCGACTAATAGGAAGGATCTTATTTCTAACCAGAGAGTTTGATATCAGTATCTTCTCTCTCTGCAGGAGAGAGACGCGGCATTAGGCCTAAAGTCAGTTGGCCTAAAAGTCGGTTGGCCTAAAGTAATTTGACCTAAAAGTCATTTGGCCTAATGTCGTTTAGTCTAAAGTCAATTGGTCTAAACTTTAGGCCTAGCTATTGTAGGATTCTGGTGAAAATATTTTTTTTTTAAATAAAATACTTTTTTTCCAGTCAACATTTATGACATTTTACCTTAATAGTAAGTAACACGCTACTATTTATCCGACACCTTAGTTCAGTCGGTGGAGTCTCTATCTACTAAGCTTAGGGTCCCGGGTTCGATTCCCGACATGGCCGAAAAATGTATTATTGATGAAATGTGGGTCTAACCTTTCACAGTGATAAATTAACGGGCAGGGACTGGATGTTGTGCTGTCCTAGTCTTAAGTGAGATTATAAAAGGTATATGAAGCTGCCACCACCGTGGTTCGGATTCCACGTTAAACTGTAGGTCCTTCATTTCATCGCACAATCACCCTAACCATTACACATTAGCGTTAGTGCGTATAACCCGAACGGGTAGTAAGACGCGGTGCTAATAATAATAATAATAATAATAATAATAATAATATATGAAGCTATGACAGGCCTAGCAAGCCGGTAGTGGGAAATATATGACGAGTAAAAAACAAGCTGGAAACAATGAATGTAAAAAAAATAATGTATTACTATTTAATATATTGATATTATGTATCAAAAGTGATAGGTACAAACTACATACTATCCTTAAATATAAGAAGGTTACAAGGCAAAAAGGAAGAAAGTCAAATTACACACATTTAAGGGCAACTTTTATAGTCAAAGTTCCACACCAAACACTTTTTTTTAATACATTCTGACAGTAAAAAAAATGTGCGCCAATCTAAATCGAAGTGGAGCTTCTTCACGTACGATTTGGAAGCTAAAGAATAAAAAGAGGCTTACATAACTCAAAATAATTTGACGCATCAGTACTCGAGAGGAAACCCGCCTCGGTGGCGTAGTTGGCTAACGCGCTTGTCGTGTTAAGCTCGACTGCTGAGGACGGGGAGATCGAGGTTCGAATCTCGGTCGGGTGAACTGGGGTGGGGGGGTGGGTTCCTAAATGGTTTTCCACTCTACCTCCACGCAAATGCGGGTTCACTTCCTCTAATTAAACCTTCCCAATTCCTAATCCATTAGCGTAATTAGTACTTAAAGCGTATAACCCGAACGGGTAGTAAGACGCGGTGCTAAATATTATTATTATTATTATTATTATTATTATTATATTAATACTCGAGAGGAAGGGGTAGGGGGACATAACATTGATAAAAGTTATTTCCTTACTGTTTTGATATTGGTAATTTGAGGGACCTTTCTATGTGGATAGCGTAAAAAGGCATTTCTTTTGAATACCAAGCTGTAAGCATGATCTTATAATTCATCCCGAACATCTGACACATCTTCAGAGCTCTTTATTATAGTTAGCTTTCTCAGGAAGTGGGTTATTCTATTGGTTTTTATTAATAAACTAGCATAATACCCGTTTAAAAATAAACAGCTTCATTTCTGGTCGTGCAATTTGTCCCACTGGCATTTGTCGGACATTAGTTGGGAATGGGAATCATTATTTAGTGACCCTAAAAATTTGGGAGGCGCATTCCAATTAAAGACTCTATGTTAAATTAAATATGTACTCTATTAAAAGTGTGAAATTGTTCCTCAATTGAAAACGTCTTAATAAAAGTCTTTTTAAATATACTTTTTCGTTTTTGGAGGCCCCCAAGTGAATTTTCTCTCCCCAAGTATCCCCCCGAACTTTTTTGTTAGGGGCTACCTTCCTGCAAAATTTCAGCTTCCTAACTCTTCTGGGAATCGAGATTTTTTCGGCTGGACAGAGAAGCTGGTAGATTGTAATATTTATAATGTAGATAGTATGCATAAGTGCAGACGAAATTTGGAAAAGCTTTCAATCTGTTAAATTTTCACACTAGTCGGGAAATGAGATCAGAGCCAGAGTCCATTCGTCACAATGGTGCTAACTGACACCTAGCAGAAGCATTGAAAACTGTTAAAGAAGAACGCAATTAAAAAAAGTTGTTTGTTGTAAGCGTTTTGATTGCTAAAATTGACACCAAGTCACTATATGGTCTTGCAGTTCATTTTTGTCGAGTGGATACATTAGAGTAGCTCTGGTATCTTTTGCTGTCACTAACCTACACTTCTACCGTAGATGAAGTATAGCTTTCCGTGTCTTTTGAGGGTTAAAACTTACAGCTCTGGGTGTAGCTTTGTTTATTTTTACAGTCCTTATGTTGTTACTCTTTAAAACCCCTAATAATACATTTTTTTAAATAATGATCAACAATGATGATATTTTCTAGACTCGCATCAATTACTAACAGGCGGTCAAAAGCCTCAGGCTCGTCTTGTCTGGTTTGTTAGTGACGGGGAAGTCGGGTGTTTTGAGGGTGTGTTTGATCAATTCCCACTTTCGCTCCACGCAAATATGGGTGCAATTACTCTACATCTCACTTTCCTCATCCCCACATCATTGTACATAAGCGGATATCCTTGAAAGACAGAAAGACACGGATTTCGGATTAGAAAGAGATGAAGAAGAAGGGTCAGTCCTATCTTCACAGCTACGCTAAGTACACACTTAATTTATATTTTATGCACTGATTCAAGTTTGGTTTAGGAAGGCATACTAACATATATATATATATATAATATATATATATATAATTACTATGTAAATAATTTTGGGTCATACACCCTTAAATCCTAAATACGCCATTGATTGCCTAAAGGTTCACTTATTACTCAGATATTAAATCGATCAAACATTAAGGTTATACTATCGTAACAATTTTTAAAGAACCCGCTTCGGTGGTCGTGCGGTTTAATGCGCTACTCTCGTGTTGGACTAGACTGCCGAAGATGGGAAGGTCAGGTTTCGATCCCAGTCGGGTGCACTGAGAGTAGTTTTCCCTAAATGGCTTTCCACTCTCCTTTCACGCAAATTTGGGCGCATTTATACTAAGTTAATACTTCCTAATTCCTAGCCCATCAATTTAATTAGTACATAGGTGTATAACCCGAACGAGTAGTATGGCGCTGTGCTAAAAAAAATATAAATAGAAGAGTTAGCAAATAAATATGGAATAACTAACATTAACAAAGATTATTGCTCTTTTTTTTTAAGGACGAGTAAGGTAGAATTTAGAGATGTGACCTTATCTACGTGGGGAGATGGGGGTGGAGATAATTTATAAGTAAACTATTTTGGTGCACCCGTCCGGGATTCGAACCTCGGCTTCTCAGTTGTCAGAAAACCAGACTCGATTATAATGACCCATTGTTCACGTGCCGCGGGTTTCCTCATCAGTCCAATTTAATAAGAAGAGCCTCGGCGGACATTTAGAAAAGTTACTATATCTACTGCCATGTTTCCATACTGCAGCAGACACTTTTAAAACATAATAGCACTAATAAATTAATTAAATCTTATCAATGTTAACGGCAAAAAAAAAAGTGTGTGTTTTATATAATGCCCTTCCTTAAAAATTGGATTGTAGTGACTGTTCCGCCAGTGTTTGCTTGTTGAATTGCAGTCATCTGAAACTTTTCGTCAGTGGTCTCAAACTGAATTTATTCAAAGAACCAGATTCACAAACTCAGGGCCACAGCTTACACAAAGATGTGGCTTCCATTTATTGTGTATTTTTGTCTTTGCAGCGCGTATTTACTACTTGTCCGAGCTATGCACATTCTAATCACTGGATAAGAGATGAGAGATACAATTTAGAAGAAACGTAACCACATTTGTGTGAAGTAAAATGTGGGAAACTATCTATGAAAACCCACCTGTGTACATTTGGCTGGAATTCGAACCCTTAACCTCCCTGACACCGACAGACTAGACTAGAAGAACCTGACGTTTAATCCGCGTGCCCACAAAGTAAGGTACATACTACCTTATTTATGCTATGTATATAAAATCATTTAAGTGCATTTAAAATTATTACAAAATTTATATTTGCCCAGATGTAAATGTGGGTTAGAGAAACACTCGTAACAGTATTTATTAAATTATGTAAATAACCCACACTCAAGAATTTAAAGTGATGAAAATATACAGTACATTTAGCAATAGTTATAGGTGAGTTTATTATTAATTATTATTAAAAAATTAAATTATGCACGCAATAAAATAAAATTAATTTTTGTGTGTGCATGCATGACTGGCTACAAGCTGGATAGTAATATATAAAAGTATCGCAGGCAATGGGTCGATCCGATGTGTCTTGCGGGTCGTGAGTATGGGACCCCTGCTTTTGGTAGACGCAATTCTATATCACTCTGGAAAGTTTGAAGCTGTGAAAGTTGAAATGCGCTTATTGACGTGGATGAAATATCATCCTAACCTGACCTTTCCCCGTCATCGATTCTCGAGGTGAGAGCGATTAACAGGATGACTATCTCTGACTTACATCTCACTCAAGTTACTTTTTCCCGTCATCGACACTACTTGTTTATACTTGCGTCTTTGCGCAAATAAATACGTAACTCAAATAAAATAATCATGTATTTATTTTAAAATAATTGGGTAAAGAAGTCACTTTCATCTTATTTAGACTGTTGATGATGAGCACAGGGTTTGATTCCTTTACGAATGTATTGGGGTATGTTCTAAATAGTTTTCCACTCTCACTCACCACAGATGTGGATACATTTCCTATCAATCTTTATTTATCATTCCTACTACTTTAATATGAATATGTGCAGAGCCCGGCAGGGTAGTAAGACGCGAAGCACGGGTAGGGGGAAGGGGGTTTATCCCTCATCACTACAATGATTGGTATCCGGCCCCGTGGTGTAATGGTCAGTGCACCTGGTTGGGGTCCCGGGCTCGATTCCCGGCTGGTACCTTGAGTATTTTTCTTTTATGTGGAACTAGATAGCTGTTGCCCGCGGCTTTGCTCGCGTGGAAGTTGATTATATACAAATATGAAAATATACATATGTATTTACAGATTAATTTAAAATATTACGTTACGTTGATGACCATAACTTGACCTCAGATCAAAAATAATGCAAGTCCGATACAAACTTTCATCCCCTTTTTCATCCCTTATTAAATAAAATTTCCAAAATTCCTGAAACACGTATTTATTTGTTTTACGTCAATAACCGAAATACAAAATTTTGTTTATGTAACTTTCAAAATGACGGACTTTCATACATATTATCATCCCCTATTTTGACCCCTTTGGGGTGGAATTTTCTAAAATCCTTTCTTAGTGGGTGCCTACATAACAAAATGAATATACAGTCCGAATTTCATGCTTGTAGCCTTGATAGTTTGCGCTCGGCGATGATGAATCAGTCAGTCAGTCAGGACATGTTATTTTATAAGTATAGATTATCATAAAGGACACCCGAGGTTGGTAAATTAGGCTTAAGTTAGTTTTAAGACTCCCACTGACCCACACCTCCATACTCAGTATTATCTTATCATCGCATTGCGTGTAGACAACCTCCATAGGTGTTATTTACCTTTTATTACTCGCGGCCCCCTAAATATCCTAAAATATTTTCGCACCCCTGGTTTAACTAGCATAATAATCATTTATTTTAAAGCAGGGTCTTTATTTACTGATTATAACAACATACGAATAAAAAAACATAAATTAACTTACCTAAATGTATTTAATGGGACCTCTGCTCTTGAACACTTTCCACTAATTTGTCTATTATGGTTTCAATTGTATTACCTAATGCTATTCGCATACAGGAGTCGATTTGGAGTCGATTTCGCTGATTCGTTTTAATATTTACCATGCGGAAAAATTCCTTTTAACATAAATAAGTAGAAACAAAGGGCAGCAAATTTTGAATAGTGATGGTAAAAAGATTGTGATTATTTGTATAATCCGTGATTTCTATTATCTGTGCTACCCTTACCACGGAAAATCGAGAGTTTACTTTATTTACATGCTTACGATCATCGAATTCTTTCTTCCAAAACGTAAAATTTAAGATGCTTGACTTCATTAATAAGCAAATAACATTTTAAATTATTGTTTAGAAGCTTCCAAAAACCTCCCCCCCCCCCCGCCCCCCCCCCCCCCCCCCCGGTTAAGAATCGCTGCCTGGACAACACACTGTGCCACCAGATCGGCGAATAGTCTACATACAGGCGAACGAACTGGATGTCATGTCCCTCCCGGTCAGTAATAATCTCATATGCTTGAGAAAAAAGGTGTTATTTATTATCTAAGTTCTGATTTATTTAATGGACGCAACTTATTGTGAGTATTTTTTTACGTAGTCGAACTGAAATCAGATACTGAGGAAACATTTGGCACGGCACGGTACTGAGGGTGGTTTTCTAAAATGGTTTTACACTCTAATTCCACGCAAATGTGGGTACACTTCCTCTAAATATAACCTTCCTAATCCCTAAAACCATTAGCGTAATTAGTACATAAACATATAACCCGAACGGGTAGTAAGGCTGTGGTGCTGAAAATAAATAATATAGTCAATATTTTATTATTATTATTATTATTATTATATTATTAGCACCGCGTCTTACTACCCATTCGGGTTATACGCACTTACGCTAATGTGTAATGGTAGGGTGATTGTGAGATGAAATGGAGGACCTACAGTTTAACGTGGAATCCGAACCACGGTGGAGGCCTGGAATTCAATATAGTCAATTAACTTTGTAATATGTTCTTTTCTCTTGTATGGCTGTAAAAATACACATTCCTGAGCGAGACACTGCAACTAAGCTGGAGAGAGCTGCGTTGGGAGGTGATAGCTTCTTTTTTTCTGAAGCATAAATTTGTAAATCAATCTTATACTTAGCAGAACACAAGAGTTTAGTTGTAAGAGGCTTTTCATTGCGTGGATATTTTTAGTTTCCTTTTGCAAAAATGTGTGTTTGATTTATTCGTGTGCGCTTATAACTAAGTATTATTTAAATATTTAGGTATTTTAAATGTGTGGGCATGGTTGATCTGTCAAGAAGTTCTCGACCGAGTATAAGGGGGAGGTGAAATGATAACTTGTGTGGGTTCGTGATTGACGTTAGACTTGGCTTTCAGAAGGTTTATTATTAACACTACTATATCTACTACAAATGTGATGTTAAAAGTGAAGTTAGAATGAAGAACTTGGAGAATATAAAGAAGCGAATGACAGGACGAGGTGTTATGAGGTTTACTGACTGCTAGGCGATCTCTGCACGGCCGTTGAACCTGGTTCTTTGGGTTCGAGTGGCAGCCCCGACTGGTACTTGATGAACCCAATGACTTAGCCCGCATGTCCCCGTGGCAGACAGCGTGACCTCATAGATTATGGTCTTCTGTAATAAGCCGCGAGGGGCTTTAAAACCTCCCATTTCAACCGGGCCGCCGGCCTGGTTTCTAGCTAAGAAATTTTGACACTACCTTTTAGGTCAGCTCCTGTAGTTTATTTGTTTATCAAATCATCATAACAACCTCGTAACACTCGTTATGTAATTCGCCACTCACAATATACCATGTTTACACAAACATGCCTTCCAATTGAGGCCGTGTGGTTACAATTTTAAGTAATATTTTTGGATATTATGGTCATTTTTGAATTTTTGAAGCGTTTATATTGATTCATAGACAATTAGCAGAGTAAGTAAAAATGTATATAATTAGTTGTTAGTTTAACACAATATTTATTAAACAAGAAATTAGTGGTTTCGGTTTAAATAAGGTGCACCCGCATTCATGTGAGTAGGGGATGTAAAACACACACTGATAAATTATAGTTTCCAGTAATCTGTTTGTGGTTTAAATAGACCTAACATTTTCTTTGAAACAGAAGCTTCAGTTGTCGGTTGTCTCTGGGTGGTTTATATAGATAGACTTTTTATGTCTTGAAGTAGGAAAGTCGTAGAAGCGCCCGACGTGCCAACTTTCCCATTCATTTCCCAACCCCTCCAACATCCTGGCTCACATCTGCGAGCACTAAATAAACAAAAAAGACTGCTTTGACTGACAGGAGTTGGACTCCAAACGGACCAACATCCCTAGAGGTTCACAATAAAACTTTTGATTGATGCTTGGCGCGGCAAGCATTTAATGAGCCTTGCGCACGGGTTATGTACTTATTAGAGAAACTATCATAGATAAATATTATTGGCAACTATCATAAAATAGCCAGTGAAGTAGTTGATAACAAACCTATACGACGCGCATTCCCAGGTTCATTGTTTTCATCCCTTTTTTGTTAATATTCAATGTCACATTTCTTTTTCTTCAGAAAATGGATTGTTTATGTATAAATTAAAAATTTAATGTATATTTATAAATAGTCCTGCATATTTTTCATATTATGAATATATATAAAATGCACTTAATTAAAACCACTTCCTTTAAACCTTTATTAAAAACAAACTGGCTTGAATTTTGTCTACTTTGGTTTGAACTTACTTACTATGGATTCTCAAGTTCGCCTAAAAACAAGAGCAGAAATGTAATCACTTGACGAGCTTTAAACCAATCACATTATTTCAGCCCCTTATTTAATGTTATTTGTTTATTGAGACTTAAAATAACTTTAGCTTTCCTTTTTCTAGGCGGAATCATCAGTTTGGAAAACTCAATCAAATTTCAAAACCAACCGGCTTTAAACATTGCGCAGAAATATTTCGTTAAATGGAAGGCGCGTGGGCCGTTATTGTTCTTTTTAGATTTGTTCAGCGATACGACACGACAATACTTTGAAACATTAATCGTGACATTGATTTTAAAGATATGTCTATCCACTCGAAAATAAAATATGTCGATAGTCAGATATTACTAGTTTGTATTGCAAAGTATCAATCAATGGCCAACACACATTTCTGCCAGCGTTTGAATTTCTGCTCCACTCAAGCAAATTCTGCTCTCAATTTTCAGTAAACGTGTGAATCAAGCTTTACTCCATGAAATTAGGAACTCGAAAGTTCATTACCACACTCACAAAAGTACGCCACATATCCCTCCCCTACCTTTAGCTAGATCTATCAGTCCCCCTCATTACACTCTATCCTAGCTCTTTCAGGTTCATTCTAATGTTATCCTCCCATCTGCGTCTAGGTATTCCTAATGATCTCTTTCTATTGGATTTAGTTTATTTAGGCTCGTTGCCATAGATTTACCATTTATTAATAAAGCTCAAATAATTTTTACTTATAAGATAATAAATCAATTTTAATGTTTTGTGTGTATAACTTGAACTGTTACTAAGAGCGGTAAAAAAAAGTTTTAATGTTTTATTTTACTTGCTATGCATGAAATGACAATTTTCTGGTGGATTGGCATAAAACCAGCAGTCTTTTCATAGAGTGTACAGTAAGGTCCTTGCAGTTTTGATCATCTGACGTCATCGCTGGAACTGGGCATTGTTTCTCGATGTTTACTACGAAATGTTTACTATTGCTCACAAACATAGGGAAACAAGTTTGCAAACACTGGAAATATAGTGTTTGCAAACAGTTAAGCAAAGATTGTTCCACCTTCAGACATCAATGATGAAACATCGCTTCCCGTCCAGAGTTCAGTTGAGTAAAACAATGGTATTCGGCCTTTTCTGTTTGCGTAACCCAGAAATAATTTTGCCTCAATCTTGTATCCCCAAAACTCAAACCTTACACTTGAGAATTATACCAAGCACGTCCCTGGACTGACTGTTGTTCAAGTGTGTGGGCCACCTCGCCTGTCTGTTCGGTGTCAAAGAGATGCCGTTCTTATGAGTGTGTGCCGATGCTGCACTAGAGTCCTTCTTGCATTCAGAATAATAATATCATGGAGTAATGTTTTCCGCCTACACCGGCAGTATTCTCATCCAGTGTACAGTAGCGTCAGTGTAACAGATCGTGTGACGTCACTACTGGAACTGGGCCAAGAGCTGGCAGTATCCGCATCCAGTGTACAGTAACGTCAATGTAACAGATCGTGTGACGTCACTGCTGGAACTGGGCCAAGAGCTGGCAGTATTCGCATCCGGTGTACAGTAGCGTCAGTGTAACAGATCGTGTGACGTCACTGCTGGAACTGGGCCAAGAGCTGGCAGTATTCGCATCCGGTGTACAGTAGCGTCAGTGTAACAGATCTTGTGACGTCACTGCTGGAACTGGGCCAAGAGCTGGCAGTATTCGCATCCGGTGTACGGTAGCGTTAGTGTAACAGATCTTGTGACGTCACTGCTGGAACTGGGCCAAGAGCTGGCAGTATCCGCATCCAGTGTACAGTAACGTCAATGTAACAGATCGTGTGACGTCACTGCTGGAACTGGGCCAAGAGCTGGCAGTATCCGCATCCAGTGTACAGTAACGTCAATGTAACAGATCGTGTGACGTCACTGCTGGAACTGGGCCAAGAGCTGGCAGTATCCGCATCCGGTGTACGGTAGCGTTAGTGTAACAGATCTTGTGACGTCACTGCTGGAACTGGGCCAAGAGCTGGCAGTATTCGCATCCGGTGTACAGTAGCGTCAGTGTAACAGATCGTGTGACGTCACTGCTGGAACTGGGCCAAGAGCTGGCAGTATTCGCATCCGGTGTACAGTAGCGTCAGTGTAACAGATCTTGTGACGTCACTGCTGGAACTGGGCCAAGAGCTGGCAGTATTCGCATCCGGTGTACGGTAGCGTCAGTGTAACAGATCGTGTGACGTCACTGCTGGAACTGGGCCAAGAGCTGGCAGTATTCGCATCCGGTGTACAGTAGCGTCAGTGTAACAGATCTTGTGACGTCACTGCTGGAACTGGGCCAAGAGCTGGCCGTATTCGCATCCGGTGTACAGTAGCGTCAGTGTAACAGATCTTGTGACGTCACTGCTGGAACTGGGACAAGAGCTGGCCGTATTCGCATCCAGTGTATATTCCATTCACGATAGATTTTTACCTGGATGACAGTTCGAAAATCATATGTTTAGGTTTTGGGTTGCCAACACTTGTAAAAGATCACAGTTTTGTTATAAATGTAAAATCTTTAATTATCTGTTATATATTACATTAAAAATAACGTAAACTTAAGTTTTCTCATACTATTTCATTTTCTTAAATAAGTTCTTTTTATCCAACTCGAAACAATATTTTAAACATAATTAAAAGTACTTCATTTTTGTTTTGGAATGTTACTGATTTTGTGTAATATAGTGCACACATCAATATCTTTTAATACAGGCATCACCCGCCACGGTGGCGTAGTTGGCTAACGCGCTTGTCGTGTTGAGCTCGACTGCTGAGGACGGGGAGATCGAGGTTCGAATCTCGGTCGGGTGAACTGGGGGTGGTTTTTCCTAAATGGTTTTCCACTCTACCTCCACGCAAATGTGGGTTCACTTCCTATAATTCAGCCTTCCCAATTCCTAATCCATTAGAGTAATTAGTACTTAAAGCGTATAACCCGAACGGGTAGTAAGACGCGGTGCTAAGTATTATTATTATTATTATTATTAATACAGGCATCGTATTTACGAGTACTTGGAAAATAGAAAATTGTTGTCATTTTTTTACATACAGTAAATGATTTTATGATTATTTTATCGTATTTTGAAATATTTAACTGAATAAAATATTTTCATCAACTTCGTGTCTGCATCATTGTAAAAAAAACTTGTTTACTCTTATGTTCAATAATATGGTTTAGATTCGTCAGCCGCCATTTTGAATCTATGTTCGTTAGAAGTTTTTGTGAAAGTGGTGTTAATATTTTTTTAAGGGGAATAAAACTATAAATAAACTTTGTGTCCGACCTCAAATAAATATATAAATAATATTGGCCTAAATTACTGTGGTTAACTATAACATTAATATATTACCATCTGTTTTCATTACAGTCATCCAAAGTGATAGATGTCAGGTGTTGGCGTAGTGATATATTAGGGATTAAATTCTCTGATGTCACCGCTGGAAGTGGGCCTTACATCAGTAATAGTTCCATCGTTGTACAGTAAGCTCACTGTAGTTAAGATCGTGTGACACGTCACCTTACATATGGGGGGGAGGGGGAGGAAGAGTAGAAAATGAGCTATATTGTTTAGTAAATGAACTAAATTTTTTTCCTAAACTAGTCTTTTAACCTTCATATAGACATAGTGTGATACCTATGTTGTAATTTCTTTTGCAGGCTATGAGATAAAATGGCGTTACCGAACAGGAAGAATCGAGACTCGGACTGTTGCAGTGTCAACTTTCTCAAATACGTTCTTCAAATATTTAACGTGGTGTTTCTGGTAAGCGTTACCAGGCTACCTTATTTTAACATAGTTTTAAAATGTGTGTAATAACAAAGATTTTAGTCTTGGACCTTTGACTTTGGACCCTAGCTACCTTGGCATTTCATATTATATTACCCGCCTCAGTGGTGTAGTTCGCTTACGCGCTAGATTAGTGTTGAGCTAGACTGCCTAGGAGGGAGAGATCGAGGTTCGAATCTCGCTCGGGTGAACTGAGGGTGGTTTTCTCTAAATGGTTTTCCACTCTCCCTACATCTAATGTGGGTTCACTACCTCTATAATAAACCTTGCCAATTCTTAACCCATTAGTGTAAATAGCACATAAGCGTGTGACCCGAACGTGTAGTTTAGTGACGTCACTGCTCTAATTGCGCTTCACACCAACAGTTTGTTCATCCAGAGAACAGTAGGGCCAGTGTTTCTGAAATCCTATGCCGTCATTGCTTGAGCTGGACCTTACACCAACATATTTCGATTCAGTGAACATTTGGAGCGATGTGGCTGTACCATGTCCATTGTCCTTCTTGTTACAGCTAGCTGGAGGCTGCGTTCTAGGGGTCGGTATATGGACCCTGGCGTCCAAACACTGGCACATCTCTCTGCTCTCCACGGTAACTTACTCCGTGGCGGCGGGGGTCCTGGTCTTTGCAGGCTGTCTCGCTCTCATCGGCGCCGTCACTGGCTGTCTCAGCGTGTGGCGCGAGAACCGCTGTCTTCTGCTCGTGGTGAGTTCAGATCGCTCCTCGTGGCTCACAACGACCGTCCAATTTTCATAGAAAGTACCTTATCTGCCAGCTATTAAAGCCATTAGATCTGATTTCACCTATTCACACGACATATCTGCAGCTTCACTTTTGCTAGATTTATATTAATATTATATATATATATATATATAAATAACACTAAACAAATAGTAAAATGTTCACTTTTACTAGATTTTATCTATATATAAAATAACACTAAACAAATAGTAAAATGTTATCAATGTTGACCTTAATAAAAAAAAAATATTTACTAAAAGGCCCCTCTCATGAAAATTGGACTATAGTTACTATTGGTAAATTAGTGGCGCACCCACTTATTTTGAGAGAAAAGAGGACAGATTATAATGTATCAAAGCGTATTTATCTTAAACTCTTATGAAAACAATTTACACACATTGGCTGCACGCGGCGTTGTTTACTAGTCCACTAGTATGTGATCTTCAACTTGATTGATCCTCGCTTCTCAAATCGCGAGTAGCAGTCTGTACAGTTCAATTTTTTTTAGGAAGGGAGTCTTAGAAATACAAACATTATTTTGTGGCCAACATTTATAACATTTTACTATATTATTCAGGGGTGGACTGGCAGGTTCCATCCGGCCCTGGACTTCAAATATGACAACCTCTGGCTCTAAAATAATTCATAAATACCATTAAATCTCTGTTTTAAGTGGAAGCTGAAGGAGTGAGTTGAAGTATTTATATTTTTATTATTAGTACATTTAAAACCCGAGGTCATTTCAGCAACATTATCACTGATTACGTTGATATTCATTTCACTTAGCACATAAGTTTTTTTTGCCTTCTACCGAAATGAGTAAAAATGCTTCGAAATTGCTAGACAATAGCAGCTAGGAGGGAGTCTATTCTTGATATATTAGTTTGTTAAATGATCCTCCACCTGCTTGATACATGTGTTGATTACAACTCTAGTAACACTCAGTGTTCACCAAACAAATGATTTAACGTTTGGCTTAAGAAATTGTTGACAAATAACATAGGAATAATAAATGGGACGGTTTTGAATTTAATGACATCTTCACAATTGATGTATTCTGGGCATTCTCAGACTTACTAATGGGATTTAAAAAAAATTAAAATGTAATATGAACAATCATATAGTCTCGGTGGTATAATCCACCACTGATCTTTTAGTGTTATTTTATAGGAATCTATAATGTATATCAAACGTAACAGGTGCAGCAGATCACATGACCTGACGTGAAAGTAGTTCTATTAACTTTTATAGATGTCAGACAAGGGCTCATCCTATGAAAATTGTACTGGTAGATAGTTTGGAGCGGGAAAAATAATAGTGACCCGGTATGGCTCATTTTTCAATATTTTATTTGGCTTTCTCCTCGTTAAATCTTCTACTCAGTACTCACAAATCATATCCATAATACTTAATAAAATAATATATAATACTTAATATTTTTTGTGTTTTATAACAATATAATATTTATAGTGTTTTGTAACCAATTCATTTTTGTATGCTACCCCTGTGTTAAGAAATAATATCTCTCTTAGAAACCATATCTACGGTTTTGTGTTGGGCCGCGTAGCGTTTTGCAGTGCAGTCGTAAAGCGACAGTCACAGGGTGCTAGTAAAATCAATGAACTAGCTTCGTGTGAACCCTCAACTAGCAGATAGTTGTACTCACTGGCGAGTGTTTTATTATTATTATTTATTATTAGCACCGCGTCTTACTACCCGTTCGGGTTATACACACTTACGCTAATGTGTAATGGTAGGGTGATTGCGAGATTAAATGGAGGACCTACAGCTTAACGTGGAATCCGAATCACGATGGAGGCCTGGCATTCCACACATTCACAAGTTGTGATTAATACAAGTCTTGTCAGAGGTGAAGGAAGGGTTTGGCAATCAAATAAATCTGTACTGGGACCGAGGATTAAACCCCAGACCCCAGCACAGAAGTTCGACACCTTACCCCTAGACCACCAGGCCAACGTTTTATTAACGGCTACTTAAGTTAAACCTGCTTAAAACTTTACAAGCCCTTAGTCGATGGCACAGCGTCACGTAACCGACTCGCCACTATCAACTAGCGCTCAACTATCTCCGTGTGAACCCCACTAAATAGCGCTAGTGCTACCAGAAATTGAACATTAGCTTCTCAAAACAACGCCACCTTACACTAGTGATGGGCATAATCGAATGATTTTGAGACGTAGTAAAGAGTAGGTAATAATCGGATGTTTACTACTTCTAACTAAAAGTAGTTACTAGTTGCTCGTTTTGCTTTGTGCTAATATTCCCTTCACGCTGCTGTTGGATCTCCCAACACGCATTCCTTTTTGTTTGCAGCTTATCAACATTTTTCTATTGGGTTCTGTATTTAGTTCCTTTTGCCAGTGTCAAAGACCAAAGTACAGCCACAACAAAATACTATACAGTGAACGCTTTAGTCACACGATTAGTAATAAAATAAAGAACATACGTTTCCCTTTGTGTTTAAAAGAGTCGAAATAATTGACCCTTTAATATTTCATAAACACAACAAAAATATATAAGCTTACAATCCTATTTATATATCGGGTAAGTGATAAAATACTTCCGATTTGAATACTTAAATCAATTATATGCCTCCTGAAAGCTTCACTTAGAATCAAACACACACTAATTTATTTCAGTGAATAAAATTATAATACGATCTGAATATTACGGCCGGGAAATTTTTTATTAAATACATAAAAATTATATAGGGTACTTATCTACTTAATAAATTTAAGTCAAGTTTTTAAAAAATAACTCTCAAACAGTTCGTGATATATGCGTTTGGTTAGTTAGGATGGTAAAATTTAAAGGGAATGAAAAAGAACAATCTACGTAGTAATGTAACGAAATAATCAAATCATTTTGTAATTTTCATTCGAATTATTTTTGTCTTATATTCGATTGTAAACTGTACAACCACTTAAACTATGTATTAAAAATCATTCGAAAGCGTAAGGTCGATTAATGTGTAGCAATGGGGACTATTTATTGAAAATGAACCTAATAGAAATAAAGACTTGTGTAAAGATAGCCTGGAAACATTTATAATCATAAGGTCGATTTTCCTCAGCACTTTTGGCAAGGGAGTGGTAAGAGAATGAACCGGCTAGCTAGCGTCAAGTCAGCTATTGTTTTCATTCGAATGATTTTGAAAGAATCGATTGAATCGATTCTATTCATCCAATATTGCCCATCACTACCTTACATTCACAGACGACATTTTAACACAACCAACCAGCAAATACTGTTATCGCCGTTACTTGTTACCAAATTGTAAATTAGCTAGCCTCGTGAGACAAGGTCCAACTGTAATTTTTTCTAGACTTACAACAGAAAATGTAAAGATATTTGAGAACTAGAAGTGAGATTTCCTCTTTACTTTGAGATAAGGAGTTTCGTAGTTAGTATAAGCTTAGACAGAATAGAAAGGTAGTTCCAGAAAACGACACGGACGGTTGTGTTTTTAATCCATGTGGCCTGACAGCGATTGATACTTTCTCGCTGATCAAGGTGGCCACCGAACAAATTTTGTCTAACACTCCCACGCAGCTGCATCACACTTCTTAAATGTCCACTCCACTTCTTCCCTCTGTATCCTCCAAGGTCAGACGGAACACGGTAGATAGATAGATAGATAGATAGATCATACATATCCTCCCAGAGGTGGTGCACTGGTAATATCCCGGTGGGTTGGTTTACTCAATTTGCTGAGCGCCTACAAACCACTTCTAACTTTATCAGCTACACTAAGAGTGAGTGAAAGAGCACTCTCCAAACTTGGAAATATCACAATTACACTTTGCATCACGTTAGCATTTTACAGTAATAACTAACTTGTCTA
The DNA here is from genome assembly GCA_039000515.1 of Timema cristinae. Taxonomy (NCBI): domain Eukaryota; kingdom Metazoa; phylum Arthropoda; class Insecta; order Phasmatodea; family Timematidae; genus Timema; species Timema cristinae. Next base: position 87,396,718 of record JBCFYV010011172.1, read on the forward strand.
TTGCAGGATTTTGGAAGAAAGACACATTTAGAAAACACGAACACATTTTTTTAACGGTAAACAGTGATAATAATGTATTGATAATAACTATAAAAAGTGACAAATTTCTCATCGATATTGTGGCTGAAAAGATCCCTGGATTATAATTAATGTTGTTGATACTGTAATCATGTTTGGTGAGTCCTGTTCTAATTTAGGTTTTTCAAATGATAAATACTTTGATAGTAGGCTATATAAAACCTTGCATGCAGTATTTTATAGGACAGAACGCGAGTCATATTAATTAAGGGGTGCTGGTGAGGGTTGCTATATTAGTTGTCCCGAGTCACTTGAACCCTGTCGGTCCACCCCTGTATCGGCCCATTATTTTGTCCTTTCGTTAAATGTGGGGTCAAAAATATGTTGAGCCCATAAATTGTGGTGACTTGTTACAATCTGTGGATACATGAGTAGACTCCCTGGTTAAGATAACACTGGGATGCTTTGTACAGTCTGACCACCATAGAAAGTTATTCATAGAAGTAATAAAGATGTGAAGGTGACCTGGCGGTCCAAGGATAAGGTGTCAGACTTCTGTGATGGGGTCCGGGGTTCAATCCTCGGTCCTGACACAGATTTATCTGATTGCCAAACCCTTCCTTCACCTCTAACAAGACATCTTGTGAATGTGGGGAATGCCAGGCCTCCACCGTGGTTCGGATTCCACGTTAAACTGTAGGTCCTTCATTTCATCTCACAATCACCCTACCATTACACATTAGCGTAAGTGCGTATAACCCGAACGGGTAGTAAGACGCGGTGCTAATAATAATAATAATAAGCATAATAATAAAGATGTGTGTCCACTAGTTTTTCTGTTTTGGAAAAATTGTTGGAAAATGTTCATTTATTTTTTCTGCAAAAAAATGTCATATTTAAATGGAACGAATGCAATAGATATCCCAAGTTTTTGAGTTTACATTCAACCTTGGTGGTCTTGGGGTGAAGTTATCGCTTCAGGACCCGATGTTCGTGGGTTTAAACCCAGTTGGAGTCGTCGGATGTTTTTTGAGCGATAAAAATATGTAGCACAACTTACTTTGGAGGAGAAGTAAAGCCGTTGCGTTGGTCTCATATCGATTGTGGCATAGAAATGAACCCTGGAAGGTGTGTGAAAATCTCTTTCCCGGAAAAATTGATTGCTATGCCCTCTCGCTCATAGAAATTCTCTTGTACTGATATAGTCAGTCGGTTCAGAAAGTGCACATTAAATATTGCAAATAAATAAATACAATTTTACATTTCAGTTTAATTTCTCCAAAATACGTTAACACCAGAAAAATTATCAAATGGAATCCAAAACAACAATAATCGCATTTTACAGTTCTCTTGTTGGTTAAAGTATAAAGCGCATAGTGTTTGAATGTATCAATAACATAGGGTCTGCTGTAGACTAGCTATGTTAATACTTTAGTATTATAATCAACGCCTAACGAATACCTCCCCTCCCCCTTTCTCTTATTGCCATTATTTATTTGGATTTCGTATTTGCTAACAAATTTTGCGTTCCCCCTTCATTTGTCACAATACACTACTTAATGGCTTTATGTATATAATATAATGGTCTCTCCACAGGTACCCCCCCCCCCAAATCCAGCTCCCCTCACTTACCTAGCAGGTAGCGAGTCGCTATTGTGGAGAATTTACCATCAAATTTTCATGTCCTGGAGTAGCCGGCATTGACAAAAGGTCACCTCATCTATTTTAAAACAAAGTGAGATCAGAAAAACACATTTCTTGGCGTATTAATCCATGGGAGTAGCTTTGGAAATTTTTTGAACAGGCATAAATTCAGCACCGGTTGACATGTGGACAAAGGCGCCAATCTCGTTTGGTCTGGTTTGTCAATTGAAGGAGAGGTCAAGGTTAGAATTCTGAGTAGGTGTACTTAGGTGGTTTTCCCATCCTCCCTCCACACAAGTGCGGGTAAATTTCTTTTGACTTGTATTTTCCTCGTCCCATTAGTGTTATTTTGAATAAGAGGATATCCCGGGCGGGTAGTAATACGGAACATGGTTTAAAGGGGACAGAAAAATGTTCTTATATCTGCTCTACTATAATTATCTCTCCCGAGGTATCTCACTGGTCTAGCTCGTAGTAATATACATTTATAGTACCTATAAACAAGCCTTTGAGTAGATTCAGAGATTAGGAGAGGAATTTTTTAAAGTTGTTTTTTATTGTGTGACTGTAACCTTCGCAATATGTCAACATGTCACCCAGGGGTGCAGCACGTGCTTCCCCACAGGGTGGCAGATCATACAGGGCTGGCAAGATGTATTATAATTATCAGAGAGATGATCAGACAGGCCCAGAATTGGCAATGTGGTGTAAACAGCAAAGTTCATTATAGGCCCGTACCAGGTAATATATTTGTGAGCGCTTCCAGAAACAATGTAATCCCTTATTCCCATCCGTCGATTGCAATTTTGGCACGGAAGTGTCCTACTTCGTAAAGGTGAAGCAGCGTGGGCGAGTTTTAAGCGGATGACGCGATCAAATATTTTGATATTTTCGCGCGCTGCAAGACTCGACAACTCTTGCTCCAAAGGAAGTATTTTTTTACAACTTATGTTTTAGAACCCACAGGTAGTGTTTATTGTGTGTATTTTGGTTGAGTTAAATTACATCTAGTGTGGGGATTGAGATGTCAGAATTCACTGAATCACTTAAGTAAAAAGTAGACGCGTTTTTTGTGATGTGAAAATAAAAAACTATCATGACCAATTGTTTAAGGATAGAGATTGGTCCCAGCTCTCTGAAAGTTTTGAAGTAACTTTTTTTTTCAAAGCTGTAATGCATTATTTCTACATTTCAATATGTGAATTTAAAAGATATCGGTTTCTTAAATCTAGACTATGAGGTGTATGGAAGAACGGGAATTATTATCACCTTTTATTTTGTAATGATTGTGTTTTTTGTTCATATAAATGGTCAAATTTTAACGTAAGATTCCCTTTCCAAGAAGATAATATTTACTTTGAGATCTTTCTGTTTGTCTTTTGAGTTCACATTTCTTTGACATCATCATTGCTACTGCTCTTATCACTTGGTTCATGACGTATTCGCACACACAGGGCCATCGCGTCAATTCGCTCGCTTTCGTGCCTTCCCGTAAGACATTTTGTAAGGATGGATGGAAGAAAACGCGGCAGATTTTTTTTTTCTGGTGGATTTTAAGCAAAAAACTGTTTTGGACCAGATAAATAAAAGCAGCGGAAAGGCTTAGTGCGCACGCTGCTTAGCATGGATGAGTAAGTTCATCTATCCAACCTTCTGGTTAGGTCACATACTCAATCAAATACATTTGATTTGATGTTCTACAAATCTTAAGCCCAATAGTTTTTTAATATCTGTCAAGATCATCGCAGAATTTGAACAGGAATTTTCGTCTTTCCTTAACAAGTTTATGTTTGGACTACATTATTCCCATGACAAAATACTAGAGCTGGTAAGGTTTCTTATGTGTAGTTATATTTTTCAACACCGGTCTTAATACCTGTTCGGGTTATACGCTTATGTACCTACTAATTACGCTAATGGTGTTAGGGATTAGGAAGGTTATATTATTAAGAAGTGTACTCGTATTTACGTGAAGGGAGAGTGGAAAAAATTTGAAACAAAACTTTTGTACGCCAGACCGGCATTCGAAACCCGATCATCGGCAGTTCAGTCTATTGCGAGAGTGATGCCTTCTTTATCTTGTTTAGTTATTATTATTAGCGCCGCGTCTTACTACCCGTTTAGTTATACGCATTTACGCTAATGTGTAATGGTAGGGTGATTGTGAGATGAAATGGAGGACCTACAGTTTAACGTGAGATCCGAACCACGGTGGAGGCCTGGCATTCCCCACATTCACAAGTTGTGATTAATAACGTCTTGTCAGAGGTGAAGGAAGGGTTTTTCAATCATATACATCTGTGCCGGGACCGAGGTTTGAGCCTTGAACAGCACAGAAATCCAACACTTACCCCTAGACCGCCAGGTCACTTCTATTTAAATCTTTCTTAAATGTGGGTTAAAAAGTAAAAGAGGGTATAGAGTGTGTAAAGGTATGGCTACACGGAGCCGCATAGCATTTTCTAACAATTTTTATATTATTTATAGACTGAGTTATATCACAAAATAAGTTTGTATTTTTATTATTATTTGCATAGGTTTTCACCTATTTGCATAAAATTAATTTAGCTATTAATTACGAAGAATAAAGTTTTAAGTTAGGCTAATAATTAAGAAGACGAATGTTTGTTGTTCAATAAGTGTTGTATATAATATTGTTTATCTTGTACGTAATGTTGGAAATAATGACAGCGTCACACGTGCTACGGCGTGAAAGAAATGCCTACTTTTACAAACGCTGACACAGTGACTGCCAATCACTGTGAATAATCACTGCTCTTTATAAATCAAGGTCATTGTGATCATCGATATCGTAAAACCACTCTTTCGCCCATCCATACAGTGCTTAATGGTTGACATGAAAATAAAGTTCGGAAGCTCCGAACATTTCTGTTGATAGGTGGCTGGCTATACGGTCCGCACCGCACCGCAAAAGTGTGGAGCAATGCTCTTTCGACGATTCGTCCGCGCCGGTGCGGTGTAGACCGTGTAGCCACTTGCATTTGAAAACAAGGATAGCATTCCACTGGGAAAATGTGGCTCTGTGTAGCCGGTCGTTTAGATGACGAATAGTGGTGTGGCGAGGCGAGTTAACATTATGTACCGGCCGGTCCTAGCTCCAATCACCACACACAAAATTATCTACAAAATATTATTCTTGCTTGTAGGCGCTAGACGCGCACACGTATTCGGTACACGTCAAAACTTAAACACCCTTATTACGAGATTTATTACGTGACATGTTTTCAAACGTAACTTTAAACGGCCTATCTCGCACAGCATGGCTCATTTATATTTTTAGTAAAAGTGCGTGTTTTTAAAATTAGTTTTTGTTTCTAAACCCATTAGACCAGGACACAACTTATAGACAAATTTAACACAGGAAAGACAACCTATCCGTGCGCATAGGCCTACAATTGAATTCAACACGCACGGCTGTACCGAAAGTATTATTAGTATTTCTTTATTATTATTTACCCGCGATGTCTGGGCCTATTAACTTAATGGAGTCCTATAAAATTCATAACACCTACAATCGCAATAATGTTTAGAAAAAAAAATTCTTAAAGAGGGTTTAATATACCTAACAATATGTTCCCATCTTCTGTTGGTCGACTTAACCTCGAGTAAACACAGGTGAAAACTCCCCCCCAAAAAATTCCTGTTATGACCCGCAAGGCGAAATCTACTTAGTGGTAGGTGTTTTACGCGAGCGAACTAAAGTTGAAAAATTTGCGAAGAGAAAATATCACACGCAATGTTGGCATGTAAGTGTCCTAGGAAAAGGCGAGGCGGCGCAGGCGAATTCCAAGCGGTCGACGCGATCAAATATTTTTTATATTTTCGCACGAACCGCACGCGGCGGAACTCGACAAATCTTGCTCCAAGCATCCATACCAAGGAAGTATTTTTTTACAACTTCTGTTCTAGAACCCACAGGCAGTGTTTATTATGTGTATTTTGGTTGAGTTAAATTACATCTAGTGTGGGGATTGAGATGTCAGAATTCGCTGAATCGGTGAAGTAAAAAGTAGACTGTTTCTTTGTGATGTGAAAATAAAAAACTACCATAACACCCGCTCTATACATTTTAATATTATGTTAATTAAAAACCTTATCAGATTTATAAATCTAAACAATGAGGTGTATGGAAAAGCGGCAACTATTATACCCTTAAAAAAATGTTAATGATCAAATTCAACGTAAGAATATCTTTCCAAGAGGATAGTGTTTGCTTGAGATCTTTCTTTGCGTTTAGCTTTTGGTAGTTGATTAACAATTAACTGACTCACTTAAGTATCCACATGGTCTATGGCGCTACTTTCACAATAGACTGCCGAAGATGAGAAGATCGGGCTTAGATCCCAGGCGGGTGTAATGAGGGTGATTTTCCTAAATTGTTTTCCACTCTACCTCCACGCAAATTCGAGTACACTTACTCTAAATTCAACCTTCATCATCCCTGAAACATTATTGTAGTTAGTACATAGGCGTATAAAGGAGCGGCTACACGGTCCACATCGCACCGGCGCGGACGAATCGTTGAGAGAGCATTGCTCTGCACTTTTGTGGTGCGGTGCGCGTATAGCCACCTATCAACGGAAATGTTCGGGAGCTTCTGAACTTTGTTTTCGTGCTAACCCCTAAGCACTGTATGGATGAGCGAAATAGTGATTTTACGATATCAGTGATCACAGTGACCTTGATTTTAAAAGAGCAGTGATTTATACCAGTGATTATTCACAGTGATTGGCAGTCACTGTGTCATCACTTGTAAAACTAGGCATTGTTTCCAACATTACGTACAAGATAAACAATATCATATACAACATCTTATTGAACAACAAACATTAGTCTTTATTAGCTAACTTAAAATTTTATTCTTCGTAATTAATAGCGGTGCGGTTCGTTTAGCCAATTGCTAGATAATGCGGTGCTATGCAGTGTAGCCATACCTTAACCCGAATGGTTAGTAAGACGCGGTGCTAATAAAAACAAATAACAATTAACTGAGTCCATGTTTCCTTGGCGACAACATCACGGCTATTGATTTGAATTCTTGTCGTTATCGCTTGCTTCTTGTATTCGCCCACGCAGGACCATCGCGTCATTCACGGCGTACCGCTCGTTTCCATAGATAAGAGCATTACTAGAAGTAGAATGGCAACTCTCTGTATAAGTGCACACTATTAGAGCGCTTAGCGGTAGGCTACAGAATTAACTCACGTAAGCGGGACGTTTGAATTGCTTCATACTATAGTGAGCTATGTATCAGTTTATTCTTGCAACTTATTTAATAATATTTATTATATTTTAGTTATTAAATTTCAAATAATTTATACAAATTAAATTATTATTGAAATAATAACTACAATTACGGGTATTATTCAAAATTAAAGATTTTGTTTATAGGCCCTTCACTATTTTGCTAAAGAGATAACTAAACATGTATATGTTCTGATTATAAAATCCATCTGCAATTAACAGGAGTACGCTGTAAATACTTCTACTTTGCTTTTATGTGTTTTTTAACGTTTTTTTATTTAAATAATGAGGAGAAACCAACCAGTTAGTGTTTACTTGATAAAAATGCAAAATTAGAACTGTCTGCATCATCGGATTGGGAGTTATCCATAAATCACTAAACTAAACGCCCTTTTCTTACTTTTTTAACCCCCGCCCCCGTGCTACCTAACATATCTCACAAGAGTGAATGCTATTATTACACAGGGAAGTTTTGTAATACTAAAAGAGAGATTCAGATTTAATAATTCTTAAAATCCATTTTAAATCCATATTGTAAATTATTTCAGGAAGTATTATTATTTATGGATAGCTGCAAACACACACAGATAAGTACAGGCACATACGTCATACTTTTTAAAGTCATACTACCATCATTTAGAGAGCTATTTAAGTGATCCTATGCATACAACTTTTCTAAATTATATTTGGGATTAATTGGTAAGAATCTAAACTAAAAGCGAATCTTCTAAACTTTTGTCATCCGTGAAATAAATGGACTTTCTTTTATTTAAAATTTTTATAAATAAACAAAGTAACATAAAAAACACGTCAATAGCAGCGCTTAGCGGTGGGCTACAGAAGTTAAATGCTGGTTCAGCTATGTCCTATAGATAGCTCGTTTCGCCTGCTAGCCCCATAGAGATCAATGGCGATCCCACATATATTCAATGTGCTCATCTTCAAATGAGCACCGCCCGGAATTGATTCAAGGTCACCTAGATTTGTAATCGACCACTTTAACCCTAAGCTTCGGGTAAGGGCGTTCTAGGTTGAGTCTAACGTCACAGGCGTTGTCTTTGAAGTCATGACTATGCGGTCTAAGGTGTCAGACTCGCATTAAACTTAAGTGTCTGCTGACGTGGAGGTCAGCCTTTGAATCCAGACCTAATGCCAGATCTCAATAACTCTTGTAACGTTCAAAATATTAATGGTTTTGGAACCCTTACAGTGGTATAGTGTACAGCCAAATAACTAAATAAAGAAGCTTTTAGAGCATCTACCAAGCCAAGGGTACCGTTTTCGATTCTCAACGTTTCTAAAAAATGTATCATTGATAAAATTGGGTGTGTCTACTTGAAGTAAGTTGTTAGGTTGTAATAATAATAATGATAATAATAATACTTAGCACCGCGTCTTACTACCCATTAGGGTTATACGCTTAAGTACTAATTACGCTAATGGGTTAGGAATTGGAAAGGTTGAATATAGAGGTAGCGAACCCGCATTTGCGTGGAGGGAGAGTGGAAAACCATTTAGGAAAAACCTCCCCCAATTTACCCGAGCGAGACTCGAACCTCAATCTCGTCATTGGCAGTCTAGCTCAACACAAAACTAGCGCGTTTGCTAACTACGCCATCGAGGCGGGTGTTAGTTTGTAAGACATGACGTATTAATTTGATATGTCGGTCCAGAAAATGTACGTTTTAAATACAGCAAAAACAGAAACAAAATAAACATATGCTCACTATTAAGCTCATAGCTGCGGAATAAATACGTGATTTTGCTTATGTAGACCTACTGTATAGAAGAAAGTGGTTTTAATAAACTTTTGAGCTAGGTTCTCCTTACAGCGATCCGACTATACACTCCCGCCCCACTGTTTCATTGAACACTCGATTCTCTTCATACGCACATTCAGTTTCTGCTAGTTTATTTGTTCACTATTACAATGTTATGTAGTCACCTCGAAAGAGAGGGCGGCCCTCTGACCTTCCCCTCCTCCTTCCGTCATATGATGAAACTGCGCTGTTGCCTCTTGACTCAGCCTTGTATAAATAGCGCCACCACGTGAGCTACACTTGACCAGCTGGCAACTGCCGGCTAACGTCTGTGTGATATTTTCCCGCGGTTATTTATACTTGTTTATCTCGCGAGCTGGCACGACTGGATGCAAACACATTTGGAGGGGGTGTTCACACTAGGGTTGATAACATTCTAAAAGTAAAATAAGGGACTCTTTAGTGAGTGGTGTCTGCACTGGAATGTAGTTTAAACACACTGGATGCTTCTAGAAACTATTTTGAGTTTTTTTTTTAAATGATGATTGGGATTGTGTTAAAAATTGATTATTGGGAGATATCTATGACCTAAGCACTGAAGATTGCTGTAGGTTCCAAATTTCCTAGTTTCACACGTTGATCCATTGAAGAGTTGCACTGTGGCTAGACATTTACCTATTATAAATAATTGGTGATTTTTGTGACGATTTTGTTAGATTATCATGTTTGTAATAGTAAATATATAAATGATTAAGTTAACAAATACCAATAAAAAACCTTCCAAAAAAGCTTCTAAGTGTAGATAATGGTAAAAAAAAGTCCTGTGGTTTGGGGAGCCTTCCCCCCCCCTCCCTCCGAGCCTAGATCTACTTCTACATATTCATACACAGGGGTGAAGTGGAGCCAGAGTGAAGCGCGGGTGGAGCCGTTCTTTGGTTGATTATCAGATTAAATATAATTCTCCCTTGAAATAATTAGAATTGTTTGTTTTGAAGTGTGGATGCACAAGTATGAAACTTGGTTTTTAAATTAGTTATAGTTACAAAATGTGTGTATATATATATATATCTCAATTAAAACCATAATTAAAGACAAGACTTGAGCAAGCTTGTATTTGCTCTAATTTTGTTTGGATCTTCCCTCCTCCCCTCCTTAATACTAAAATAAAGAGGTCTTGCACTGCTACATTTGAGACTACACCCCTGTTCAGACAGGTCATCTTATTTCCAGCTATCACTTTTGATAGATATTATCAGTAGCACTAATAAGATATTAAAATGTTATAAATGTTGATTGTAAAGAATATATTTGAATTTCCTAAAAGGTTCATCTTACCAATAACCTACTATATTTAAATTTAATTGATTAATTTTAACACAAAGGCTATTTACAATGTTTTTTTACTATAGTACAATTTTCATAGGTGGACATTTTTTATAAAATAAAACTTATTTTTAATCCAAAGTTATTAACATTTTATCATATTACTAGTATTTTATTATAGGTATTGATAATATCTATCAAATGTGACAACTTCAGATAACACAACTTGATATATGATTATGTGAAAGTAAATATACTGACTTTTATTGCTGTTGGGTAAGGTCCTTCCTCTTGAAATTGAGCTATATCCATCCTGGTTGTAATGTTTCCATTAATGGGCTGGGAATAATGAAAGTAGAATTTAGAGGAAATGTTCCCAAATTTGTTTGTAGGGGAGAGGAAAACCATTTAGGGAAAAACCACTCTCAATGCATCCTTCCGGGCTCAAAACACCAACCTCCTGCCACCATCAAACCAGGTCAAATGAGATTTACTTCTTAGCCCGCATGCCTATCATTGTGGATACCAATTACTCATGTATTATAAAATGTTGGGATGAACAAAGTAATGCACCTGGAGAGAGAATGAAAAACCTTTCTCCAATATACCTGACTGATATTTTAACCTGCCTCCTGGGTTGAAATCAGGTTCATCGATCAGCCACATTGGTGCTGACCTAAGTTTTGCTACCAACAAATTGTCCCACTATTTGTTAAATATTGGCTAGAATATTGACATGAACTGATGTGTCTGACTTGTATGTTTTAGTACACATTCCTTTTGCTGTTAATATTCCTGCTGGAGGCGATGGTGGGGATATTGTCCTATGTGTACCAGGAGCAGGTTTACAAGGAGCTGGAACTTAACCTCAACACAACATTCTCGAAGAGCTACAGCGTTGATGCAGATAAGACAACGGCCATTGACCAAATGCAGACACAGGTGAACAAACCACTGATAGAATGTCAACTGCTTATTTTAGGGGTGTCTTTCTTGAATATTTGTTTAGTTACTAAAATTGAGTGTCCTTGACGGCTTGAAGCCTCAGCTTTTGACAATTTCTGAAAGAGACTTGTTCATATTTAATTTGGGAGGAATTAAAGTATTCTCACCTTTTATTATAATAATGATACAGTAATTTATTGTTCGAATCCTGGATTATCACTTTGGGTAGCCCTTATTTATAAAACTCTGGATATTTATATCCCTTAAGTAGCTGGTAAAACAACATTGATCAAACAACTATTGTTTAAAAAACAAAAAAAAAAACAAAAAAAAACAGTAATCCAGGATTTTTATGACGAGTGTAAAGAAGGGGGGAGACTGTTTTTGGGTTTCTAGCCATCTGCTACCCTATGACCCCCATTATTCTGCAAAATTATTATAAAAATGTATATTTTTGTATTCAACCTCAGTGTCTAGACTAGTAGTGTATAAGTCTTATAAAATCCATAACACCGACAACCCCAATTATGTTTTTAATTTTTTTAAACCCTTTTAATTATGTCAATAGAGATTACTTTAGGAAAACTTCTTTTGCTTTTTGAGGTATTGTCTGTTCACGGTAGGAATTGACTTCTGAAAGGCCTTTTTCCCTACCATAAATCTATTATATAGTAGGATATTGGTAGGAAAAAAGACCTTCCAGAGAGTAATTCCTACCGTGAATGGAGTTTACTTTGCTATACATATTTGGAGGAAGGTACAGGAAAGGTGGGTAGAAAAAAGGGGGAGGGGGACAATCACAATATGGCTTTCACAATGAAAAAAAGAAAAGAATTCACACTTTACATTGCTGCCACTGGACAAAGTGCCTTTTAAAGAAAATTGATCGTTACTGTTCAATCCCTCGACCTATGTTTCATTCTATCAGAATTCATCAGGAGTGAGAAACACATTTCACACTCCCTCCTGATGGTTTCCGATAGAATGAAACCTAGGTCGGGGGATTGAGCAGTAACAATTGATTTTCTTGAAGAGCTAACCATTACCTTTGTCCAGTGGCAGCAATGTAAAGTGTAAACTTTAGCCTATTCTTATTTTCATTATAAAAGCCATATTGTGTTTATTCCCTTTTTAATGTTTTATATCCACCTTTTACTTCTTCCAAAAATGTAAATTATCAATAGAGATTTAATGTTTTGAAAATAATCCTTGTCATCTACTGTTAGGGGAGAAAGGTTGGCCTTCACCCTGAGCCACCAGAGGTAAAAACATCCCTCTTCCAAAATTAATTTCTGGTTAGGTCTCTTCAGTGAGCCCTAGTTTTTTTATTTAACTTGTCCCTTCTCAGTTTAAATGCTGCGGCGCAATTCGGTTTGAAGACTGGGAGTACAGCCAGTGGTACAAAAACTTGAAGACATCATCTAACAACAAAGTTCCAGACACATGCTGCAAATCTGTGGCACCTGGTTGTGGAAGGAGAGACCACCCCAGTAACATTCACTACAGTGTAAGTATGGGTGACACTTTCATGTGTCATCAATATGTTCATTTGTGATTAAATACGAGCCATTTGAATCCTTCAGGAGGTTTAATATTTTGACAATTTAGTAGATTCAAAGAAAGATGGCTTTTTCATTATCTTTAACCAATAGGATGTGGTGTATCACAACTTAACCCTAAGCTGAATACAACAAAACTGGCACTGTAACTAAACACATTACTTATATTTAATTTACACTATAATATCTCCTGGCCGAGGTACAATAGGGTCTAGTTTACCTTTCTCACCTCATACATTTCTGAAATACAATTTAAGAACATACTTTTAAGATTCAAAAAAGCAACTTCCATTTTGATCATAACTATACAGTCAACTTCATCAATTGTGCTTCACAAATACCAAGTAAAAAGCTTTGCACTTTTAAGAATGGAAGTATTTAACTCTTAATTTGACTTAGTTATTTTCAATGATATCTTTTTAATATGGGGTGTAAGCATCAATGTTGAGAACATAAATAGAAATCACAGACAAATCTTTTTATTATTTTATTAATACTACTAGTTGCCTACTTCCTCAGCATTATTAATGTTACTACATACTTAAAATTTATCTTAGAAAAGTATTTTTAGATTCCATTCATTTAAAGTTAAAATATCTCCTTTAATTTCTCCCTGGATTTTAGTATTACATTTTTCCTTGATGATCAAGTTAAACAGAAAACAAAATAATACTATATTTAATAGTACAGTACCAGTAACATGGCAGGTTAGGTTCCAAGGCCCCGCTGTAAAGCAGGGCTTAACAATTTTTTAAACTTGAAATGCATATAAAATTCTAATAGCATGTTTATACTATTGTAAGTGTGATATAGTAGGCCTGGTGTAGCGCTTTTAATTTCTTTCAATGCTTTCTTCTTAGCGTTCATGATTGCACTAACGGTTGTGGGAACCAAACCTAGCTTACGGCTTACAGCAGCAAAACACATATCTTCATTTAGTTTAGTAATTTCTAGCTTGTTACTTAGTAAGAGGTTAATGAGTCCTCTTTTTGTATCACTACTACATTTAGAGGTCATTGTAACTAGTAAATAATATTATTCAATACCTGTATTGTATATAAAATAATCCAACGAATTTAAAAAGCTGAGCGCACAAATACTGTAAACATACCTAATTATCGACATAAAATAGTGACCAAAGACATTATGTAACTGCCAGTGAGTGTTCCCAATACTATCCTGAAAGAAGATTTATTATATTAGCATACATCAACTTATTTAAAGACACAATTCACGAGTTTCAAACCTACTAATGATGTTCAAACCTTTTACTGATACCGCTATTTTATTTAACTAAAAAGTAAAAATACATTGATATATTTCATATTCATTCAAAATTAGAAAGCGATTATTAAAAGTGTGTAAGAGAAAGAGAAATAGCCAAAAGTTTCTCTCTCTTACACAATAGTGTGCAAATTACATCTTGAAAATGGCTGTAAGAGCGAGACAGGCGCCAAACATAATGAAGCGTGTCTATAATTGGAAACCGCCGTATTAGCGAAATGCTGTAAAGCGAGGCCATACTGTACTAAATTCATAGAAAATAACCGTTACTCACACTGTTTAAGATGGCAGTCTCACAATACATACCAAAATTTTAAAAAAAACAGCCTATTGATTGCTTACAATTATAAATTCAAATCCCTTGAAATGTGTTACTAAACAAAAAACCTTTTGAGTAGCTGTCTTATTGAAATGGATAAATGGATAGTCAGATTGAAAACTATTTTCCTACATTTTTCATCCTGGATTTAAAGAATAATTTATCTCTGTCAAATGTCATTAAAATTGGTACACACATTTGGCACTTATCACGGAACATACATTGTCTAAAGTGGTTGCCATCTTAAAATATATAACCAGTTCAAAAACCATGTACAATGTTATTCACTCTAGGTTTAAATAGCATATTTTATTAAAATTGGTCCACCCATTTGACATTTATTGCAGAATAAACATCTGGATGGACAGAGAAAAATTCAGAATAGTCAAGCTAAAATAGAACCTTGCTACGCTCGATCGGTTAATTATTTAATATAAAGGTATAATGAAACTAGTAACTTTCTGTCAAGGTAAATACAGTTATTGTGAGTTTTAAAGCCTAAAACAATTATTAAATTGTTTACTTGTGTAGCACATCTCTCTTTCACTTTTTAAGGTATGTTTTGTTACAAATAGATAAAGGTACAAGAAGGATAGATACACATAGAATGGAACATACAAAATATGGCTTTTACAATCTAAAGAACACAGCTCTCACACTCTACATTGCTGCCACTGGACAAAGCGGTGATGACTGCTTTTCCTATTTACCTATGTAGGTCAACACACCACTCCTGCGACAACTCTTCCAAATCATTTGACTAAATTTATTATTTTCACTGAAAATCAAATACCTATTTCATAAGTTAATTAAAATCACTTTATTATGTCCATTACTGGTGTGATTTGCAGCTATCTTTTTTTTAAATACATTATTAATACCATTAAAATAATAATGTAGGTAAATTTGATAAAAATATTGATTGCAACTATGGTTCAAACAGTGCTGTTGAACTATTGTATTGTAAAATTGCACCTTTTATGAGTGTCATTGCCATACATTATGAGGATGTTCTTAATCAACTAACCTTCATCTTTTCATATTATATTTAATTCCAGGGATGCATATATCGCCTGTCTGAAGAAATAGAAGACCACTTGACAATCTTGGGTGCAGTTGGTCTTGGTATCTGCGTGTTACAAATATTTGGGATGGTATTCTCCTGCTGTCTCTACATTAAACTAAAAGATGTCATGGACTATTAGTTGAACCTAGACTGATGGTTGAATCTCTAATTTAAAACAAAGATAACTTTACTGTGTTACTTCCACAGAAAGAAATATGACACCTCGATGTTTGAATCTCAAAATTGTTATTAAAAAAAAACATTTATTTTGTATGGAATGTCCCATTATGTATTAGGGACATGGGCTTGCACAACCCTTAGCTATTTTGAAATGTTTTGTTAACTAAATAATGAATCATTAGGTTATTATTTGATCTTGTATGCCACATTCAAAAAGCCATCCATTAGATCTGTGAGTTAAGCATATTCTTTTTTAAAGTATTTTTTCGGCATTACAAGATTGATATTTGAGATGTCACTATATTTAAAGTGAACAAAAATAATACACCATTAAAATATAAACATATGGGAAAGTAAAATGAGGGGAGTACCTTAAGGATTCTTACTGAATGACCTTGTGATTAAAACATAAAATTATTAAAATTAGAACAATTTTAACACTGGTGTTGTGGACTGTTGTCAGGGTAAGCAGAGCTTGTTAAAGCTGTACTTGTGATATTTTCTGACTCAACAGGTCTACATTTGACCAAACACTACTCTATATTCTCACATGTGCATGTATTCAGCGGTAGATTTATGTATAGGGCTAGTAGGCACGTACTTATAGTGGCAGATTTTGAATGACGAAAATAAAATATGTTCACATGTACTCCAGCGTCTAACTACACACCAGAACATATTTTATTGTGGCTGAGAAGAGTAAAAAATTATCTACATACCAACCTGACAGAGGATTGCCTCAATTCACCGGTATTTGTCTCTATTGAAGGTCACTTTTAGGAAAAAATTGATTTGTTTGGCATCATTGACCGGTTCACTCAACAGAAATCAAGGCAAAATATATTATAAATTATTTTCTTATTATGTACATGCTAATATTGTATTTGTAGTAACATGTTCAACAGTCTACTAATGCAAACTTTATATTGTTTAGTTACATAATATTTGAATTTGTTTGTTGTGATAGTGTAAGAGTATTTATTTCAATTTTTAAGTCTTTTCTTGGATATTTACTTCTTTTAAAACCCCTTTAATAAATGATCAAATAATGTAAGCACTTTTTATCTGTTACTCAACAGATAGCACTTATGTACTATGTGATATATATGTGTCATTGAATAAGGTGCGCTAAGGGGAGACAGGGGGTAAATTAGAGTAAGAAGGGTAGGCAGCAGAGTCATAAATCTTCCCCTGCATGTGTTTCCATTAATACCTAACCAATGAGTGTTGTGAAACATTTACAGCTACAAGTTTAGACTAACCCTGTTTACCCTGATAACATGACATGAAACTGAATTTTAATCAATATCAGAAGGCTTAGTTTTTAAAAGGGAGTAGGGATAAACCAGTGCACCCGTCTGTGAGTTAAAACTCAGCTCCCCCCGTGACATTCCCCCCCCCCCCCCAAAAATGAGGGTACTTCACAAAGTTTCCTCGCTGTTTTGTTCGCAAGCCACTGATAAGAGATAGCCTGTTGAGACCTGGCAGCATTGTAAACTGCTGCTGTTGAACTTTGTTGGTACTGAGAAGTGTCGTACAATTCATGTGGTCCAAAGATGTTTAAGAATCTGAAATGTACGCCTATTTATATGGTCATTACAGTGACAATGCTATACCTCGCCTAAGTGTATATAAGTAGATAGAAATGTTCAAAAATTATCGGACAAGTGTGATTGATGCATAGTGGCCAGGACGGCCCTCAACATCAACTACTAATGAGAGGCAGGAACAAGCCAGCGCCATTATTATTGCGGACAAAAGACTCATAATAGAGGGAGTTGCACAACAACTAGGTATAAGTCAAGGTTCCACGTATTTGTCAGTGAATGAAATGCTTGGTTTCCACAAATTTGTGCAAGATGAATGCCTAAATAAGTGACAGAGGAGCATAAGCGCAATCGTCTGGACATTTGCTCTCGCCATTTGGAACAGTACAATCTTGAAGGAGAAAACTCTTTGAATCACATCATTACAAGGGGATTTGTTTGTTACATGACAATGCACGTTCCCATATGGCAGCCCATACCCTGAACACCCTTCACAACTTGAAGTAATGAGTTCTCAACCATCCAGCCTACAGTCCAGACCTGGCGTAGAGACGGTGCATGATTGAAAAAAACCACACAACCAAAAACTTTTTTTTTTCTGACGGAATTAAAAAAACTTGTAGAGTATCTGGCTAAGTGTATTGAGAAGCTGGATTTTTTTTTTCTGGTGAAATAAAATAATTTGTAGGGTATCGGGCTAAGTGTATTGAGAAGTAGGGATACTATATTGAAAAATAATACATCTGTGCTGTATCTAATATAAACAAAGCATTTGTGAAAAATAAAGTTTGAAGATTTTTTGAAGTACCCAGGTACTTAAATTACACACGAAACAAAATATATCACTTCTCAAAATTTGTTTTGAATTTATTGTGCCATCCTTATGCTTGACCGATTTGCTCTGTTTAATCAATAAATAAATAATGATTTGTTAAAGATACTTATATGCAGTCCAATTTTTCATAGGAAATAAAAAAGTTTCTGGCAAACATTAATAACACTACCATTTCAGTAGTAATTTTAATTCATATTTATCACAAACTAATTGGTACATGATTATGACTGTCTACAAGATCAGTCCTAATAGCTGAATCAAATTCATTTAAGTAAAGAATCACACTCTGGGTTCAGTTTCCAATTCTTTAGCTGTCAGATAAGACCCTTCCTATGAAAATTGGACTGTAGTTTAAATGTTGTCCTTTTACCCAGCAAGGGATGTATACAATTATTATACTTGTGACTTATTTTTTTAAGTGGATTAACACAATTTGTTTCAAAGTACTTATTATTGTTTTGTTTTTATTAGCTAAGTGTTCTAATATATATTTATTTATTCATGTATTAAGCTATTAAATAGATTAGTGAGTAAATTGAATATTTATTTGTCAAATAATTCTAAATGGTAGGACCAAAGCTAACTTTGTGGTACTGAATTTTATTAAAAGATTTATATTAATATTTAACTAATTATTCCTTATTACCAGTAAGAAAACATATTAATTACTAGCTTGATTAAATTAATGACATTTAATTAATTAATTTATATAACACCTCAGAAAATTAGTCATTATTTTAAACTGTTTAGTCAGTCAGTGTTACTAGTTATGAATAATTACATTATTAAAATTTGTTGATAGAATAAATTGATTCTACATAAGCAAAAAACATTAAAACCTAGATTTGCAAGATAGATATTATTAAAATGAATCACCTTTTTTATAAATTCTTATAAGAATAAAATAATCCATAAATATCTTCTATACAAAAGTAAGCCATTAGTATAAGACTGAAGAACTTTATTAAGCTTCTAAAAGCTTTCATAAACATGGATTTACTTTGTATAAAATCATTTGATATGAACTCTTAAAGCTGAATAGGTCTGCTGTAACTAATTATTTAAAAATTATGAAACGATTTAAAATCATATTGTATTTTATCTGGTTATAATAAATAAATTATATTTGTAAAATTAAATGTTTTTTTTATGATCTCTGCCTTTGATGGAAGTATTTATGTCATCATTTCACTATACATTAAAAATAAATAGAATTTAAAATTTATTCAACTAATCTATAAACTAAATTGAATCTAGATTCTATTTAACTATTCCTGTATTTAGGGTAGTGAAAATTGTGCTATTGTTAAGTTTGGCCATAGTGGAATTTATTATAATGAATGCCATATTTTAAAGTTTAAATAAACTATTAGTTTTTGCTTGACCCCTGTTATTTGCGAAGGTCACTTGAGGATGACTAATTGTTTATTATATGGCCCACAGCCCCTGCACTCTCCTACTTTTGCAGAAAGAATACACTAACATCTCAGCTCATGCTACATCTGTTTGCCTATATTTGCAATTTAAACTCTTATTCCAGAAGACTTTTTTGTGTGCATTTATGGCATATTTAAAAGAAATGACTTATTGCATGAAATAACAGTCACATTTATAAGGATAGGTTTCACTGTTATAGACAGCTTATCATAATGATTGGGAACTATGCTCAAGAGAATGATAACAGTTAATGTAATTAATACAAAAATATTTTATTTAAAAATAAATAGTTAGAGCCTTGATAATCTTAATTTTTTATTAATCTTTGCATAGCCGGCGAAAACTGGAACTAGATTGCTAGTTTTATCAATGATATGAATTTATATATATTTTTTTCTGGTTATGTAATCTTTGCATGGCCCACAACCAAGATGCAGTGTGTATATATATTTTTTATCACTAAACTCCTATCTAGAAAATGTTGCTTTAAATTTTACTTAAAAAAAACACTGATTAATTGGTATAATAATCACAGATTACGATTAATTGGCCGATGCATTAATAATTACCCGATAACGATTCATCTGTATTCGCATTGATACACCACTAGTATTTATTAATACGCACATTTTAAAATTTGGGCGTGTTGAATTAAAAATGTACATTTTGAAATAACTATTAATAGTTTTATTTTCTCATAAATTACATACATAACTTTTTTAAAGTAAGCATTTGAATTCAACTCAATGCTGATAACAAATATAATCTATGTAGATGGTATTAACCTGGTTAAAAATAATAAAGTGGTGTGTTGAAGTTGGGTAAAATTTAATGCATAAACATACTATTCTAGCTCAAAATTAATTACACTTTAGTATAACAATGTTTAATTATCCTTATAATTATATTGCACACACACACAAGCATATTTATAATCAGTCTTCTTTATTGTAGCTGACCCAAAGCAAATTAATCAGTTCATATTAGAATTAGAAGTATTGCCAGTATTATAAGTTATTTGCATTACATTGAATTTTGTGCGTGGGGATGAATGACTGAATGTCTACTTTTTTCCCTACTTGTTGAGATGTATTTTATGCTGATGAAGTTTGTGGGCTTAGGGTGGCAGAGGAAAGAAGAGAATAATCTAACAAAGAGGATATTATCCCTGTAATGATTTTAGAATACATACATGTTAGTGAAAGATGGTATTATGCACTTTAATGCAAAAGTGTGCTATGTACATCTTAAATATCCTTACTGCTTTAATTTCTTTCTCTGGTAAGAGGCCAACACCAAGTGAGCAGGGAGGGACATGAAAGGGGTTATTTAGAGGGTGGGGCTGAAACAATTAGTAACTTGAAAATTAAAACTTGTAAAGTAAATATTCACTAGCTAAATAAAAGCAAACTATATATGGCACGTTTCCCATTTGTGAAGATAATATCACTCAGGTGAGCTTCCCTAAAGGTCAGGCAAACCTCAAGCACATTGTTCATCACTTTCCTCAGCATAGATCGGCTAATTGTTTCCTCCCTACCATTTATTTAAAAAAATATATTGATAATCTTATATTCAAACATATTTTCATGAATGCTTTTTTTTTAAACTTTACTGTAAAAGAGTAAATATAATATAAATAGTTTTTCGGTTACTATCACAGTAGCCTATATTTAGAAATAAGCAAATATATTTATTATTTAAAAATAATCAATTTTAGATTTAAAAACTTTTTTTTTGTATAATTTCATTAAAATACATTTAAAATAATTTTAATAGATACATATTTGTTTTTTATTTACATTAAGTTTAAGTTTTAAAATAAATTATTAATTAATAAAAACTCCACTAGGTTTGAACCTTGGGTGAGCTTCATCAGAAACTCTCTCAAGATCGACTCAAATCAAAAAACTTGAGCTCATTGGCCCTTAGAATACATGCAAAATATGTTTTCAACTAACTGCTAATTATTACCATGCATGCTATCAACCATTTATTAGCATAACTAAAAATATATTTTATCTAGCGATAAATATTATAGAAGGTACACAAAAAGAAGATAAAAACCAAAGTATTTTACAGTAAAAAGAGGAACAGATCAGAATCTACACTGCTGTCACTGGACAAAGAGGTAAACTGCCTCTATAAATAATTTATTGGCTAACATTGCACTTGAAAATATTTTTATCTAGATAAAAACATTCAAATGAAAAATACTATCAAGACGAATAGATAAGCTTTACCAGTGTCAGGCTCAAGTAAAAACAATGACAAAATAGGCACTATCGATATTTTTTTTAAAATCAGTCATTTTAACTGTACACATGTCCAGATTGTGTCATATTGGTTGATTTTGAATGTTGGTTTTTAATATTGTAAACAGGGAAGATGTAGGTTTATTGAACAATGCACATTATTTAAATGTGTGAAATTTAAAATACAATACTTTCAATTTACAATCAACCAATCATAGAAATTGTTAAAATAAATGTTTTTCAATATTCATAAATTACTTTAGTAAATACACATTAAGTACAACATAGTTTTTGTAAATTGTGATATAAATTAAGCCTTGATAAATTGATTTAATCATCAGAGTAAAGCAGAAACTATTCTAACTGTGCCTTCTATAACCTATAACCATATACATACAGCTTATATTTATGATAGAGAC
Organism: Timema cristinae; assembly: GCA_039000515.1. Taxonomy (NCBI): domain Eukaryota; kingdom Metazoa; phylum Arthropoda; class Insecta; order Phasmatodea; family Timematidae; genus Timema; species Timema cristinae. The sequence continues at coordinate 87,418,574 of JBCFYV010011172.1, forward strand.
AATATAGTTCTGTCTTTGATGAAGTTGAGCTAAAACATTTGATTGAATTCACAAGAGTATAAAAGTTTGTTTTTTTAAATTTCATTAGAGGCTAATTTACCATTGAGCCACTTAACCAAATTAACTCACTCATTGAAATGTATTTATGTCATTTTTTCATTTAGTAAGAAATTTCATATTTTTTCTATTCAACAAGAAAATATTTAACATCATTAAATCATTTACAAAACATCTTACAACACTAAGTAACAATAAATATATATATATATCTTTAAAAAAAATGTAAGGAAAATCTGAATAAATAAACTAACGATGAAAATGATAAAATAAGCTTAGTTACCCAAAATAAACAGGTGACATGTTGATGAACTAACATACTTTTAAAAATATATTTTGTTTTATCTGCAAAGTTATGTGAGTTTGGATGATAAATATTTTGCACAAAGAGCATAACATTGATATTATACCCTCTCAAGATTTTTTTTAATCTATTGATTTAATTTTAGATGTTTTCCTAATTTTTAATGCCCTAAAATATAATTTTGGCATACTTTTTACTATTCATTGTATACAACTGGTTCAGTATTGAGTTATATTGAAATATTTTCAATAAATATAATTATTTCATGTCTCAATATAACTAATATTAGGGACGGGCCTTTCAAATCCTTTGAATCCTAAGAATTCCTAAACAATTTCAGATTCAATATTTAAAAAGTATATAGGCCTATATTCAGAATTTTAATCTGAACTAATATTTTAGCGCTGTTTTAATGCTTACTTATGGTTCAGTCCATTATCATTATAGGATAAACTTAAAAACCAAACCCCAGACCATTACTTTACCACTTAGTTTGAATAAAACAAGAAAAAATTCAAATAATTTTTTTATCATATTTTCTAAAATTGGCATTTGAGAAAAGTAGCTTTGACCCACCCATCCCTAGTTATTATTAACAATATAAAAAATCTGGCATCATAAAAACTTAACATACATAAAATAAAAACTTAAAACAGTTAATTAACTTTGTACTTCTTGCTTAATTATGTATATATATATTTTTTAATTAATAGAGACTAAACTTGAGTTTTAAGCTAGGTTTGTAGCTTGATTGTCCAGTCTTCTTGGGAGAATATGAATATCATCAAAAGGTTTGCTTTGTTCTTGATTTAAAAGCAATTTTTCTTGAGCACATAGATCTGTGTAAAGAGAGAATATATTTAGTCTTGGCATTTTCAACCAAGGTGGAAAACATACTAAATTAACTCAGGGTTGATGTGTGTTATTTTAAATGTTTTTTATTATATTCTTGAAATAAGAATTATTAAATTCAAATGTTTCTGTTGTCTTCACAAAATCACATAAATTGTATGTAAAACTAATAGTTTGTACTGCAATATACTCTTCTACTTTGTATTTTAAAATTAGTTTAAAAATATCTGAAAATTCCAGTGACTTTTTAAAATTTCTTTAACTTCTCAGTCTCACTAAATCCCCCCCTCCCCCCCTACATTTACCCTTATTAATTTCTCTTAACACCTTGCGGAGAAAGTATTGTGATCGTCAAAAAAATTCAAACTCGAGATTTTGATAAATTTCAACATTTCATGACCACTGAAACCAAACAAGTAGTTTTTTTAGTGATGCCGTTTGTACCTCAGGTTAAAGCCAAAACTCTTTTACCAGTTGAACTAAAATTTGGTATCTGGGTGTTCATAAGGTCCCCCCAAGGTATTTTTGGAATTAGATGTCCAACCCTAAATTTAAGGGTAGTTTACTGAAGGGCAAAAAGAGAAAAAATTGATTTTATCGAAATTCATTCAAACGATTTTGATTAAATGTTATATCTAAACACTATTTATTGTTATAAATAAGATGGCAACTCTTATTTTTTGATGAAAATGACTGAGGGTACTTTACACAAGGAAATTTTTTTCCAATTTTCATCATTTTTCTGCCATTATTTGAGATATGAAATATCTTATCATTGTAAAGTTGTATAATACTATTAAAGATACAAATATTATATTTGAAATATTTTTTTATAAAACCAATAGTCTCTGAGCTATAATCAAATAAATATAATTTTTAATTAAGGTCTTTGAAAATGAATTTGATTCTTATGCTCTTTGGTGGACTAAGCAATTTCTTTTTTCTCAATTTTTCTATCACAGTGTTCCTAGTTTCTAATGCCATAATGCAATGTTTCCAAAACAATCCATAAACCTATTATTTTGTTTCACAAATCTTAGGAGATTTTAGTAAATGTCTATTTTAAGATAAAAGCGAGAGAAAGTCTGTGTGGTGCACCATACCATTTATTTTGCAGGCATGTTTCAACCCTGATTAGTTTTAAAAGACAGTTTCTTTTTCACATACAGTTATAAATTATCTTGGATACTGAACCATCTTAACAATATAATTAGTGCTGTTTATCAAAAAATGAAGGAATATATTCCAAGCCAAATTTGCATTTTATATGTCTCTTCTGTGAAATAACCTCCAGGCCAGGATATAAAAATGTAAGATTGTGTTGAAAAATATCAATCTTAAAATTAAAACTGATACAATGTGCCATCTTTTTATCTAAAGGAAATTATCTTGGACACACAGGTTTCACATTTCCAATTAGATTAAAAAAAAAAGTTTATGAATTACTTACTTAATATAAACTGCATGACTAAGGCAGCTGAGAACTTTGTGGTTGTACATGTTGGACATAGCTGAGCAAATGTTGTTCGTCTTTTACCCTTTTCCCACAGATCTAGTAAAGTTTCCCAAACATGTTGTTCTGTCCAGATATTTCCATTCTGTAACCTACAGAAATTAAATTGGCATATTATATTTTTATGGCCTTATTTTTATTTATAATATATATACATACACAATTGTTTGCACATAAGATAGCGTGGGTTAAGTTTGGTATTACAGTAAGCATGTCTCTAATAATTAAGGCTAAAGATAATTTGGGGTAAAATTGAAACCCCCAGCCGTAAATCTCCCCAGAAGAAATAACAGGCAACAGGAAACCAAAATATACATTTATTAAACATAGAAAACAAAGATATTTTCAAATAAGCAATAGAAGAGCGGTGTTTTTGAAAGGAGCAGATATCGGCCCAGTTAAAGATAGGACTAGAAGTTATGAGTAACACAATATACTCGTAAAATGACAAAGAATTCAAACAGCGTCCAAAAGGTAACACCCGATCACATACAAGCAGCAGCCCCACTACTCAAGAGTAGGCCATGACAGGTTTAGTAAGCTGATAGCTGAAGCAAACAAAAACACCAGAGAAAATAAAGATACAGTGTTTAACTGTATGAAGGGGTTAGAGCAAGCATATCAAACACATTTTGTACTGCAAGCAACATGAGAAAAGTTGCATTAAATTGAGAGCCACATAAATAAAATAAGACTTTTTTCAGGATTATTTTAACAAGTGTCCAGCCAGTATATATATATTACAAACATTATTTTATTATGATCACAACTTAATGTAATACTATTTTTAAGCACATACACGTTCTAAAATTATGTCACTCTTTGAAGTTTTTAAAATATTTCTGCCCAAAGTGATAGGCAATTGGGTAGTGTGATTGATATAAATTAAATTTAAGTGAGATATTGAGACATTGAAGGATTACTTTACCCGAGTACATTTTAAAATGATTTTAAGTCCTATTATTTTTTAGTTTATTCTTCCTATAATGTAATAAAATTCACCTGCATGCATATAGCCATGACTCAATTATGGCTTAAAACACATGGTAGAGAGAGGGTAAAGACGACAAAGAAATCACATGTATAATTGAGAATAGTATGCTCAAAAATGTACAAGTTTGTTAAAAGAGATCAACGATGTGTATTAACTTGGAGAAAAATGTTAGTTTGACTATTGTAAATAAAAGTTGGGTATTTTTTAGTAAATATGTGAAAATTCTAGAAATTTGATGAAATTCCTTGACTTTTTCATAACTTTTCCCTGATCAAGCAATTCCCGATTTTCCAGGTCGCAGTACACCCTATTTAAATATATAGTGCTGTCTAATAACTGATATTATGTTCACATGTAAATCTTTATAGTGAGGTTGCATAATATATTACATTAATAAATAATTAAACATCAAAAATAGAAATTTAAAAAAATAAACATAATAAATTTATTTTTTAAAATTGTTCCATTGTGTTATTTTTAGTGGACCCTTGGTATCATTTTACAGGTGGCAAATCATCAAAATTTGGTACAGTAGTTTCGGAAATTCGGACACTCGATAACTCTACACCCGCACGTGCACACAGTTGTTGGTGCCAGTCATCACAATCCAAGGTCATTCAACTGTATAACCTTTCAGTTTGTTTGTGTAACTCGAGTGAAACAGCCATACTGAGGAATTTTTACAAGTGCTGTATTTGTTAGTGTTTCAATCCAGTAACGTGTTATTCGAATCAATAAAATATTATATGTACAGTACTGTACTGCATTTCTATATATTACACATATGTATATACATCATTATATTAACATGTAATATATTGTACTTTACATATATTACTGTTACTGTAGCGTACAGTACAACTGTACCTATGATATTCAATACTGTACTGTGATAAATCCTTGTTCATTAAACATGACAAGTAAACATACATCTTATGCAAGTTCATTCATAAAACTCGACACCATCTCAGTCCACATTAGATCGAGTTTCTGAGACTCTACTGTATAAAGTTTTGAGCTAACATAATTTTCATATTTGACGAAAGATGCTGATCAGTTAATATTGACCTTACTGGAGTTTTGTTATTTTTCACTAAAGAAGATAAATGTTCACACATAAATGTGCGCTCCCGAACATAGCTAGTATACGTGTAGCAAAGCAAGCATTCTGGGAAACCGATCTGCAGAAAGATAGTTGTAAAAACCTGAAATTCCAACTTCCATATATTTTTGCTTCAATAAAGAATCATACTGGATTTCAATTAGTACCATTTGTATTAGAATAGTGGAAATAAAATACACACACACAATACAAAAATATTTTTAGTTCCTATTTCTCTTGACAACTACGGTGTTCTTCACTAGATCTTTTTTTATTCATACTGGTACTAGACTTTGACAAAATATTTATCATAATACACTGGTTTAACTAAAGACAAACAAAAAACTCACTTACTAAACTTCTCCTCATGACAAAATATTAGTAGGTGGTAATATGGTAGTTGAGTATGGAGCCAGTAGCAGGCGCCGGGTTGGATTTCATAACCTTTACTCTCATATTTTTATAAACAATATTAGCTACTACTCGACTACCTGAGGTGGCAGCCTTATCTGTACAGGGAGAAAGGCTGTTTCCACAAAGGGACACACAATTTTCATTACCATAACATCACATAGGTAGAAAGTAGAGATGATCTATTGGTGTGTAAGACACCTGTTATGGAGAAGAGAAATGCCCTTGAAGTGCAACGAAGTGTTGCGCAGGACATACTTTGTACCCAGTCATATATGCAGCAGAAAAATAGACCTTGAATATAAGAGACTAGTGAGGCCATAGGAATGAAGTCTGTGAGGAGCATATTAGCTGTCACGAGGAGAAACAAGATTAAGAATGAAGTTATCCAGAAAAGGGTGGGAGTACAGAAAGTACATGAGATAGTAGAGAAATCTCTGTTGAGATGGTATGGGCATGTAATGACGGAAAAGGAGATAATCAGTTGCGTAACTTAAACCCCCGCAGTGTTGAGGGGAGGGGGTATACATTGGATATAGTTGCCAGATGAATAAAAATCAGATTTAAAAGTATGCAGTTTATAAACAGTTTGTTTACAGTGCTTACACAATTTTTTTTTGCTAACAGCAATAGATGAAGTGACAGAGAAATCATCCATCTTGATTAAGGAGTACGATGAAAACCTTAGTGATGATTTAACCTTCAAATTTAACAGTTTGAGAGCATATTTATTGCAGCTAGTCAATATTTATTCGTTGTATGGCTGTATTTATTGAAGAACGGTCAGCAGAAATATTTAGTTGAAGGTTGCTTTCTTAATCCAAAAGTATATTATGTCATGTTCGATAAATTGTTGTTGCACATAGCATATATTTTCAAATATTTAAAATTGTCTGGGAAATTACATACAACAAAATCCAGTCTATTGAACTATACACACAAAGATGTATAGAATAAGTAATATGATTTATTTAAAATTGACTAAACATTATAAAAATTTAATGTTTTTTTTATGTGGGTGGGATTAGCTGACATAATAACTCATCAGTTTTCAATGTGACAAACATAAATGGGAGGTGCTATTAGCCCCTGGTATTTAAAAAATAATTTAAGCTGTTCTTATAATTGCTTCATATTATACCCATGTAAAACCAAAAGAAATGAAGTTTCTAACAAGAAAACTTTTTCATGTTTTACTTTAATTCATATTTGAAGTAGGTTTTTCAATTTTTTTAAAACCTAGTGTAAAAGATATCCATTTCAGACTTTGCAGGCATTGTTCACGACTATTACAACAACCATCGTAAATTATTTAACTTGCCACAAGATTGTAACAAAACTTATAATGTGATATATTTGAAACTGAGACAATATTAATTGTTTATATTTTATAAAATCTAAGTGATTTAAAATTTTATTCAGTAGTTTATGTTTTTTTCACTAGATCCATTAGTACATGATATAAAATAGCATGCTTCTTCCATAGAAATAACAGTGATTGTTTTAAGCTACAAAATGGCAACTCTGCTGGGTAAAATAAAAGACAACGCTAACAGGGAAACCAATGGGTTGAAAATGGATTGTAAGTGGCTCAGAGTTGAACAGCCTATAGACTAAAAAGTGGTCAAAAGAAATGTATTTACCTGGGTAATATTTGAGTAGGAACTGTTAGAACACAAACACACAAAAATGCATGAGTATAAAACCCAACTTGGCAAAAGCCAGTATCAACTCTTCTTGCTCTTAGATAAAAAGTTTTCTTTTAACAAACATAATTCTTAGATTATTTCAATAACATCATAAGTAGTCTTAACCATAGATCCTGTTATAGGTCATCACTATATATCCTCCCTCAATGAAATATGCAACTCACCTTGGACTCAACACCTGTGGTGGTTCAGGGCTAGTCTCTCTCACAGGAAGAATCTCCATTGGAGCTGTAATCTCTGGTTGTACATCTATTGGTTCAATCGGAACTGACTGTTTGACCCTTTCAGGTAATGGTTGGTCCACATCCATCATTGGCAACTGCTGAGGCTGCTTCTCCATTATTGGCAACTCCTGGGGTTGTTCTTCTGTTACTAGTACTGGAAGGTTCAGTTCATCCTGTACTGGCTGATCATAAACCTCTTCAGGTATAGTTGGAGGCTGAACGTTAACTGTTGCAAGCTCATCCTCCTGTACCGGTGTTTCAATAATCTGAAATACAAGGCAATTAGTCCAAGAGCAAGACCAGGATTTATTAACCCGAAGAGAGCAAAAGATGTGAGAATAATTGTTGTTTATATATGACATAAGTTTATCAGAAAAGTGAATAATACAAAATTCCATTGGAGGTGGGTCTGCGTGATATCCTCCATATTGCTGCTGAGCTATTATGTAGTTGCCACATTTAAATAAGCATAACTTATCACTGGTTTATGCTACAAAGGTGAATATTTTTCTAAAAGGTTTCAAATTGAATAACTAATACTTATGTAGATGCACAATGGTTGCTAACTAAATTAATTTTTTAGATAATTTCACTCGAACATATAAAATCTGTATTCACGTTGCTTATGTGTAACATTTAAACATGATTTACTCAAAAACTTTACAGCTTTTGAAAGAATACTCAATTACAAAAGAGTTATATTTTCTAATAAGGATTAGGAAAATGTATAATAATATGAGGTTTACTCCAAAACTTAGGGAACTATTAGTGATATCTCGTTATACGTTCACTTTCTCAGTATAATATGATTTTGCAGTTTATCATACAAGGATTTCATTTCAAAAATATCCACTCTAAATATTATTCAATCTGATGAATAGATAATTTTGAACATGTTCAACTGTGATATTTACAGCAGTTGAACATGTTCAAATTATCTATCAAACAAGACAAGTATGAGGAAATATTAAAAAATACAATGTATTAGGACTAATTATTTTTAAGAAACTTAGCAAAAATCTACAGTTTGCAAAATAAAAACTATGTTATGTGAGAAGGGTTAACAAATAAACATCACTGGCTATCCACTTAACTTTTATTGGAACTGCTATCAATAGTGTCATAATCACTTTCCTCTTCTGTGACCATTTCAAGATATCCTGGGACTGTTGGATCATCGTACTATTTTTCACGTACCAGTACTCTGTGCCTCATGTCAAGTAGTTGTCAGGATTGTCAGGTAGGTTTTTATGATGCAATAATAATACACAAGATAATATAATAACTGCAGCAGCAATGTCATCACTTGCATTGGCTGCCGACTACTGCCGAAGTGTATGTTTTAGTTGAATATTTGAGTTAAAGATTTGTGAGAAGTATGTGAAGTCCACAAAAGGTGAATATTTATATAGATTTCACGACACAAATGTAGACGATTATTTTGGCAAATATTTGGAAGAACATTCATCCACATTCCTGAATATTGGGGTACTTGCTTAAGTTTTTGCTCTCAATGGGGTCAATAAATCCTGCGTGGCTCTGGGACTACATGTATCACAAATATCACTTTAATAGTTAAAAAACTTTACAACCTGAGATAGGTCACTTCTGTTCTTCAGTTAAGAACCTGAATCTATTTTGTTTCTAAAAAAAAGTAGTTCTCAATTGTTTAGTAAAGTAAAAATAAAAAGATTCTTAGTAGATAAATATGTAATCGAGCATTGAAATGCATCAGCTGAGTGTTGACTTACAAATAGTTTCTAATTATCCATAATATGCAACTTCTTGGTTATGTTTACTGGCTTAGCCCATTGGTTAACACATTTTTTAATCAATCATGTGATTTGTTTGTATGATTAGTTGGAATTTAGAACCTCGAATAAAACTAATAATTGGATGACAGGCTAGATTTTGAAGAAAATTTAGATGTTAAGATTTTAACTTTTTTTTTTAATTAATAGCTATCTTAATCTAGCTTTTCAACATGAAAATTAATAAATAAAGTGTATATTTTCATTCTTTCTTTAAGGTTGTATTAAGTTATACTGGTTTTATTTAAATCCATAAAAAATCTCTTGGATGAGAGTCATGTGCACAAATCACCACAACTCTGATAATGAATTAATTTGATTATTTGTAATATATACGCACTTGTTGTAATCGCTTCTCCAATACTCCATGGCCATTAGATTCAGGGGTTTCTGCAATCACACAACAATAAAAAAAATCCATAAATTCTTTACATTGTTTATGTTTATCGCCACCCCAACAATCCAAGACAATCGCTCTGTTTACCCTAGGCTGGCTCAGCTCTCAACGCTATAACAGCGCGCACAAGGCCCAAGCAAGGACAGGCCATTGTGTGTGGTGTGTCCAAGACAACAGTGCCTCGGGGGCTGGGTAAGGGGAAGTCAATTATCTTTCTTCCCCCTCCTTACTAGTGTATACAAGAAATTGAGTTTAAGACAAATGGTTCTTGAAAGAGTAATGTTAAAGAGTACAGTAAGTGGTAGCAAGCAAAAATCACTGTTAGAGCTTATCTGAAACTAGGTGTCATGCAGGAAGATGCATTAAGAACTTTGAATATTCATTATGATAAAATGTAAAGTGTTTTCTGTGAAATTTCAAATGACAAAAATTAAACATGTTTCACAAGATATAAGCAACCTCACTGATGAAAAAGATGCAATATTTGGAATTTACACTTATGACTGTATTGTGGAATGCTGTGGAAAGATTTGGTAGTGTAAGTAAGCATCTAAAGAAACCAACTCGCTATAGGAACTGGTCTTCACTTGCCGAATTTCGTGAAAGTATTTGTTTCCAATCTGACAAGTGGATTTGACGATATAGAAGTTAAAACAAAAGAATTAAGCAAGCATGTGTTACCAACTTAAACAAATACCTGACGTTTCAAAAGGAATCTTGATGGAAATTACAAACTTTCCACTACCGATATTGTGACATTATCTGACAGTTTTAGAATTTCATCATTCCTGTGTGTTATTGATTAGCTCAACATGGAACTTGAGAAGAGAGATGCTTCCCAACAAATAAGTTGCTACAGAATTTGGGTTTATTTATAGTTTAACTTAAAATTCATGATGGGCTCAAATCGAGCATGAGTTGGTCAAACATACAGTATGGATCTGCAGCCACTTTTGAAGACTGAAGTATTACAGCTCTCTTCTTTTCTAAGAGGACTTCAGATCTAAGATAGTGTTTCTTTTTCCACTGCAAGGAGATTTTGTGACAATTATATAAACGTTATGTAATTGATGTCTCTCCAAATGCAGCAATAACACTGCACTTATATTTGGCATTGCCAATTTCAAACTGTGAAGGAAAATATCATTTTCAAAACTGTGTTTTGTAAAGAACTGATTTCGATCTTCCATGACACAAGGCAGATTGAATTCGTTAAGGGTGATTTCTTCAGACCTTATGAACAACATTTAATTTGAGATACTTATTGGTATGTTTCCTGTTAAGAAGGCCAGAAAGAAATTTCTTTCAAAGTGAGTTGATTAATATCTATGGTTTTGTTTGCGTATCGTGTAAACTGTTTAAATGGACTTGTCACGTTTGCAACTAAAAAGGGGGAAGTTTTTTTAAACTTAGTTATATTGATTTTTTGCATTTAATTTAGTAAAGTAATTTAATGGGTTGATCAAGATTACACAAAACATGAGAAATTAAGTAACACAAGTATGTATTAATGTATTGTAAGAGATTAATGTTGAAATTGAAACACTGCCTTACAAAAGAAGGCCCACAAATTTTTTCGGCCCCAGGCCTCATATATTCTAAAATGGCCCTGCTTCAGATATATATAACCAAATGAATCTAAAAATTGAAAATAGTTTTTTTACAGAGAGCTAAAACATTTTAATAGGCTAATTTTATACCGCCGCAGGCAGCTTCCTCAATTCAGAGTATAAACTATTGGAAAAATGCATGTTGTTCCATTCATTAATACATATCATCTTTCAGAGTTTACTAAATCTTGGTTACCCTCTTTAATTCAAAATAACTCTTGAATTTGCCTTATTGTTGTTTACAGGGCTGGTACAAGCCATCCATCAACCCAGGCAATACCGACAAATGTGTCCCCCTCACTAAAAAATAGTATAAAATGTTGTTGATTATGCTTTGAAAATTTTCTCAAGAAATATATATAGTGTGTGTGTGTGTGTGTGTGCGAATTAGGTAGTGCAAAATATAGTAGAGGAAGCAAGACTAAGATGGTATGGGCATGTAATGAGGATATAAAAAGAGAGATGCTGAAGAAAATGAAGTATGTAGGAAAGAGACTGCAGGGGAGGCCAAGAAAGAGATGGGAGGAACAGATAACAGAAAGTGTTCACGTGAGAGGAGAAGAAATAAAGTAGGAAGAATGGTGGAAGGATAGAGGAAGATGGAGGCCTTTTACTAAACTGACCCGGCCACAGGCTGGAAACAATTTACGATGATCTCTTATATCTTGTTATTTATGTTAAGAAGAATCGACAATTTGTACCAATAACTAATTCCACAATAATATTATTTTAGATTCTGATAGCTAGCTGATAGATTAATAGGCAATTTTTTTTATTCAACAAGAAATTGGTTTGTTCTCATCTAACACTTATAATTAATTATATAACTGTACATAATATGCCAAAAATAAACTCATATCACTACGGAAAGTTTAAATAATTTTAAAAGAATATAATGTATGAATGTCAATTGTTATATGAAATGAAATATTTCGTTCGTAAACCTAAACGTAACCTCCTGAAACTATGAAACATTTTAAAAGATACTGTTAATTAAATATTTTTTTCACTGCACAAAAAAAGATATTAGTATGAAACCAACAGATCACACAATAAATATTTCAACATAACATATTGGGGTGACCTGGTGGTCTAGGGGCAAGGTGTCAGACTTCTGTGCTGTGGGTTCGGGGTTCAATCCTCGGTCCCGGCACAGATTTATCTGGTTCTCAAACCCTTCCTTCACCTCTGACAAGACATCTTGTGAATGTGAGGAATGCCAGGCCTCCACCGTGGTTCGGATCCCATGTTAAACTGTAGATCCTCCATTTCATCTCACAATCACCCTTCTATTACACAATGATTATCGTAAGTGCATGTAACCCGAACGGGTAGTAAGGCGTAGTGCTAATAAATAATAATAACATAATATATTCATAACAAGCGATAACTTTCTTAAAATTTCAGATTAAAATACAAGATTATTTAGGGAAAACATATGACACCAAATAAAAGTAGGCGAGTACTTGCACTAGCTATATTTAAACCATAGTTTTTCAATTTATGTTTGTTCAGTTTAGAATTAAAATTAACAGGTCACATAACACTTCTTGACTTCAATGTTTACATAAACAGTTGAAAACTTGGGTGAAAATTAAACTGAAAACGGCAAGTATCTTCAGAGAAAAATGAAATTGACAGCAAAAAGAACAATTGAATAAGCATCGACATGATCACACATAAGTGAGCAGAGAATGCCCGCTAGGATGATGTGCATAAAGGTGTGTAGTGCGCATGATCAAACTTGCATGAGTTTTACATTAACTAAAGGCATGACAAGAACAAAGAGCCACACAATTTTAATGTAGTACATAGGAATGTTTATACCTATATACTAGGTATATAGTGTTTGCAATCACACACCTTATGTGCCCCTTTTCAAATTCTATTTCCTGTAATGTAGGTAATAATGTATTTCACGTGTGCTCTGCGACAGACAACTACATTAATAAATGCTTTTAAAATAATATTTTCATTCATAAGTTTTAAAGAACTTTGGCATCCCTAAACGATGGTGCTCTGGGCTATGGCCCTGCTGGTCTGTTTTTTGGCTAGCCATGAATGTCCATTATTAAACTGTTGAAAAGCAAAATTTGTGACTTTGTGGCCCTATAAATTATATTATCTGTCCTACATGGCTTCTCTATTGTATTATGATAAATAAATATGATTTATCTATTGTATTATGATAAATAAATAAGTTTAACTTTAAATTAATCTATCATTAACTCACGTACCAATGACAGCTTGCAAAGGTTGAACACCCGATGACCTGAAAGAATAATCACATTGAATACCATCTAGACGAGTAAGTCAAATTTATTATGGTGTTATATACATGAACAGTGATAAAACATTTAATATCTAGAAACTGACAAAGTTTGCTTGGTACAAGCATACACAAACAGCATGCATATGAAAAATTGTTACTAAAAATGTAATTTAAAAAATACTAATAAAGGGTTATGAACAGGATTAAAATTTTCTTTTAGAAGCATGATTCAAACTAGGAGGGACAGCCATCCTTACTCAAGTGACTGTTTTGCAATCCCTTCTAATTTAAACTATTATTAAACTTGTGTTAAACAAAATAACCTTTATTAAAAGCATACATTTGTTAAGTCGTCACCCGCTTCTGTGGCGTAGTTGGCTAACGCGCTTGTGTTGAGCTCGACTGCTGAGGACGGGGAGATCGAGGTTTGAATCTCGGTCGGGTGAACTGGGGGTGGTTTTTCCTAAAATGGTTTTCCACTCTCCCTCCACGCAAATGCGGGTTCACTTCGTTTAATTCAACCTTCCCAATTCCTAATCCATTAGTGTAATTAGTACTTAAGCGTATAACCTGAACGGGAAGTAAGACGCGGTGCTAAAATAATAATAATAATAATAAATAATAATAATAATAATTGTTAAGTCGTCTTTAAGATATTTTTGCAAACTTTAGGATTTGAGATATATTTAATAAACCTCATGGCTTCTTTGATAATCATGATCAATATTAATTTTTGAATTGGTTAACATAAAGATTTTTTTTTCTTCAAAAGTGATGCAGTTTTGATATTTAATAGTTTTACATTTATGCTAAAAGAAAGTATGTGTAATTCACAAATATCTTTAAAATATATGTTGATAAGTGACAGCTACACAAGAGAATAAAACCCAAGATCTCTGACTTTTAGAGCCAATGTTCTAGATTTAAAATATAGCTGTACAGGTTTGTCCTATGCTCAGGATTTATTTGTTATCATGTCTCCCAGGATTATTCATCACTCATTATTTTAAGGCAGAATCTGGGAGATTATCCCTTATTTAATAGACATTAATTAGAAACATACAGTTAAATCTGATTGCCTTTTTGTTCCACTGAATCGTACACATTTAATTATTTGTATAAAATAACTGTTATGTACAATATATTAGAGATAGGTTGAATCAACTACTTTACAAATTCGAATCTTAAGTTTATATATAAACTACAGGTTCAAATCTCAGAAGACATGGTAAATATATAAGTTTACTTTAATACATTAATTCTAAAGTTGCTGTAGAAAGTAGAAATAGTTAACTAAATATTAACATTTAGACATTATCTATTCAGTTAAACAAATGGTGAATTAATGATATGGGGTCTAGTTATTAAGTTTTTCCTAAAATTATATTGAGCTAAACCCTACTAATAAATAATCAGTATAATAGTTCTAAAACAAATTCAAAATATGGAATCCCAATATAGTGCGGTTCATCACCCCCAAGTTATAGCTTAACCAATATCAGAAGGTGAGCTTTGACATCACAACACATGCACTGAACTCAAGACTCAACACTATGCGAATGTATGATACACAGACTTAACACCTGTGTACAAGAGGGTGAGGGGAAGCAAGTAGTAGCTGATTGGCTGTTGGATTTCAAGGACAGCAATGCTTACCTTTGGTTATTGTTTCCTAGGTGTCAGAGATGCGAGCCTAGTGATAAAATGATAGCGCAGATGGCTCTATTTACTGAATCTAATTAATAATTTCACTAATATAGTAAAAATGATTTTTTTTCTTCTTCAGGAATGATATTCTTTACTGCGTTATATCCGAATTTGCAGTATAGCAGACTGCGCTATATCAGGCTTCTACTGAATAGTTTTTTCCTTCCCAGAAACATATTCTTCACCCCTTTATATCTGAATCTGCAGTATATCAAACCGCACTAAATCAGGTTTATACTATTTTTTTCTTCTTTTGATTTATAGAATCAGATAATTTCTTGAATCCTTGAATATTGAACATCCTTATTAATTCAAGGAGACTCAAGGATTTTAGGGTCCTATACATACAATATATTGAAATCAACAGTTGATACAGCTTATGCGCAGTTTACAAATATTGTTCAAAAGTTACACATGCATATGAGAATTGAACCCTAAGCTCTTTGGTTTAGGCATGGCCACTAAGCGAAACTAGGTGGTTGCCTAGAGCGCATATATCCTAGGGGCGCATCCTAACAAAATACAATTGATTATTTTGGTGTTAAAAAATAATTATCTGAATTAAATATAAGCTAGTAATTAATTCTAAATAAAAAAATAATTATGTATAAATATTTTATCTCATATCAAGAATATATTTATAATTAACATCTAGCTAAACTGGTGAAAAATGAATTTTGATTTAAACTGAGAACGATTATAACCAGGTACAAAGACCAAACATATGCTTTTCATTTGTTTCAGCCAAGTTTACCATGGTCATGTCAGAATCAGTAGGTTAAAACCGTCTTTTTAACCAGCATAGAAATCTAATAATAGAAACAAAGCATTGTAATTTCCAATTATTATTTCCTGTGTTTGTCCTTTTACATGTCCCTATCTATGTGTCATTTCTTTCTTTGTCCAAATGCAGCAATGTAAAGTGTGAATTGTGTTCTTCATTTCAATGTAAAAACCATAGTGTTCATTCCTTTTATATATTTCTAATATCTGTCCATCTTTCCTGTACCCCCTTCCAAATATAACAAATGTATGTATCCAATAAAACAAAAATAAATATAGAGCATTTATTCTTTAAGTATTTATTCACCACTGCATATCTGTTTGTTGGTATTTTGAGTTTTGTTCTTTTACCCTAACTATATTTAACACTCAAACTACATTGCTGGTGATGTCAGTGTACAACATATATATGATTTTTAAGTACCGGTAGACTACTATAATTTACCATATTTTCAGTAATGTAGCAACATTAAAGGGGTTGGCGTTCAAGTCAATTTTATGCGCCCTAGGATTGGAAATATATTTTTTTAAATATTTATTATCAATTAATTTTTAATGAGAAATAAATTGAATGAATACTCATATTAACTCTTACTAAAATCGTATCAGGCCAATAATAAACATGGTGGATAGATAGGCAGATGAATGGTAAAGAATACAACTGGGGCGCAAATTAAGTCTCGCCTAAGGAGTATGAAACACTTGAGCCGACTCTGATTTAAGGTTAATGTTCCACTTATATCCTATCCAGCTTAATTAGAGATGCATGACAATGTGTGCAAGGCAAAGCTTGACATTTCAGTAGTAAAGCGTTGGACCAGAAAGCCAAAGATTCCATGTCCAATTGTAATTTTTCAACTTTTTTTTTGCAGAAAATGTATCTTTTTTCTTAAAATTCCGACCTTTCTCTTGGTGTTCCTGCACCACTGAAGCTTGATCCTCTTCTTGATGACAGCAAGGAAATCCTCTCTCGGCCAATCTATTAACATAAAACTCGAATAAAGAGCAAGACTGGTTCATATTTCTATACTATAAATGTTACAGAATACATTTTATTCACAAAATATTCAAAGGTAATAAAACATTGAATTGTTATTTATCTTGTGAATAACTAACTTAATCTTTGGTTAAATCAAATCAGTCACAGTCAGACACATGTTTACACTTTGCTTGATGAGGCAGTTGTCATAATTTTCCTTCCCCTAACTGTGTCTAGTTCCTAACGCTTCATTTTACTTAAACTTTAAATTAATTAATATATGTAATTTCCTTGTGTGTCTTTTAATACACACACACACATGCACCCACACACATACTCTACTATAATTATATATGAAAACAATTTGGAAACACCATACAGCATACACTAATGTGTAAGGAATGAAGCCAACCTGAAAGAATATAAAAAATAGTTAGATTAGGCCTTGATCGAAAACAAACACACTTCTCTTTTTCTTTCTTTTTACTCTTCACACTTTCAGTTACAAATTATATTTAAGCTTTCAGAAATATTCCTTATTTATAATAAGAGAGAAATTTTTGCAGCCTATATATATATACTATTATTATATATACTGCAAGTTTCAGTAATATATATTGTGTGTGTGTGTGTATGTGTGTGCGCACATTGCAGTCTATAGCAGGGGTTGGCAATATTTTTGGACCGTGATCGACTTTTACATTCATCAGAGTTATGGCAATCACCCTTCGTTTATCCACTCTACTATTATCGCTTTTTTTTTTCTATACACCTTGTATTTATTCCTTAATTTCTATATTTCCTCCAATACTTATCTCCGTGCCTTTATAGAAAATAAATAAAATGTACATTCCATTAGCCTTGAAAGGTGTCAGTCTTACCTTGATGGGTTACACTATGGCCCTACTTATAAGCTGTTGTGCCATATTAGGATAACAAAAAAAAAGCTTCTTTTTCGTGATAATATAGTTTTCTTATGCGATCAACTGAAAATTGTTCTGAAATTGACCTATTACCAAACCTTGGTCTAGAGTGACTGACCTACTATAAAAATGATTAATTCATTGATAGAAAAAGTTTAATACCGGTACATATTACCAAGTTTAAATCATCACATTTGTATACATTACCACTTGAGTATAGCCAATCCATGAAAAGTTTAACCCTTATTTTTTGCCAAATCTGAAAGTAATTAAATAAACCAATACAATGCGCTAACTGTGTCATGCTGGTTCTATATCTCTCTCAATAGCCCCTCCCCTTCATCTATGTGTTGAGTAAATAAAGAGAACGTTTCCCACAGCAAGTACCTCTGGGTCATATCTGAAGTGTTCCAAGGGTTTCTTCAAGTCAAATAGCTCCTCCCGAGATGTCTGCAGGTTTCTATTAAATAAATGTCGAAAGTGTGGCATATCTTTACCAGGACGGCTAAGTAAATCTGAAGGAGACTGCCATTGTACACCTACTTGTATAATGTCTTCTCGCACACTCTGAAACAAAATATCATGCCTATAATGGGTCAAATGGTTAAAAATAACATAACATATGACTGCTTCAAATCATGAATTATTTAAAGAAAATTAATATTAAATACATTTCTATACATACAACTTAAAGTGAAACAAAATATGTATTGTATGTGTGTGTATATATAATATATATATATATAATATTTATAAAATTTTTTTAATTTTATAGCATGCATATTATATATATAAAATATATATATGCATGCTATAAATTAAAAATTGAAATTGTGGAAATTATTTTTAATTTAGTTCTATAAAAAATGAATAAGTGTTTAACGAATTAGAAATACATTAAAACAGTGTAAAATAATGTAATACAAGTGATAGGGAAAGAGGGCAACTTGAAACATTTATTAATCTTCGCTCTTTATTTATTCATGAATTTGAGAAAATATTCCTTTATTATTCAAAGAAACACGAAAAACACAGGAAGAAAAGAGCAGTTTATAGTGAAAAGTTTGAGAATAACTGTCTAGAAATGCTTGAACAACCCGCCAGGATATTGGGAAAATCATTATGTTTAATAGAAATAGCATTAAAGTTTAGTTTTATGCATTGTTCACTTGCAAATATATTTGAAAGAAGGTACAGGAAAGGTGGATAGAAAACATTTGAAAATAGGATCAATAAAATATGTTTTTTAATTTTCGTTTTTCTTAAATAGTGATTAATGGTTTCACTAGTCTCCCTCTTCCATTATCACATAATGCTTCCTGTCTGTGTCTGGGTCAGTTTAGTAAAATGCCTCCATCTTCCTCTATCCTTCCACCATTCTTCATCCTTTACTCGTGTGCATTTTTCTCCTCACACTTGCTATTACTGATCCCCTTACTATTGTCATCAAAAGAATAATACAGAAAACCACACTAAAATGTGATCCAGGTTTGAGCTGTATTACCTACATGAAATAACGTGGGAAAACTACAATGCACAAATGTGACATCCTCTTTATTTCTTCTGTTTTATAAAGTGGAAAAAGTCTCACACACATTGCAACACAAAGTTTTTAAATATCAGTATATTGCCTTCATCAAATAATAAAAGAGGGCAGGGGTGGGTGGCCGGGTGGTACAATGTAAAACATTAACCTACTCAGTTATTTGTCATTTTTGCGGTGAAACGGGCTCTTGAAATATAATAAAATATTAAATAAAAATATCTTCAAATAAATTATTCCTTTCTTAAAACAATAGTATTTGAGAGCACCTGTGAAGTCAGGTCTTAGAGGTCAACAAAAAATATGTATTCACCTGTGTCCTCATTGTATTTGCATAATCCAATGTATTGGCCCTGATTACATCAATTGGATACTTGGTGTCCTTGTCAATAATCAGTCGACGGCGTATTGGTACTTGTCGCCTAGGTAATTTACGCTGAGGTGGTTCTAGCTGTAATTCTTCCGTTGCCTACAATCACATACCAAGGAAATAAACAACTGTCCAATATTTTAGATGAAATTCAGACTGCAAACTAGAGGTATCATAGTACAATTTAAGATGGTGTTTTTTTGTATTAGTACTTCTGTCACCAGTACTGACTAGCAACAACTTAGACGAATTTAAAGAAAAACAACTTATTAGAAGTGTAATTAAATATAAACGGCAGTTACTGCCTGGGATAATTGTCAAGCAATCTTATCCTGCTGATGATGATGCCTAAAAAAATTGATTTAGAAGTTAACCACTTTAATCAGGTAAACGGTTTATCATGATTTTCTCCATTATTTAGCTAACATAGTTTATGTTGTTAGTTTAAAGTAATTTTAAATATGTGATCAGAAAAAGTGTTTTTATTTATAAGGTTGAGACTTAGGTTTAATACCCAATTCGATACAATGGCTGATGAGTCAATAAGGGTGTTCTGTAACTTTTTCCCAAACAATATCTTATGTACTGCCATCAAATAATACCAAGTTATATTGACATTGATTTATTTATTGAACTTAACAATATTTCAGAATATTCCCCCAAATTATTTTATATATTCTTAGGTGCCCTATACTTAAAACTTTGCAAAAAGCCACGAAATAGTATATGAATAGTAAAATTAGTTTAAATAAATACCCACCAGAATAACTTCACTTATGGGGGAAACAGCCGGTTTATCTGGTTGTTGTAATGGCTGATCTGGTACCACTGGTTGAGCTGGTTCTTCTCTCGCTGTTCTGGAACGATCTTTCCCTTCTTGGGTAACACAACCTCATCAGCTGGTAAGACGGGCGGAGGTATCTGTTCCTCAACAGGTTGAACATCTGGAATAACAGGCGGAGGAATCTGTTCTTCAGTATCTTCAGGCTCTGGTATAGCCGGCACCACTTCTGTTGGTTGTGGCTCTGGAGGGACTTGTTTATGAGTTGGTAAATCTTGCAGAGTACTTTGACGCTCTTCTATTGGTTCTAGGGCTGGAATTTGCTTGGATGGTTCTGGATCAATAGCTGGAGAAGCAATGCTTGCTTTCAACATCATACCTATACTAGACTTAACCTGTGCTCTTTCTTCACTTTCATCTGGTCTCTGTTCTAACCTGGAACTGACAACAAAATACAATGTTTACAAAAATTGGGTTTCTTAGAAAACATACCGTAAACTACCAAACTATTCATCTGCAGGTTTTTCGGCTTATCTGCGTGTTCATCCAGGTTTTTTTTCTAACCCAACTAAATGTGAACTAGGATTCCTGTACAAATATAGACTTTAATTATCTTCACATGGCGACCTTAACTTCAGCATGAGCATTCTGGCCGTTTATCTCAGTTTTGCAAATTGGAGTTGCTACTTATTTATTCAAGTAGCTGCTCATTTGTCCTCATGAGTCTGAGTTTGACCCCGTTACAGACCCACTGCTTCACATATACATTTTTGGAAGCACAGGGGATCAAACCCGGAACTTCTGGATTTGTAGCCAGGAACACCCTCCACACCACAGAAGTGATGAATATATGTCAAGGATGTCTTGAAATGTCAACTTTTTCTCTTCATTTAAAAAGTGTGTTGTCTAATGCCGCTATGCTCATGACAGACATTCAACAACTGTTAATATCATTATGTCAAGAAAATTAAATTCTATGTTTGTACTGAAGCACAATTTTATTTATTTTGGCCAAAAAAAGTTTTGCTATAGAAACTGGGAAAACACTAGCCTTTTCTCATGTTCTCTACATCGCCACCTTAATTAGTGATGGTAAAACTTAGCACTAAGCTATGACTAAAATAAAATTTTATGTGTACTTAAAACTAACTTTTATTTTTTATTTCTCAGCATAAGATTGGAGACATGTTTATAAAACCAGGTTCAACATATTCTTTTAAATTTTATTGTGAAAAAATGTGTAACATTTTTTGTTTAAAATGGGTATTTATACATTAAACAATCTTTATACCTGGATTTTCATAGTATCACTTTGCAGGGGATTAAACACAGTCGGAAATATTTTTAAATTTGATAACAAGGCTATGGGCCAAGTGTGTTCAGTAGTTTCACCATGCTTGAAGATTGTAAAATTGGTTTCATGAAATATGTATGCCATCATCATGTGTCTAGGGTTTTGACATAAATGGGTGCCTCAAAATTTAGTCTATGATGCTGTAATATTAATTTGTATAGTATATAGTATAGAGCCAGTACCAACACTAAACAGTATTACTAGATGATAATAAACTATAATTATATAAAAAGTGTGTCCAACATTATTTTTACTTAAGATGTTCTCAATCTTTTCTCTTATAGAAGTTCAATTAATTGGTTATTTTAGAATAACACATTTCAGGATGGAAGTGATAAAAACTATAAAAACTACAAATTAGAGATTATTTATCAAGGACTCTTTCAAACTTACCCAGTTGCATCAGAGGTTGACGGATCCAGCAAAGATTGTTTCATCGACAGCAAGGTTGTATCTTCACGCAGTGGCTCTATGACTGGTGGTCTCTCACTTTGGAATAAATAAACACATAAAATAAGTTAACTATATTCCATTCACGGTAGGAATTACTCTCTGAAAGGTCTTTTTTCCTACCAATATCCTACTATTTAATAGATTTATGGTAGGGAAAAAGGCCTTTCAGAAGTCAATTCTACCGTGAACAGACATTAACTAGTCTTAAACATTATTTGCTTTTTCATTTAACTGGTGGTAAAAATAGCTCTTGACCCAACTAAGGCATAAGTGTCACAAACATTCTGAAAACTCTGAATACTTTTACACTCTGTAATAATTTTCTCGTTGATCTGGATTCAAAAGAGACATCACCAAGAAAGTCTATAGCTAATTTTTTTATGAAGGGATCTTTTAGAAAATTGTACTATACATTTAGCCAATAAAAGATTTTATGAGTAATTAATATGGACCCCCTATAGTAAAGTGAAGGGTCTGAATCAACCTGGCCCTCACCCCTTTCTACACCATTGGATTAGGCTACTGCTAGAGTAGTTCCCATGGATAATCTAGAGTACCTACCATTAAATGAGGTTTACTTCCTACTGAGTGCACAAGAGGCGTTCACCCTACACCTAGCTTACTACTCTTATCACAGGTAGTATTGGGTGATCTTAATGCAAAAGTAGGAAAAGAAAAAGGAGGGTTTGAGGAGGTGTTGGAGAAAGAAGAATGGAGAGATAGAAACAAGGAGGGTAGAAGGCTGTTGGAGTTATATGTAAGAAAAAAAATGAAAGTGGCAAACAACTTGTATAAAAAGGAAAGATAAAGTAATAAGATCACTAGATAGAGTTGGGATGAAGAGCAAAGTCAGTGAGACTACTTTCTCATGGGTGAAGAAATGAAAAAGCAGACTTTAAATATCATGGTAATAAAAAATGTGTCCTTAGACAGTGACCACAAGTTGTTGGTGGCAGACATAAAAGGATGGTAATGTAGGAGAAAGGTAGTAAGACAAGAAAGAAGAATAAGGGTGTGGAGAATACAAAAATGAGGAGGAAAGAGAGCTGCACCCAAGAAAGGGCAAAAGCTTAATATCCAAGGAGGAGATGAAAAGTGTAGAGGTTGAATGGAAAGGTTTAAGAACCGTTCATGGTGGAAGCTGAAGAGGAGGTATGTGGCAGGACAAGTAATAAAAGGAAGTGGAAGGAGACACCCTGGTGGAACAACAGGGCGAAGTAAGCAGTGGAGGATAAGAATAAAACTTTCAGAAGGAGTTTTAAGACTATAAATTAAGACACGGAGGAAGAATATAGGAAGAAGAGAAAAAGAGCGAAGCTCGTTTTACAGGAAGATAGAAAGTATTGGATGCAAAAATTGGCAGAAATGCTGTGACGGGACGTGGAAGGAAGTAATAAAATGTTATATAGGCAAGTAAGAAACAGAGGGAAAGATTAAAGACGTTAGAATGATGGGTGAAGAAGGAAGAACGTTAAAAACAGTAGAGGAAGAAAAGGAACTATGGATGAGATATTTTGAGAAGAGGTTCAACACGGAAGAGGAAAGGTATGAGAGTGAAACAAAGGAGGAGGGAGAAATAGAAGAAGAGGAGGAAATAATTCCTACATGGAAAGAGGTGGAGGACACATTAAAGAGGATGAAACAAGAACAAGCTCTGGGTGTGGATGAACTGATGGTGGAAATGATAAGTACAGTAAGTGAAGTAGATGTACAATACTTATACAGGGTGGTGAGAGTGATTTGGAAGTAGAACAAGGTACCATAATACTGAAAAAATAGAGTTTTAATATATATTTTCAAGAAAGGAGACAAGAAGAGGTGTACACACTATAAGGGGATAATACTTATGTGCCACTATACAAAAATATATGAGAAGATATTGGAAAAGATAATAAGAAATAAAATAAAAACAAGGTGGAGAGAGGAACAGAACGGATTTAGGGAACAGAGGTCTACGATAGACTTAATCTTTGCCATTCGACAGCTGATGGAAAGAAGGTATAAATATGGGAAATATTTGGTAATGCTATTTATGGATGTGGAGAAGGCATATGATAGTGTGAATAAAAAATAAAGTTTGGAAAGCAATGGAGGAGGCCGAAGTGGAAAGAAAAGTTGTATTGCTAGTGAAAAGCATGTATGAGGATAACAGGAGTTGTGTTAAAACAGAGAGTGGGAGGATGGAGTGGTTCCAAATAAAAAATTCAGTGAAGCAGGAGAGTGCCCTTTCACTATTACTATTTGTAACGGCAATGTAATTGTTCAGGAACAAATCGGCAGGAAAACTCAGGTGAGGAAAGAAAGAAAGCCATGATGTTTGCTGATGACTTGATGGTATGAGGTGAGAAGGCTGAGGAAGTACAGGAACTATAAGAATGGAATAAGGAAACAAAAGAGTGTGGAATGAAATTTGCATGGCAAAGTGTGAGGTGATGGTAATGACAAGGCCTAATAAAGCTATAAGGTTAGATGGAATAGAGTTGAGAAAAGTGCAGAATGTAAAATACCTTGGAAGTGTGATTGAGACGAAAGGTGGAAGTAGGGATGGTGTAATAAGAAGTGAACAGCAAAGAGATTTGTTCTATAGGTGTGTAAGAGATCTGTTATGGAGAAGAGAAGTACCCTTGAAAAGTAAGAAAGTGTTATACAGGTGAACTTTGTATCCATTGCCACATATGCAAGAGAAACATGGACATTGAATGTAAGAGAGACTAGGAAAGTGGAGGCCATTGGAATGAAGTTTGTGAGGAGCTTGTTAGCTGTCACGAGGATAAATAAGTTAAGGAATTAAGTTATTCGGAAAAGAGTAGGGGTACAGGGAGTGCTTGAGATAGTAGAGGATGCAAAACCGATATGGTATGGGCATGTAATGAGGATGAAAAAATAAAGGATGCCAAAGAAGATGTTGTATATGAAGTATGTAGGAAAAGATCACAAGGTAGGCCAAGAAAGAGATGGGAGGAGCAGATAACAGAAAGTATTCAAGTGAGAGGAAAGTAATGGAAGAAATTAAAGGAAGACAAATGTTGGAAGGATAGAAGACGATGGATGCATTTTACTAAACTGACTCGGCCACAGGCTGGAAACAGGTGATTATGATGATTATTCCAGCTGAATTATAGAATGATCACTAAAAAGCTCATTTCATAATTTTGTGGGAAAAGTTTATAATATTTTACTATTTTATGGGTAGTGATAATACACACCGATACCAAAAGTGACAGCTGCAGATTTCATTACTTAATAGATGACTATGTGAAAGTAGATCCAATCAATTTCTTTGAGGGATTTTTTTCCTCCTCCATATACTTGGAAGAAGATACAGGAAATTTGGATAAAAACATATTAAAGGGAACAAACACAGAATGGCTTTTACAGTGAAAAAAAGAATGTAGCTCGCACTTTATATTGCAGCCACTGGAAAAAGAGATAATGGCTGCCTCTTGAATCAAATTTATTGTTGCGAGTTCCAATAAAACTAAACCTAGGTCAGGGGATTGGGCGGTAACGATAGATTTTATTCAAGAGGTAGCCTATACCTCTTTGTCCAGTGATAGCAATGTAAAGTACAAGCCATTTTTTCTTTTCATTGTAAGAGCCATTTTATGTTTGTTCCCTTTCATATATTTTGATTATTTTCATCCACATTTTCTGTACCTTTTTCCAAATATAATTTGACAGTAGATATAGTAACTTTTCTTGCTGTCAGCTAGGGTTTTTCCTATTAAACGAATTAAGTTACTAATATCCAATATTACAATGTCCAGCCAAACTATATCTTAAAATACCTGAATTTCCAAGTTTTCCAGAACCAATATGGTTTATATGTTTCAATATTTACTATATTAAAAAAATATTTGGTTAAGATCACAACTCAACGTAATAATATTTTTAGATACATTCCCATTTTGAAATTATATTATTCTTCAAAGGGGTTATAGGATTTTAGCCTAAAGCTATGGGCTGTCAAGTAGTGCAATCTAAGTTAGATTTCATTGAGATAAAAAAAAACGCCTTACACCAATACTATAGTTTAAAATTGTTTGAGACCCATACTTTTTTAGTTTCTTCTTCCTACAACATAATCGAGATCTCTCCCATTTGCTAAACCATGTCTGAACTTTGGCTAAATACTTGCAGTAGAGGGGTGCAGAGATGACACGAAAATCACATTTTGACTTTGAGACTTGAGATTACTATGCTCATCTGGGGAAAATGTGTTTAAAGAGATTCGTGGCGAGTATTAACAGGAAGAAAGATTTATGTTGGCTATTATAAATAAAAGTTTGCTTATTGTTTTAGTGAGTACATAAAATTCCAAAACTTTGATAGAATTTCCTGACAAAGTAACTTCCCTGACATTTGTCTGTTTTATTCTTTAAATTGAAAAATGACACCTGGACACAGGAATAGAATCCGGAACCTTTGGCTTAATACACCAGTCCTATAACCACTGAGCTATATAGGAATCGTCCCATGTCTAGGGTCATTCTTCACTCATATTTTAAGGCATAATCTGTTATAGATGTGTATAAATAACCCTGTATTAGCAAATTAGCATAAGAGTAAAAACTATTCCCATTCTTCATCACAAAAGTGAAGTTTTGAAATGGATAGAGTGGTTTTTGCCCTGCACTAGTAAACAATTTGCCCTATTTAATAAACCTTACAATCCGTTTTTTGTGATTGTATGATCTATGGTGTAACACTTCAAATATACCACATTACTGATGATGGAGAGATCGGTGTTTGAATCTTGATTGGATGTATTTAGGTGTGTTTTTAATAAATTATTTCTCGCTTTATCACCACTAGTAAATTTAATATGAATTATACTGGTGCAAAAAATTTAAATTTGTCTTTTTCATACGCAAAGTACTCGAATTTTCCTCCGTTCTAACATTTAAAACTCACACGTGTTCACGTAAATCTTCCGTCATTGATCTCAGGAGTGCATCGAGGTCTCCATTCAAGAAGTCTACAGGTAGTTCTCCTAAAGTAGGCAGCTCCATCAAGTGCTTTAAAAATATTACAAAAGAAAACCACCAGATCTATAAATAATTAATAAGAAGTGAAAATAGAATTACACGAATAGAAAGGCAGAGCTTGCATATTTGTACATTTAATAGAAAAGATCAAATAATTTGCAGTTGTCTTTAACACATGATCCAGCACATTTAAAAACATTAGTCTTATTGTAAAAGTGAAGGCTCTACCTTTCAATGTTTATAGAACCTAATCTATTTTAGATGGACTTCTTTGTTTGCATTTTTGAATCAAACATAATCTAGGCCCCTATATTTTTCCTATACTATTTTACTTCTAATTTGCTAAAATTAAGTAGTTTTAAAATGTATCTGATATTAATTAATTATTTCCAGATGGTAATACTTGCCTCCTCTGCCTGTGGGCGTGGAATGTTTAAATCTCTCAATGTAATGGTTGACACATCGTCAACAACATTTGGAAATGTCAATACTTGGGCCTGCTCTGGAATATCCGGCGGTAACACACCGATGTCCAGTTTCTGTTTCTTTCTCTGAATATCTGCTCACAAAACAAATATATGATAGTCTCACTGGCGGCTCATGAATTGTTAGCAGTGCATGCCAAGCTTGGCTGAACTGTACTAGTAAACAATTTCCTCCCAGTCAGTATTAAACTTGATTTTTAAAGTCAATTCACATGTATTTACTCACTGAATTTTTGTATGTGTGTTTGATAAATGAATTGTGAGGGTAGGAAACCGTTTACTGTTTCACTTCTGTCGATCCTAGCTTGCCTTGCAATAATCCACTAGCCACCCCTGTCTAGTATTAGGGTAGTAACAGTATGCTCTAAGGTTAGTGTCAGACACACCAGGTGCAAAGATGAACAGTTCCACTACTAACTTTCAGTGACATAAGCCATCTAAGATATCAGAACAGGACAAGGAAACTGAATTCAAAATAATTGGTATAGCATCCACTCAGAAAGGTAATAAAAAATCAATTTATGGAAAATCCATACCCAGTTAAAGATAACGAAAAATCAATTTTTGGAAAAGCTACACCCAGTTGGGAGTAAACTTCAGCCAGAGCTAATGGTTTCCTCACGCATTCTGTAAAGTTTTTGAACTATACTCACCAATAAGAAGGTCATCTTCCCCTCGTTTTTCACCGTGTTTCTTTTTCCTAAAAATTAAATAATATACTTAAATATATATAGACATTAAGATTATGTACAGAATTATTGTATCACTAAAGAGATGTACTTAGGGGCTCTACAATCTTTAAGAAAAAACAATAACACAATTTTATTTTTAAAAGATGGGTCAAATCCACTATTTTAAAAGTCTGGCTTTTAATTTTACCTATGAATCCTGGATCTCAAATATGAGGCCAAATCTTAGAAAACAATGTAAATAGGAGGTTTACTTTAATTATATTAATTCTTAAGTCGCACTCGAAAAAAGAGTAACTCTATTTTAACATTCATTGTTATAATACATTCAGTTAAATGGTAAATTAATGATATGAGGTCTGATTGTTTAAAACTTAAAAGTTTTTCCAATATTTAATTTGGGCTAAACTTCCAATAAGCAGTACAAGAGCTAGGCCTATAAAACCAATACAAACACTAAATTTATAAAAACAAATACATCTATTTTTCGAATCTCAAATATACGTAAGGATTTGAGGATAAGAAAATCTCATCTCTAGTATTTTTGGAAGGTGTACATAAGAGTGACAGGAACAAATTACAGTTTATAAGCCATATTGCTTTTGTCACAATTATTTGATTCACTCAAGGACCATTTTCAATATCTGAAATTATAGCTAAAAGGTTTTCTTTGAGAAATATATAATTCTATAAATATTATTAGGAAGGGGATCCTCAAAACCAAAGGCATGGAAAATCAGAGTTCAAAGAGGGTCGGAGGGTCCCGACTCCCTGAAATTTGACTGACCAACCACAAAACTCCTTAGTGGTGGTCCAGCCCCAAATATAATTATAGAGAAACCTTAATAGAGCTCAGACCATTAATTGAACACTTAACTGAATATATGAACCTATAAGTAAAAGATGTGAGAATTTAGTTACTAGTTCTATTTTATTCTGTTATATTCCTACTTCCCCTTATGTTCAATTTTCTTTTTCAAGATTTGGATTTCCAAGGTAAAATGAAGATTTGAATTAGTAAGTTAGTAGACCCATCTCTAATTATTATATTAATTATGCTCTTTTAAAACTAAAATTATGTTCTTCTAGTTTAAAAACAACAAAATATTGGTTATTAGCTTAATTGACTCATAACAAAGCCATTTTAAGAATTAACAAACAAATCTTTTAACATATTATAACTATTTTTGGTAATGTGTTATAAAAACACAAGCTTATTAAGTGACTTAATGAAGAATGGAAAGAACAAGGCTAAGTGGAACTTCACCAATGATATTCTTTATAAATATCGCTCAAGTCCATTCTTATAATTTTAACCAAGAACCCTGAATCACATATCTAGATATTGTTGGTTTGAAACCCTCGAGTCCTTCATCCTTAAGGATATTCAAGATACAAGGATTCGAAAAATTTTGAATTTGGAACTAAAATCCTATAAAAAAGAGAATGTTTTTGTTATTTCATATACTCTAATGTCAGTATTTGCTATAACAATGATTTTATTTGAATATATATTTTTAACACAAGAGTTATGACTTAATCTAAGGCATAAGATAAGTTAATGCACCCACAATTGAGTGAATTGGTGGAGATAACATTAACAATTTTGCTGTTGAAAATTTCAAATTATTCCCCAAAACTCTCTGGCTTGTGTTTTCCAATTTTCTATACACCTGTATTTTGTTGTAATAATAAATTGAAAATAATTAATTTATCTCACTGTCGTTTTTCTGTCTGCAGGTCTATTGTCCATTTTGTTGAGTGAACACTGATGAAGAAGTTACTGATTTCATCTGAAATTAACACACATACACAAATACTCTTAATATGTATGACAACAATGGCCCTTTAATAGTGATACCTGCCTTCCAGAATAAATAATTTTCTTTGGTGTTACAACTTACAAGGGACATAAAAGCAACATCACTTATACTTTAGGTTTATCTTTGTTTTTTTAATATTTGCTACATATGTGTCATGTCATTATTTACTAATTTTATTTGCATCCCTTTGTTTTCCCTTTCAGAAGGTTTTATCACACCTTTCCCCCTTCAGAATAGTTCTTCGGGGATGAAATTTAAATTGAGGAAGTGGGTGATGAAGATTAATTTTATTTAAAATTCAATTATAAACTTGTGTTCTTTGGCAACAGTAGAAAATGTGAACTGTTTGTCTTTTCACTGTAAAAGCCATATTATGTTTGTCCCTCCTACTTGTTCATTCCTATTTCATGTTTCATCTTCTGTGTAGTATTCATGCATATACGTATCATGAGTTGTAATGTATTAAAGAACTATATGTAGTTTTTTTTTTTTACTTTCACCTGTTTGAGAGCCATAATAAGTTATGTAACTACTTAAATAAGCTAATTATATTATTCAAATTTTTTCTGTTTCTCTTTTTATAAATTAAACAGATAAAAGATAAATCCAAAACACACTTAACCTATTCCCCAGTGACTATTGTTAGAAAATTGTTATAAAAAATGTAGTGTGGCTGACATTGACAAAAGATTCCTATTTGTTTTAAATTTGTCAGAATGGCTAACAAACGTAAAAGTGAAACTTCAGACCACATGACTTGGCATACAAATGAATGAATGTTCAAACAAAAGTTATTTCAATATTATGCCGACTATACATTAGTGTTTATATTAGTTACTAACCGAGAAACATCTTGAGTTGTTTTTGTCGAATGACACAGACACCGTAGAGGAGCTGGGATGAGAGATACAAAGAAAATCGTGGCCTTCTACCAGTAGATGAATCTCGAGGTACCTGAGTCAATACAACGCGACAAATTTCTTCACTGAAAAATAAAATTTAACATTCATTAGGTAAATATCAGGTGCTAGGTGTTTAACCAAACTAAGATTAGGATAACAAGGTAAACACTGGCAGAGATGTTGCACGAAATATATTTTGGGGAGGGTGAACCAGTGTTTTTCCCAACTCTAAGCATTTTGAAATTATAAAAATTCCAAGTTGCAAAGGAGAGTACAAGAAAGGCAATGTTGAGAATGGTGGCAAAAGGGGAGGAGGAGGTTCCCAGAATTTTTTTAAATACGAGGTAATAATCAAGCCTTTAACCAAGCATTTATGCAACTGTATTTTTAAATTTATTTATTAATTTGCTCATACTGGATTTTTAAATCTACAAGACTTTTTCAATGCATAAGGAAATAACTTGAATTATTATTTATTTCAGTCTGTCTGCATCTGAGCTAAATATCCACTTGAGCTTAAATATATTTTATTTAGATTTGCGGATATTGTTCAAATAGTGTATTTTAGATTAAAAAATATAACCGACTTTACTACAGGGTTTTCAAAATTTTGTAGTTTATGACCACAACTTTTCTCTCTGTGGCCATCGCGACCCTTTGATAACTTAAAAGCGTTCAAATCCTAGTTTTTAAGTTTTTTCAGTGTGTATTACTAATAGCCCGGACTATCTCCGTTAAATACACCCGTGGGATAGGTACAATTTGAAGGAAATGTACCTTTATCTGCTTGGAGGGCTATTAAAATAAACTACCCCTGGCCAGAGTTAAAATTCTTACTCCACCTTCACCAACAAACCAAACTAAAAGAGCGTGACATTAAATGGCATGAGGAATGCCAGGCCTCCACAGTGGTTCGGATTTCACGTTAAACTGTAGGTCCTCCATTTCATCTCACAATCACCCTACCATTACACATTAGCGTAAGTGCGTATAACCCGAACGGGTAGTAAGACGCGTGCTAATAATAATAAATAATAATAATAATAATAATATAAATAATGCGTATGTCACTTTATCATAGAATTAGCAATTTGGCCATGTTTATTCAAAAACATTTTCAACTGTAAAATAAAGCAATAAACGGAATTTAGCAATATTTCTACAGTATTTTGATACCTGTCTACTAATGTCCTGCTTCATAACCTCATGGAAGTTGCTCTAAAATGTTAATGCTGGTAAGTCAATAAACTATTCAAAACATATAGTAATTTAGCATGTGATATTTTATTAAATAGATTATGGCAAATCCGAAATCAGCACTCTAAACAACATTATATGAAATTTCATGCAAATCGAACACTAAATAATGAATTAAAAAATGTATCCCAAATTTTAAAATGTTAAAGGGTGAAAAAATAACTTATTTTTTTTTTAATATAGTCTAATTAATCAAATGACAAATTATAAGAGTTGTGACAATGTAACACAGCCTTATTACTCCTCTTCCTTCATTGTTGCTTTGAGCCTATTTTAATAAACAAAATAAGATACATCAGTTCAATTCAAACTAGTATGGATACTTGCTAGAAAATTAGTGTGTATTTCAGAAGTCAAAATTAACACTAGCCTCAATGTCCTAATTTCATCACTCAGAGCTTTCGCTAATAAAACAATAAAATGTTGCATAAGATTCACTGCATTTATGCCTTCAAAATTTAATAAAGACCTAATTAAGGCATTGGCTGTACAACATATGATTTGAATAATAAAACTGTGACAGTCTAGCAGCCATGAAAGCCACAACTAAAAACACCAAACAATAAACAAAACATTGGCATACAATGCAATTTTGCTACGGGGCAGCTCCTTACGTTTCGTTTCCATATTGCATTCAGCATAAATTCATCGGCCTTTGTCTATGTCTGCTGGCAACGGTGCTACTAGACTACTTGATTAACTAAGCTTTCTACAATCTACTACAGAAGGAATCTCCTTTCAATGTTTTATGATTTTTGAAGTTAGGATTTTGTTTTTGTAGATTAGGGATCAACAGTTGGGAAATTTTAAATTTGTTTGTACAAGTCTATGGTTAAGGACTTTCATAATATAAAGTAATGGGGTACAGAATAAGCCTAGAATTTCCCAACTCCAGATTTCAATTCTCACAAAATTCCCAACTTTCAAGATTTTAACCAACATTGGAGGGTGACACCCCCATAGCACCCACCACCCTCGGGCGGGAAGCCCCTGGAAACCGGTTGTTTCATATAGATACATCAACTTTCCCAATTCCTAATCCATTTGTGTAGTTAGTACTTAAAGCGTATAACCTGAACGGGTAGTAAGACACGATGCTAAATAATAATAAAAAATATAGACACACTTTGATTGTTGTCTGTATCTTCATACCCATTTGGACTATTAGTATATGTATACTAATAGAATAGAGATGAAGAAAGTAGAATTTAGAGGAAATTAATTAACATTTGTATGAAAAAATATTTATGAACAAACACCCTTAGTAGGGCCTACACGGGGCCCGTATTCAAACCCCGATCTCTGTTACAGGCTAACCAGACCAGATGAGATTGATGCCTTTGCCAAACAATGTGGGGTAAATAAACTTTGAGGAAGGTGCTAATTTTGTTAATAGACTAATATAGTCTATACAATATTAGTTATACATAATATGCCAAACAATAATATATTCTACAGGTGAATTAAATAATATTTTATGTTTGAACTAATAGTTAGTACCATGGATAGCTTGTTCATGATCTATTTTATAATCTTACCAGGTTTGAATTATATTCACTTTCATGACATCTTGATTTGTCAATTTTTTTATGTGGGTTGCTGCCAGCCAAACAATGCTGAACTTTCCATTCTTTCGGCGACACAGCCAATCATAGGAGTAGAACATTTTGGAATTGTCGTCTTACTGTCAAATAATAAAGAAAACTTTTTTTTTCACTATTTTTTAATAAACTCTGTTCAAATAAGTTATGTGTAATAGTACCAGTGTTCGGTATCAGCTATAAATAAAATTGTATTTGACATATTGTATAGTAAGTAGCTTTTAAGAATATATCATTTCTTATGTAAAGACTTACACATAATAAATGGAACATCTTTAAGAAATTTAAATAGCACATTCAAATAAAATTCATTATTTTATATAGTTAAATCTTGTAAAAGATAAAACTCTAATAAATGTTAGAAAAGCTGACAACAATACCACTTAATACTTACACAATAGTAAAACACCAAAACTAGTCACAATATAACTTATTTATATAACAGAAAAACACCATAATAGCAAACAATAGGCTACACATTATTTCAAAACAGACAAATACCAGCACAACAAACAACTGAGTATAAAGAAACACCATTACAACAACAATTATTTTCAAAACAAAGCAACACCATAAACAACTTATTTTCAAAACAGATAAACATTACCACAGTATAAAAAACAATAAAAACAATTTTAAAAAACAAATAAATACACACAATGATACAACTTATTTTCAAACTGGATTAACACACCACAACAAACAACAATACAACTTAATCTAAAACTATATAAACACACTCACAACCAAGAAACACCACAACAATCAAACAACTTATTTTCAAAACAGATATCAACTTCACAGAAACAATATAACTTAATATAAATCAGAGAAACACTTTAAAAGCAAGCAACAATACAACTTATTTTCAATACAAAAAACAGATAATAAAACCTATTTTCAAATAAAATAAACATTTTTGATATAAGCACAACTAAAATTATCCAAGCTAGCACATTGCACAAAAAACTGACAAATTAGTAGGTCTTGGATCTCCTTTATTTTATTTCTGAAATTTGATCAACTTACATAAAAACTTTTTTGAATGAGGTTTTGTTAATAAATAACAGTTTCCTAGGCGTCTTGAAATCGAACATAAAATAAATTAGAAGAATAACTTATTTGATAAAATGGATTAATAGAAATAATACAAAAGCTCTTATTGGATGGGCTACAATGGTAATCTCTCAGCAATTGAGCTTTCTATATGCTCTGATTCGGTAATAATGAAATAAGTTAAAGAATATATTAATTACGTGGTTTTAAAATACCCACAAATCACAAAACTATACTTCTACAACATATTATGCTAGAGAATCAAACATTGAAATACTTACTCAAATTCTAATATTTCTTTTGGCGAATTACAATACTTCATAGGGCAGCAGTATCACGGCAGGTAAATTTAAAATAAGCGCATCGATGATGATTGGTCAGAACATTCAACACCACAAGTCATAATACGGTCCATGAAACAAATATTTAATTTAAGGTTCCTAACCCAACCGATAGGAGAGCAACTTGAACTATATTTAAAGTTCATCTAATATATTAAACAAACAGTAGGATGTCCCCCCAATAAAATAGAATGCAGTAAAATACAATTTAAAGAGAGGTGGAAGGTAAGTTAACGCTAGTTTCAGTATTTTTGTGATTTTTCTAGCAAAAAACCCTTTGAAAAAAAAAATATATATATATATCAGTTCTGTAGATAACCAACATATAGTTCCATTTTATTCATATTATACGATAATAAAACTGTTCTTAAATACTTGGCATAAAAATAGTAGCATTTATGTTTATTATAATTTTATGTTATTTTTAAATTACCTCTATAAATACTAACTGCATAAGCCGCTCCAAAAATAAATAATATTTTATAGATTAAATTATTTTAGAATTTGAATGTTAGATTAAAAAATGTGTTTTTTACGTAGCTTAAAACGTCCAATTGAGAATCTTTAGTCACATGAGCAGTTAAATAACCCGAATACTTAAACATTAGTTAATAATCCTAGAGCTAGGTAGGTACTTGTATTATTACAAAACTGCTCGTGCTCGTCCAAATGAAAAAAACGTTCCACAAATTTACATTTGTCTAGCATTTTTTCCAATTTGTTAAATCTATGATTTATAGGTATATCACATTATACAACTTTAGAGAGTAGATAATAGTTACGTGTCTTGTATTATTTCTCTTAATCATAATGTTGGTTTTTTTATTTCTTAGCGTAGTCTCAGGCTTTCATGCTGCCAGCTTCACACTTTGCTTTCACTTAACACAGGCTTTAATATATTTTTTAAATGCCAATACCTGAACCTTCACAATATTTACCAGTTCACTTTTAATTTGTGCATCCAAGTTATTTATGAGCTGTAGAAATTCCCACGGAAAAACTTTATTTAGGGTTTCTTGAAGGAAAAATATCAAAATATTTGAATAAAGCAAGTGCAATTTAGAAAGCCAAAGTTGAATTTCTCCAAATGACATTAACACCCGACAAACTATTAAATGTGTTACAATAAAGTAATAACACCGATTTGAGTGTTTTTTTTCAAGGTATCGATTACTATTATAATTAGAGCATTAATGAATACACTCCTTTCCCCTGAGGAACCATGTTTTAATATTTTACCGAGAAATGTTCATCAGTAATTCTTCATTTATTTGTTTGGCTTAAGTGTTTCCTCACAGCTTTATTTCCCCACTTCTCCACAAAATACTATTTGATGGCTATGTATTGTTCTATTGTGTTGTTGTATGGCGTTGTTCCAGGTGCCACACCCTCCAAGCCAATTACACCATTTACTCAGTAAGCCATTACTAAGAAAATCTTAAGAGTGAAGCAGTGGTGTTTATTCAATAGAAGCAAAGGAAACAATGCTTCCTTTAAATTAAAAAAGGAATAAAGAAAATAATAGGAAAATCATGTTTAAACAATTTATTATAGTTAGAAATCTCTCCAACAAGTATACTGAGTTGAGGTGCCAGCTCTTATTTCTTAGAACAAGCAGTTCTTTATAAGACCGACCGGCCAGCTAACTTGTCTTGCGCACACTTTATTTCGTCAATCGTTTGTTTCCGGGTCCGTCCGGCCCTCATCGGGGAAAGGGATGCAGCGTTTCCCTAGGCGAGTATTAGTGCGTGAGTTTACTATTGTGATTGATGTATATCCATCCATACGTTAAATACAGTTAAAATATTGTTTTTTATGTTGTTTTTCGCAATATTTGTGGTTTCTAGATATAATTATGGGCCCTATATGACCAAATAATGTGTTTTTCACCTATTTACAGCAAGTTTAATTTATTTTACATAATATTGACGCTTGTTTGATCCTCCAAGGGAAGCGGTTTGTTTCTTTGCGTACAATAGTAAAATAACAAGTGCGTCAACAAGTGCAGCAGTGGAAGCCCTTTTATATGGCGGAAGCGGAGTGCTGTGGTGTCAAAATTCATAAGTAATATTTTGAAGCATAATATTTGGTCCCAGTCTTTTGACAAGAAAAAAAATTATTGAAACAAGCAGACCCACTTCATCTTTAGGCAACCTATATAAAAAAACTTTGACGTTTCAATACTCCGTTTTAAGAAAGCTTATAGTACTTACTGGTGTGTTGGGCTGTTAGAAAATTACATAGTTGAACTTACTATTTACTAACACTAATATAATATAGAATACATCCAAATTCAAAGCTATTTTAAGATAGGGCAAAGGTAAAATTTATTTGCAGGCCACAACCCAAGAGAAAACTTTGGCAATCGTAAATTAGCCATTCTTCTTCTTCTTTTTATTTAAGTTAGAATTAGAATTATTATATTAATATATATATAATTTAATTATTGAGTAATATTTCTAAGATCACCAATAATTTTGTTTTATTCCATGCATAGTTTGTGTCACCTCTTTTCCTTTCTTCCCCATAATACTTTTAACTATTCAAAAAAAAGAGAGATAGAGAGCCAGTGAGAGCTTTTAATTAAACTAGGATCCATCAGACCCCTTTATTGTAATTTCGTTGCTTCCATTTGTCCATAGTTGACCACACGCCACTGGCGTATATATTATATTCTGTATATATTATCTTTTATGATACGTAATAACGCTTAACTGCGGTTCAATGCTAGTGTTCCCCCAACTTCAAAATGTATTGCGAATGCTCATAAGATAACATAACGCTTTGCTATTTTCGCTATTTAACTCAACACATTCCACCGTTCATTAAAAACGCGGCGTTTAAAGCCAAGTTTTCTCCTTTTCACTTGTGAAATTATATGTACCTACTGATGTTCTGCGAAGAATCCAATCGCTTCGTGAAAGATTGTAAAGAAAAATAAATGTGACAAGATCTCAAAACTGTGAATTTGTTCGACCATGAACAGCTGTGTGTAGGTAAGTATTGGGTAGAAATTATTTAGCTCCTGCAGCGTGCTGTGAAACAGTGTGGATAACAAAGGATTATAAAGCTGAAGTGCATGTCATGCGTCACCTTAGTCAGTTGTGCCCTCCAACACCTTCTTGGCACAATGCAAAACATCGAGAACGTTGGTGAGGCACACAGGCTGCACGTGGTGAAACCAGAGAGACTCAACGGTACCAGCTAGCCCTGTCTCTGTAAGAACTTATCCGTGCTTTCAGATACTATTGTGAGCTTTGAGACCTTTCCAGAATTTTCTGGGAAGTTTCTACTGCATAATAAAACCTCTTGCTTCTTCGCCTCTTCGGTCAGTTGCAGTTCAGTCAGTATTCAGTCGAGAGTCGAAACAAATCAAGTCGCAGTGCACTGTTATCTATTTATGAGTGCTTTTGGTGGATGCTTTTCAATTAAGGTTTATTTTGCAAATAATTACTTTAATATAACTTTTAGTATTTCCTCTTTGAGGAAAAAACATCAGCCCGTTGCAGGTTTTTTGGAGCACCTACTTAGTGATTCAGAAAATTTCATTGATTTACTTTTAATGGATCATTCATCGCTGGATGAAGTCAGGATCCTTAAAAGAAACTCTCAAAATCTCCGTTACACTACCTCTAGTAACTTTATAAGTATAAACATTTAACAGGTATGTCCAAATATTATGTTAAATGCATTTTTTTTACGTTGAATCACGTTAATCTGTGAGGGTCTACTAGAATGAGAGTGTGTGTGTGTCATTAAAACATTTAACAGCTACGGACGCTAATAAGTCAAGACCTATAAGAGATAGGATGCATAAACCTATATGTAAATTAAAGAGTTAAATCGAATATTGGGTTTGTTGAGACCAGTGACAACAAAATAGAGTGAGTAATTTGCGGCAAAGTGTTGCCAAAAAGTGAAATGTTCCCAGCAAGCTTGCACTGTCATTTTGAGAGGGTCCATCCAGAATATCAGGGCAAACCAGGGGAGGCTCGTCCCTAAGGCGCGGAGGCGCGCGCCCCCCAGCCCCACGAATCCCCAGTTCCTTTTAAAGTTATTATTCACACTCTAACGAATATTTTATCTTGCCATAATAGTTTCAAGAAAAATATGTTTTTGGTTTAAGTAATATCTGGAAATGTTTTTAAAATGGGATGCGGTCGGACGCGAGGCGGTCAGCGCTTGATATTGTGACACCAAACCTTCCCACCCCTTCACCTCTTGTCATCAAATGGCATGTAGTCAGGCGCGCGACGTTCAGCGTCTGACATAGGGAAACCAAACCTTCCCTCCCCTTAACTCATTGTCCTCCACCTGCTATAGCTAGCGAGCTAGCTAGCATTGCTTATTCTTCTTTTGAAGGCGCACTCCCTTACGCGCCCTAAGGTTGAAAGCTTGTGAAATGTATGTAGCGTGAACCAGCAATAATTGTTGTCAGTCATCCTGCGTGCTCCTGCATCTTGAGGATGTATGTGGCGTATGCGTTTATAATAATATTATGTAGGGTTATTTTAGGATAATGTTTATTTGAGTTATATGTTTTAATATTTTTGGTAACTATAGTTACAAGCCTATAGGCTTAATATGAGTAGTTCAATTCAGGCGCTTAAGACAACGAATATTGCAAGATTAACTCTTGACCAAAAAAGAGAATTGAATTCATTAGATAGGCCATGTCCTGAATTTTGTATGGAACAAAGTGAAAACATACATACCTATATATTTATGCACATTACACAGCTGCAGAATTTCTACAACACATCCACGTCCTTTGAGGGAATTTTTTTTTATCTTTCCATATTGTTTGTGATATTAATTTTTGAGTTTAACTAAATGAATATTTAGCAAAACATATTCCGAAATTTGTGTCTTCTTTTAAATATATTATTTAGAAATAATTTATGAATTAAACAGGCTGCACCCTCCAGCTTCTATAGTGACGAGCCGCCACTGCAATTCCTAATACAATAACGTAATTAGTACTTAAAGCGTATAACCCGAACTGGTAGTAAGACGCGGTGCTATAATTATTATTATTATTATTCTAGTAACTTTGCAAGTTCGATTTCCTGTAAGGTTAAAATTACTTAGTACGAACGCGGCCAAGGCACAAGAGATTTTGAACAAACTATAAGTGCGTTACAGAGTGTTAGTAACATTTACTTTCAGCTAAGAGCTTCTTGGTCGTTGGCAACACTGTTTGAAAATCTTCGCAACAACAACCAACACCCCAAAATAACTGGATGAAACGATTATGTGGAATCAGTATTGCCAGCTCTCCCGTAATTTCATGAGATCTCATTAAATTTTAAATCATCCCGGAAAACAAAAAATTAAGTAGGAATTTCACGAAATATTACAGCAAACGGGATTTACGTTATTTGTTTTTTGCGCTTTAGCTTTTCTCCAGTGGAAAATTTAAACACTTTTTTTACATAGGAAGAAGCCGACGACTGCCATAGTATAATTTTAATTCAAAGCTAAGCAATACTAGAGAAAAGGCGAAACAAATTTAAACAAGAAATAGTCAACTGTCAATTAAAATTCATTCTTTATATAGCGTGGATTCAGATTTCTGTCAAAAAATTATTAATAACAAACTGAAAAATACACTATATGTTATGAAAAAATTGATACGGAAAAATGAATATAGTTTATTTGAATACAGGAAAATCACAATACCGAGAAAATTAAATTTCAAAACTTCAAATGTAATACAATCTTCCACTTAAACAATAAAAATCTTAATCTTGTTTTCAAAAGTTAGAGACAATCTAGTGACTTTCTGGTACTTATCTAGCTACACTACTTATGTGGTCTTTGGTTACACTGGTTGAAAATCTGCGCAACAACCAACACCTCAAAATAACTGGATGAAAGTCATGAAACGATTATGTGGAATTTGAATTGCCAGCTCTCCCGTCATTTCTACAAACATTAAACGTAAAACAATGTTTTCCAATGCCAACGCGAGTTCTGTTTCTAACACTATATACAAACTTCAATAATCATCAAACACCCAAGAAAGAGTATTCCTAAAACAATATACATATTATCAAAGAGTGTTAATTTAAATTAAGCATTGATTAGTGTCTATTTATATGTCGGATAATCATTTAGTGAATATACCTTACAATTACAGTATTAAAAAACATTTCTCATGTAAGTAAAAATATTACTGTTGACAGTTGATTAACTCTCAATAATATTTTTACTAGTGCTATCTAGTGTACGGGTTTATGATTCTACAAATGTTTATACCGATTTTAATAAGCCGAAGACATTTTCATATGGTCATTTTGGAGCAAAACAATTTTTTTTAAAGGGGATGGTATGTAATTTTCCCGTGATTATTATAAAAAATGACAGGATATTAGATAAGGCCAAACAAGCCAAATCAATTCTCTGATGCCACCAAAACTGAAAAAAATAAAGGCCAATTTTGACCCTACCAAACCTATGCTTTATTATTTTTTAGAAACTAATTTTAAATTTTTTCTCAGTCACTTTTGCTTAGAACAGTTTTATTAGATTTACTATACTATTTGATTGTGTGATTATTAAAAAAAACTTATGAAATTTGAATTTTACTCTGATCTCACGAAATATTTTTTTTAAGACCTGGTAACACTGTGTGGAATAGAGATGTGTCGATACTAATAATTTGTGTACCTGTTCCAAATCGGTCCAGTTACAATGTTGGAACAGTTCCATGTTACCGGTACTGTTCCACTATCGATACTGCCAAGCAGCGCTCAAACTCCAGTATCAGGACTTGGTAGTGGAACGATATCAGTAACTTGGAATGCCTGGTACTTAATAGCTACTCCTGTCCTTGGTTAATATAGCATGGTCGTCAACCACAATATATTACTATTATTACTATTATATATTTTAAAGGAAGTGTAGGATTTGTGTGTTATCTGGTAACTGTTGCACAGTCAATACTTGACCACAGTACATGATGAAGGGAAGGCGGGGTGAAGGGGGGGGAGGGGGCGTCGAGGGTCTGTTTACTACCTGTTTCTGTACTGTGTCGTTTCTCTACCACAGTATATTGTGAAGGATCTTGCACGCCTTTCTTTCCTTCACTTTTAATTCTATTTCTGTATCGATTCTGAGACTTATGAACGGTCCTTTGTCCAGTTGTACTATGTGTTTTAGGTTCAATTTCAAGGAATTTTTCTCCCCCCTTTACAAACGAGATGCTCAGGGTGAGGTTTATTTAAATGTTTTCAGTTCTTTTTTGTCCTTGGTTGTTGCTGTTTGTTGATTGTTCTTGTGAAGTGGAAAGTGATATAAAAACATGCTATTTAGGACCTGTGTGGAATCATTTTGAACAGTTATATAAGGATATCACCAAATGTTTTGTTTGCAAATATATAGTAAGTTACTGCTCTAGCACGAGCAATTAAAATTTTTTAAATTCATAATCATCCCACAGTTAAGTTAATTCCTGCCAAAACTAGTGTGCAAGTAAAAATACCCTCTCCAAATGCCGCATCTGATTGCCAATTGATTAGTAACATTCCTAATGGTTCTGCAGGCGACCCTTGCTCCTCCACCTCAAAAGATGTACCAGTTTATGCTACAAGTATTACACAGGCTCACTCTAAGATGTACGAGTACACCACCGAGAAACTAACCGTCGGTGGTAGAAAAAATATTGATGAATCTTTTTGCAATTATTTATAAATGATTTTCAACCATTTTCTCTGATAGAGGAACTAGGATTCAAGAATTTTGTGAAAGCCCTTAACCCTTCTTATGAGTTGCCTTCATGGAAAACAATGTCCAGCTCTATGATTCCTGCAAAATATTAGGAAAGTAAAATTAAAGTTCGAGAACTTCTGCAGCATTCAAAACAATTAAGTGTCACCACTGATCGTTGGACATCTCGGCGAAACAACAGTTATTTGGCATTGACAGCACACTTTATTCAGTAAGGGAAATTTCTTAATTTGTTGCTCTTGCTGGACTATGATGTGATGGATGAAATCCATACCAGCAACAATTTAGGATAGGCTATTCGAGGAATTATAGATGAGTGGAATGTTTTCAAAAGTGATATTTGCCATGTCTGACAACACTTCTAATATCACTGGGGCACTCAAATACAAACCATTGAAATTTATGGGTTGCGCTGGTCACAAGTTGAACTTTAGTGTTGTTCACTTCCACATTACCACAAAATCATGGAAGGAATTGTCTGATTGCCAAAACAAAGAGGGAATTGATA
Source organism: Timema cristinae (assembly GCA_039000515.1). Classification (NCBI taxonomy): domain Eukaryota; kingdom Metazoa; phylum Arthropoda; class Insecta; order Phasmatodea; family Timematidae; genus Timema; species Timema cristinae. The sequence continues at coordinate 87,462,104 of JBCFYV010011172.1, forward strand.
CACCAATTAAATTGGTCAACTCTGCCGCAAATTGTTGGAATTCCACTCTGAACATGATTTCCTGTTTTGTAGAGCTGGAAATTCCAATAAAAACAGCACTCTCTTTAATTGATATCGGGTTATTGATTTTAACTCCAACAAAATGGCAATTAGCTCGGGATATGTGTAAAATTTTGAAGCCATTCGAACAGATTATAAACAATGTGAGCTCTCAAAGATATCCCCCAGCTTCATGTCTAATTGTCATGATACGAGGGCTTTTGGACATCCTTAAAGGGTTCCAGAAACAGAAGGAATTTGTAGACTTGAAGCCAATGATAGATGTGCTGATTAAAGAACCTCAACAGGACGAAAGATTTCATCACATTGAGTGTAGTGGAACCCTCTCCATTTGTACACTTTTAGACGTTAGATTTAAAATGCTCTGGTTCAAAGATACTAAAGGAGAAGCAGCTAATAACGCCAAATTGAGAGTTTAAGAATTAGTCATGGCAAAGCTTGTTAAGCGTTCAGAACAAGCAGAGGATGGTACCAATACGGAGGAATTCCAGGAAGAAACAGAAATACCAGAAAATGGAAAAAGTCGAAGTGGAATTCATTCTTAGAGGTTGCAAAGTCAGAAACCAATATAATAGTATAAAAATATTAACCCCATAGTTTTTCAAATAATTGCACATTTATGGATATATTAAAATAAAATAAGAGACAAAGAATAATTAAAAAGGAGAAAATGACATAATTAAAATACTATACACAACAATTATTATGTATAGTTAGAGTAAGGCAGATACTCCTGGGAGCAGAGCAATAGTAGAGCTACAGAGATACTTAAGAGTAGTGTATTCTTTTAAAATCTGATCCAATCAAATGGTGGTACAGTAATCAACATGTTTATCCCTTGCTCTCTGAGGTAGCTGAAGAGAAACTTTGTATCACTGCAACCTCAGTTCCCTGTGAACAATTCTTCTCAAAAGCAGGGATGTTTGTGTTGGAGCAGAGAAGTCAGTCAGTTGTTTCCCCCAAATCACAGATGTTATTGTTTTTAAATAGCAATGAGAGGCTATTTTATTAGGTAATGAGCAAACTCAAAGGTTGCCAGAGACCTGACCCACCATGCCTAACACGTTTGCGCACACGCTAAATAATTGTTGCTTTGACTACCTAAGTGCTTTATTAGGGTTTGAAATAGAAACATTCCATTTTGTGTGTTTACATTTTTTGTGTGCAATTGGATCACATACAACCCCAGCGTGTGCTGTGTGTTATGAAAACAGCATTGTTTAACATTATGTAAATTTATTTTCTGTAAACTGTATAAGTGTGTATGAAAAATTGTTTTATAGTTGTTCTATCTAATGTTTTTAGTGTATTTATTTCATTAAAAAAAGTTATTAAAATATATTATGGTGTCAACAAGTACAGGAATGGACTCCACAGCCTATGCACTGAACATTGTTTAGAATTTTTAGCAATCGTAAATATGAGGAAAATTACTTGTCCATATTCTATAATGAATAAATATGATTTAAAGATTCCTATTGTTTGTTTTGAATATTCATGACTAAGCTATTAATTCCAAGTATAAAATAATATTTTTTTTTTGTAAATTATTATTAACTTTATTTAATAATTTCTTTAACATGTTTTAATTATATTTATATCAATATATTAGGTTGATGCATAGGTTTATAGCGATTTTAGAAAAATGTATACATTGTTAGGTATCACTATGGACTTCAACCTAATATAAATATTTTCTAAGTTTTTACTTAATATGAATAAAAAAAGTAATTAACTCAGAAGCCTGACACTTTACACATAGACTGCCAGGTCACCTATGAATTCATAACATTAATACTTTCAAATAATTTATATATATATATATATATTTAAACAATTGTTTTTAGTTAAAAAAATGCAGTATATATTTATATAGATTTCCATGAAGTAAGCTATTATCTTAGATTAAATAAATATTAACTTTAACTGATTTTAGTAGTGCAACCATATTTGTTTTTGATTGGCTGAATGCAACGTGTTGCAACGCAAGAGATGGACAATGTTCATCTCCTTCTGACAATTCCGACGTACTACTGCGATTGCGACATTCAATGTAGACAATCATTATTACGACTCCGACTCCTGACAAGCGGGTACGACTATGTGGATGAGCCATAATAAAGGATAAGTATTTATTACTGCTGAATCAGTTTACATGTATGACATAACCACCATCCCAGCCCTTCTTCCCCTGAGCAATGTCTGGATCTATCCAACCCAGCCGTGTGGTGTGATATTGCTTTGTACCTGCTCCAGCTAAAGGTGAGGGTATTGGTAAGGAAAATATGTGAATGGAAATTCTGTTATTGATACTCGTGGAACTGGAACTGTTTAAGAACGTTAGTATCGGTATTGACATCATCCAACATAGTTACTAGTTGGGAACTGCTGAATGAAAGGTGGAAGTAAAAAGAAAGAGAGATAGGCAATGTGAAGAGGACAGTGCACACTGGTGGGTGCGTAGTAGGGAGTGAAAAGAGACGAGAGAGAAGAAAATTCCTTACTGGTACTGGTTTGACCAGTGCTGGTAAGGAATCATAAGCTGTACTGTTACAAAACATTCCACAGCGAGACTTATGTTCCAAGTAAGGGTTACACTAGTATTGACACATCCCTAATGTGGAATAGTTCGACCCAATCTGTGATACACAGTTATTCTAGAATTTTCCAACCCAAGATATTGATTCTCTATAAAATTTCCCACTTTAGAGTTTTTTCCCAATAGTGTAGGGGTGACACACTAGTTCTCATAACTTATTTAAAATACAAACTAGTATAAGACAATATGGCGGGACCATCTCGATTGTATGCACAATTTTTCCTGTAGTATGTACAGTGAAAAGGAATGTGTTTATTTTCTTGTCAATTATCCTACCTGCCAAGTTGAAATTAATTATTAAATCACAATAATACTATGCGATTAGTTGTTTATATGTCTAAAGAAAATAAAAAATAAATGTTACTGTAGTAATTTAATTATTTTGAATACAGATTGTTAAAATACTGTTTCAATAACTATATTAACTAACTTCATACAAAGTTATATTGTGATTAAGTAGTTGATTAAGTGAATACATAATAATGTATGTACTAAATAAAGTATATCTTCAATAAATGCACCATTTGTCAAAATATATTTTTAACATGTTCAACCTAAAATTAAAGCTTATTTATGATAAATTTATCACAATATTATTCACAGAATCGACAAGGTAACTATGTTTTACATGAAAGGAACTAAAATAGTAACTTTTTTCCAATGTTTGGAATGGTTAATCTCACAGGAAGTTAGTTTCTAGTGTGAGAAATTAGTATGTATAGTATAAAACCAACTAGAATGGTAATTCTCTCTAAAACCCATCTCAAATAGGACTTATTTTCATTCAGGAATATAAAAATGTTACATCAATATTTATGACCATTCAAGTAAAAATAGACTTGGGTACAAAATGAAATATCTCAGTACTAGGGAACTTTGTATCATCTGCTAACCACAAAGAGTTTCACAAAAACATTTGTTTTATCAACATATAGGCTGTATGTATTCAAATAGTCTACTTCATGTACCGTCAACCCTTGATGTTCACTTGATAGTTGCATTGGAAACTACATGATCAAGTGTAGATCCATCCGAATAGACACAAAATGTACCGATGCACCCCTCACACACCCTTGAGTCCAACAGAGACAGCAAGTCACCCTTAATACGCCCTTGATGCGATGTTTGACTGGCATTTTTTTTTGTCTGCTAGAGATAGATCTCGTAGAGTAATGTGAAAACGAGCTGATAGATGATGTTTAAAATAGTTTCTAAGCTCATTGGTAGGAAGCAGCACTGCAGAATCAAGGGTGTGGAAAGGATAGTCTGTTGCAGTCTTCAATCTCAAATGCGTGATAAGTGTACATTCATAAAGTCTGAATCAAGTCAAGTGTACTTGACTATTCGGATACAACCATCCTCTCTAAGCCAGGGGTGCGAAACCTTTCAACACATGAGGGTCATTTTTGCTTTAACTGATAAATTGTAGGTCGAAAAGGGCTACCTCCTTTTTCCACTTCAACAATCACCTACCTAGCTTTTCCACCTTTTCCTAACTTTACCAATAGGCCTATACATTTTTATAGTGAAAATTATGATTGGAATACTTACTTATGAGACATTAAAAACTTACACAGCTACTCTTTAACTATTGCATTGATATTTTTTTAATCATAGCTCAAAAAACACTTAAGGTCACAGAAGCGATAGGTAGCTATTAGATTCCAAAACAGAAATTTTAATTAGTATGGTAAATAAACACTTTCAAAAAAACAAACAAATTGCACTAAAATTATTTATTTGAAAGAATGCATTTGTTTGTAAAAGTTAAAATACAAATAAGCAGCCAGTAATGTCTACTTATGGCAAGCCCAGAGAGAGAGACTACACAGTTTTGTTTTTTATTAGTCAGTCAATAGTGGGTTCTATATAGGACAAATATTCAGATGGGAACACATTCTTAATTTGATCTGTTTAATCAAAGAAAATGACTTCACCTGGTAGGTGCTTCCAAATAATGTTGCTGATTTTAGAAAATGATTGTTCCACAAACACAAATTTAAATTATGTGGATCTCTTACGGGTCTCATATGGTACGGTTAAGGACCGCAAGTTGTGCGCAACTGCTCTAAGCCAACCATTTATTTTAAGTTCTTTTTTTTAAATACTAGCAGTTTCTAAACAATATTTTTATATTTTATATTATTTTTGAAAACATTATATTTCAATATCCAACACACTATCCATATTCTGATGTTAAACTCCTACTGCTTAAGTAAAAACGAGATAGCTGAGAGATATATTAGTTCCGAAAAGTAACCAATAAAGGCAATACATTTAAGGTTCAGATTCAAGATATATAGACTTTGACCCATGGATCTATAATATTAATATAACATGTTCATATTAAATATATCAAAACATATCACATAGAATTACTATTGAAAAGAATTTTTACTACTACAATCATATAAAGATTTATTCAAAAACATTTTTAAAATAAACAATGAATGGAAAACTAGAGATAACTCAGTGACTTCTTCAATCAACCAAAAACAAATTTTCAAGATTTACTCAATGAACTTATCGAGCGTATCTGACTTGCAGTGGTTGAAAACCTACTTGTTTACATATTTAAATACTTACAGCTTTCCAACAAAGTAGACATGGTGGACTATACATAAAAATATTTATCTAAAATTTACTTTAATCATTCTGTGTTCATAGACTAGTGTTAATTGCATAAATTCTGGTCGCATATCAATAAGAATAAAAAAACTATATGTATGTTTAGTGACACCCATAGTAGGATCAAGGTGTTATGGTTGCAACACTTGTAAAAAATGTGGGTTTGGTACCAGAAAAAAAAAGGAAAGTTGTTTATTTTAGCACTGTGTCTTACTACCCATTCAGGTTATACACTTATATACTAATTACATTAATGATTTAAGGATTGGGAAGGTTTAATTGAGAGGAAGTGCACCCACATTTGTATGGAAGGAGAATAGAAAACCATTTGGGAAAACCCACCCTCTGTGCACCCGGCCAGGATCGAATCTTGATCTCCCCATCTTCGGCAGTTTAGTCCAACACGATAGCAGCGTGTTAGAGCACCAACCACCGAAACAGGATCAAAAGGAGGAAAAAAGAGAATAAAGGGATGATAATAATATAAAGTGAACCTCCTATAAATAACTTAATGAGGTGACTAATATTAAACAACAAAAATGCTGTGGGGAGCCTTTAGATACCCCTTGACTTATAAGCTTCCTTTGGGGTGATGGTGCCTGGACAGCAAAGGGGTCCTCTCACAACACCACATTTTTTCAACTAGGTATGAGGGAAACGAAATCAAGATAATGACAACACATTGTTCAAGAAATAAATCCTTCTAGAAATTTGGCTTTAACTTTGTTCTAGCTTCGGACACATTTCTGACACATAATAACAAACGACTTTAATGGTGAAGTTAAGGCTACCATTGTACTCTTTCAGAAATGAATGAACTACTTTCTTTCCTAGTTTTACACTCCGGTTATTCATTTGTTCATTAGTTAACACAGTTATGCCAGAGAAAGCCTCAATTAAAGAGTTCTCCTATAATGACTTCACTATTACCCTAGGCAGTGTTTTGACCATGATGTCCTCGACTTTTGCCTTGCTGAAGGGCCTTTTCAAGGTCTACTTGGGGGTATTGCTCCCTCAACGCCACTTTGTCGAGATTTGGGAACCTCTTCACCAGTTGCATCACATGATTTCGTTGACGACTGTAAAACAATTAAGTGATAGTTATGAAAAGAAATTCAAAATAATGAAATTGAAAGTGCATTTATCTATAAATGTAGCAATATATATATATATGTAGCAGGGATGTTCCAAGCAAGTATAAAGGAGTGATCTACAAAATGTACTATTTACCAATATTGACATATGCAGCACAAACATGGGTAATGAAGGAGCAGGATGAAAACAGAATCCAAGCCTGTGAAATAACATTTTTGACGAGTACTATAGAAGTGACATGAAGAATAGTTAAGGAGGAGCCAGGACAGGATTGAGAAGGCACGACTAAGGTGGTAAGATCATGCGAGGAGAATGAAGAAGGAGAATATACCAAAACAGATGCTGGACATTGAAATGATGGGCAGGAGGCCATAAGGAAGACCAAGGGACAGGTGACTGAAGGGAGTAGAGAGAAATGTGGAGGAGAGAGGAGAATATAGAGTAATTGCGGAGGAGGGGAGATGGTGGGGAAAAAGGATACATTGGAGAGGCTTATATTCTAAACAGACCCAGTCAATGGCTGGAAGCTGTTAATGATTATGATAATGATGTATCATTACAATATGGTATTACTTTATGTAATAAATATAACACTTTGAGCTCAATTATTATTAATGGCTGAGGATTAAATGTAAGGCATATGAATTAAAAATCAATTAGATCAGCTGATTTTTACTGATGATCACAAAGCAGATGTTATACTGATAGGATTATTGATTGTGGTTATAAATATGGTTGGAGTTGGGGAGGGGGGGGGGGGAAGCATATAAAATAACTTTTAACAGACAGATTTAACACTGATACATTCACTAATGGTTAAGATAATTATGAATAATTTTGAGTTATTGAAAATAGGCCTAATCTGGTTAGGCTTGTGCAGGATCCCGAACTTCAGTAAATTGAATATTCCCGAAACTTGGTCAAAAAAAATTATTTCCTGGATTTTATCAAAAGTTACAATTAAGGACCATCTACTAATGTCATGTTTGTATTCAATGTTCATTAAAGATATTATTAATTTATTAGAGTTAAATAATTAACCTTATCTTTTATAAGTAAACAGATACCTTAAAATTCAGTTGCTTTTATCTTAAAACTACCTAATCAACACAAATGAGCAAGAGTAAATAACATAATCATATGATATATAATTGATATTAGCCTAATATCTATCCCTGAATAGAATTAAGTCATGAAAACTTAAATTTTAGCTAAAAAAAAAGACAAATTTGTTTTTAAATATCGAATTATTCACAAAATACATCTTCCACACTTATTCACATTAAAACTAGGGATGTGAGAGACTCAAAAATACCTTGAAAATTCGAGAGAGAAAAAAATTTTGATCTCATTTCAAAAGTTAAAAAATGAATCTTGAAAATTCAAGAAATAAAAAAAGCAACTTAATGGCCCTAAGATATTAAAAAACCAAACTAGGAATTTATTATTTCCATTAATACCATAATAACCCAAAATTAGGCCGCATTCCCCCCCGTAACAGCCTTTATTAAGAATTTTCTGGTTATAAATATTATTTTTCAATATCAAACTTTGACAACCTAAGTTTTTACAATACAAAATTAAATTATAAATGGTGTTCATTGTCTCTATCTAACACTATCCTATTAATTGCATTTAAAATGTGCATTGAGTTATATATCAAGTGTTTGACAATCTAAAGCAAGCGCCAGCTCAAATGTCAAAAAGGAACTTTATAAACTATATATTTACTCTAATAAACATAATTTACATTTTTGTACTTTTAAAAGATGTTTTCTTGCTCGTGTCTCGATACTTTTTTATATTCCCAACTCAAGATCATCTCGAATTTAAAAAATGTTTCTCTCACATCCCTAATTAAAACCCATCTATTAAGTTTATCTTATTATTTGGAATGGCATCCATTTGATTTCGTATCATATCAAAGATAATAATAGTGGGATATCCTAGTATTTTGAGTAACACCGATTTTAGTGAGAGGTTTATTAATATGTAGGTGGTAACTAGGCACACTGGCTTATTTGAGAAAGTTTTTTTTATATGAATAAGATATTGCTTACTTTTATTTAATAAGAATAGTTTACATTTGTGGATGTTTTATTAAAATTCACATTGAGGATTTTTTTCAAACAATCTTAAAATCAATTTTTAGAATTTATTTATATCTAAACCAAAAATGCTTGATTAAAAATATCAAATTATAATAATTACATGAGGGTTGGGTAACTTATTTTACCTTAATGTCAAAACATTAATCAATACTTGTTAGACAATTTTAATTTGGAAAACTTACAGTTTTAAAATAAAATGTTTAAGTGTACATATTTTTTTCCTTTCAAAAATTCTACAAGATTACTAAATTTAAATTTATTGTTGAGGCCTAAAACTGCAACTAAATCAGAGTTTTTGTCCTTTTTCCCCAACCCAATTCAAAATAATTTTTAACTTATTTGAAAATATAAAATTGGTTTTTACTCTTTTATTGAAATGAGTGGGAAGGCTAATTTGGACTAAAATTACAAATCTTAAGAATAAATATAGGCCTAACATGGGAAAGTATTTTGAAAATGTTTTCTTTTCCTTATTATCATTCCCACAAGAAATTGTTATTCCCTGTCAGAAAATTTTCCCAATTCAAAATGTCACTCTTGCAAAGGCCTAAATATTGTAAAACTTATATGAAAATACACTTTATTGATTAAATTTAGCTACACCTCACATTCACACTTCTGGACATGCTGACAAAGGTGTCAGTTTTTCCTATTTTGACATTAATGTGGAGATCAGGGTTCAAATCCTGGACAGATGTACTGATGTGATTTATGGTTTTTCATACTCCCTCCACACAAATATACTAACATATAGTGTATATGATTCAATTATTCAATACAAAATTCTGATTAGGAACAGTGAGTGTCCTTAACATAGTAAGTCATGGCTTTCTCAAATTCAATACTGGCTTCACACTTCATAATGCTCTAAGAATAGGGTACCGTTACTGGTACGTTATGATTCTTCTGATTTTTATTTTAGCTTAGTAACGATTGATTAAAAGTAAAATATATTTTAGTGTACAGTACAGCTCTTGTAAATAGAAATATATTTTATTTATTGAAAAAATATTATTCTTATTTGTTTTAGAAAAAAAAATCTTTGATTTTGTAAAAGAAAAAATATGAATGTAGACTTAAAACAAAATTAATAAAATTTAATATTCTAAAAAGATGAGTTGAGTTATTTAGACAAATCTTTTTTCAAACATGTACTCTCCCAGATAGTTTTGGATGGTTAATGTTCTACTGTACTTACTTCGCTTCCTTCCGTTTGGCTGACCACAGCTTTTCTCTGTATAACGAGAGGAAAGTTTTCACATATGGATCTGGTTTGTTAAATACAAATTTCTTTTTCCAGGCTGTATTCATCCACTTGGGTATTATGTGCTCACTCATCTTATGGAAGTAGTTCAAGCCTGTAAACAGAGTATTAACATTTTAAGCTCAAAGAGGTAAATATCACATGTAACTCATGGCCACACCAATGAAAATGTTTTTAGTGGGGTGAACGCGATCAAAACTTGATCATTATTATTGCATCCATACAAGAGAGTGAAATAAATTATTTCCAATATGTTTACATATTTATTAATAAAATAAACACATTCTCTATGCAACAAAAGTGTTGATTTTTTTCTAAGCCAAAAAAGATGAAATTCAGATTAAAAGTAATCAACTTGTCACTTTACAATGTTGTGCAACATCAAGCAATCAAAAGGTATGTAATAGTTATATATAAAAGTAAATATAAATGTAAAAAGAACCAGAAACATTCAGTTTGATGAATATGAATATATGAGGTGATGAAAATAAATGGAATATTAAGAATTGAATAACAATTATAAGTAATAAAAATTAAATAACAATGGTAAATAATAAATTTAAAATAATTTTAACTCCCCATTATTTTTATGGCACCTCCTTTAAGAACCACTAGATTTATCATCAACATGAACTGTTTCCAGCCTGTGGCCGGATCTGTTTAGTAAAATGCTTCCATCTCCCTCTGTCCCTCCACCATTCTTCCTCCTGCAATCTCTTCCTCTCATGTTGCTATCTGTTCCTCTCCATCTCTCTTCCTTGGTCTACCTTGCAGTCTCTTCCCTACATACTTCATATCCATCAATCTTCTTGGAATCCCCTCCCCTTCCATCCTCATTACATAACCATAACATCTTATCCTAGCTTCCTCTACTATCTCATGTACCCCCTATACCCCAACTCTATACCTTAAAACTTTAATCCTAATCCCATCTCTTTTGGTAGCAGCTAGCATGTTCCTCAAAAACTTCATTCCCATGGCCTCCACTTTCCTTGTTTCTCTTTTATCCAAAGTCCAAGATTCCGCTGCATATGTTACTATGGGTATGCTAATAACTAGATTATGATATATTATTATTATTCTAATAGCAACACTATCCACTAGAATATGCATATTTAATCAACCTGGGTTTGAACTTAAAAACTCTGAACTGGATGCTACACATAAAGTCTAACCCTTTTTAGAGACCAGTAAAGGCCCATCTTTAAAACAAGACTATAACCTAATAATTTATAAACCATTGTGACTGAAATGTTACTCAGATTTTGGGCAAGAACTCACCAAACGCACTGACACTTGGTTTTCCTGGACGTTCTCCGGTTTCTCCAGTTTCCAGTTGAAAGTAGGCTCTGTTCCGTTCTCTTACAACTTGCTCCAGATTCTCCATGCTCTCCTCTACCTAGAAGATGAATAAAACCCACAATCAGTTTTGCTTGAAAAATATTGATAATAGTAGACATTTAATACAACAACCACATGTTTATTAAAACAAACACATATTTCCATATGACATTCTAATGGAGTGATTCTGAAATCAACACCATGACAAGAATTTGAACCCTAGTTATCTGGCTTTACAAGCTCACTGCTCTACTTACTGAGCTATCTGTGATCTCATCCTTGTCAGTATGTCTGAATCTTAACTATATGTATATTGTATTAACAGCGGACTAATTTAAAGACCCCTATAAAAATAATTACGTGAAAAATAATCAGCAGTGCACCCGAATGGGATTTGAAGCTATGATCTCATCAACAATGACTAGAGACCATATATTTTGAAAATAATCTTATCTCTCTTTGGGTGTGAAATGTAGTTTCTTACCTTAAATGATATAAACAAATTTAGGGTGTTCGGAAATAAGGTGCTTAGGAGATATTTGATCCAAAAAGGGATGAGGCTACTTGGGAATGGAGGAAGTTACAAAATGATGAGTCAAATACCCTGTACTCATCACGATACAATGTTAGGATAATCAAGTCTCGTTGATTACAATGGGAAGGACATGCAGCGCGTATGGGAGATTTTATGACAGTGTTCATAATACTGTCTGGAAAACCCAATGGGAGAGACCATTGGGAAATCCTAGACGCAGATGTGAGGACAACATTAGAATGAACCTAAAAGAGATAGGGTGAAATGAGGTGTGCTGGATAAAACTAGCTCAAGAGAGGGATAGACGGTGTACTTTTGTAAGTTTGACATTGAATGTTAAAGTTACTAGTGCAATAGAGTAAGGTTCATCTATTTAAAAAAAGTTTTTGAAGCCTGTTATGGGGATTATAAATTATTTTTATATATAATATATGTTATCTAAATTGTGATTATAGACTACATTACAAATAAATTTAGCCTATAAAACATTAATTACGTTTTAAAATATGAGTATTCCTAAGAATTTGTGAAAAAACTTATATTTTACATTTACAAATACCTTTATCATTTTATTTCGTGAACTAAATAATTTGCAATAGTGATTTCGTTGAGCTTGAAACCATTTGTGGTACTTTTGAAATGGATTTTTCAAACATTTCACGAAAAAAAAAAGTTTGCGAAAAGTCAGTGTCCTTAACAATGATCAATTACAATGCGAGTTCTGGTGTCTTAAATCACTCAGCCATTGGTGCAATTACCTATAAATCTTTCTCAAAGCATGAGGCACTTGAACTAATAATAATAGTAATAATAATTTTCATGGCTATGGCACCTACCTTGTCAATTCTCTCTGGATTTGGAAATAACCTGACTTTCTCTTTGCATGTATGTTCCATGGTCAACAACATGTTTTTCTCCTTAAGAAGAACAAACCTGTCAACACAATATCAACATAATAGGTAGTGCAACATAAGGTTGACACTCTTCCCAAAATAAAATACAGGATATTCAGTGGTGATGGTAGGGTAGATTACTTTTACACATTAGATTCTTCCAAAAGCTAATGTGAAGGTTGTTTTTTATGGTTTCATTGAGAAAAGATATGAGATAAGTAAAATGTTAGAGATGTCATAATAGCTGTTTTTCTCGATTCTGATTCTTAAGTTCAACCTAGATTTTTTTAATTCTTGAGGATTTCCTATTTCATTGTTTTTCCAAGCATCCAACCTCATATAAAAACATATTTAACTTAATAGCATAGTAAAAAAACTAAAAAATGTAAATAGTGTTATAAAACAATTAATTTTTAGTTTTAACAAAGAAAAAGATCTGTTTCACCAAGTACTAAAGCATATTAGGCTTATACATAATTAGGAATTTCATTAGTAAACATGTATGTTTAACTATAAATAAATCCTTACTGACTAAAAAAGGTATACCTAATAAACAATTCTCGAAAACACAAGTCTTTTAAATTCACCTAAGTTTGTTAAATGAACCAAAATATGTAGCAAATAAACTAATATGAGAGAAAAATGCTTACTTTTGATTTTGAATTCTGACTTTCTTAAGAAATGTAATATTTAAATTGATTCTTGATTCTTTCACACAGTAAAAATCGAGGGTATAAAAGTATCAAAGAATCGAGTTTGACATCCCTAATTAAAATGTATACTTACTGTAGGGTATTTAAAATCTCAAAAACTCTTGAATGTTAGTGTGCCAAAAGTCCACAAAACAAAGAGTGGAACATTTATGATCTTATTTGAAAAATAAAAGAACAAATCTATATATTGAATTAGGATTGTTGTGAAAATAGGATATTTTTTTAAGCATTAACTCATTTGTTTAGGAAAGGGGGTTAACAAAATGCAATGCAGGATGGGTGGAAATCTTACCCTAATACAACCTTGTTCAGGCAAAAATGTCTAGTTTGGTCTCATAGAACTCATTTATCACAATAATTCAAAACAGAAAGTTAGATTTAGGATAATTGTTTGAGTAATCACTGCAATATTCAGAACTTTTACTTCAGAATCTCATCAAAGTCACAATTATATTTGGCAATAAATTAATGAGAAATACTCTTTTAATAAGTTTTTAAGACAGACAAAATGCTTACTCCGTTATATTTGAAGTATTCAGAATAGACACTATCAACTTAACTAGTTGAACATTAGGCCCTATGCCTAGTATTACATCTAATTACAGTGTAGGCCTATTCACTAGATAGAAGGATGATCTCATAAACAAATAGTAAAAATAATTATCAGAACCTCCTAGAATCGAACAAGAGCAGACTAGAATTGTGGTTGAATAGTTTAACACCAAGAAGGCTGTTTTTTGTCTCATTATATTATTAGATGCTCTGTCTTTCAACAGGATTGCTGCCTTGTCTAAATTGAGTCATCCAGAATATCTTATTGTCACCTTCCTTTGATAAATGGTGAAACTTCATCAATGGCGCCCATGTGGGTTTTCCAAATAATGGTAGGCTGGTTGGAGTTTATTGAACAGAATCAAATGGAAAGAAAGCTGTTAAAGACGGGATTGGAGGAAATCTAAATTTTATAATTTTTTTCTGTTAGCTCTAATATTGATGATCCAAAGTTATTAGTAGCAAATTGCAGCCAAATCACAAATATAGAGTAGGCCACACAATAATTTTTATTTTTCATAAAAAATTAACAAAAAAAAAAGAGTAAATATTGAAAAGTGATAAGGGGGCTGAATGAATGAAGTCTCCCTTATCAACCATTTATGGGTGCCCATGAACTTCATCACATCTCAAAGCTTTTCAAATATTTTCTTCTTCTTCTTCTTCTCAGGGCTCATGTTTCAGCCACATAAGAAGTGAAGCTCCATACATAACATTTCAAAAGTTTCTTTCACAACTCCAGGTCCAGTTTTATAGTCAGCATCATCCTCTTGTTGAACACAGTCTTGGTTGTTGCTATTATTGACTTTATCTCTTCTGTAAACTGCATGTCTGACACAAATTTAATACATATTTTAAAAGCTCCAAATTATCCAACCGCTAATTTCCCAACCCAATTTAGGGTGGTTTTTCTTTTCTCTCTGAGATATCCTCACTGATTCTGACTTCTAAATGTTAATTTCCATTTTATACACTTTTCCAGTTTAAACTAGTAGGTTCATTGCAGTTTGAAGCTTTTCTCCCTTCGACAGTACTAGTCAATTTTCAGAATGAGCAAATGAACTACTAGAACAAAGGCTCATTAACTGATATGGATTGATGAAGATGTATATATGAACTTTGGGGTGTATCTGCTTTATGAAGCTCTTTTAAGACCTTACAAAGTATAATCTTTGTAGTCCTAATTCCCTAAAATTCATAACTTTTATTTTATTTTAATGTGTTTTCTTGACTTTATGTAACAAGTCTCAACATTTTTGACTTAGACAGCCGTACAACCAAACAACATGAAGTTACTTACCACAACTTATGGAGATCTCCGTTACTTTTAATACGCAGTTCCTCCAACTTCCAAGAGCGCCCAACTTTTACTTCATTTGCATTCCAGTTTTTCTTATCATCAAAGAAATCCATTAAATCTCTATTTGAGTGTGATATATGAATCTCGCGGTGTGCAGATGGTGATATTAAAGCTCTGAACCTAAACACAGATATTCTATTAAATTAAAAAACACAAAGGGGCCATCAAATTTGCTTCCAATTTTGTATTTTAGACACTACAGAAAACAACTTATTTGTTATTAATATCATATATTTCATTCACATCTCTTAATAGTGTCATAAATTATTTGTTACATGTATTGCTCATCCTTTTTTTAAAACCATTTGATTCTGTTCATCAATTTTAATGTTTCAATTTTTTAAATATAAGTTTAACTATTTTTATCTTTCTTCTAATTTAAATTATAATTCAAACAAATAAATTTTAAATCATTATTTATAAATTATATTATTATAAATTTGAAACATATATTTTGTTGGTTATTATAGCTAACGACAAGTCTGGTTCAAATGAAGAATCACATAGGCCTATATGAAGGTAGAGTGTGTGGATCTAAAGAAAGGGGTAGGCCATATGAGATGAATTTTAAGAATAAAAGAGCATGTATGACTCAGGGTATGTTGTTGAAGCAAAGGGAGTATGTATAGATAGGGAAGTGTGGAGAAAGTTAGTGAGGATGGAAGTACGAAGTTGTTTTTGAGCTATAGGCACAGTTTCCTGTAAGGGAATGGTGTGATTAGGTACTTATATAAGTGTTTATAGGATCATGGGTCAAAATTTAGTGTTCACCAATACAGAATTTTAGTGAAAAATATTTCAAGAAAAACATGTTGCTGATACTTGGAAGATATGGTTTTGTTAGTTTGGGATGTTTTATAATAATACAAATGAAACTATTGTATAGTGAAATACTTTTGGTGGCATGTTGCAACGATAACATGAATATAAATGGTTTTGTTCATTTGTGATTAAGATGAGTTTTGTTTTAATTCCATAATTGTATGGGGCATACAATTTTTTAACAATATTAATTTTGATATGATTGGAAACTTGCTATTCTTATTGTGTGTATTTATGATGACAATCATTTATGTTATTTACTGTGACAAAAAAAATAATGCCATGAATCTCTCCCTTTTTGTGTACTATTCTCACCTAACCTTCCATGCACCAATAAACAAATATTTTGATTAGGTTTGAATTTGTTGCCACATGGAAGGGAAAAGCTAGTTTATAATTAATCTATTACATGGCCTACTAAAACTGGTATTATTTGATTGTCCCTGTTATTTTTGTTTGTATTAATAATATAAAAAAAACCTATTTTATTTACATAGAAAAAGTGTTCCTAGCATGAAGTTTGTGCTCCATACCTCTCAAAGTCTTTAAATAAACAATCAGTCTCATACATTGCTAAACATTCATGTAGATTTGTTTAGCCTTATGAGTATACAGTTTTTTTTAGTACCACATCTTACTACCCGCTCTGTTATACAAATTACTAAGCTAGTGTGTTAAGGCTGTTTAATTAAAAGAAAGTGTACATGAATTCATACTGAGGGAGTGGAAAAGCATCTTCAGTATACCAACTGAGATTCGAGCACCGATCTCCTCGTTATCGTCAGTCCAGTCAATAAGAGTTCAAAGGGATTCCAACCTGAGCCACTTAGGGTAGTTGAATAGTCTAAAGCATAAAGCAACGATCATGACCACAGTCAAGACCCGACCTAAAAAAAATAGCTCATAACCTGTCTTGACTTTAACTAGAAATAAAGTTAATATTGTGTAAAAACTACACAAAACGTTACCTATGACAATCTGATAGTATTAATGTGTTATAGCTAGAAAAGGTTCTTATAGAAAATAATGATTTGGTTGAATTATAAAGGTTTATGAAAGAGTTTGCACTCCGTGATAGAGCCATCTTTGAACTAGATAGTGTTACCACCTAGACAAAAACTTGTTTACTTTTTATTGCTAACATCAAATTACATCTTCTAAATAAATAATTAATATATAGATATAATTTTGATTACATTGATTCTTTAAATGTTATTAAATAACTATCTATTTATTTCATATACTTATTTACTGTTTCTCATTCGCGTCACCGGAACCGACCCACTCCCTGGCTGTTCACATCGCCGAACCAGCTGTAACCGTGGAAGAAAGAAAACTAATTTTTCTGTTCCATTTATCAAGTGGGAATGAGTGCATTGATATATCTAATATAACATACACATACACATTGCCGAGGACAAAAGCGTGACGCTTAAGTTTATCGTCTGCTACACTATGGGCGTGAAGATATAAAGGTTTCTTTCAATGTTCTAATGCGAAAACATGTCTCTGATGAATAAAAGTGTTCTTGTTTGAAAATAAGGAAGTATTATACCACACTTTCCCGAAGAAACAGTTACATTAAAGGATATACAATACAGTTTTACAGGTAATACTGTACAAATACGACTAAAATCTTTAACATATTTAAATATGTAGTTATCATCAATGTTGTTTGCAGTTTGCAGTCTTATATTTAAAGTTGATTATTAGCTTGTATATTGGTTTCAGAAATCATATAATATTGAAAGTTCGATAAATATAATGAATAAGGGATCTTAAAACTTATTACATTTATTTGTGAAAAGTATTATTATAATAACTTTTTCTTTAAGTTGGCTCATATCTTTCATAAACCATATTATGTTGAAAGTTCGATAACTATAATGAAACAATGTAGCTAAAGACTGTATTATATTTGTTTGAATGACATACACTATGTAGAAATCTTACGTTCAAATGATAATTAAGGTTATAAGCTTATAGGAAGTACAGTAGCTACTAAACCCTGATTTTAGTAGTAATCCCAATCTGTAAGGCTTTATTACCAGAATACTATCATATATTAGTATTTCGATAGAATAAACGGCCATTTAGAACGGAAGTAAAAATTCCCTTCTGGAAGGTCCTTTATCCTACATAAACACTACTATAGGGTAGGGCATTGGTACGAGATAAAGCCTTCCAAATGAGTTTCCCTCAAAAATCATCGGATATATTAGCCTACACAAACTTATTTAAAGAAAAAACTAGCCAGATTCAAACTTTGTATGCTCTTCAAAGTTTTACTAACACATTTATTTAATGTAACTAATCGTAATCACGAATTAATATATCTCATATATTCAATCAAATTAATGAACGATGTCACATTGCCTTGTATGGTTGTAAAAGAGAAAGAGATACCCGAAAATTTCCTTCTCTCCTAAACACTGATATGCAGACGACAGCTCAAAAATCTCAACCACAGATGTCCATCCAGTTATATTATAGAACGGGGGTCTCCAAACTACGGCCCACATCCAGTCCACCACAAGATTATATCCAGCCATTTCCAAAATGTTATCAAAATACAAATTAGTTTTTTCTCTTCGTTATTTCTTAACCACACAGTTTATTTGACAAGTCCAGTTTCTGTCCACACGAGTGCTTCCCCCACCCCCCCCCCCCATGACACCTAGCCAGAGTGATGTCAGAATTGCAAATCCTCATTTTCAGTCGCAGGCGCCATTCCTTATACCTAAAGCAGAACGGCTTGATTGTGATGAGTTTTAGGTGGTTCCAAGTCTCCCGGCAGAGGGTTATAAAAGTAAAGTCCCGAAAGATGTTACCTAATTTAAAAAAATTATATTGACAAATTATTATTATCAATATAATTTATTACATATAAATTGATTCAGATCTCACAGAAAAGAATCAACGTCGATCACTTTTATCAAACACTGACTGGCCTTGAAAAGTGGCATTTTTTACAGACCTGAATGGCCATATTATGATGTGAATCTAAATTTTAATGTTGAAACAAATTTTATTTATGATCTATTTGCACATGTCAAGGCATTCAGGTCAAAATAATGCTACTTGAAGAGCATGTGAACGTTACTTTGGCACGCAAAAATGTGTAAAATATATTTTGTGATCCGCATAGCAAAAAGTTTGGAGACCCCTGTTATAGATATCAATGAGTGAGTGTGGCAGATAAAAAGCGTGCCATTTTTTAAATGGGCTTAGCCCAAAATCTAAAATTGATTTAACTAAATTGGTTGATTTCGAGTTGACTACAAGCAATTGTTTGCATACATCGTGACTTTGAAAGTAATGTGGTTGTAAATTAAATATAATTCAGTCCGGTGTTGTTTGCCACACCACCAAACTTTTCCTTTTATTTCCTAATATGGAAAAATCTTTTTTTATTTACTATTTTTTTTGTGAATTAAAATATGCTTCTATGTTCATCCACTACATAACACGCTATGTCATCGTGCAAATCAGATAAACTAAATTTGTATTCACAATAATTTGGAAGGAAGATCATCCAGTACTGTTTATAATAATAGTAACAACAACGAATAATGAGATATGGGGAACACTCACATCTTTATTAAACTCATTTATCCTTCGAAGAAGTTTGCTGACTTCTCCTTGTTTATTTCCATGGTCGGCCATTACTAATCGTTCCAAGCATTTGTTTCTATAATATAACTGGATGGACAGCCATGGCTGAAATTTTCGAGTTGTTGTCTGTATATAATGGTGTGAGAGAGAATAAAACCTTCGGCTATCTCTCTCTCTCTCTCTCTCTCTCTTACACACATACAAGGAAACATGGCATTTTGACATCGTTCGATAATTTTATTGAATGTATGATTAGTTTAATTAAATAAATGTGTTAATAAAAGGTTGAAGAGCATAACAAAGTTTGAAACTCGTGATCTGATTGATTAAATATGATGTGTTTGTAGGCTAATATAGTAATACTTCTTACAAGCCTAACACCTAATGAGTGTTTGAACGTAAGATTTCTACACAAAGTTTGTCATTCGAACAAATGTAAATAAGTCTTACTCTTAAGCTACTTTATTTCATTATAGTTATCGAATTCTCAGTATACCGTGAGTTCTGAAATCACATACAATCTAACACCCAACTTTAAATCTGTTGTAATATAGTAATACTTCCAACAATCCTATAAACAAATTGATCGTTTGAAGGTAAGACTTATACACAAAGTATGTTGTTCGAACAGATGCAGATAAGTTTTTTTAGTTATCTTGTTTCATTATAGTTATAAAAAATTCAATACAATAATGTTTTCTGAAAGCAATATACAAGATAAGAGCCAACTTTAAATACATTGTAACATAGTAAATAAATACCTCATACAATCCTATAACCCAAATGATCATAATCAAGTTTTAAGTTAACTTGTTTCATTATAGTTAACGACCTTTCAAATGGTTTCTGAAACCAATATATAAGTGAATAGGCAGCTTAAAATATATTGTCGTCTTGGCTGAATGTAAACAACATGGATGATAACTACATATTTTAATATAATTATTAAATATTTTATTCCTATTTGTGCAATACTACCCGTAAAACTGAATCGTATATTCTTTAAATGTTTCTTCAGCCAAGTGTGGTATAATACTTCACTATTTTCAAACAACAATACTTTTATTCACCAGAAACCCTATTCCCGAGATCTCTCGTTTTGAACTCGAATCTAGCCTTCTCGAACGCTTCAAAAGCTGCGAGAAAACATTTTTGTATTCCTGAACTAAAATAGTTCGTATTCGAGAGGAGTGGTCGAAAAAACAACCATTCGAATTTGCTTTATGTTGTATGCACTAATTCTCATACAATGAATTAATAGCCGGTGAGATCAACCAATCCCAGCACAGTATAAACGTTAAATATTTTCAATATGGACAATATTGATCTCTGTGATACATAAACAATTTTCTTACTATCTTAAATAAATTTATTAGAATACTTTTATTATGTAAAAACGAAATGTTACTTCTGAGCTAAAACCTATTCTCCTGGAATTTACTGCAAAGCATGATAAACTAAATTTTTTGTTTTATTATAACACTTTATTATTATTATTATTATTATTATTATTATTATTAGCAAAAACAGATAATGCAGACGTTCGAGACTGTCTCTCCATCATGTCTTCTAATGTGTCATTTAAATAACCTACGCTACGTTTATTCAATCTAAATAGCTTGACAAATGCTTTATCACCATTAGCAAATTCACTATCCCTATCGTTAAAGATTCTAAATGGCCTATTTAATTCAAGTTCACGTTCTTCTAATTCTTGGGTTGCACGCACCATCTTTATTCACCAATACTGCTAAACCCTTCGAAATTTTATATTTCGAATGCGTATACTCCTTCGAGTATTAGCGATATAGATTAGTTTGAATTGTTTGTTTATCGAATGGTCTCAAATGATTGAGTAATACCAAATGTGAAACTCGAACAGGAAAAGTCCTCAGGATGCTCAAAAGCACACTCGGGAATACGGGTCCAGATATATGTTTTCGGACAAGAACATTGAAAGAAACCGTTGAATCTGTCCCCTCACAAATAAGCAGACGACCAACTTGAGCGTCACGCGCTGGTCCTTTTAAGGGGGGTGTTTACGCCCATTCAGTATAGCATAGATTATATAGATCACTGTCTCAAGCTATCAGATGAACTGGTAACAAGTGAAGAGTGGATCTAGTTTGAAATGAAAATAAAGAAAGTGAGGGGGCAAAAAATATATATGCTTCTAAGCCAGCGCGAGTTTCGATCTTGACAAATGGAAGTAAAGATTTTAACTATCGCTTTAACATTTGTTTAGTTGTAATAATGTTGACCATTACAACTAATACTTTTCTCATAATGTACAAATAAAAGATTTACAACCACTTCAATACAGTTATAACCTAGATACCAACAAGAAACAACATAATAACAATGATGTACCAAAAAACACAATTGAAATACTGCTGCTAGCCATAGAGCATGAAAAATTTGTAAACATTCCCTTCACTGCATAAAATGTACCTAGTAGTGTGACCAAACATTCCGCCCACCTTGAAAGACTACTTTCAATGAAACATAAAAATAATAAGGATATTAACTAAACAAGTGAAATGAGTTAAGCAATAGATGGTTCAAAAATAAATAATAAAGTACATCACTATTACACACAAACAGAATACTATAAAACAAAAGTCTGTACACATCTATGCTGAGTTTTCTTCCATTGGAAGTGGACATGGTTTTGTGATGGTTCTCTTCAGCGACCCACCTGCGGTCCTGAGAGTGACCACACGAACGATTCCATCTGTGCCAGGATGTAATTCCAGTACTCGGCCAAGTTTTCAACTGAGCGGGAGTGAATTGTCTTCACGAATGAGAATCAATGTTCCCACTGGAATTTTGTGGCCATATGTTCTCCATTTCTTCCATTGCTGGAGTTCGGCTAGGTATTCCTTGGACCACCTAGCCCAAAAAATGCTGAGAAATTTGTTGCACATGCTGCCAGCGTGATAGTAGATTTCTTTGAAATGATGCCAGGTTTGGATATGGAGTGGTTGTCAGTGAGTCTCCTATCAAAAAATGAGCGTGGGTAAGAACAGAATGGTCGGAAGGATCACTGGACAGTGGTGTTAAAGGACGGGAGTTTATACACGCCTCTACTTGTGTTAAAATCGTGTATAGATCCTCATATGTAAGCGTGGCATTTCCCAAAATTCTGTTCAGATGATATTTGACCAGCCTAATTTCTGATTACCATAAGCCACCGAAATGTGGCGCTCGTGGAGATATAAAATGCCATTCAATGTTGTCTTTGGCTAGAGTGGATGTCACTTCCATTTGATGGCCATCAGAAGTAAGTAGATTGTGAAGTTCCAGAAGTTCATTATTTGTTCCGACAAAATTGGTTGCGTTGTCAGAATAAATATGAAAACATTTTCCTCGCTATGCCATGAATCTTTGCAAGGCTGCTAAGAATGATTCCGTAGGTAGATCACTCGCAAATTCAAGGTTAATAGCCTTGGTAGCGAAGCATATGAAAAGAGCTATGTAAATCTTTATATTCTTCGCTCCTTTTCTTCTGCTCTGTAGTATTTGTATTGGACCACCATAGTCAATTCCTGTATGCAGAAATGGACAAGAGGATTCTGCTCTGCTCTTGGGAAGTTCTCCCATAATTTGTTGTACGCCTCTGGGCTTGGCCTTGAAACATTTAATACAATTGTGCACACTCTTTCTGCATAAGTTTCTACCATTGAGTGGTCAATACACTTGTTTTAACGCACTAAGCTTGTGGCCCAGCATGAAGTTGTTTGAAGTGTTCGTTTCTGGCTATTAATTCTGTCAGTTTGTGTCCCTGAGGTAGCACAATTGGATGCTTCTGATATGGTGTGAGGTTGGATTTTTGTAAACGTCCGCCCACCCTGATGATTCCATTGTTGTCTATAAAAGGGTTCAGGGAATAAAGTTTGCTTCATTGATTAACTTGATGGTGTGATCTTATATCCGAAAGTTCTTTATGGAACCTTTGTTGTTGCACCATTTTAATTATGGTTGCTAGTACTAACTTGGTTTCATTCACTGTAAGTGATCCCTTTCGACGTGATTCGTTATTATGTCTGGTGTTGTAAATGAATCTTAAGCAGTATGAAACTATGTGTACAAGTGTGTTAAGCGATAAAAATTCATCAATTAATGCACAGTCTGGAACTATGCTGACAAGCGTGGTGTTATTCTTCATCCTCTCTATCACCTCTTCATTTGGATCTTCCCTAGAGCAAATAGGTTCCATCCATACGCAAGAGTCCTGGATTAGCCAATCTGGACCCTACCACCATAAGCTCAAGTGAACTAACTGATCAGCTGACACACCTCTAGACACAGGGTCAGCAGGCTTTTCATGCGTTCTGACATGTCACAAATTTTCAATTCCAGTGATTTCTTGAATTTTGGCAACTCTGTTTGCCACGAATGTATTCCAATTTGATGACGGTGATGCCAACCATACTAACACAATAGTTGAATCTGTCCAGTATAAACATTTGGTGATGTTTTTGTTAAGGGCTACCAGGGTACGATGGGTAACCTCTGCTAATAGTAATACTCCACATAATTATAGTCTTGGGCGACGATGCTTTTTTGAGTGGAGCTACGTGGGACTTAGAACAAATAAGGTTGACTGTACCTCAATCTCTTGAGTCTGTGCTTCTTAAAATACAAACATGCACCACAAGCAGACTCCGACGTATATGAAAAACCGTGTATCTCCAATTGGACGGTTGTGTCACCTGCTAGAATTATTCTGCTGATTTGCATTTTATCGAGACTTTTGAGCGATAAAAGGCATTGTTGCCACCTTGAGTGCCAACTGATTGGGACCGATTAATCCCAACCCAATTTTAGCTGTCATAATTCTTGAATAGGTATTATTATTAATAATATAATAATAATAATAATAATAATAATAATAATAATAACTATTATTATTATTATTATTATCATCATCATCATCATCAAATCAAAGTATAAGATTTAATACTCTGACCACTTCTAAGTTCCACTGATTAACCATTGAAGCCAAAAAGCGCTAGTATCGTCACATTCTAACATGCGCGTAATTCAAATATCGTAAAGAAGTTTAAACCATTGGACTTACATTTTATTGTTTAGGTAACATGGTGACCAGAGAAAATAATTAATAACTTAGGACATAAATGTTATGACCCATTTGTACACACTTTATCATGTTGTGAATTAAAGCTTGGAACAAAGTTTTTAAAAATAAGTTATTTGTAAATTACTATCTACCTTTAAATTATCTATATTTGTAAAACTAGAAGTATATTCTTATTTATAAAGAAAAACTATTCCTTGATACCCATTTCTAGCTCATTATTAAAGGCCATTTTTGAAAAATCTAAAATTTTCTAAAATTTGTCGTAAGTACTACCTTAAATTAATTTAGTTTGGAAAAACCACAAACATGAGTTATTATCACATAAAATATTTCAAAATACCAATTTTGAACAAAATTGTTTTATATATTTCAAAATTTTCAATATTTCAAAAATCTGTCATCGGTAAACCACTATTGAATTATTTTCTTAAGAAAAACCAATACTATTTACAGTACAGTTATTTTAAGAAACTTAACATAAACCCCTTTAGAACCAAATCGTTAGAGCCATTATTTTGTTTGTCATGTCAAACATTTCCTAGATATTCATTATAAACAAAATCATTTGTGTAATTTTCTAAATACTTAGATTTTTCGAAAGTCACTCATCAGTAAACTACCCTTAACGAATTTTTACCTAAAATACAAGTATACAGTGTTAAACTTTAGGTAAAACATTCTATAGATACTAACTTTAAACAAAACCGTTAGGGACATTCTCAAAAATGTATAATTTAAAAAAATCATTCAGCAGTAAAATGCCCTTAATTCAAGGGTAAGGGCACAGGCTAGTGTCAAATCAATAATGTCCCTATAACATCTAAATAAAATAAATAAAAAATCTAATAAAATCTAATAAATCTAATAAAATTTGAACAAAATCCATCTGACCGTTTCAGGTATATGGTCAGGGACAGACATAAAATTGGTTAGTAAATGTCAAATCACAACTTTTTTTTAGCACCGCGTTCAGGTTATACGCGAATGTAATAAGTACGCTAATATGTTAGGGACGAGAAAGTTTGAATTTAGAAGAAGTGTATCCACCTTTGCGTGGAGGGAGAGTGGAAACCAATTTGGAAAAATCTCAGTACACCCAACCGGGATTCAAACTCCAGTTTCCTTGTCATCAGAAGTCTGGTTTAACACGAGAATAATGCCTTAGACAATGTGGCCACAAAAGCAGGTATTATGTTATCTTTATAGCATAGAAGCGTTTAAGTCTAATTTTTTAAATTTCTATTGTTTTCACTTACCCATCACGGCTATTCGAATTCTATTACAAATGTTGGGTAGGTAGACTTTAGAGGAGATGTACTCTTATTTGCCTGTAGGGTGAAGTGAAAACCATTGATGAACCCCGCTCCCCTTAATCTCCGAGTATATCCGTCCAAAATTTGAGTACTGACATCCCTGTCACTGAAAAATCAAACCAAGCGAGCGTGACGTTAAGTTCGCGTGCCCACTAATACTTGTTTTAACAATTATAAATTATTTATGTTATGATTAAATGAATGTGACTAAGATGTTGACTAAAATTCATCCAACCCAGTGGGTATTTGGGATGTAATTATAATAACGCCACTTGCCCAAATACCAGTCAGAGTTGTGCAACCAAAATTAACCTAAGCAGTTTTTATTTTCTCAAATCAGGGATATATTATTGTAATAGTGAAAAAAAATCAATCTTGAGATACTGATGAATCTTTACGTTTTATTTGAACTCGAACCCCAAAAATGTGTTTGCTCCCATGTCTGTCTATTTGTCTGGCCCTGGCCACGGATCCAATATGGTTGGAAGGATTTTGATCAAACTTGATATTTATATTTTATAAGGTTATACCGCTGGTAATTTGTTTGATTTTACTTTAGCCCTCAAATGAATGATAACATTTTAAACACATGTGAAGAAAATATATTTAAAATCCCAACTAAACAAAGACCAGTAGCTCGATGCTTGGACGGCACTTTTCAAAAATAAAGAAAAATGAAACTAATATAATTATGTCGATTCCTTATTTCAAAGTATTGAACGATTATTTGATAAAAAAAAATGTTACAGCCGAAGATATTATGTTTAGATTTGACATTGCTATTGCTAATATCTTACCTATCGAGCTTTTTCGGCCTTTCTTCTAAGGAATTAGACGAAGAAAGAAGGGTTTTAAAATAACTCAACAAAGATGCGTATTGTGGTATGCCTAACCTTTATGGAGTGGTTTCAGACCATTTGGTGTTGAAAATTTATTTATGCAGTTTATGAAGACTAACGAAGACTCCTCTGTCACTAGTACCTCTTGTGAATGTATTTTTCTAAACTGATTCGGTTCAAGAGTAAACTCAGATCTAGAATGATCCAGGACCACCTGAATAAGTTGATGCTTCCATATATTAAACAAATCCCTGTGTCAAATTTGGACGTTGATCTAATGATTGAAAAGTTCAAAAGCTTAGTGTCATTAGGACGTCGTTTGTGAGAGTGATTACATTTCTGTGAATGTTTTGCATATTTCAGCCATATTCCTAATTTGTAATCTATCTATATAATTGATAAAATGAAGAGTTTGTTTGCTGTAATGATCAGACTTTATGAGAAGGGGGCTAAGGGGGTACATTTTACCCAGGCCCGGGGGTACAATAGGGGCCTAGGAATTTCCCGGGATCTCAGAAAATGTTTGAATATAAAGAAGACTAGCATTCACATTTCCACTACTATTACTATTCCTAAATAATTCGTGAAGGTATATTATTACTTGTCTTATTGATTTTACCCTTTTTTTTTTAAACATAGAAGTATAAATTATAAATACTTTTTCTTTTCATTTCTTCAGATAAGACTGATTAATTAATTTAATTTTTTTAGACAGGATCAATAACAAATGAAAGGGGCCCCGAAAATACTTTGTACCCCCTGATAAAATTTCTCACAGAGGCCCTGGTAGTGAGCATTGCGTGGTATCTACCACAAGTTGAAGTCTGAAAAAAAAAACTGAACTGAACTGGAAACAAAGCAATATTATCTTCCCTATAATAATTACCAGTTCCTCTGTCAAGCCAAAAAAAAATCTCGAAGCCCAGAAGACCTAGGAGGCCTAGATTTTGCAGGCAAACAACCCTAGACTCAAGAGTATGAAGGAATACATGTTGACCCAAAAATCCAATGGGGGCCACCAAACTGATTTTGAAGGTCACTAAAAATTATTCCCATTCGCTCTCATTGCCCAAAAAATGACAAAGGGACACATTGCACGACCAGAAATGAAGCCGTTGATTTTTAAATGGGTAATATATAAAAATGAGTTGTCTGTTACTTTTTTAAGCAGAAAACACTTAACCGATTATGTCGAGATCTTGCCTATACAGCATCCGGCTAACATACAGGCTAATTAATATTAAATCCGCCGGCGGCTACAGAACCCTACTTTTTGTCATTTTTCTCATCTTTTGCTTATCAGAATTTCATTGAACCCATTTTGAAAGGTTTTTAGATATTGATACGTAATATAAAACATCCAATGTTAAGAACGGGCTGTTAGCTAGCTAATTAAATTTATACTAGTTATATTATTATTTATTTGTAAATAAAACATTTCATTAAGGAATGCGTTTATTGGTATTTAAGAATAATTTATATTAAACTTGTTTATAACCCGTACTTCACGTGGGTTTTGTGTCTTTTGACATTTTTAAATTATTCAAAAGTTATCCCCTCACTGTTTCACCCTCTTAGGGGCTAAATTTAAAATAATCCCTAAATATATCTGTCCTGTTACCTAAAAAGAACCTTCCTGACAAGTCTCATCCATATTTCCAGCTCAAGTGGTTTGGAAGATATGGAAAAACTACCCCCTCCTGCTTCATCAACTTATAGGTAAATTTTTTAAAAAAAATTATAAAAAAAACTTTGGTTCTTTACCTAAAAAGTACATCCCTGTCAAATTTCATCTTTTCAGTGCAAGTGTCTTAGAAGATACGGTTATACCTTTAAATATGTTCCAAACCCAGTTTTAACCCCTGAGCGGTTGAATTTCACAAAAAGAAAAAATTCTTATCAGATATCTACAACTTGAAAGGAACCTTCCTGACGAGTTTAAAGATTCCAGATTAAGGGTTTCGGGAGATACGTTGATGAGTGTGTGAGTGATGGTTTTCATCAATATATTATATACATGGAGAGAGAGAGAGAGAGAGAGAGAGAGAGAGAGAGAGAGAGAGAGAGAGAGGATTTAAGAGGCGAGGGAATAATTCATACAATATAAATACATAATATAGCTTTCTGGTGTAAAACTATAGAAAGCGAGGGAGCTTAGTTAAATCCCGGTGACATCCTTCCTTGCCCCCTAATGAAAATGTCTAGAGGCATACAAACTTACAAACAAACTTACCTTTACTGACCAAACTTACCTTTACTGACCAAAATATTACTCTCAGAATTTATCTTATAAACCGCACTTCAAGTTCTTCTTACATATATACAAATATAGATAAAGGTACAAGGCAGAGTTATTATTAATTAAATACTGGTCTGGATGCATGAATGAAAATCGCGCCATTGAAGCGGCTCCCAATGAATGGTCTTGGGTGAGTTTATCGTCCATGAAACGCCCGATGCGTCGCCCATCAATGCCCCACAGGAGCGGCCATTTTTATTACACTTTACTGGATTTTCAATGTAATTCATTCGGAGACACACATTTAAATAAGGGAGTTCGGGAATATTTAACACAAAACTTCGATCAAACCAAACGCGGGATATTAATTGTATTCGGATTGCCATAAAAACTTTATTTAAGATGTAAACAATAAATAAAAAGTGGACAGTTGTGATAAAATAGCACGTTAACTCATACCTTGCATGGCATATTAAAATTTAAAATACACTTTATAAATGTAATACTAAACATTCAATCCCATTTCCAGGAATTACATTGATATCCTTCTAAATTCTTGATCATGACGTCATACCCACACAATGGCATAATATGAGAACTCTATCCAATTTATTTTAGACCATTACATCATACCTACCTAAAGAGCTATTGCGAATACAATATTCAGGTTATTCTAGACCATGCATTCATACCTACCTAATGGCTTATTGTGAGTACTCCAATCAGGTTATTCTAGAACATGATTTCATACCTACCTAATGGCTTATTGTGAGTACTCCAATCAGGTTATTCTAGAACATGATTTCATACCTACCTAATGAGCTATTGCGAGTACTCTAATCAGGTTATTCTAGAATATGATTTCATACCTACCTAATTGCCTATTGCGAGTACTCTATTCAGGTTATTCTAGAACATGATTCCATACCTAAACAATGACATAGTCAAAGTACTCTACTTCGAGTGCTCTAATTATATTATTATTTTTATAGTTGGAGTTTAACGGCGCGTCGACACAATAAGGTAAATTAGCACCGTTCATATTATTCTCCATCAATACACTGTAAACATTGATTCGCTTCAACCGACGCAGTTTATTAGATACAATCTGCTTCGGACCTAGTCATGTATAGATAAATAACTTGGCATTTATATCACTTAGAAAATCTTTATAATGTGCAGCTCAGGCGTTTTTATAAGCTTATATATATTGCAGTCTTGACGCTCTAGACTCCGTGACCACTGGTGGGGATGGCTACAAAATCAATAGACCTAGAAAAATTGAGAGTGTGGAACTTAGGGTATTTATAAAAACAAATGTTTACATATATCACAAGCTCGAAGACTTAATCTCGTGTTCACAGGTTGGTTCATGATGACCACTGTGGCTTCGTCGCTAGCAGCTAAGTAAAGAACGTGATATGGCAGGCCTCGTGGTTCAAAGACGACACCTGTACACGCATATACAGAGCTTTATAAGCTGTGCAACAAATTATCACTGTCATTATGTGCTTTTGTACATATTAGCGATTAGTTCTCATTCTTCAATTCATTCATCACTACGGAGTTAGCTCAAATTTAAATTTATTTTATTTCACACCAGCATGCTAATTTCACCCTTTAAATGCAGGCCACTTTGCAGCTAATAAATAATCAATAAGAAAAATAAAAATTTTCAAAGGGAGTTATTGAGCTATATGTTATGTTTTTAAGGGTCCCGGTACCGAGGTGTTGAGAAACGTTGCAGACGTCCAGAAATCCTGCGTTATTTAAGAAGGGATTTGTTATTTCAAAACATGGTTCACGCCAAAATGAAATATAATATAATATTATATATCTATGGCATTAAACTCCTTACATTTTAAGTTTTTTTAATAATGAAAAAATTAAATTAGCTCAAGTTTCAATGACGTTTCACACGAAATTTCACATTTCAGAGACCAAAGTAAATGGCTAGAAACATATACCTGACCTTCCTTAAACAAATGAAGTCAACTCTTAAAACACAACATAAAAATTTGAAATAATCTAGGATTGTTTTAGTGATTTTGAATTTCCAGGACTGCCCATTTTGGAGAGAAAAAAAATCGTACGGTGCATCTCACATACGTTCTCTCGCTTTTATCTTAAAATAAACATATACTAAAAACCTGTAGGATTTGTTAAACGAAATAGTTGGAGAAACACTACACCAAAGTTCAGAAAGTAAATAATATACAAAGTACCTTACTTACTCTATGGCATTAGAAACTAGAAACACTGTTACAGAAAAATTGTGGAAAGAGAAACATCTTTGTCTACCAAAGAGCATAAGAATCAAATTAATTTTCCAAGACCTGAATTAAAAAGTATATAATATTTGCTTATAGCACAGAAACTATTGGTTTCATAAAAATATATTTCAAACAAAAGATGTTGATCCTTAATAGTACTACAACTTTACGATGATTAGTAGTTTCGTTTTCAAATAATTGAAGAGAAATGATGGAAATTGAAAACTTTTCCTTATATTAAGTACCCTAAAATTAATTTTTATGAAGAAATTAAGATTGAAATCTTGTTTAAAATGATGAAACATTTCTAGATTTGAAATGTAATCAAAATCGTTAAAAGCGAATTTTGTGAAAATCGATTTTTTTTCTCTTTTTGCCCTTAAGTAAACAACCCTTAAAATCTAATACCAAAACCCCCTCGGGGGGACCTTATGTAAACTCCAGATATTAAGTTTTAGCCCAAACAGTAAATAGTTTTGGCTCTAGCGTGAGGTACAGATAGACAGACGGCTTCACGAAAACCACTTTTTCTGTTTCATGGGCTCACGAAACGTCGACACTTATCAAAATCTTGGCATAGCGTATGTTCTTGAGTTAGATTTTTTTTTAAGATCACAATACTTTTTCTCCGAGGTGTCGATAGAAAATTAAAAAAAGCCACAGCTTGCGTGTATTTCCCTTCTAGTAGGTGGTGAATTATTAAATACTATTATAAAAATTATAATATCAACACCAATTCAAGTCATAACATAAAGAGTTAACTAAAATAGGCTACTATATGCAAATAATAAATTGAGCTAGGGGGTGGAAGACCTAACCTGACTGTGTAAGACGTCCAGAGGGGACTGGGAGGAATAGCTTAACAGAAACTTTTCCTACCAAACGCCTGTCAGAATTTAAGTTAGGCAACTTCAAAATCATATTAGGACGTCGGGAAAGCATATACTGTCACATCACAGGGACTCATGCTTCCTAAATGTTTTAAATACTCTATCAATAATACTTTTAGACGTTTCAAATTCTTCAGCAGTTTGAGGGGAACAAAACAAAACAAAACAAAACAAAACAAGTTTTATCAAACTATGGCTATCACAAATAGTCATTATTTACATATTATTCCTAGTTTTCAGAAAAAAAAGCATCTTAACAATATAAGGATTAAAAAAAGTATTCAAAAATAAACTCCACAGCATCAGATCGCAAGCGAGCTATACCGACTAAGCAGCCTATGTTGGTGAAGATAGTGCTAACCTTTGTGGATAGATGGTGTCATGTGTTCAGTACAGCAAACCTGCCTGCTGTTAATCTCCGTTTTCTAGAGTGGAGTCGCTATTACTTTATTCAAGGAGCTCAATTGTCCTCACGATTCTGAACCAAATATTAATTCAGATAGGTACCACTTAACCTCTAGCATCACAATTATATATTTTAAGTCCTCTTAGGGACTCTAACCAAGGATCCTTGGATCTATAATCCAACACTTTACCAACTAGCTAAAAATGCACTGGAAAATATGAACTACTACCTAAAATAATTATAACTTTTATTCCCATAGCGCTCGTGTTGCCTATTTATTTAAATATCATACTGTTCTAGATTAAGTTCGATTTCTCGTCATAGGTTAGAATATATTCCCTCCCTTTATAAAAGACACGTGAGAACTATCACATTAGATTTTTATTAAAATCTTTAAAAACAACGCTTTATTAATCAAACGGTTGTCAAAATTGTTGATTAAAGTGATTCCCCTTTCCTCTATATTTATAGCGCCATACAGTGCGACTGCGCGGTAGAACCGCTTTCTGCTAGAAATTAGGTCAACAGCATCAACTCGGTTAGCTATAGTTAGTTTATTGTTTACAGATAATATTTAGTCAGAACAAAGACACATGACCATTAGAATAATATTGTAATCAAATTATTTTCAATATTTTGAGTGAGGCACTAACGTATCAAGAGAGGTCAAAGCGGTAAAAGGAGAAGGGATGGGGGTAGCGTTTGGGGTTATTTCTAAGTTGACCTACTTAAAAAAGGTAACTTGTCTTTATCCCTTTTTTTCATCCCTTCCCATTCGGAAAAACACGCAACTGGGGCCCCACCCCTCCCCCTTAGGAAACCACCAGTGCACATGGTGAGTGGAGATGTGACAATCAATGTTCTGACGTCAGAGGAGCGACCGGCCAATCAGACGAGACTCCCATTCATTGGGCCTCGCGCGGTGTTGCCAACTCTGCCCTCTAACTTCTTCTTCCCCTTCCCCACCTCAGACGAAAGTTGATTGTGATGAGAATGTCCCTTATTCAACAGTCAGTTTGGTAGATGGTGTTCGTTGCTCCTGTTGGTTAGTCAGTCCCGCATAGTCCAGTCTTAGCGAGGTAGACGCGATCAGTTGAGCGCGCACGCATTATATCTCGTGCTAAAATGGTAAATTTAAAAAAAAAATGCGTTGTGCAACATGTGAACTAAGTTCGTCAATAATTCATGCGATAGTTACAACAAAATAAACACAACCCTCTTCAAAAACAAGCTATATAGTAGATAATTCAACTTAAATTTTAAAATATGTTAGTCTTTTATTATAGTTCCTTGGCAAAAAAAAAAAAAATGCAGTGTCCGTTTAATGTTTTTTTATAATTATGATGGGCACGTTTGATTAAGTAGAGAATATATATTACAAACGAAATTTCAGTGACTCTTCTTAAAATATACAGAGATGTTACTACAAATAAATTGGTGTTCAGTTTTTATCAAAGCATTTTTGTGCACACGTTTACTAAAACCATTAATGAAAATGCAAGAATTATTATATTTAAATTCCTTGGAAACACGTGGACGTAGCTAACAAACAAACGCGTTATCCAATGTAAACACGTTTGAATAGCATAGAAAAGTTTCATTTCCTCTGATTCAAGCTTGTTTAAAGGTGAGTAGAAATTTGGCTCTAGTTAATAATATATATTTAACTGGTTTATTGGCGCAAATAGAGTAGTAGATCTTATTTTGAATCATTAAACACCAACACATTGTTAGGAATAATTCCTTGTTCCAATATTTTATTATATATTAAATGAATGAAACAAACTGTGTATAAACAATAGTTCAAAATAATTGTCAAATGTACTAATTTAGATTTACAACAGCAAAAACCCCAGTTAGAAGCCTAAAATGATAATTCTCCAAAGAACGGTCATATTGTTGTCATACCATGCTGGCTGTGTTGTTATAAGAATCCTCAGCACTCAAGCGCACGTGACTGGCTTAAGACCATGTGACAACACCGCAATATTGCACCAAGGCGCGCGAAAATTGCTTCCTCATAGATTAGATTTACATAAAGACCCATTATTTTAAAATAGAGACTACACCTTACGAAACTTTCTAACCATTGGTTCGAGGAATGAAAATAGTTTAACAATTAGAAAATTCATTTTCTTAACTATCCAAAATATAACATCGATTAAAACCCGAGTCAGTGGTTGAACGGTCCAAGGTGTCACTCTCATGTTAGACTGGCCTGTTGATAACGGGGAAATCTGGGTTTGAGTCCCGGTCAGGTCTACTGAGGGTGGCTTTTCCTACATTATTTCCTACTCTCCTTCAACGAAAATGTGGGTAGATTGCCCATTAGAGTAAATAATCATATATGCGTTTAGCCTGAAAAGGTGATTCATGTGTGTTTACTATAAATTAAAAAATAACCCCTTTAATATTACAAAACCATTTATTTTTACAACTGCACAGGGTCAAAATCAATAATTCTACACCAAAATAAAATTTAAATAGTTATATTTATTAGAAGTAATAAATCATGCAAAGGCTTATCTGAATCAGTATGTGTGTATGCATATTATGCATGTTACACTTTTTAACAATAGTTTTTCTTAGACGTGATTATATATTTAGTTGTCAACAATTAATTTATTTCTAGCATTAATTAAATTGATAATGTGGTTAGTATAAAAAGTAGGCTATATTTTCGATTATTTTATTATATCTTAGATTAAATATTAAAAATATATATATTATATTGACAATTTTATAGAGGTAATCGATGACGTGAATGTTTACAGTAATAATTAATAATCTACGTTTTATATTGATACAATTTTAAGATACAAAAACTATTTTTAAATATATATTAAAAACTATATTTTAGAGAAAATATGTATAGTCCTACAGTACATGTGGGGTATATTAAATTATTTTCTTTTTAACAAACAATAGTTTAAAAATACAATATTAATAGTTTTTTTGTATGTGTATTAACTGTCTTTCATTTGGGGAAAGTAGCTACAGTTGAATTTTCATAGGTAAGTTTTTTTTATAAAATACAATTTTTTTTGCTATCAACATCAGTATCTTACTTAAACCTGTGCGAGCCTTCGAAATTTCTAATTTGGATCTGAATCTTTCTAAGATTCGAGTTAATTTCGAAATTTTGAATATTAATATTGGAATATTCGGATTCGATAGACTTATCTCGAAATTAGAGTTTATAATTCATCCATACTTAACAAATTTATATTGTTAGACCAGAAAACAGTTACGTGGTAGAGTGAATAAAGAAATTAGCTTGAGTTGAACGTCCTAAATAAATGACGTGTGGAGCAGTTGTTTGTCACAGTACGTATATATCTCAAAATTTTTTAAGTAGCAAGGGCCACATTTTATTAATTATTAATTGACGTTTAGGCTACACCTTTTAAGATTTATTTATTACAATTTTATTGTTGTGTCTAATGTTTTTTATGTCTAAAATGTTTATCAATTTTTTTTAAGTATTGTATTGTTGAATTGGATTCGGTAACATAACATAGTAAAATATTCAACACTGATTCGTTACTAAACATTATCATTGTAGGCCTAAGATAAAGGTTCGATTCAGGTCTGAACCTATTTTAGTATAAAACTTAGTAAAATAGTTCCTTATTCATCTAGTTGGTGAATTTACGTCAATTTGACAAATATATATATAAAATGACTTCACTCATAAAAATGAAAACACATTATTTGAGAGATGAATAATTAATACTAAAGAGTCTTTTAATATCTTTTCAACTGTCTGAGAAAGATAAAATTGCCCTGAAACACTAAAAGAATTGATGTGGAGAGACGATGTAAAAGTAACCTCAAGGGTGTCCGATAAGGCTCGAATTGTGTCCTCAAATATAAAGTTATAAATGCTAACCATTCGTTCAACCCTGAAACTCAGAATCGCACCAAGAGGATGAATGATGAATTACGAATAATGAGAAAATATTAAAATTAAATCTAGCTCATAAGAGTGGCTTCATGTCTAGCGAGCCAAGGTTTCAAAATCCAAATAGTTCTTTAAAAAATTAGTTTTATAATCGTCGTGCCTCATGCCTTACCACCCACCTGGGATATCCACGTATTTTCACTAATGGGGTAAGGACGATGAAGGTAGAATTTAAGAGGAAATGTACCTCCATTTTTGTGGACATAGAGTTGGAAACCTTGTAGGAAATGTTACCCTAATTACATTCTGTACATTATGTAGGGATTTGAACACCTGTATTCCCACCACTTGCAGTCCAGACTATTATGAGAGTGATGCCCTAGACTATGCGACCACCTATGGGATTATTTAATATGTGTGTAGTATTTGGTCCTATTTTCAAAATAACAAATTATTTACTCTAAGTTTGAGGGCTTATTCTTAGGTGGTGCTGATTTAAATAAGTTACTTTCTAAAGCAAATGCCAGTATAACTTTGTGTCTAGAAAGTGCACTTAAATCAGAAAACTTTTACTTTACTACATAGCTATTTTTACTTTCTTATATAAAGAATTTTAATTGATAACATTTTCTGCCTCGATATTATTATACGGATATTGACTTAATATGCTACTCCGAACCAACAAAAATGGGTCTACAATTTATTCTGTCAGTCCTTTCTTGGAACTAGAGCTGAAATAGTTTGATGGGTTTGGTTAAAAATGGAAATTTAGATGTTTAATGGCCACACCCAGGGGTATTTTTTTTTAGACTTTTAGATTTTTATGTCCTCAAATTAAGATTAGTTTAGTGATAACTGATTTGTGAAAATTCGGAATATTTAAAAATTAACCCTTAATGTTTTTGTTAAAAAAAATAATTTGAGGTTAATTTAATAATGATCAATTTTTAAGATATTTGTCAAAAACCATAATAGAAAAATATGATAAAGAATATATGATTGTATAGTGCCAATTGCTTTCCCTAGGATTTTATGAATACTGTAAGCTTAAAGTGAAAGAAGATTGGATACACAGGGGAGTAGGCCTACATGTGAAAATACAAGAGTGAAAGGCAGAGTGGGAAGGAGGAAAGGGGGGCTATGGACTACTATATCATTAAGGCCTGATTATGAATCGGGAGCGTACACTTAATTACGTTTAGATTATTCCTGTATTGTTTAAAAAATAACGTATGGGTGCTTTCAACAGAATTACTTACGTTACTTCTCGAAAAAAACTATTTTAACTCAAATTTATATTTTTAACCTGCACATTATGAACATACAATTTTAATACTAGCTTGAATTTGTAAGTGCACATTAAGTATATGACTTAAGAATTAGATTAAGCTATAAAATGCATTAGAGTAATTTATCATACATGCGTATAACCTGAACAGGTAGTTAGACGTGGTGATTAAAAGAAACATTCGTGCATATGTAACTAGTTAATCTACAATCTACATCAGGATGAACACTTCCAACTGAAGAACTCTAAATGAGACTAACCTTGATGTTGTAAGAAAAATACGTGACGTATCAAACATAGTGATATATTAATATTACTAAGAAAAAAAAACAGTTGACTAAATGAAAGAAACAAAGTAACAATTTATTTTATGGCGTCGAAGTGTTTTTGGCCTACTGCAGTGACGAGTTTATACTTCATTGAAGAATCATAATGTTACCCAGCTCTCCTATTTTACTAAGACATTGACATGATCACGATTCCACTGATATTTAACCATGTATGGAAACACACCTTATCGTAAGCAAGAGGTTGAGTTGTGCTAAAATACTATTATATTATCCAAAAGCTCAGTCAAATTTCTTGTAATAGCTAACAATATTTCCAAAAGAAAACTTGCACGGAATTATGCCCACATTGAAAGGATGAATAAATTACACACATTTTTGGAAGAAGGAAGAAGCAGAACAAATAGCTATAAACCAAAATTTTCGTCGAAACAAGGAAATAAATAATGCACAAAAAGTTTGTGGCTTCCGAATACCACTGAAATATTTGATTAACACAGGGATAGGATTGTTACTTAGTGTAGTGACGAAACTCTTTTATCGCCCGTCATGTTCATAGATTAGTGTAACCACAGTCCCAGTGAGTATTATATGAAAAAGCACATTTTGACTCAGATGATACTAAAACTATTTGTGAATGTGTTAATACTGTTAAGTTGGATTTTGAAAATTTGTAAATCAAATTAGATGGTATAATGAAGATGTCGTGTCTGCCAGGGACGCATATATTGGCATAAAATTATATTATACTGCCCTCGAAAACATAAGATGTGGCTCTAGCATTTGACAACACAAACGCCCAGTGATTCATTTAAAATATATAGAGCAACTGATAACACATGACAAATAGTAACTTCATCGTGTCGATCAAACAGATAGAACGGAACGACAAACAATTATTATTCCTAGACAGGTTTCAATGTCATCCAGTTCTGGGTTTGGGGACAAGAATATACCTTCTGTGCTTCTAGCACCAATACAGCATACAACTCCTGACACTCAAGATGAATGTGGTGTCTAATACTCTAATTTAAAATACTTCACTTTATAATTAATTAAAATAAAACTGTTATAGCAAATATTGTTTGTCCAGAGAATCAGATGCTAGCATCACATAAAATATTGTGTTAGGAATTATAGATAGTGAATGTATAGTATACTATGTGTGTCAAGTGAAGAGTAAGGAAACTTTACCAGGACAGTGCCATCAAGACCCTAACTACAACAAGACGAATTGTTCTGCTGAAAATAAGTAGGGATCGTTTGAGATATACAGGAACAATTCAACTAAATGAGACTGGGTGCACTGCACACGCAATAACTAGTGCCAAGTTTAATCATAAAAATAGTAAAATTAACCATAACACATCGCCCAATTTGATCTCCGAAAAGGTACAGTACATTGGGTGTGTTTATCAATCTTGATTTTCTCATCCTCTGCTCAGTAGAATATTGGTGGATTTTCTTTTTGTTTTAGAAAATGGTCAATATTCTATGACTATAAAAAGGGGGGGAAACAACTTGAGCATATTCGTGTGACTAATGTTGTAAAAAATTGTGGAACTCAAACAGTTCTCAGTTTATAGATGAAGCCTGTGAGACATTGGTATTTATATTATGGAATGTCGTACAATATATATATATATATATATATATATATATATATATATATATATATATACGTATTCAACTTTCACAAATATATATATATATATATATATATATATATATATATATATTTTGTGAAAAGTTGAATACGTAAACTTAAAGTGCTGGTACCATTTAATTAACTTTTGAATGAGATGAAAGCTAAATATCCAATGCCTCTTTAACACTTATTCAGATTAAATGAAAACAATTTTCTTGCATCTTTGTACTTGTTGTTTTTGTAAGATGTTTCGCATAGATATATTTCTAGTTCATAGATATGAACAAACTTCATTGGAGTTTCGTTATTTCAACAAGCTAGCCTTCCCTAAGGTAAAGCTTAGTTTAATTGCTTGCAAGACCAAATACACACATTTTTATGAACAAAAGACTAACATAAATACAAAATACAAAAATTATGACGAGTAGCACTGAGAAAATTTAACAAATGAAAATTGCGAGGAAATATTTGCAAAAAATAAAACAAAACCCCGCCACACTTGGGAAGGAATACAATTAAACTTTAAGAACTATTTTGTGATTTTAGAGTCAATTTCTGACAGAAAGGGCGAAAATAACCTGTCCCCAGAAAGATTACACCACAACTGAAAAAGAGGCTGTTGAAGCATGTGGTGTATATGAGCGACGGGATGGTGAGGGCGAGCAGGTCCCCCGGGATCGGCACCAAGTGACCTAATCAGGGGATTAGCGGAGTTAACGGAGTTTATGGAAAAATTTATCTGGCTTTTGGCATAGACCAAGCTTAAATATCAAAATTTCAGGATCGGGGGTGGAAGGGGGGGGGGGAGAAGACTAAGGATAAGACGGAGACCTTGGTGGAAGAAGTCCAAGATGACGGAGAGGGGCGTGAATCCAGACAGGAGCAGCGTAAAGCAGAACTGAAAGGAGGGACGGACATTCCCGGGATGAAGAGTAAATACAATGGCTTGTGTCTTGGCCAGGTTGAGCAAAAGCTCCCATGAAGCGAAATAACGGACAAAGGAAGGGCTCAGGAAAGCTTGCCCAGAAGAACTTGGACTTCAATGGACTGGGCTATGGGCCACAGGTAAAGACCAGGGATCTTCAATCAGTGGCCCACTGTAACATTTTTTGCGGTTTGCTGGCTCATGAAAGATATACAATTATTTCAAGAGAAAGAATGATAAATACAGTTAACTACCGATTATCCGCGGTAATATAAGGGACGAGTGTGGCGGATAACCCAAATCAGCGGATAATAATCATATTTAGTAAAACAATATATTGAAGCACATTAAATTAAAACTAGTACTCATCTATCGTGACTGCGTCTATGAACACATCATTATATTTCACGCACTAAGATAGTAAAAAAAAACACACTTTAAATCAATGTGCATCATACTCAAAATTGACTCATCACTTAAAAACGTCAGTATTAGAATTCTGCTCCATTGCAGTTGCTTCCTTTTTCCTTATCCCTCCATGTATTTTCCGTAACATCAGCTTGTCAGGAGCGTGTCATCTTCTTGTTCCAGATAATTAAGCAGGCTACGATTCCATTCCAGTACAGTCCCCCTTGCATAAACCTTTTGTCTCTCTGGGAATTATCTCTTTCCCAGGGATTTACTGACTACAACAACCGGTAGCCCTGTGTTCTCCATCAATGCGGCGTTTATCAAAAAACGTATCCCCTGTTGATGCCGTGGATAATCCGCCCACGAATAGTCGGGAGTTTACTGTACAGATTTATATTTTACATAGTAAAATAATAAAATAAATACTTATTTTAATTTATTGTATAAGCAATTTTTGTTTTACGCGCAAAGAGAAATATTATGTTTCTGTATAAATTTACCTTGAACCGGTAAATGACTACTCTAAGAGACAAGGGACAAGAGACAAGATTACTATTTCGGGTGCGTTCGAATACGGTCGGAAGTGTTCGCGTTCGCTCATCACCACCGAGAAACTCGGAACGCGAATAGAAAAATAATATATTAAGTGTAGCCTGCAATCCTAATATTGTGGGTACAGTATTGCAGCACACGAGCTAACAAGGGACAGAAATCTCGGCCCATGGACCTTGAAAGGTTGAAGACCACTGGTATAGACAATCCCAATATTTCTAAACACACGACTACAGAATGTCCAACAATGCTAGGGTGACCTGGTGGTCTAGGGGTAAGGTGTCAGACTTCTATGCTGGCGGCCGGGGTTCGATCCTCGGTCCCGGCACAGATTTATCTGATTTCCAAACCCTTCCTACACCTCTGACAAGACATCTTGTGAATGTGTGGAATGCCAGGTGCCACCGTGGTTCGGATTCCACGTTAAACTGTAGGTCCTTCATTTCATCTCACAATCACCCTACCATTACACATTAGCGTAAGTGCGTATAACCCGAACGGGTAGTAAGACGCGGTGCTAATAATAATAATAATAATCCAACAATGCTGGATTTTATGAACCCGCTGGAGGAGTGGTTGGTCGTGATGACGTGCTCACATCGTATCGTCTACACGGAGCAAGAATACAAGTGTGGGAGAAAGGCCGTCAACTCCAAACGTTTTCTCGATCCATGTATTGTACGAGTGGCATAATGTTTCAAGTATGGTTAGTAACATTAGTTCTAGTGCATACTGTATCAGTCCCATTCTTTCGGTTGTCAAGAGCTTACTAAAGCTGCTCACATGACACCCTATACCCGCAAATGTTGGCAACATATTCGCCAACATTTAGCGGCCACCCGGTAGGTATAGCTCGCTTGCGGGCTGACGCCATGGATTTTTTCTCTCTTCCTGTTGGTGGATTCTTAGTAATAATAAGTATAAATTATGCTTTTAAGAAAAGCACTGGACCCTAAAATGACTGTATGAATATTTGATAAGTTTACGAAAATTTTATTTGATAAAAAGTGTTTCACTTAAGGGTGCGCTTGAGAAAACGAACGTTTTTTTCACATTTAATTTTTATTAGAAATTTATTTGAAACGGGTTTTAAAAACTGGTACTATTCTAGTACAATATAACAATGAAAATGTTCAAATAAATCATCCCAGACTTTAAAATAACTTAAAACAAACATTTTGCTTAATACTTCTCGGATTTTTCTTGAAATTAAAACGTATGTTGTCTAGCCTTTCAATCATAGGTAGCACATTTACAAACAATTAGGCTGAGTATTATTATTATTATTTATTATTATTATTATTATTATTATTATTATTATTATTATTATTATTATTATTATTATTATTATTATTATTAGCACCGCGTCTTACTACCAGTTCGGGTTATACGCACTTAGGTTAATGTGTAATGGTAGGGTGATTGTGAGATGAAATGGAGGACCTACAATTTAACGTGGAATCCGAACCACGGTGGAGGCCTGGCATTCCCCACATTCACAAGATTCACAATATGTCTTGTCAGAGGTGAAGGAAGGGTTTGTTAATCAGATAAATTTGTGCCGGGACCGAGGATTGAACACCGCACCCCAGCACAGAAGTCCGACACCTTACCCCTAGACCGCCAGGTCACCTTTAGGCTGAGTAAATTTTCGTTATATTATTATAATAAACAACTGATGATGTCAACTATTGAAGATATCCCGCTGATCCAAGCTGTTTCCACTCATCAGGCAGCAACAAAATACCACGGTAAGTTATTTGTTTGTGAGAGCAGTAAGGAATGATCTACGAACAATGCGTATCTATATTTATGAGCTTATCGTTCTTAAAGAGACGATTAGTCAATA
Source organism: Timema cristinae (assembly GCA_039000515.1). Lineage (NCBI taxonomy): Eukaryota > Metazoa > Arthropoda > Insecta > Phasmatodea > Timematidae > Timema > Timema cristinae. The sequence goes on from JBCFYV010011172.1 coordinate 87,505,620, forward strand.
ACTTTCTCGGGCGCGATTGGATTAATTCTTTTGTTGAAAAGGAAACATATGGTTTTAATATATCACCAGGTATTTTGACACTCGTGTAAGTATCAAATTACCTTCGGGTATTTATGAGTGGAAATGAAGGTACCTGGTGATATAGGGGTAAGGTGTCGAACTTCTGTGATGGGGTCCGGGCTTTAATCCTCGGTCCCGGCACAGATTTATCTGATTGCTAAACCCTTCCTTCACCTCTGCTGACAAGACGTGTATTAATCACAACTTGGGAATGTGTGGAATGCCAGGCCTCCACCGTGGTTCGGATCCTACGTTAAACTGTAGGTCCTCCATTTCATCTCACAATCACCCTACCATTACACATCAGCGTAAGTGTGTACAACCCGAACGGGCAGTAAGACGCGGTGATGATAATAATAATAATAATAACAATAATAATTATTATAATAATTAATAATAATAATAAAAGTGTAATGACTGACCACAACTTAATCGTTAATTCAAGAATGATTTATTAATATAAAAGGGCTAGGAGGGATCTCAAAACTAAAATGAGAGCCACCAATTACTAGTTTGTTGGAAAACAAAGTTATAACATCTTTTAACACGGGAATGATATGGAAAGCGAAACACAATTTGTTTGAGCAAGTAATCTTGTGTTATAGCAATTTTAATTTTAAAATTAAGTAGATAAACAATAGTATTTAAACTAAATGAGTCTTTGTTCCAGAACTATTACTCGCATTATGTTAGTAACGACTCTATCAAAACTACTAACACAATCTTTAATAGGAATGAAGTTATTCCCCCCTGAAAAAGATCCTTTGATATGTTTTATTATCTTTTGCCACTATTTTAAAATCTATTTTTCGTAATATAGGTGTAGTTGCACTTTTTGCCCCAAGTCTAAAATATATTTTCATATTTGTACTCACCTTAAGAAAATTACAAGTTTAATTAGGTATATATTGGTGTTACATATAAAAATGAAAAAAAAAAAGGCATTTTGAAAACCACCCAATTTATTTAATATTTGTAATGTATTAATACAGTTTTAGCCAGGCCAACTCTTGTTCATATTTAAAATATATTTAAACTATGAATATATAAGACTTGCACTTACACAAAGAAAAGATTTACCAATGCAACGCAAAATCTCAACAACAAAATAAGGTTAGTAAATAAAAATGGTACAAGCTTTCGAAAATTGTCTTTAGCCAAAAATAATTGAATCTTTTTAAAATTCTGTATCTATAGAGTTTTAGTTGGCTATTTTCTTCGTGAATTTAAGGCCTACTATATACCTATCAAAATATAGATTTTATCAAACTAGAGATTGTCTTAAAACAAGTTTAATTTGATATACATGAAAATGCGCATAAGACTAAAATGATTGTTTTTTTCAAACAGAAAATGTGAGGAATTACATTTAAGGAAACCTTTTATATCTATTAATATAATTATTTATCTCTTTGAAAGCTTATTTCTCACAATTTCTAAAATACTTGAAATTTTTGGAAGGACAGCTCTGCTTAAATGTCAATCAGTTCGTGAATGCAGAATATAGGACGTTTTTCTTTTCCAATCTAATTTTTAGATTAGCAAAAATAATTTAAATTATATTTTTTAATACAAATATTTAAAAATGTGTTCCATTTTGGTAAGTTTAGATATCGCTGACGATTAAATTACAGCCCAAACAAATAAACAAATTATAGAATCTACTATAGTGTTTAAGGGAGAAAAAGTAAAATGGTTTCATCATAGTTGCTTGAATTGGGTTTAAATTAATATTTTAATTTTGTGTCAACATGCATTTTAATGTGTTAGCAAGGAGGAAGGATGAATTAATAGGAAGTGTACCCCCATTTGTGTGGAGGGAGGGTAGGAAACCGTTTAGGAAAAACACCCTCAGTGCATCTAACAGGATTCTAATCACGATCTCCCCGTCATTGGCAGTCCAGTATATTGAGAGCGTGACAAATTTATTGAGCGTAAGGCCACATTAAGATTTTGAAAGTGCTAGGTGGGCCAGATCGAAAAAAATACAAATATTATTCTATCATATGATACATAGGGTATACAGCTTATAGGCATATTTAAACATGACTAGATTTAAGCCGTGCAGCCAGCATAGTTACCCTCACCCTCCCCAAATAGGAAACATTCTTCAACAACTCCGTTCTAAAAACAAACACTTTATGAAACGCGGCCAGCGAGTTCTGAGGAACTGTATACCACAGTATGGGTGTTTTAGTTACACGTTTCCAATACAGCTGTCAGCCGCATATGATAGTATGTATGTAGGTATATTGTGTACTTCATATAGGACAATCATAATTTCTATACTCGTCATTGAACTATTTTTTTCGTTTAGTTAAATAAAAAGTATTGTCAAAGCATCTGCGTGTCGGATAAACCTATTCCAAGGGTTTGATCCATTGCATGGGCCATAGTTTGAGGAACCCTGTCATAGATTATGTGGCCACCAAAGTGAGTTTAGCAAATTAATGCTGCTAATTTAAAAATTATATTATTTAATATTGTCGATCAAACCACAAATATATAAATGGCATCAGAATATTGTCATAAAATCTAAACTGGAGCTGTTCTCTTGAATATACCATTCTTGATAAAACTACGAAACACATATCATCATAATTGTATGCCTGAACAAATAGTTTTATTACAATTTATTATTATGTATAATATCAAGTAAAACTAACCTAGCTCTTAAATTGGAAATATATAGACTATATTTGACTATAATCTGTATTAAATATGTGTATATTAACGTACTTGTGTTTTTGTTTTGTTTTTTAATATTGTGAATGCGTTCTGCTGTCGGTTAAAAAACCAATTTTCTGTACTCAAAATTTATTTATGTACTGTACTACCTTCGTAAAATTGTATGTCTTTGCCTAGAATAATATTTTGTGTATTCATTTTCAAAATTAAACTATTTTTAAGTATAAAATTAAAGAGGTGTATACAAAATTAAATAATTATATAAAAACACTATTGATTTAAATATGTTTAACCTGACTTTTACTAAACTCACAGCCACAGGCTAGAAACAATTGTTGATAATGATGATGATGACATAGACACAGGTTCCTTTTCTAACATTTTCCATTCGAATATGCTTAAATGAATTGTGTTGCTGAAAATATTTCGAAATAAATGTTAATTTCAATGTATTTTGAAAATACACCGTGTTAACATTCATATTATAAGTCCAAATAAAATTACTTAAAACTATGCACAAATTAAAACATTTTTATATCGTGTTTCATATCTAACTTTAGTCTGTATTTAGCTTTCGATTTATAAATGCATTTATCATAATTCGATTTACAACCTAACTTAATCTAGGACAGTTTTACTAACAATAAGCGACATTTACAACCAAAAAGACATGAGTTTGAATATTTATCAAATTTAAAACTTTATATAGCATGGATGCAAAAATAAGGTGCGATATGATTGATTCGGAGTTCATTATAAGTGTGATCCAATTCGCTAATAACCCATACTATTACTAATTAATTGAAAAATATACTAGTTAAAAGTCATTAATGTATTTAGCTAATTTGTAAAACGTTCGATAGAATTATTATATATTTGAAAAATGTATCCGGAAAGAGATTCTAAACCCAATTCTTTGATTTAAAGATACCACGCTTTTAAATTATGTAACTGAAGATTTATCCAAATTTGAGACTTATCCCTCCATAACTACCTACTAACAGACAATGTACAGTACACCCCATTTACCTTGAAAGGTAACAACAGTTTTACCTTGATGGATTACACTATGGCCTTATCTTATAAGCTGTAAGCTTGATGTATTTCAGGGTTAACGAAGGGTGCAAGAACATTTTAGCCAATACAAAAGTTAACCCGTTATACGTTGAGTGAACATATTGTCTGTTGTCAACAAATTCTTACCTATTTTGAATATGACCACTCCTAGGAGCATTATGATAGGGTAAAACTCTCACCGGAAGTATGTGGACTTAAACGTCAAGCTCATCTAGTTTGGTTGGCTGGTGATGGGGAAGTCGGGTTTATAATCCCAACAGGATATACTGACGGTGGTTTTTATTAAATGGTTTCCTGCTCTACCACCAAGTAACTGTGGCTACCTTCCCTATAAGCTCAACCTTGATAATATCTACCCCAACAGTGTAATAATAATGCCGGTAGTAAGTTGTGGTGAAGGAAACAAACAGTAAGCCAATACCTTTCAGTTTCGAGGCTGAAGTATCCATCACCTTTCACTAATACACATTATGAATGTCTGCATTACAATATTATCTTCATCACTATTCAAATAGATCTGTCGAAATGAACTTAAGAATAACAGGAAATTGACATTTATGATTTAAAAGTTAGTAATACTGGTTAACATTTTATAAGATTGGGTGATTATAATACCATTTTCACCATCATTCAAATAGGTGTGCCGAAGTGTAATTATTGAGTTTAGCGGGAAATTCGCATTCATATTTCTTTAAAAATATTGATTATGGTCAACATTTTAATAATGGGTGATGATGATGATGATAATAATAATAATATTTACAAACTATATCTTGACCTAGTTCAAACATTGGGTTAAAAGGTAACGAACAACATGGTATTCTAACAATCTGCTAGACAAAAGTACGTTTATGCTGTACATTCTTGTGATGAGAAGTGGGAATGTATAATTTTTCCTATAAAGACGGAACTGTTTATTGACAACATAGTTTAATTCATATTATAATTAGTATCTATACAAGTCACGTCCCTAGTTCTGTATTAAAATATGTTCTCCATTATTTAGTGATCATATTTTTTTCTAGGTTAATCTAACTAACATAGCAGCATTATGTTCCTAGTCTACACATTTTTAGTATTTTTTATAATTAAGAATATTTTATACCAATAATTGTATTCAATAGTGTGTAGTTGATATAATTTTATTAACGGTGGGGGAAATGCTCAGTATGCCAATTGGTATATGTTTCTTAATTTAACCTATTATTTTCATTTGATACCATAAATTTGTCTTTTATCATCATCATAATCATTTTTATGGCAACAAATGTATTTATAAAACTATCAATAAATGTAAAATGAATTGAAAATTTATATTATTTTAAACAACTTTAACGTTTTTAGAATGGGTATAGTAACATAAAGTATAGTAGCATAAAATCATTCTTATAGGAAGACAACGAATTAAAAAAAATCTTTTTATTTTTACTTACAATCAGATGCGAAGAAAATTATCTTTATTTGGCTGTAACATAATCATTGGAATAATTATTAAAATTCAAATATCAATCAAAATAAGGGTTAAAATAATGTATTTTTATAGTTATTTTTTTCATATTTTTGAAAAATGTTTTGTACTCTAAAAACTTTTCAGAACCATCCAAAAGGAGCTATGATACTTGTTAAATAAGTTTGATTTCAAACATATATAAATTAGTATGCTATTTTTCTTTCATTTTAAAGTACCAGATACTATTTTCGGTCTAAGCAAGTACGTCGGGCCGTAATGATGACTATTATAGTCACGACAATTATGAAGCTAAGGCATCTTGAAACATAATACGTTCATTTTAAATTACTAAGCTGTAATTTGATTGATGTAGGCTTGCATTAATATTAAATTAGATGTGTGCTTGTTAAGTGTTTATTCAAATATATTTATTTAGGTGTGATTTCTGTAGCAAGGAAATGTATCAAAGCTATCTACTCTCTCCTAATAAATCTCTCATTCCGGATCTAATGAATATTTTCATTTTGTCGATTAATAAGTAGGCTAGGCTAATATTCTGTACAAGTTGCCGAGTGGTCAGTAGGAAGCGTGGCATTAATAACAAATGAAATCCAATCATTACATTCAGTAAAAACGTTTATTTTGTAACTTCATTACTTGGTCTACTTTGAACATTCAGACATAACCTAAAATCCAAAATAAATTAATTAATGAAATTGTTTTTGTTTCAATGGTTGAAGAATAGTTTAAAATTTGCTTTATGTAATATAACATGAATTTATTAAATGAGTAAACTACATTCATTTCGAATACATCACAAGAAGAAATTAAATTTAAAGTGATTACATAATATAGGACAGCCGGTCACAGTAACTTTGACCTTTTCTGATGAATACAAATTTACTAAAAACAGCTTTGTATTCATACACCTTCCAAATATATTTTCTTAGCTTGACAAGCAAGTTAAATTTACCCAACCTGTAACTGTGACGAAACATATCAATCAGAACAATACGTAACTGTGTTTTTAAAGTAATTTGTAAAATTTAATAAAAAATCAAAACTACTGTGAACAACCTGTTATCATCCATTTACCAGTCACCAATCATTTACGTGCTTGAGGTTTTTTTCTTATTACCCATTCGGGTTGGACTCATTTAATTACTATAGTTGATTATAAGAATGAAAAAAATAATAATTTAGAGGAAATATACCCGCATTTGAGTGAAGTAAGCGTGGGAACAATTTAAGAAAATTAATCCCCCAGTATGTCCTGCTGAGATTCGAGCCCGGACCTCTGCTTTGCCGGCAAACCATGATTTGACATTTAGTCCACGGTGGCTCCCGACGTGGGTTTCTCGGAAGTAGCCAGCATGTCTTCAATAAGCCCCATTACCTAGAACTCTTCTTGTTCGGAAAAGATGCGTAGCACACGATTCAGTCTGACATTTTCAAATGCCTCACAGGTGGTTGCCGAGCACTCTTGTGTTGGTTTATACGAGGCAAAATAATGATCGTTCACAAGTGGTTTACTTGCCTTACCTACCTCCTGGGTTCCCTACTTACATACTACTTGCCTTACCTCTAATATTAAGATAGTAGATATTTACAAGTGACAATATACTTTAGGCAAGTCGCGTATTTACCTGCGTCATGTAAACCTGCCTTTAGCTAAGTTCTAACTACCCTAGTAACATTATACCACGCAGAAGCCTTGTGAACTATCGAGAATAAACCATTACCAGGAAGATGTTTAGAAATACCATCCTACCCAGCACCATGTCATCCTTAACCTTTAAAATCTTGAAAGAGGTTGATCATAATTATTTAGATAAGCTATCCTTTGTCCGATTACTACATATAATGACAATAAATATAGTTATACAAAATGGAAAAGACATGACGTTGTATTTCGGTAGAAATATTTATACATATTAAAATAGATTATTTCTAAAGATATACTCGATATGATAATTTTAAAGAATATGTTTGTTTGAAAAAAGAAATGTTAATTAATGTTGAGGTATAATGTTCCCAATAGTTTTATGTTGTTTTTATTTTGTGTGGGGAAATAACGCGAACTTTATGGACAGGTTTATTATATAATCACATGACTTACACAGCAACTTAATTATAAAATAGACACGGCACCCAGTGTCACAGCTGATAATTCATCAATGTAAAAGGGCAAGAAGCCTCAATTTCACCGGAGGTGAATCTTTTGGCAATTTTAGTTTAGGGTACAAACGTGCTACCACCGACTTAGAACAGGTATCCAACGTTCCTATAGTCATCATGACAATAAAATGGTCAGTTTCAAAAACCTTTATGGATAACAAAACTCTTAAACTAATTTATTGTAAATTTAAAACTTACCGAATAATACCATATTATTATTATTATTATTATTATTATTATTATTATTATTATTATTATTATTATTATTAGCACCGCGTCTTACTACCCGTTCGGGTTATACGCACTTACGCTAATGTGTAATGGTAGGGTGATTGTGAGATGAAATGAAGGACCTACAGTTTAACGTGGAATCCGAACCACGGTGGAGGGCTGGCATTCCCCACATTCACAAGATGTCTTGTCAGAGGTGAAGGAAGGGTTTGGAAATCAGATAAATCTGTGCCGGGATCGAGGATTGAACCCCGGCCGCCAGCACAAAGTCTGACACCTTACCCCTAGACCACCAGGTCACCAATACCATATTGAATTTTTGATTCGAATTAAGTTGCAATGGAAGTCACCGAGGATTGTATAGCCTCCATGTATACTAAACCCTCCAATCTATCTCTCCTCATATTATATATAATACGAAGAATATTTTATTTTTTTATTAAAATTGAAAAATGAAACCTTGGACACGGGGATCGAACCAGGGACTTTTGCCTTAATTCCCCGTTGCTCTTACAACTGAGCTATCCAAGAGTCGTCCCATACCCGTGGTAATTCTTCACTCATATTTTAAATCAACGTCTGTGATGGACCTGCGGAAATCGTCCATCGTACGACTCCTGGATAGCTCAGTGATAAGAGTTTTGGCGTACTGAACCAAAAGTCTCAGGTGCGACTTCTGTGTCCAGGTGTCTTTTTTTCAATTTAAATAAAATTATCTTTATATGCGGCTTTAACCGTAATTAACAACTACAATATATTGGCTATTTAATTCATCATTTTATTTTAAACCCAACCAGTGGCCGAGAAGCCTAAGAGGCTAGACTCACAATGTACAGTACATGGTTATCGTTTACCGGGGTGTCCGAGCTTAATATCCTGAACGTATGTGGGAAGGACTAGTTCTCCACATTTCATTGTAGATTCTCAACCTCCCTCCAAGCAAATGGCCGGTTAACTTACTCTTAACAACCCTCCCCACCCCTGCCTCCTTATATTAAGTCATTACCAACTCTTGCCTTAAACATATAACAAGTAATATTTATTTTGAATAAATTGCTCAGTTATTTTATAATCTACGTATACATTGTCTGGTCTTTATGTAAAATATTAGAAAATATTACCACTCATGCCATGTGGCAAACCAATACCCTTAGCTAATCTTAATTAATTATTTAGATATAAAAACCACACATTTTTAATCTGGTAAATAGTGGCCTTAACTTAAAGAAGTTTATATTATTTCTCAGTCCAACCCCTTAGCTCAGTCAGTAGCACGTTTGCTTAGTGATTTAAGGTTCTTAGGTTTGATTCTTAACATAACTGAATAATCTTTCACCAGTGTATTGAGTTTTCCTTTTCGAAATGATGAATTACCGGGTAGTGGGTAGGATTGGGGGTGCTATTTCAGTTCTAGAATAAAATTAGTTTTTTTAGTTGTGTGATGATATACTCAATCGAATCCAAAGGTAATTTACTTAATTCTCATCAGTTTTAGACATTCTCTCTGTCATATTAAATTCTATTCTCTTACAGAAAAACACGAGTGAATTTAGATCAACCATAGCCTCATTGGCTAGGCCTTGAGGAAACAATGGAAAACTTAGCTTAGCCATGGCCTTATTAACTTAGCATTTAAGAAACGGTAAGGAACTTAGATAAACCATGGCCTCATTGAGTTGGCTTTTATGAAACACTAGATAACTTAGTTCAACCATGGCTTCATGGACTTGGTATATAGGAAAAACTAGATAACTTATTTAAACCATGGCTTCATTGACTTGGTATTTATGAAACACTAGATAACTTAGTTAAACCATGACTTTATGGACTTGGTATTTAGGAAACATTAGATAACTTAGTTCAACCATGACTTCCTTGACTTGGTATTTATGAAACACTAGATAACTTAGTTCAACCATGACTTTATGGACTTGGTATTCAGGAAACACTAGATAACTTAGTTCAACCATGACTTTATGGACTTGGTATTTATGAAACACTAGATAACTTAGTTCAACCATGACTTTATGGACTTGGTATTTAGGAAACACTAGATAATTAATTTCAACCATGACTTCCTTGACTTGGCATTTAGGCAACACTAGGTAACTAAGTTCAACCATGGTTTCATGGATTTGGCATTTAGGAAAAACTAAATAACTTAAATCAGCCATCGCCTAATTGATTTGGTATTTATTAAACACTAGAAAACTTAGATCAACCATGGATGGTTTCATTGACTTGGCATTCATAAAACACTAATAAACTTAGATCAACCTCAGCCTCATTGAATTTAAATCAAGGAAACCTTCGTGAATTTGTATCAAACAAGGCCTCCTTGACTTGACAACAAGAAAACTTATGTAAATTTAGACTTATTAAGTATTCTTAACTTGACATTTAGGAAACCTTCATGAATTTGTATGGACCAAGGCCTTCTTGACTTGACAATTAGGAAACTTTTGTATATTTAGACAAACCAAGGTATTCTTAACTTAACATTTAGTAAACATTTAGTAAACCAATGCCTCTTTGACTTGGCAATTAGGAACTTTTTGTGGATTTGAACGTACGAAACCTTGGTGTATTTGAATCAATCAAGGTCTCCTTGACTTGAAAATTATGAAACTTTTGTTGATGTATACCAACTAAAATATCTTTAACTTGGTATTTAGGAAACTTTAGTGAATTTGTATCAACCAAGGCCTCCTTAACTTAACAATCAGAAACCTTTGTAGATTTAAATTTACCAAGGTATTATTTACTTAACGTCTGGGAAATCTTAGTGAATTTATATCAACCAAAACCTCTTTGACTTGACAAGGAAATGTTTGTGAATTTGGACAAATCGAGGTCTCCTTGACTAGGTATTTACAAAACCTGAGTAAATTAAATCAACAAAGGCCTCCTTAATATGACTTAGACTAATAAATATCTAATTGAATTGACATATAGAGAAATTTGGGGGTTTTAGATCATTTTAAACCTCTTAAATATGGTATTCAGGAATTCCTAAAAAATTTAGATGAATAAATTGCTTCTTGACTTGATATTTAGTAATAACTAGAGAATTAAAACATTTAGGATATCCTTAATTTGTTATTTAGGAATCAAAAGGGAATTTAGAACATTTAAGATTTCTTAGACATGTTATTATGGTTCAACAGGAAATTTAGATAGTGTAATACCCACTAGACTTGTTATTTATAAATCACTAGAAAATTTAGATAATTTAAGCTATCCTAAAGTTGGTAATAAGGAGTCACTACTGATTTTAGATCAATTAATACTTCCTTAAACCTGTATTTTAGAATAATTAAGAATTTTAGATCAATCAAGAACTCCTAGACGTGATATTTTGGAATATACAGAAATTTAAGACCAATCAAGACCTAATTGACTTAATATTTATGAATCACCAGGGGTTTTAGATCAATCAAGGGCTCCTTGACTTGGTATTTAGGAATAACCGGTGATTTTAAATAAACCAAGAGCTTCTTGGCTTGGTATTTAGGAATAACTAGGGATTTTAGATCATTCTAGTGCGCCTAGACCTAGTATTTAAGAATAGCTAAGAGTTTTAGTACATTTAATCCTCTTAAAAATGGTATTTAGGAATTCCTAGAGAATTTCGATAAATTAAGAACTCATTGACTTGATATTTAAGAATATCTAGGGAATTTATATAATTTAAGACCTCCTAGACTTTGTATTTAGGAATCACAAATACATTTAGATAATTTAAGATCTCCTAAGCTTATTATTTAAGAACCACAAAGGAATTTAGACCATTTAATATCTCCTAGACTTGGTATTTAGGAATCACTAAGGATTTTAGATCAATCAATAGCTCCTAGACTTGGTATTTAGGAATAGCTAGGGATTTAAAATCAATCAAGCTCTCCTTGACTTGGTATTTAGGAATAACTAGGGTTTTTAGATAAATCAAGAGCTCTTAGAGCTGATATTTAGGAATTACTAGGGATTTTAGTTCATTTTAGTCCTCTTAGATATGGTATTTAGGAATACCTAGATAATTTAGATCAATTAAGGACTCATTGATTGATATTTAAGAATACTTAGGGAATTTATAAAATTTAAGACCACCTTGACTTGCTATTTAGGAATCACAAGTGAATGTAAATATTTTAAGATCTCTTAGACTTAGTATTTAAGAATAACCAGGAATTTTCTATCAACAGAGGGTTCCTTGACTTGGTATTTAAGATTAACTAAGGACTTTAGTTCACTCAAGACTTCCTAAACTTTGTATTTAGACTAGGGAATCTAGCTCTCTTAAGACTTCCTAGACTTGGTATTTAGGAATAACTAGGGCTTTTAGATTAATAAAGGCCTTATTTGCTTAATATTTAGGAAACTTTAGATCTTTATTTCGTATTTAGGAATCCTTAGGGAATTAAGATCAACCAAGGCCTCTCTTATTCAATATAGTATAATATATATTTATATACAGATAATAATTAGGCCTATTAATGATGGTATGTTAAGCTGACTTTACCGATTATAGTGATGGTAATGTTTTCAAGATATCCAGATCTATTAAATAAAAGGTATGACTTTTCTTTAGAGTTAATAAATATTTTTTTCTAAAAGATCTAGGCTTATTTAGGAAATTGTTCACTATCTTTCAGATTATTTTTTGAAATAAAATAGCATCCATTTTAAAACTTTCTTCTATAATATCTAATTAAATTATTCGTTCATACTCAATCCTAGTAAGTAGAACCGCTTTCTTTAAAACACAAAACATATTATAAGATATTTCACAAAATTAAACAATAGCATACATTGACTTCAAATGTAGGCCTGAATGTATACCGGAAGTAATATTGCCACCTTTTTCTGACTCTTCGGGAGCTTCCGGTGACAAAGGAAAACTCTGAATTAACTCCTGTGAAGCTAGTTGCTTGATTAGTAAACAATTAAAACAAATTATATAGAATGAGAACAAGATGTTTTAAGAAACCAGAAACGCATGCAATGATTTATAAAATGAGATGTTTTAGAAGTGTGATGAGGAAAATCTACAAGTTAATGTTGGCAACACTACCTAAAATACACTCATTATATTATTATCGTCCCAATGATGCTGTTCTTCGGCAGCTTTATAGTTGTTGAATAGTGAAACATTGCTTATAACAAGTCCTTATTTTGATTTGAAACGTATTTTCAGCCGCTATTGATTGGGACGGGTAGTTTAAAATGGCTATAACGACGTTCCCATTCGAAGGCAAGGATAGCTACTATTCGACCAAGAAAGGGTAAAACCTTTAAAAGATACAATAAATTCTACTGCTATACGTTTCAAGTAATATTAAGGAGAAACAAGAGATAGTCGTTATTTTAATGCAGTGCAATTAAATGTATTTGTTTCAAATTTACATTTCATTAATTTATGATTGTGTGGCTTATTCTTTGTCAATGTTTTACTTGCGTGCTCAAAGGTTTATTCAAATACATTAAATACACCGTAGTTGAAAAATGATTATTGTACGTGGAAATTGAACCAGGTACTATAGAGTTAGTGGATTAACACTCTTCCCCTGAGATTTCCAAGATACATCTAGTGTTGAGGGTAATTCATCACTCATAGTTTAAAACACTGTATATCAGTATACCGTTACCAAAGATTATTCTGCACAATCATGTACGGTAGGCCTACTATTAATAAAGTTGTCCAAGCGTAGGTGTCAGTGATGGCTGTGTTCCTGATATATTTGAGGTATTCACCGATCTTACAGGTCTATCAGTGCAGAATGACCATTAGTACTGGATTGATTCCGTTAAAATGTTATAACAATGACGCGCTAGGCCTAAGGTTCTGGATCCGATTACCCATGAGTCATCATATATTTAAACATATATTTAATACGATAAATTCAAATAAATTTATAAATGGTTTTACAGAACCACATACATTTATTACCAAAATTATAAGTAAATATTAGTTCTAACCTATATCATAATGTATTGAACAACACAAAAATTATTAGGGCCTATATTTGAGGTATCTGTTTGATGGAATTCACTTTAAAGCATGCTTCTTGCTTTTATAAACTTGAAAATGTGTGTTAATGGGATTTGCACTGTTAAAAAGTCAAATAAATAACAATATTTGTTTAATGTTTTATAGGGCCTACTTGGAAGTTAAAACTGATAACCTTCACCTTTGGCAAGGACTTCGATTTGAAGTAAGTAAAATAGTTTATAGCTGTAATTAGGAATATTTAAAATGTTTATTTCAAACATCTCAACTTTCATTTCTATAACCTCCAAATAAGTATTTGAATTGTCTGCTTAAAAGCTGATAAATAACCTCATATTCATATTGACACAAAACAATTTTAAACTTAACCAGTAAATTAGTTTCTGAAATGAAATAATATTAATTTATTCCTAACTTTTGAATACATATTATTTCTAAAAGCTGCTTAATTTGACCACACCCCAATTTCACAAATTGTTTGTGTACATGGCAGCAATATTGAGACTGTTGTGTTTTAAAATACTAGTTTTATTGATAACTATTTAGTAACGACGTCAAAAGTCCCATTATTTATCCAATAAGACACCATTATGATAAAGATTATTTGTAATGATGTGCTAGTTAAGGTAGATCTATTGAAACAAAAATTAATATTAATCTTCTAGGTTTATAAAATACGGCAGCAACACTCATGGGTATCAGCCCTAAAAACACATATATTAAAAGGTTCTTAAATATTTAGTTGAAAATAGATCAATATAGGTTTTACTTCATCATTATGTATTCAATTCATTATAGCAATAGTCAATTTTCTTTGAAAACTATCGTTTGAAAAAATACTTTAAAAAAAATCAAAATAGAGATTGGGAATAAGCTACTGGATCTACAATACATAAAGTTGTTTCTGAGTTTAAAAGCACTGAATATGATTAGAACGTAACCAGCTTCATAGTATAGTGGTCTGTGCACCTGGCTACGAACCTAGGGTCCTGGGTTAAATACCCAGCTGGTACGATGGGTAATTTTCCCGAGAGGGGAATCATCCCAACGGTCAACAATGTTTGGTTGGTTAAGATTAAGTTAGGTTAATAGTTTATTCGCTTTCGCCATCATCTCATCTCATCAGGACATGGAAAGAGCCTCTACGGAAAGATGTACGATTAGTACATTCGGACATCCGCTGGGCCACTGTACATTAGTACTGGCTAATCTTTTCACAAAACTGGTATAAAAGTGATATAGTCCAGACAAACATATATATGATTTGGACGTAAATATAAATAACATAAATGCATATTTATATGATAAATGTAATACATATTTGTACAGAATATACCTTCATTGGAGTGTTGGATATAAATATATCTAATATGATGGAAATACATATTATATGATAAATGGGATGAATATGGATATAAAATATACATCAATGGAGTTGGATATAGACATATATAATATGATGGAAAGACATATTATATGATAAATGGAATGAATATGGATATAAAATATAAATCAATGGAGTTGGATATAGACATATATAATATGATGGAAATATATGTTTTGTATGTTAATGTAATCAATATTGTTCCAGAGATCATTAAGAACGATTAAAAATATACCACTGGTTGCGTTGGACATAAACATATATGTGATAAGATTAAAATACATACGGCTTCAAAGACAATTAAGCTAAACTAAAACTATACTACTGGTTGAGTTGAATATTAACATATGTATTATGACAGAAAGATATATTTGTATTATAAATAACATAAATACAGGTTTAGAGATTATTAAGATAAACTAGAAATAGAACACTAGTTAGTTTGATGTAAACATATGGAAAATGGAAAAGGAATACATACGTTTATGAAATATTTAATGAACACTTATGACAAACTAAAATTATTCAATCTCTTGCATTTGTTCAAAATTAGCTCTAAAAATAATTGAATTGTGTGTATAAACAAGGCATGGTCTTAAAATTAGCCCTAAAATGACAATAATTGACTATATGCATTTACAAGAGATCTAATGACGCTTGGTTGCGTCTGTCTTTCATAATGGTTTAAATTAACATCCATCTAATGTAAGTATCATTAATATAATTAACTTTCAAATACTATTTTAACTGAAAAGATAAGCTCCATACAACCACATTTAAAGACAAACACGTCTAATTTCAAGGGAAAACTATATTTTATGCTGACGATAATCAGACGGAGAGCCGCTCCACTACATACTAACAATAAAACAAATTTTAGGAACAGAAGTAGAAATGTATATTTTGAAAAATAGCATAACATTGAAGAAGAAAACACTTTTAGGAAAAGCATTTTCTTATTCCTGCAAATTTTTATTGAATGGAAAAAATAAAAGAATAGTTTTCTAAAATTCTTATTTTGAATGAAAATTTTCTCAGCTTTGTGATGTTCAAAAGTATTTATCCAAATTAAACTACAGAATACATATTTTTAGGCTGATTTATTGAGGAAAATAACGTATTCGATAAATGTGGAAAAAATTGATAAAATATGATCCTTTCAAAAGTATCCAAGCAAGATCAAATGATTATTGTGAAATTACACGAGTATTTTTAATGACACAAGAAAAATAAATACGAAGAATATACAATGTTTATATTTAAATATAGTATAACATAAACATTGAGTCGCACGTTTGTGAAATAAAACCATTCCTTTACATTAATATGATCTACAAAAGCTATAAATTATTTTATTTTCTATTAGAAGTAGGTGATAATATATGTATTTATATGTTTGATTGTAACACATGTTTAGCTATTTTTTCGTTATAAACTAAATTTTAGCGCGTCCTACAGTTTTAATCAAGTCGCCAGCACAAAGGCACATTTTGACTGTCAGTAAACACATATTTTATATTTTGAACAAATACTCTCAAAATGAGAAAAATATGTATTTTATATACACTTTATTTAAGGTTTATGAATATAAATAAATACAGATTTAAATATAATACTATCTTCCAAAATTGATTTTTTCATTGATTGTTAATTTTTTTAGCACCACGTCTTACTACCCGTTAGGGCTATACGTCAATGCACTAATTACTCAAATGTGCTAGAGAGGAGAAAGGTTGAATTTACAGGAAGATCACCTGCATTTGCGTGGAGGAGAGCGGAAAACTATTTAGGAAAAACCTCAATACACCCGACCGGGATCAAACCTCGAGCTTCCTGTCATCGGCAGGCTAGTCTATTGCGAGAGTGACGCTTTAGACCATATGTCCACCGAAACGGGTGGTGTATAAAATTGGGGTGATGGCTAGTAAAAGGGCCTACAATATTAAGACCTTCTTCTGGAGAACGCAGAAATGAATTCTCCGTACTGTACTTTATAAATCTGCAAATTTTCATCTCATGACTTTGATCTGCTATGATGGTAGAGCAATTATTGTGTAGCGGGCAATACTTCCCAGCTGATGAGCATGTTTTGACAAAGGTAATGTTAGTTTCTTGTAGTTTTATTTTTGTGATCGATTTTGTCTGTAAATAAAAAGAATGACTAGCCATCAGTATATTTTAGATTATTCAATTTTAAGTGGTGTTAGGAATTAAACAGTTAGAAAGGGCAACTGGAAAGAAAACTGTGGCCAAATCGCGTAAATAGAGTGGATGTATTTTAAAATGAAAGAAAAACTATTTCCAGTGAAACTTATTTCTGCTATAAATAGTGTTGATCAAAGTTGTTCTTTGAACGTTTTACTCTTTGAGGGCAAAGATACTTGTTTGAACAATTCTACGATAGTGAATTCAAGGTATCCAAGGATATTCTTTTGGCTGGTTGTATGAGTTTGGCTGAGGAACCTGAAATGCATTGGAGGATAGAACAGCCTAAAGTTAACAGACAATGTATACTTTACAATACATTTGCACAATAATGGGTCATCCTTTTTTGATACTTTCCGGGAGTCACAGTGTAAAAAGAGGCATAACACTGTAGCATCTTTCATATTTGACTGCGTACTCAAGAACTCAAGAAACTCGAAGTGTATCCAATTACGAAAAAAAATATAGTTTTCTTATCAGATGAAGTAGGTGTACCAAATAAAAATAAACGATGATGTGGTTTTGTTCTTGGATGTCCGTGTTGTACTCTGTAGACATTGTCCATATATTTCCCCATTCGGGGGCATTCACTCAGACAGATTGACTGAAACTTCAAAGTTATGAGGTCTGCTGTCAAGAGAATACATAGAATAGACTGTGATTCCAAAAGGATACCTGGAGATTATAGTGATATGCCATGAAAATGCATACTCATTTCACCTCACGATCTGTCGATCGTGTATAACTGGAACAAAGCGCCTCTTCCCTTCTTTGAGAAAAAAAAAGTCTATAAAATATTTCCATTCAGAATAACCCAGTATTGTATTCTGATACATAAATCGTGTATCAAATACATACTGTGGAGTCTATCAAGCAATCAGGTATTAAAAACTGTACCCCAAGAACTCAACCTTAAACATGTGTCTCGGGTTTTCTTGAAGCAGGTCAAAATGAGAGATATAAGAGACTTGTGTGTCCACCTGTGGTGAGAAATCAAATATTTTTATCAGTTCTTCTTCGAAGAGTGTACCCAACCACTGGCGTATCCGGTAAAACATAACAGAGGAGATGAGGATGAAGAATCAAAGATGGACTTTGAGGCTAAAGGACACATTACAAACGTGTAGAAAGAATAACACCTCAGTTTATGTTATGACTTGAACTTTATTTTCCTAATGCTTTATATTCCTTTTTCACAAATATGTATATTGTTTATCAATAATATTTTTCTACAGCGAAACACATTATTTTATGTATAGTAGCTATTTTTTAAATACAAAAAAGCGCACTAAAACAAAAGAAGATTTCATGAGCCATTTTTTTAGAACATTCAAAAAGACATCTAAAGGGTTCTCAAGAAGAGGAACTAATGACACATTTCTCATTTGTATAATTTTCAGAAATAAAAAGAATGGTTCTCAACAATTTTTTCATTTATTGTGATAGAAATGAAAACTTTAACCGTTTGTATCTCAAAAAACAGTTTTGGTGGAAGGGCTCTTTTTCTAGCTGCCACTCCAATTACCTTAAAAATTATCTGATTAAAAATGTTATCTTGACTTCAAATGTGTCACTTTTGATTCCATGATTGATACATTTTCATTAATAAAATCAAAATTGAAACACAAGGCTTAAAGTTGTGATTTGCTGGAAATAATTACAATAAAAATTTTCTCAGAAAGAAAAGATGCATGTAACAGTGCTAAGAATTAAAAATAGAATAAATTTTAATGCTGAGCTTAACATTAATGTCGTAAATACACTTTATTTATTAAATTTAACAATTATTGTAAATTTAATATACCAATCCAAAGTATATCATTATTCTTAAAATATGATTTGACTATAGAACATTAACATTCACTTACAATCCCGTGATATAAAACAATACAGGTACATTTAAACATAATAGCATATTTATTAATGTTTATTAAGTAATTTATCTTTATTATAAAGGAGTTTAGGGCTTATTTTAAGCACCATACTATAAAATAAAGTTGGTTCATACCATCTGAAATAAAATTTGACTTGACAAAATAAATTAGGCCAATATCTTGTTCCTTTTTTATTATGCTTTACTCGCAAACTAATTTTTTTCGCTAAGAGCTAAAACTTTTTTATAGATATATTTCCCCTAGGATACCAGTCTATATTTTAAATTTAGAACTAATCAATGTTTTAGCTGTCCCTTAGCTTAGGTATAGAAACTAATTTTACCATTAAACTTAAGTAAAGATACTAAAATAATATATAGCACAAGCGCACAAACTTTTTATAGTCTATAAAAGTTTGTAATAAAATAATTCAAAATAGGTGACAGTGGTAGGTGCCTTTAAATGACTATCTATCAAAACAGTAAATACACGGGGATGATATTATTTAAAACGCTCCCCAGATGTCCATTTTTGATCAATATAGTTTAAAGCTTAAATTTGTCAGGAAGGTAGATGGATTGCCTCATACAACCAGAAAATCTAGAAATAGAAATTTTTAAAATAGGGTTCTAGGGGCTTTAATTAGAAAAAACCTTTTTAGATGTGGTAGGGAAAGATTTGGCAGACAGGTAAGGGAAATTTCAAGATAATCAAACTGATCTTAAAATTTAAAATTTCTCAGGAGATTTAAAAGGAGTTTGAGGGTTCAAAACTTACAAAAATAATAGAAACAACTACTTCTCAGTGTGGTAGGAAAGTGAAATTTGGCAGAAAAGTAAAGCTACACCTCTAAATAACTATCTAGGTTTGAAGATTTTTAATTTTTAAATAAGACTCCAGGAATTAGGAATAGGATGCTATACTAAAAACTTTTAGGTGTGGTAGTGGTAGGCAGGTAGAAGTACAAGTCCAGATAACCAAAAACAGCTTAAATTTGAAATTTACAAGTGGGAGTTAGAGAAATGAAGAGGGGGTTAAATTTCCAAAATTAATAGAAAAAGCTACTTCTATATGTAGTATAAGACTTAAATTTAGCCAGAAGGTTTAGAGGGACCACTCCAAATAATGATACATATATGAACATTTAAAATTTCAAAATTAGACTTCAGGAAATAAGGGAGGAGTGGGGGCACACAATTTAAAAAAATGTTTAATTTAGTTAGAAAATTTAATTTTCTTAGAATGTAGACTAATCACTCCAAATAACCAAATAAATATTAAATATTTGTTATTTCTAAACTCGGGCTGGGGAAATAGGGGGTCTCAAAATGTCCAAAACTAGAATAATAAACCTCTTCTCCATGCTAGACGATTTCCACTACTCAGACGGGTCGAAGGACCATCTCAAACAATATAAAGGTTTTAAAATTATTAAATTTAAAAATGAAGAAGGGGAAAATGAGGTTGGGTCCCCTTAAATTTCAAAAGCTAATATAAAAAATATTCTTTGGAAAATATAAATTTTATATTTGTCGATTAAGTAAATAGACCTTCCCGACTAGAATGATGTATGAATATACGGAATTTAAAATCGAAACAAAAAATTAGAATAGCTTAATATATGTATATATATATTATATATATATATATATATATCTATATATACATATATAAGCTATTCTAATTTTTGTTTCGATTTAAATTCCGTATATTCATACATCATTCTAGTCGGGAAGGTCTATTACTTAATCGACAAATATAAAATTTATATTTTCCAAAGAATATATATATATATATATATCCACAATTAATATAGAACACTATTTTAGATGTGCTTTACAGTTGAAATTGGTTAGGTACGTAAAAAACCCATATAATACGACCAAATAAGTCTAAAAATTTCAAATTTGGAATGTGAGATCAGAAAAAGAGTGCGCGAATAATTTGACATCTTTCCATAAGAACTGGAAAATCTACTTTTCGGCACGAATTTAAATTCACCAATTTGGTAAAAGGACCACCCCACATAGCCGTAATAGTTGGAAAGTTTGTAATTTAAAAATCAGGATCTGGGAAATGGAAGGGTTTCTAAACATTTCCTAAACTAAACAGATTAAAAAAAATCTTGATATGTTGAAAAACTTTAACTTTGAAAGGCAGGATAAAATGTATCAAAATAAAAGAATACAAAAGCTTAAGATTATCTTAAAGTTGATCCATTAGTATTGCAAATACTTAGTTAAAAATCGAAGGATAAATGAGCGTCTGTATAGGAGCGTTATAAAAATTAAAATAAATTATAGTGATATAGCTTGTGGACCGTGAATCTCTCTGAGAAATCATTCTGCCCAATATTTAATATATTTCTACAATATCTATTTATGCTCTTTGCTGAAATGTAATACTCATTTTTTTACATGTTTTAATAACAATGTCTATCACGATCGTGCTTAGCTAAATATTGTGTTTTCAAGGGGTTGCATTCGATTGTGCACTCAGTTTGTGGACTAGGTAATATTTATTTCAAAGTGTTTAAAACATTTATTAATTACCATGATTGGTTTGTGATTGCACTGTACAAACAGAAAATATCAAAATGATGGCAGCCAGATGTTGAAATTCTAATTTGATGTAGTTTTATATGGATTTCCCATGCTAAGAATGGGTCAAACTATTAGTTTTCTATAATGTAAAGTAAAAATCTACCAGCTTAATCCAAACAAAATTCCCTAGCGTTAAAATTGCGTCATCAGGATAACCAAAACACACTTCTACCATTGTTATTCAAGCCATTGCACCGTTTTGATGTAAGTTCCTCTACTAAGGAATCAGCCAGGAGGAGAGATTCTATAGTAAAAGTAACGTAAGAATTATAAACAGATAATTAAAGCTAGGCACACTTTTTATTATTACGTTTAACTTCTAGGTAACTAACGGCTTAGTCTAAGGGGAAGGTTATTATAGAGGAAGTGCACCCAAATTAACTTGAAGAGAGGCTGGAAAACTACAGTGATGCGTAACATTTGAAAAACCACTCCCCAGAGGTACCTGGCCACGATTTGAACCATGACCTCTCCTTTACAGACAATTCACCATATTGCTATGCTAGCCCGATGCCTTACACTACGTGACCACCAATGTGAGTATTTCACATTATTATCACCTCTTAAAATCTAATTATTATAAAGATCTCCCGTTGGAATAAATAGTTTATTTATTTTATATTAAACATGAGTGCTCAAAAAGCGAGACGTAAACCATGAATCTAGATTAATGGTAGTAAACTGTCAGGAATAAAAGAAGAAATGAAGCTATGAATAGTGTAGTCTTTGCAAAAAAAGTGTAGGAAGAAACCATGGACAAATGTTCAAAATTAATAGAGAAGGGAAGCAATATTACATTAGTTTGAAAGTCCTAGTGTATTGAGATTAAACTCATTTAGCAATGCAAAAAGGAAAGACAGTGCCTTATACAGAAACCAAAAGATAAATTATTTAATGAGTAACGTTAGTGAGATAGAACAAAATAGATAAAATAATAATATCAGGTAAATTTATTTAGGGATTAACTGATTTCTTTGTCTGTGGGCTAGGGCCAATTTAGTGAAAGATGTGAATGATAACCCGACGGCAGATACCAGCTAGGTTTTGATTAGATGGTATGGCCACTTCAAGCATATTTTGAATGTCCATAAAGGATCTGAATTGGGCGAGGGTATCGAAATCCATACTGCTGAGCCTCTAGTCCTAGATCCAAGTAATAATGAAGTCAAATAGGCCATTAGGAAGATAAAGAATCATAAATCTCCGGGTAAAGATTCAATTCCAGCATAGTTAATGAAGGGAGATGATGAAAAGTTAGTGATAGAAATTAATAAATTGTTATGGTCCGTAATCCATATGGAAACATAAGGTAGGAAGGTATTAAAATACCTATTTTCAAAAAAAGAAATAAAACAGAGTGTAATCACTACTCCCAGCATGCTATACAACTTTATCTAACATAATTTTAATGAGATTGATGCCATATGCAGAGGAAATAGTTGGGGACCATTAGTATGGATTTCGGACAAATAAATCAACAAGGGATCAGATTTTTACCATGCGGCAAATATTATAGGAAATGATGGTTCATCAATAATATACATAGAATTTAAAAAGGCCTATTATTCAATTACAATAAATAAATAATTTTAAATTTTAGGTAAGCTTAGGATACCCAAAAAAACTTGTCACGTTAATTGAGATATGTTTGATTGATACGCATGGCAGGGTACGGGTTTGTTGTCACGTATCAGATACTTTCGAAATTTGTAATGGGTTGAAACAAAGAGATGCACTTTCCCCATTACTTTTCAATATAGCCTTAGAGCATAGGGTAATGCAAGAGAGCAGAGAAGGGTTTACACCAAACGGTACATTACAGCTATTAGGATACGTAGAGGATTTAGCTTTGTTGGGAAATACTAAGGAAGGTGTGGCCATAAATGCAGACATTTTACTAGAGGCTAGTAAGGAACTAGGCTTAGAAGTGAACAATGAAAAGACTAAGTGTATAATCACAGAAATAATACAAGCTAGGACGATAATTTAGGGTTACTGTGAACAACATAGCATTTGACAGGGTTAATGGGTTTAAATGTTTAGAAAAGTTTTAGTTAGCAATAACGACATTATATTGGAAACTAGGAAAATAATACAGTCGGTCAGTAAGTTGTTGTCATCTCGCCCGCTTTCCAGGATTGTAATAATCAGAATACACAAAACAATCATTTTACCGGTTGTTCTTTATGGGTGCGAAATATGGTCTCTTACCTTACATGACGAGAACAAATTTAGGGTTTTCGAAAACAAGATGCTTAGGAAGATGATTGGTCCAAAGGGATATGAGGTTATTGGGAGTGGAAGATGATGAGCTACATACCCTGTACTCATCACAATACATTGTTAGGATATTAAAGCTTCGTAGATTATGGTGGGCATGTCATGAATCGTGAATGGGAGATCCTAGAACTTTGTTCAGAGTTTTGACTGGTAAATCCAATGGTAAGATTATTAATTATTATTATTAGCACCGCGTCTTACTACCCGTTCGGGTTATACGCACTTACGCTAATGTGTAATGGTAGGGTGATTATGAGATTAAATGAAGGACCTACAGTTTAACGTGGAATCCGAACCACGGTGGAGGCCTGGCATTCCACACATTCACAAGATAACTTGTCAGAGGTGAAGGAAGGGTTTGGTAATCAATGGTAAGAGACCACTGGGAAGACCTAGACGCAGATGAGAGGATTATTAGAATGGAAATGAGAGAGATAGGGTGTAATGAGGTGGATTGGATAGAACTAGCTCAAGATACGAATAGGTGGCGTACTTTTGTAAGTGTGACAATGAACTTTCGAGCTCCCATTACCGTAAAGTAAGTTCGAATTAAACATGAATCAGAATATGGCTCTTTAGTAACTAACCTAACCTAGAGCAACACCTTTAGTATATTTTTTTGATAATCTCTAGGTCTAATACTGTCTACTAACAGCACAAAACATATCATCTAAGGAAGTGGTATTAAGATGAGAGATTTTACCAGCATACATCTAAAATGAGGGTCAAACTCTAACCCCAGCCTTCGTGAAAACACTCTTAGAGCCATTAAGTATTTATAACATTTAGATTAAAAGGACGAACCCATAAATACACCACATACAAGGCTCAAACCAGGCTCTTCTGGACTTGTACTGGAATTATTCAGCCACCCGACTAACCACGTTTGTCAATGTGTAGTTCAGGAGGAACTGCCCCAACGCCATCGTGTTTGACTGGCGTTTATGACTCTCACCGAGGAGCTCGAGACTTGATGAAAGTGGTGGAGGATTTTTACTTGAAAGTAGTTTTACGCGATTTTTGTTCGTTCAACTGAATTCTGGTGTATTTTCTCTTAATTATTCTCCTCCTTGTAACACCAATATACTATGTCGCTAATAATTTAATAATTTTTAACACCGTGTCTTACTACCCGTTCGGGTTATACGCATATGTACTAATTACACTAATGTGTTAGGTATTAGAAAGGTTGAACTCAAAGGATTTTTAACCACATTTGCGTGGAGGGAGAGTGAAAAACCACCCTCAGTACAGTCAACTGGGACTCAAACCCCGATCTTCCAGTGATCAGAAGTCCAACCCTGGTGTTAAACGTATCAATCAGAATATATAATTCAACTTTTTTTTTTGGCCGCATCTTATTTCTCATCCTGTATATCCGCATTTTATTTCACTAATTGGATAAAGAGAGTAAATTGAGTGAAAATTTACCTGAATTTGCGTGCAGGGATCTTAGGAAGCTATTTAGGATAAAAAAAATCCTTCAGTACACTAGGACAGGATTCAAACTCCGACCTTTCCTTCACTGGTAGCCCATATTAGATGAGGTTGACGTTTAGTCAGCGTGCTCATAAACAAGGTGTGGTTAATCCAATCCACACAGCTCCATTCAAGCTTGGTATACAAGACCCTTAAAAAGAGTATCGTAAAGATAAGCCCCTTCCCCTCTTAGCCCCCCTATTGAATGACCTGAATATGATTCGGCCTTGCCAGCAGGAACTAACTAGTCTGCCCGCCCGTCCATCCGACCAGGCTCGGACGTCATAGCCACCGTCAACATCCGTAAACTGAGGTCGAACACTTTCGAAAACGGCCTTCAATAAAAAAAAATAACACATCAGGTTTTTGAATTAGAATCTCGAGAGTGTTTCTAGGTGTGTTGGCTTTAGCAAATAATTCGAGCGACTCCCTCCCCCCCTCCAGCCACCATATTCACGTGTTTTTTTTCTCCAACCCCTTTTCGGCTTGTTCATGGCACGTAGTGACGTCAGAGGGTCCCGACTCGACCCAAAGATCCTAATGAGCGCTCGGGGCCGACGTCATCATTGACGTCACTCAGAGATCCTCCCTCCCCGTGACAACCCCCTCCCCCTTCCATCCTCTCTAACCCGATACTCCCCCTTCCCCTTAGCACCAGTACCGATAACAAACAGAAGGAATGGAGGAGCGGCCGTCCAATTATTATTGAACTGTTGGCTGCCCGCATGGTTTTGCTTGCTTTTCTCTGCTTTGCTTTTGACTTTACTTTACTTTACACAAATTTGACCTAAAATAAATGCTCTGGGGAGGAGAGTGGGTGATCTGAGGGAAAATATGGCAACTATAACAAATTGATCGAACTTGTTTTACCTGCGATTCTTTGATTAGATACAATATTTGTCATTTTTTAATGATTTAATTCAATTTTTTAAAGATATTTATTATAAAAACTTACCCGTGTCTTGACAAACCTTTTATATTTTCACATTTACCCATCTACATTGTACGCGTTTTGACTATGCTAATAGCGTATAGCCTGAATGGGTAGTAAGACACGGTGCTAATTGGGTGTTAATGAGAAATGTAGAATTAGATTAAATGTAGCCGTACTTGCGTGGTGGGAAAGTGAACTACATTTGGAAAAAACATTCAAAATACACTCATCTGGTATTCAAGTCCCTACTCCTCACCGGACAACTAGACTTGATGATCCTGACATTTAGTCCACGTGCATATCGATGCGGGTCTTAAATAATATTAAATAAATTATATGCAGTACCACAAATAATTTATCGCTACGTTACATAAAAATTGAGACATTTACTTAAAACTCATAAGATACAGGCAACGAAATAATATACATGGTTACAGAAACATATTGAGGAAAAAGGAAAATCTCTGTTCACCAAAGAGCATACCAATAAACTTCCCATTTCCCAGAAATAAATTTAAAAAATTATTTGCTTATAGCTGGTAAAATATTGGTTTTATAAAAAATACTTCATATAAATGGTTTTTAATAATTAATAGTTCTACGACTTTGTGATAAGTTATTTCTTATCTCAAATAGTTGCAAAGATGTGATCAGAATTGGAGATATCTGCTTATGTCAAGTGCACTATAAGTCATTTTCATGGGGAAATGAGATGTGTTCATTAGTTTTTAATATTAAACAGTGTCTATATGTGAATGTTAATCAAAATCATTAGCGCGGATTTTGAGAAAATGGTTATTTTCTCTTTTTCCCTTTAAGTAAACTACTTTTAACTTTAGGTTTGGATAGCTATTTTTAAGTATACCTCTAGATAAATATATGGAAGCCTTATTCACCGAGGTTCATCCCGATTAGTAAAATTATTTCAGCTCTCGGCTGAGACAGAGAAAACCGGAATCTAGAAAACCGCCTTTTCTGGTTCAGGGAGCTATGAAACGTCACTATCCAAAAACATCTTGAATTCAATTTATTTTGACAGTCACAATACGTTCGTTCTCTAAGGAGTTGCGAAAAAGTATAAGTGACTGTAGAGTAACCAAACTTAAAAGGCACTATATTTAGTTTCCAACTGCGAAAATTGACTCCACTTGGCAACATTTAGAGATGCAAATCACGTTTCTTTGCGTATAAATACATACGGATAGATCTAGTAATTATTTGAGCTGTCTGTAAATGATCGAATGGTGAATCGACTGTAAGAACATAGTAATCAACTTAAATTAAATAAAGTGAAGTTTGGTAGGTGGTTGTTATTTGACCTGAGATGCTGGTGATAACTGTATGAGGTTTGCTTACATTACATTTTTCAGATGTCTTCTTCGTCCGTTTAGTGTGGTGTATTTTTCAAGTCATCTTCCTCCACTTTTCTTCCTATATTAGTAATTGTATGTCACTGATAGAATCACAGCATGTTATTGTGAAAGTGTTAAACTATCTATGAAGAGTTTCAGTAAG
Organism: Timema cristinae; assembly: GCA_039000515.1. Lineage (NCBI taxonomy): Eukaryota > Metazoa > Arthropoda > Insecta > Phasmatodea > Timematidae > Timema > Timema cristinae. Next base: position 87,533,585 of record JBCFYV010011172.1, read on the forward strand.
ATGATTTCCCTCTAAAAATTAACTCATAGAATTTTACGCCTAAAAAATGACAGACATTACTTAAAAATTAACGAAGATTAAACGACTAACTATGTATCTTCATTAAATGAATAAAAACTATTGTCTCATCGAAAAATACTAAGTGAATTTTACACACTATTAGCCTATATCTTATATAACCTGCATAAGTAGTCAGTAGAATGATGGAAAGCGTCACTTTCACAACCGATCTGTCGGAGACGGGGAGATAAGGGCTCAAATCTCCCTACACGAAAATACGGGTGCATTTCCACTACTATTTGCTCTTAAGGCCTACTCCACTACCGTAATTAAGTGCAGATAGCACTTCGTGATAAACGAAAATTAACAAAATGTTAAAAAAAGTTGTCTCTCTTTACACATTCAAATAATTTTAAGGTGTGAAAAAAAATCACGAAACACTATTAAAATTTATCTTAATCCATCAAAATTTGAATAAAAAATTATTTTAAAGACAAACGGATTAAACGTATTGTACGCTCTCTTTAAAGGCTTTTTAAAAATCGAGAAATACTAACGCCGTTAGATAGAATTCATTTCTTTATGCCGGACAGTCCTGTAACGCATATTGTAGCATTAAAAAATATAAGGCGAAATTCACATACTAATAATTAGGCTATATCAGGGGTCGGCAACCTTTTGGGCATGAAGATCTATTTTCCAAATATGTTTTTCTCTGGGGGCGCCAAGAAAAATATCGAGTTTTATATTTAAATTTTCACCTTTTATCTATGTATTTATTCGTGACAAGTTGAGACTATACATATTTTAAATATAATAAACAAAACATAAACTATAATAATGTCACTCTTCAGATTTTAATATTTGAGCATCAAATTTTGAAGCAATCTACAAAGTGGGCTTATTGTTAAACACTTATTTATCTAGATATTAATGGAATAATAAATTGAGGACTAATGATGACTATATAACCAAGAAATTTAATATAAAATAATCCTCGACAACAATCCTGTTATTTATCAAACAAAACTATTTAACAAAAATGTACAAAACTACAAAATATAAGGTTGGTGCCTACAATATTTTATGAGGGTGCCATGGTGCCCGTGGGAACCACGTTGCTAGCCCTGGCCTATATCTTATAACTCCAAATGCTTTATTTAATAATAAGATTAAATTATAAAACACATTTTAAATTTGGGTTAGTTAATAGAGATCCTGATTGGTGGTTGATAAAATAGTTAGATTTCACTAAATAAAAAGTTTTATTTTGTATAGTGTGTCGGTGAAGATTTTTATTGTTAAAAAGAGTAGCTACCAATATCTTATATTAGTTAATTGCTCATAGGGCTAGAAAAACTTCGAATAAAATACTTCTTATTTATAGTTAACTATAATTACCTTTAGTTACACTTATTCTTTTGAAAATTGTTCATGGCTGATACTAGACTGAGGGCACTTTAAATTCTTATTATAATGTTAAGAGGAAAACTGTAATGTTCCGTTTGTATCAGGCGACAAAGGCAAACAACAATTACGTCTCTACTGATAACAAAGTATATACAATTCTTATATGGTTAGATCACATTTGAACCAATAAACTTGATCATAATTCGTATTTAAATGACCAAGTAGTCAATTTAGTAAAATGTATTTAATTTTATTTATTATAAGTATATTATTATTATTATTTTAAAATACCCGCAATAAACTTAAAACTATTACTGATAAGGTTTTTTTTGTCACATAGCACTGCTTTTTAATTTTTAAACCATCCAGGATGTTTTGATATTAATTTTAAAAGATTAAGTTTAAAGTTATTTGAAACAACTATCTCGAAATTTTGGTGTAAATGTCTATTATTATTATTATTATTATTATTATTATTATTATTATTATTATTATTATTATTATTATTATTAGCACCGCTTCTTACTACCCGTTGGGTTATACGCACTTACGCTAATGTGTAATGGTAGGGTGATTGTGAGATGAAATGGAAGGACCTACAGTTTAACGTGGAATCCGAACCACGGTGGAGACCTGGCATTCCTCACATTCACAAGATGTCTTGTCAGAGGTGAAGGAAGGGTTGGCATTCAGATAAATCTGTGCCGGGACCGAGGATTGAACCCTGGCCGCCAGCATAGAAGTCTGACACCTTACCCCTAGACCACCAGGTCACCTAAATGTCTATTAATTGAGCATATTTTGCAGAAAAATATTACCAATCTTTCATCCATGCTGGACTCTTAAAAATTTATACTTGAAATAAGTTTAAGCTTTATTTACCCCCTTTCTCCACCTCTTACTGCCCGTCCGGGATATCAGCATATTTACACTAATAAGATAGGGTGATGAGGAAGGTAAAGTATAAAGAAAGTGTATCCAAATTTTGTGAAGAGAGGGAGAGAAAGCCATTTAGGGAAAACACTTAGTATACCTGGCCAGGATTCAAATATCAACTTTTCGTGTCACTGGAAATCCAGACAAGACTGGCGCCTTTTTTTGTGCGTCCAACGAAGTGGGTTTTATTTACACTCGATGCGCGCTCATTTCATATTATTTTTTACAGTCATAATATTGTCTTAGATTATTAATAAGGGTGTGAAATATCATGTTGGCTTTTTTCCTGCCTTATTTGGTGGATATTATCAAGCAACAATAAAAATGTGGAAGTTGGCATTTTAGAATGGATTTTCCTTGACTATTGACATTGAAATATTTCAGTATTTTCGAACCGGCACTTGGGTTAAGGTGTTTGATTTGGTTTGGTTTGGCTCGAGATAACATGGATGTTGGGAATAAAATCCCAGTTGGATTTAATTAAAGTATTTTACTCCTAAATGGTTTGCAACTCTCTCCCCAAACAAATGTGGATTTCCTTTAAGCTATAGCTCACTTATATCTGCCATATTAATGACAGGATGGGTAGTAAGATGAGGTGGACGTAAAAAACACAGACAACTGAATTATTTCATGAAGTACTTAACTGTTTTCAAAATATGTTCCCCCTAAACCTATAAGGCCGGGATTATTATCCATAAGAGTAAAAGGCAAATAAATTTGCTGATTTTCATTAGTAAAAAGCCGCAATAAATGCTGTGACGTAAAAATGTGATATTTTATTCTTCAAAACATGTTTGTATAGCAGACACAATACTGTTTTTTTATAAGGCATCTTAATACCATGGCAAAGAGCAGTATAGAGGTTAAGGGATTGGCATATTATAAACTATACCACCACACCGTGCAGACACTTAACTATAATTATTTAACAGTCGTTCGATTACAATCATTATTACTATCATAAATATGGGATTTAAATAGATTACCAAACCATTTGAATAAGCCTTTTTAATAGTGTATATCTTTATTCTATTTTAAAAGCACTTTTTTATCCAGTGGTCAGGTGTACTAAGGCAGCAGATTCATAATCAACTGGATTTCCTGAGACGGGGAATCGAGTTTCGAGTCTCGCCAGGTTGCACTGGGGATGGGGATTTTTCCCTTCTCTCTTCATGCTAATACGGGTGCATTTCCACTAATCTGCTCTTATGATCTCTATTTCTAAGATAAAACCACTAATAATCCTTGTATAAATTTATTAACCAAGAAAACAAATATCGAGATATTGTTTAACTCTTATTGTAAAGGTATCTTAAAGTTGATGATGATACAACCGCATTACACTGGAGTATGATATACAGTATTGTATTTTATAGATCTATTTCACGGGGTAAATAATAAAAATTGTAATCTGAAAACTCCTAGCTTTAGTTGCTTAGACTAGGACAAGTTTTGAAATACTTATAACGTTCTATAAACATGCGTGTCTTGCCTTTTAATTTGTTAGTAATTTTTGTAGTAGTTTGAGAGGGTATACACTCATTAGCTAACACATTGACAATAAATCCAGCTAATACAACATGTGATGGTACGAGATTAGTAGTGATATATTAATTTGGAAGTCATGTTCTCAGGTGTAAATAACTCCATAGCAACAGTTCCTTTAAAAATAACATTTATGTATATTATAATATTGTATGGCCACATCCAAGTGGAGGGAATAGATGTTGTTTTAGGGTTGGTATCACATTATCCCCCCTCCCCCTCTCCCATAGAAATGACCAAATCAAATTAAATCAGGTGAAATTTAGATCCAAAATTAAAATAATATTCATTTTATTACTGTTTGAGTATTGTTAGTACAAAAAAATAATATGGCATTAATGATTTCCCAAATAGTGTCGTCGATTTGTACCGTAAAGAGAGCTTTTTTTATGGTCTAGTCCAGTGGTTCCCAAACTTTTGAATCGCGTGCCACCCCATCAATTTTGGTAATTTGTAGTATCACCAAGATCGTGTTGCATATTTACTATTTGGGTACATTTTTAATTGTACTCAGGGATGTTATAACACAAACTGAAAGACTGAACCGTCTGTCTGAGCTTGAATCAGTGTTGCACCCCTCTAACCACTGTTTATACTTGTTTTTCATTTGGTTGGACTGGGTCGTTATGTATTTTATAAGATTTTATCAAGCCCTATCTTTTTCCGACTTTTATTTACTTGTTTTGTTTGGCTTCTCACGGCGTACCACCGGACATAATTATACGTACTATTGGTGGTACGCCTATCACAGTTTGGGAACCACTGGTTTAGATTATACATTCCTTTAAAATATCAATATCTTTTAAAAATCTATGTTTACTTCTAAGGATTTCAAGAAATAAAATTGCAGCACAAAAACATTTTTGTTGTTTGTTAGTTGTTTTTTTAAATAAATATTAAACAAATTAGAAATAATTTATGTTTAATTAATTCTTTCTCACACCATTATCATTTTCTTAAAGTCTTATCACATCTCACCCCTGAAAATATTTCCTGAATACGGTCATGGTTTATTAACATATATTTCATTTTAAATAAAGAGCTTCATCATCAATGATCAAATAATTATAAAGTTAAGAAGAAGAAATTAATAACGCAGGAAATTTAGATAACGAGATAGACGCGCTCTAATATAATCCAGTTTTGTAAGTCTCCTTTTTATTTTTCTGTTTGTGTTGGCATGGCCTTCTGCATCTCTGCGCCTGCTCCTGTAACTTTTTTTTTTTTACTTTGTCGTTTTGCTACGTGCAAGACTATTAATAGAGTAGGGGAAAGACCTATTTTTAGCTTACCCCTCCGCCCCCTCAAACCTACAGTTTATCTCTAGGGCTTCAAAGGAGTGAGAAAGGAATCGTGTAACCCCATTCGCGCACGCGCGGTGTGTTCTTGGGGAGAAACAAGTGTTGCTAACCTGTTCGAGTTTCCCCTAAAACACAACCTAGACTACGTAGAGAGTGGTTGTAAATGTTACTGGAAAGGGGTTGGGGGTATTGGAGGGATCTTACCTGAGGTGGCTCAGGGCGAAGTAAACAGTAGATGGCAAGTTTTTCTGGAACATTACATTCTACTTGAAGCAATTTAAGTATGTAAGTTAAAATAACAACAACTAGGGTTGTAGGTGCTGTATGAAACTCAAAAGCAAGCACTAGCCTGCACACTAAACAGGAATACAAAAATACAGAACTAATCATATTTTTGGGAGGGGTTTGCGCCCCCTTTTCCCCCATCAGTTTTCTCCCTGCATTGGTATGACCTTGTAAATAATGGTGAGAAAATAGTACAATAAATTTATGATGTAAAAATAGAGGGTTGATGGATTTGTATCCACACGGATCCATTCCAGATGTTAGTGAAATTAAGAAAATATTAAGGAAGCCGGAATGGAAATCATTTTGGATTGAGTTCTAGTTTAAACAAAAATGTGCTTTAAAATCTGGGAAAGTATCTACATTGGAAGGTTTGCCCATTCTGGAATGTAAATCATTCCTGATTTTGTTAATGTACCACATAAAAATAATAAAAAGTATTCATGATCGGATTAAATACCATTCCAGTTTTGGTTATGAGCGCTTAATATTGAAACAATCTCCAGTCAGAGGCAATAGTAATCATTCTGAAATTGAGATTTTTTAAAAAAATAATAGATAATTTATAATGACATCCGGAATGATCTCCATTCTTTCTGTGAATACTTTTCCGGATTTATGAATAGAGAATTTTGTGTCACTTAAACAGATTCGGAATGGGTTTAGACTTTCGTCACACAATTGACATCTTTTCGCGATTGATACGTTTACATATTCTAAAATATAAATTTAAAACTGAATGAAGTATAAGCCCCCATTCGACTTTCTCGACGTTTGATTCATTTAACTAAAATATAGATTAAAGACCACTCCTTTTATATACAACTCTAACCCCTTCACAAAAAATGACAGCTTCACGTACAGTGGCTCACCCAATAAGTTTGATGGGGTGAAGTGGGGCAGTTACATGTTCCAAGAGTGCGAATAAGTTTGAGGGGGTGAAGTGGGGCAGTTACATGTTCCAGAGTGCGAATAAGTTTGAGGGGGTGAAGTGTGGGCAGTTACATGTTCCAAGAGTGCGAATAAGTTTAAGGGGGTGAAGTGGGGCAGTTACATGTTCCAAGAGTGCGAATAAATCTGAGGGGGTGAAGTGGGCGGTTACATGTTCCAAGAGTGCGAATAAGTTTGAGGGGGTGAAGTGGGGCGGTTACATGTTCCAAGAGTGCGAATAAGTTTGAGGGGGTGAAGTGGGGCGGTTACATGTTCCAAGAGTGCGAATAAGTTTGAGGGGGTGAAGTGGGCGGTTACATGTTCCAAGAGTGCGAATAAGGTTAAGGGGGTGAAGTGGGGCAGTTACATGTTCCAAGAGTGCGAATAAGTTCATAGATACTCAAAACATGTATAGTAGAATGTTCGTATCAATGGCGTGGAAAGTTAATATCTATAAAGGGGATTCTTTAGCCAGTAAGAGCTTCTACACGTAAATACGACCCCTCCACCCCTTTATACCCCAAAATTTCTACGCCCTCGGTTCAAAAGAAGAAACTTAAAAACAATACAAACTTTTTTGCAGTTAACATTGAAAACATTCAAATATTTTATGTTTAATTTTATTGGTATTGATAATAAATAACAAAAATGACAGCTGCAGATAACATAAAATTGACGTATGGATACTTGAAAGTAGGTCTAGTAGGTTTTAAAGCTGTCAGATAAGGTTCTTCCTATGGAAATTGAACTGTAGCGCTGAAGATGTATGGATTAAATTTTAAGACCAGGCTTACGAGATGTTATTCAAAAGTTATACCCCTACATTCATTTAAAGTGTCACTGAAATTACCATTTGGAAAAATGTATATAAATATTATCTTCTTTACATTAATTACATAGCCTTCACTCGTCCTCAAAATAAATGTCTGAGTCCACCACCGCAGCGCTGACGGTTGCAAACCATCATTGGCTTTGGTTTGTTTGCTTTGTCTTCTCCTTCTCAAACTTGTTCACATTTAGTATATACCCAGTTATCTTGTGTGTTTGGAAATAGTTTGACGCACGTAAATCGGGGAAAGGGAATGAAACTAGTACAATCAAACATTCAGAAGTAAAAATAAAACAACTAAACAAATACTCTTAAAAGTGTGGAACGCTTTTTTGTTGGTCCGAAGAACAAGAGAAAACTCTTTTATTTACGAATTTTCGGGGGAAAATCTTTCTTCTTTTGGTATTTATACTCCCATCCGGAATATCTCTATTTCATTAAGTAATGGGTTAGGGTAGAATTTATAGGAAATTGTCCTGAATTTGCGTGGAAGGAGAATGGGAAGACATTTAGGAAATCTATCTTAGTACACCCGGTTGTAATTCAAACCCCTACATCACCACTACTGGAAAATCAGACTAAGTGAGCTTGACTTTTAGTCTGCATGCCCACCGTTTCGGGAGAAGTATTTCTTGTTTTATTGCAAGCAACACGAATAATAACACAATAAGTCTTGTGAGAAAGAAACCATATATGTGGGCAAGTGTAAAAAGGCGCCATTCTAGTGTAGTATGGCCTGCTGATAATTGGAAAATCGGAGTTCTAATCCCGATCGGATCTACTTAGAGTGTTTTTTTCCTAAACGTTTATCCCTCTTCTTCCACGTAAATGCGGGTAGATTATATCCAAACGTTTCCGCCCTCAAATTTACCCCATTAGAGTAATTATCATATTTAGTACAACCTGAACAAGTAGTAAGACGCGGTGAGGAATAAAATATATACATAGACTAAACTAATGAAACAGGAAAACATGATGCCTATGGTGAATAGTAGCAATACCGACTCTCTGTGAACTAAACGATCACACCTATGAGAAGAGTATGAGGATGTATCATAAGGAAATGTGCCAAGACAGAGCTACCACTATTTTCTTATCCACATTTCCACGTGTTTTCCATTTTTCCAGGAGGGATTTTCATTTTTACAGATACAGTAACTTTAATTGATTAATTAGAGGAATTAAATTTTATTTTTCATTAAATTGGTTTGTATAAATACGTGTGGTTGGTGTTTATAACAAGATGATATGACCTTTATGGGGCTATGCAACCCAATGTTTCAGCAGAAAATAAGACATTTGTTTGAATGAGCATGTGTAGTTCTTCATTTCGCTCTCTCTTCTATAATAGAGTCCTACTATTTAAAGCTTGAAGATAAATATCCGGAATTCACAAATATTTCAGTGTAGTTATTAGTTTTTTATGTGAAACTCCATGATTTCTAATTTTTTTTATGATACAAACAAATTTCCCTGTTTTTTTTTCTTTCAGATCTTCCAGTTTTTCAGGTGCGATGCAACCCTGCAAACCTATCCCCATCAAAAATAGCTACTTTTTTATTTTTAGACTTTTTTTCCTCTAAAAAACTTGGACTCTATTATTCTTTTATTCGGAATCGCCACCAACATTCCATGGTTTCATTTAGTGAATCTAAGTGCAAATAAAAATTATTTTAGGCACAGCCAGTGACTGAAATAGGCTACCTTTGACCTTTATCATCCAAATGTTTATCTAAAATAGAAAACAAATATAATTTTTATAAAAGTATGTCAATTTTATGATATGGTACGCTTTGGGGAGAGAGCATTTATCTATTTGTCAACCTTCTCTAAATTAGTGCTTGTGAATTTTATTTAAGGAATAATTCTCCCCTATCGTGTTCTTGGATTAATTACGTCACCCTCTTCGGTGGCCACACAGTATCTAACTATTCTAAAGCGTCAGTCTCGCAACGTACTGGTTCGATGGTGACGAGGAGGTGAGGTTAGAATCTCGGCCGGATACGTTGGAAGCTGGTTTTCCAAATGTGATTACCCATTGTAGTTTTACCACTTTTCTCAACGATAATATAAGTGCACTTTCTTTAAAATATACTACTTATTCTTACCGCTTTAAATTTATGTAATAACCTTGGTCTTAAAGTATAAATTTAAATTATAATAACTGCGAGAAGTAGGTAGTCCAAAGCAACATGGATCAACAAACACATTTCCACTGCCAAATTGTGAATAACATATACTGCGTCCTACTTTCGGATAACATGTGAATCAAGCTTCAGGCGCATAGGACTGAAAAAACAATCCGGTAAAGAAGTCTCGTTTCCAAGGTTGGTAAATAGATCTCTCGTGGGTACCGTTTAGAAGAACCTGGTTCAGTCTCAGATGGTATCGAAAACCATTTACTGCTCATAAGTGAGGCTCGTCCTTTTTATTGTTACCAAAGTAGTAAATTCCAAACAAGGATTTCAGATATTTTTTAATATATTTGCTTCACTACGAATTAGTCAGTTCTTCTAGAGATCTAGTTTAGAATGATGGGTAAATACATTGTATTTTATAAACGCATGGATGCAGCTAATATTATAGCAGATATTGGGGCAGAATAAACAACTGTAATTTGATTAATATTGAAATAGTTTTCTTACAATCCATTATATTATTTTTAATGTGACATAGATAGTTATTCAAGCTCGGCATGCATTTGTACATCAGTTGAGATATAGTGGGATTCTGGCAGAAAGAACAGTGTCCGACAGTTACCATGTTTACTAAAACTACTTTATTAGATTAATACGTCAAGTAATATGATCTATAGTTTTTACTTTTGATAGATAGTACCACTACCTTTTCAATAATGCTAATGATATACAGTATGATGTCGACCTAGGTGACCTTGGGGTAAAGTTCTCTCCTCGGGACTACGTGTTTGTCGGTCTCGTGCCAATCGTGGAGTGTAAAGAACCCTCGAAAGTACGGGGAAATACCTTTCCCGGTAAAATGAGTGAGCCCTTTAGCGCGCGCTCGTAGAAATTCAGTGTGTAAGGTAACGTGGGAACCACCACACTTCCTGAACTCCCCTAGTACATGGTATTTCTACCAGATAGTGTAGGCAGCACTGACCAACTGAGAGGCTGAGAACATGTACAGCTCTAGATGGATAGAGATCACATCAAACCAATATTCGGGTTGTTGAATTAAGAAGAATTTAGTAAAATACTAAAAGAATAGCCGTAAAAATTGGTATATTTTATAAACCTTTTTCCTATATAACCTTATATTACTCGGTCAGTAAGTTGTTGACATCTCGCCTGCTGTTAAGGAATGAATATGTAGAATATACAAAACAATAGTTTTACTACCGGTTACTCTATATAGGTGTGAAACGTGGTCTCTTACCTTGCACGATGAAAACAGATTTAGGGCGTTCGAAAACAAGGTGCTTGGAAATATATTTGGTCCAAAAAGGGATGAGTATAGTGGAGAGTTGATGAGGTTACATAATCATGAGTTACATACCCTGTACTCATCACAAGGCATTGTTAGGATAATCAAGTCTCGCAGAGTACGGTGGGCAGGACATGCAGCGCGAATAAGAGATTCTAGAACCTTGTTCAGGTACTGTGGCAAACTCAATGGTAAGAGGACATTAGGAAGACCAAGAGGCAGATGAGAGGATTATTAGAGTGGACCTGAAAGAGATAGGGTGTAGTGAGGTGGACTGGTATAGAATTACCTAAAGATAGAGATAGGTGGCGTACTTTTTTAAGTGCGGAAGTGAACTTTCGAGTTACTAATGTCATAGAGTAAGTAAGAAAGTAACCCTACTACATATTCTTACAAACAAGATCCATTTTTAACTAGATATTTATGTTGTATATCATTAAAAACATGGATAACTCAATTGTCAGCTCGATGGTGAGCTAGCTCAACATCCATCATCCAATTCGATTTCCTTGAAATATGTTTAAGTCCAGCAAACAATTTAAAAATAAAACGAAACTACAAGTACATTTTATATTTTCAATTTTTTTTTTTCAATTTGAGTTAAATAAAAAGCTGACTCATAAATCGTTAAAATATCTTCTAGGCTATGCTTAGTTGTATGATTCTCTTGAGATGTTTATGTACAATCTGTTTACCTTGAAAAGTATCATCTTACATGGTGATAGCTTATAGCTAAAGCATAGTGGAAACAAGAAAGTAGGCTTACCTTGCTTGACTATTTTATGGTGAGACCTATAAGATACCACCATAGTGTAATCCATCAAAAGATAAGCCGACCCACTTTCATGGAAACGAAGTGTACAAACCATATATATATTTATTGTAGGTAAATTTTTGAATTCCTTTGATTATATTTGACAATTGAATCAAATATTTTTTTATTTCATATAACTTACAAATATTAATTGTGTTGGTAAAATATAGTTATTAGAGGCATCATTTGAAAGAGTAGTCATCAGGTAAGCAAAGGGTTATAAAGACCGTATTATAAAGCTAGTTTATAAATTATTTTATATTAATACACCTTGTTTTCCATACCTTGTAAATAAATTTGTCGGTGTAAGAAAGCTGTCTGTATTTGTGTGGAGACCCATATTTAAGTTGAGAAACAGAATAGTTCTTTATTTAAGTTTGAAAACTTGTAGATTATACACTTTTTTTCCTCTATCACGAAACTCTCTATTCAAGGACGATCGCTCTAAAAATGGATTCAGAAGATATTGTGGACACTTAAATTTCCTGGGCCAAGCAACAAAAGTGGGACACAGTGGCTAAAAATAGCTCACGTTACGTGCCCGCTATAAGGAGGGAGAGAAGGGAGGGTTGGTGATGACGTCAGTGTGACGTCATAGTACGTCATTCCCCTACCGCTTCCCACCTCTTATGACTCTCCAGCTACTGAACTCTCGGGCTCGACACGTGCGGCCGTGACGTCATTGACTCGCTCGGTCAGGTCAGAGCAGTGGTGCCAACGCTTCTCTCTCTTTACCAGCGAAACTTACCTAATTTGAACTCAAAACAGTTCATTGTGCTTTACTCGGTGTGTATTGAGGGTTATAATTATCATGAACATATGGTCTGCATATTCACAGAAATATATACCTATTTAGAATAAAACATACGATTCAATCACATACATTAATGACACTATGTTACATGCTTCAGTGGCCCATTGGCCTAAGGAATCACTTTCTTGCTAAACAGGACTGCTGATGTTGGGGGGTATACGGGGTTATAATCCGGGCTGGGTTTTACTATTATTATTATTATTATTATTATATTAGCACCGCGTCTTCCTACCCGTTCGGGTTATACGCACTTACGCTAATGTGTAATGGTAGGGTGATTGTGAGATGAAATGAAGGACCTACAGTTTAACGTGGAATCCGAACCACGGTGGAGGCCTGGCATTGCTGGGTCTACTGAAGGTGATTTTTACTAAACGGTTTCCCACTCACCTTCCAAGCTAATGCAGGTAGATTACCTCTAAAATGATTCCTTCCTCATCCCTATCCCATTAGAGTAATTATTATATTATGTCTAGCCTGTATACGTAGTAAGGTAAGATGCGCTGATTTTTCTTTTCTTTTAAGAGTTTGTGGAAGATTTAAGTTTTAACTTATCGTGGATGGACTTTACCAATAGTTAAAGGGTTGTTGCCATAAATATTATTTTAATAATGACAGACCCATTATACTTGACACCAATAATTATATGGACCACATCTTACTATTAGAACCGGGCTATCCGCATATTTACACTGATGTACGAATGCGTGAGCTGGATATTAGAGGAAATATAGCAGCATATACGTGTAGGGAGGGTGAGAAACTACTAAGGAAAAAATACCCTCAGTTCTCCCAACCTAGATTCGAAAACTCGCCCCCCCTACCCCCACCTTCAGTGACCAGTAACCAAGTATATTACGAGAGTGATATATTAGACCATGCGACCACCAATCCGGGTTTTTGTATAAATCATTTTCTTTATTAGAACGCAGTGTCAGTATAAAAGAGTGAGTTTATCATAAATGTTCCAATATTCGCATAGAGCAAGAATAGGAAAAAACACGCGTGAAAAGATCTCCAAAGCATTCCACAAGCACACTTTGACACGGAGTACATTTAAACAAATGGAATAGGAACTAACTTAACCTAAGACAGCACAATCAACGTAAACATCCAAACATGACCTTGAATGATGAACTATTGAAGCATGTGAGCTAATTGTGAGAGAAAATTGAAAGTCCTTTGGCATTACTGAGAATCTTTTCTGTGTGCATTAGGTCAGTACTTATATATATTTTGTAATCGGGGTATTTTACGAGCACTTTTAAAATACACTTTATTTCATAACACTACTTCCAATCCAACATAACTTAGGGCAGTGCGTTTAATATCACATATTCAACCCAATTTTATAGGTAGCAACATACGTATAAGTTGGATTACAAACCGTAAAACAAAAAGTAAAATATCTTTATCGACGCCACGGAGAATCGAACAAAGACCCACTTTACTTGTCATCAACCACCTAATGAATTAACCAAGAGTGTGGTTTATAAGGTAAATATATTATAGTTCTAACAACTGTTCTCGATATTGGACATTGTTAATTGTACCCGCATTTTGGTTTTTCATTAAGATTCTAATCCTATCCTTGCGCGTTTGTTTTTAGTTCACAGTTTGTGTGGCCTTACATCCTCTCTCCAGTTAAATATTTGTGATTTTCTTGAATAATATACTTACTCATCTCGGTCCTTTAAACTAAGTCGTTACCAAAACATTTTCTGAATATATCCCCTTAAACGTTAAAAGATTAAAATAAAATAAATAATATCTAATCCTATATCTTACTTTTTCTATTTTTTAAATTATTTTAAGGCGTTTGCTTGAAATTTACAAACATAATGTTTTTCAAAACATTATTTTTGACTTAGAAACTAACTTAATCTAGGACAGAAGGACTTAACACTAAAGACTATTGGCGGTAATTGTTTCTCTCTGGTTAGTAGGATAATGTAGAATGGGCAATATCTAAAATAAACTAATTTTTTTCTCATCGTACCTTATTAATTATTTACTACCCGTCTGGGCTGTACATATTTAACTACACTAATAGAGTAGGAACGAAGCGGGTATAATTGATTATAAATGTGCCCAAATTTGCGTGGATGAAGATTTATAAACTATTTAGGAAAAAACTACACTCAATACATCTATCCGAGATTAAATCGCTGACCCGCTCATCACTGGCAAACTGGCTTACACTTAAGTGCTAGGGATGAAAAAGAAAAGGTTGCATCATAAGAAATGTATCCGCATTTGCGTGGAGGGAGGGTGAAAAATTATTTATGAAAACCACCTTCATTACACCCAACTGGGATCAAGCCTAAATATCCCCGTAATCGACATTCTAGTCTATTGTGAGAGTGAAGTCTTAAACCATGCGGTCATCGAGGTGGGTGATAGGCGTTAATAATTCAGTAATTTCACTTTGTATTATTTTGTTTTAATCACCTTTTGTCATTTAAGGATTAAAGAAACTGTTACAAGAAATAAACTAATTTGAAGGATTTAACCACGGGTACTGGAAAAAAAAAAAGCTATTTTTTTAAAAACCAGTTTTAGTTTCAGGTTATATCAATAAACTTACTGTATAAAATTACTCCAATATTTCTATAAAAGACATTCTATCTAGCACTGATCAATACTTCTTCTTCGGATTGACGAGTTTAGTGGTATCTTTTTGAAGCTGGTACATCTGACTTGAATTATATGAGCGCCACATTCGAATGCGGTAGCTGACCATTACTTGAAAAACAAAAACAAAAACACACTATTTACTTGGGAGTGAGACTCGCCATGCATTCGGTCAGCGTTGATGGATGAGGTCGGGTTTCGAATCCCAGTGTGGTACAATGATGGTGGTTTTTCACACGTGATTATTTGCCGGGTTTTCCTATTAATACTATTTTCACGTTAATGAGGATGAATCTCTTCTAAATGAATCAATTTTCTCATCCCTAGCCCTTAGATTAAATCATTAACAACCCTTAACTAAAGCATAATAATTAAAGGTAGGAAAACCGCTGGTTCGGAGGTATATACGATCAGGAATCGCTTGCTGTGTAAGGTTTCTGAAATAATAATAGTAATAAAAATTCTGTATTAATATATGACGCTATTTCTGTCTTACACTTTAGCGCAGTTGGTACTGAATTTCTCCATGAAGCTCAGTGATCCAGGATCGCTTACCAGCATGGCCAAAAAATGTATAGTTGGTGAAATTGAGGATTAACATTACACATTGACGGATTAATAAGCATAGAAATTAGGCATTATCCTAGAGTTAAATTAGTTTGCAAGCCGTGTGTTGATACAATCATATAGTGTATATAGTTAATACAGTATACGTTTCATACAACCAATAAAAAAAGGTAATATTTATGAGTGTCCTTTCATAAGGAATCTCCTTGCCATGATCTACACCCAATTTCATTGCTGAGGGAACTGCAGGTCTTATGGAGATCTTCGTTCTTTTTCAGTTAACTGTTGCCAAATTTCCTCAGTCTCAATTATCTCAGAAGGTGATGTACTGGAGTAAGAGGGAGCTGCTGGCAACCTAGACTAACCAGCGTTGCAAAACTTGCCTTATATTTGAGGGAAGATTGACCACACAAAAACGAGAGAATGACAACCAATATTGTTTCCCAATAGTAACCATGCAGTTCTCTCAGAGATGATATCCAGTGTAGAGCTCATGAGGCTGCTTATAGAATTACCAAAGGGACTAACAGAGTCAATTCAGCGCTAGCTTGCTGGACTCTGACACAGGAGCTCAAGGTTTATACCTCGTAAGTGCATTCCCCTGCATCCCTTTATGATGGTTTTAAACTCTCTTTTCTGGCGAGTGCTGATCCCTTGGATCTTAGTTATTCTTATCATAATGTTTGTGAATGTGTTATTTATTGTGACAAAGTTAGATATTAAAGTGCCTCTTTCCGTACTTAAGTTAGTCTGTAAGTTGTATCTCGATACAACACTGTTTATAAAATTTATGTTGATAATTTTTATTACAATTATTTCCATAAACAAATCTTTCACTGACGAGCTATCTCAACTCTAGAACTATTCAACTTTGAGCCAGGATATTGATAGTGTGGAAGGGTAGTACAAAGGTTTCGGTTGTGTTGTATGGCGGGATGGCAGGAACCTGTGCGCGGAACATCCGGTATATCACTGGGAGGGTGGTGGTGTGGAGGGGGGCACAATAATTTCCTCAAGTACCAACGGAAGCCGGATGATATCGTAGACAGATGCACAAATACTTTTACGGAATGTGATACTTTGAGGAGAGCGTCACAAAACCATTATCAGAGCCAATTTCACATGGTCGAGTGGTTAGAGAGGCCGAATTTTTTTTAAGAGAAAGGGGATCTTAAGAAGGTGCTAGTTGTTTATGAATGAGTTAGTGCAATCTGTTACTTTCATTATTGTTTATTTATCTTAGTTTAGGTGCGTCTCTAAGCCCCTTTTTTAGGGGAATGAAGCTCCCCCAAACAAGGTTTAAATGAGAATCATACTATAAATGTTAAAGTATTTCAAAACATGTATTTCTAAAAACATGATACTCTATTGGTTTTTTTAAATAAACGATCTCGCTTTGAACAACACACATTTGGAGAACACATATAGTTCCTAAAACTAATTCACTACATTATAACCTTCATACATGACTTTTCATATTCCCTAGATGAATATTGAACATATAATTATAGTTCCTAAAACTAGTTCCCTACATTATGACCTTCAGACATATAATTTTGTTCTTAAATGCACCGCCAGCTTGAAGGAAATTAATATCCCCAAACCTGCGTTAGTTTGATAGGAATTGCAGTTCTGAAGATTAAACTTCTACGACTATACCAATTATCTTATGGTGTTCTGTAGTGGTCCCGTCGAAAATTACTTTTATTTGTTTGAGGAAGGCTAGATCTATGTTTCTACCCATTTACTTTGATATTATTGATGCAGTATTTTGCGTGAAATGACATTGAAAGCAAGATAAGTTCACTTTTCACAATATTACATGTTCATACTTTTTGCCTCAATTTGGGCTTGATCCACATTTTGAAAGAACAAGCCACTTCTTAAATAACGTGGAATTTTCAGAAGACTGCAATGCCTCTCAACTTTCCTTTAGGTGCCCCTTAAACGACCAAGTTTGGCTGACCTTGGGGTAGTATATTACCAACAGTGTAGAACAGAGGTAATGTGTTATATTACATTCAGAAAAAACTATGAAACTAAGGTGTTATAAAGTGTGTTTGTTACAAGATTAATATGTTTATGATGTAAAAATAGCATAGTTTTTAAATTAAATTTACTTATTGTAAAGTTCCCTAGGCCTGTCATTTTAATGAATCCCCTGTTTGTGTGCCTAGTTTATTTTGCTGATATCTTCTGTGGGGGTACGTGTTCTATTTTAAGCTAGTTTGTAAGTCGAGTTATGATACCACCATTCATGTTCCATGTTCATAAAGTATAAGTTAAATACCTGATGTATTAAATATAATATCAGTTAACTGTCGAAGCTTGGTGAGGTAATCATTGAATTATTTGCTTTCATCTTTGTAAAGAAAGATGAAAACAATAAATAGTCTGCCTGCAAATTCCGTGATGGTTATTAAATATAATACAATTTTAATATTTGTGTCACCCCTTCGGTGGACACATGGTCTAAGGCGTCAATATCGCAATAAACTAAATTACTGAAGACCGGGAGATCATGGTTCGAATCCCGGTCAGTGTACTAAGGGTGGTATTTCCTAAATGGTTTTTCACTCTCCCTCTACGTAAATGCGAGTACACTTTCTCTGTATTCAACATTCATCTCCAACTCATTAGCGTGATTAGTACAAATAACTAATTTTCCCCTTTGTATTTAGAGAACTTTTATACATTGCCGTACGTCATTTATACCGTCGCGATCTCTCAGTGTCTCACCGTAATCTAGAAAACACCGCGTCAAAAATGACGCAAGATGATCCAAGATACATTATATTCAATGGGGTATTTTATACAAGCGTCACTTTTGTGTCGCCATGTTGGTGAGACTGCAGGACGATCAACCTCTACACCCCACTTGTGTCGTGTCGCAGCACTGGTGGAGAGAGCAGTGCTTGTGGATAGAGTCGCAGTGACAGTGCTGGGGTTGTATCGACATTGAGTATTTGTTATTGAATTGTGTATGTTAATCTCTTTAAAAAATGTTTAAACCACGAAGACTGGTGTAATAATGACCCACTCGCGGTGTTTGGTGTTGTGCGAGTTAGTAGCCCAACATCCATGCGTATTCGATTTAATACATTCGAAGTACAATTCTTTCTGTTGTACAACCATATTACAATTATTTTGTCGCCTTCTTTCTCTCTCAATATATCCAAACATTTCTGTCCCTCGAATCACTTGTACTTTTATCCATCTAGAAATTGACTGGTGACTGTGACTGGAGCCGCGTCTTGGAAAACACCCCATGCAACTGTCGCATACGGCTAGTGTCGTCACGGTATGTTGCGGCCGTAGACTCGTGACTCCAGCCGCAGTCGCAGATAACTGTGGCAGCTTGGACAATGCACCTTTTAGACTATTTTATTATTATTTAACTTAATAAAGAATGAAAGGGCAAAGATTTGTTTGTTTGTTCATTTTACGAAAATTTTTAGTTTTACTAACTTTTAGAGACGTGTTTCCCCCCGTTCTTTGGGTCTTACTACCCGTTCGGGATATCTAAATATTTATATTAGTAGGGTAAGGATGAAGTAGATAAATTTTAGAGGAATGGTTCCCTCAAGAGAAGCTTCTTTGGGTTGAATTTCGAAAGGGTATTCTTCGGGTAGGATTCAAAGCGGGAACTTTTTGGGTCAGATTTATAGGGAAGGGACTCTTTGGGTTGAACTCCAAGGAGAGAACGCTTTAAGTCAGACTCCATGGAGTGGGTTCTTCGGGATGGATTCAAAGGGGGGGACACTTTGGGTTGGATTCCAAGAGAGGACTCCTTGGGTCGAACTCTAAGGGGAAACTCTTCGGGTCAGACTCCAACCAGGAGGCCTCTTTGTGCCGGAATTAAGGGGGACACTTTTGAGTCAGATTCAAAGAGGGAACTCATTGGGTTGGAATCCAAGAGGGGACACTTTGGGCCAGATTACAAGTGGGGATTATTTGGGTCGAATTCCAAGAGGGAATTATTTGGGCTGGATTATAAGACGGGACTTTTTGGGGCTGAATTCAAAGAAAGGACTCTTTTGGGTAGTAATTCAAAAAGGGACTTTTTGAGTCAGATTTAAACAGAGGACTCTTTGGGTCGGGCTCCAAGAAGGAACCTTTGGGTCAGATTTTAAGAGAAACTCTTTGAGTCGGACTCCAAAATGGGACTTTTGGGTCAGAATTCAAGAAAATACATTTTGGGTCAAATTCCAACAATGGATTCTTTGGTTTGGATTCCAAGAGGATGTGAGACACGGGAAAGTCCTAGGATATTTCAGGGGGTTGGACCGAATAATACTTTGTCCTAATTGCCACAAGTTTCCTCTTAAGTGGAGACTATTATTGAGTCACCAGCAATGGCTCCGCGTTCATTCAACTTTATAGCGAGCGTCAGTGAATCATGGGTGACTGGAATGCAGGTTTTCATTAATGAAAAGCAGGGCAGGAAGGACAGAAGGCCAGATGGATGGATAGAAAGGCTCCTATGGGGGAAAGGGGAGGAGGAATAAAGGTGGTCTATAGTGAGAGGGGGGAAAGGTTCATTTCTCTCTCTCGCCACGTGTAGCACATTGACCTGGAAACATGACAACAGAGCACAACCATTGACGTCAGCAAACCAGAGTGACGTCAGAACCACCCTCTACACCCTTAACCCCTTCCCCTACATCCCTAAAACCAGCCTATTTTCTTTTTAAATCCATTTTGTAGGCTGAGGCGGGTGGTAAGGGGTTGGGGAGGTTGTGCGATATAGGTCAAATTCTCCTCCTCTTGCTAAAGGATTCTTTTTCGGGGGTGGTGGTGGAAGCCTCCCCCTTTTACCCGGGTGTTCATTCATAGCGGAGGGGTTGTTCGAGTTCCATTGACCTAAAGCGAGAGGAAGGTTCCGCCACGTGTGCCTGTCATGGCGCCTGCGCGCACGTGTCGGTCCGTTTAGGGACCTCGCTGGAAAGCCCTCTTTCTTCCGGCCCGGACAACCTGCGCCATTCACAGCCGCTGATTTTGGATGGTGACCTTAATGTTCAATGGTTTGACGTCATCGGAGCGCAGTGGGAAGAGAGACTTTCCGGAACAGTTAGCCTGATGGTTTGTGTGGAGACCGGGTTCAAGTCCTCCGTTAAAATGAGGCTTGTTTTCTTCCACCAAGTGTTAAATCACCCATATGGGGTCTGGTGGTTGTTTTTAACAATAGGATTATGCCAATAAACTTGCACTCAAGAACAATAATTCATGCTGAGGAAGTAACCTGGGGTCCTTCATCGTGCCCAAGATTGTTTTGGCAAATCTGGTGTATATGATTGTAAATCCCGAGTGAATTGGAAGTCACGGGGTTAAACCCACCACTGTGTACACTGAGGATGGTTTCTAAATATTTTATTGTGTTGTAGTTTCCTACTCCTACGAGTGGTTACTGATGTAGCTTTTTAAAATTGGCCTTCTATTACTATAGCACCACGTCCTACTACCTGTTCAGGTTATAGGCTTATTGTACTAATTACACTAATGGTTTTAAGGATGAGGAAGATTATATTTAGATGACTGTACCCGCTTTTGCGTGGAGGGAGGGTGGAGAATCATTTTAGAAAACCACCCTCAGTACCCGACCGAGATTCGAACCTCAATCTTCCAATCATAAGAAGTCTAGTCTATTGCAAGAGTAGTGCCTTAGACCATGCGGCCACTAAGTGGGTTTCACTCTCCTCATTCTATTTTATGAGACTAGTACAAAGCTGTAAAGGGACAGTCATGTGGTACTAAATAATGCTAAAACACTTGTAAGATACTAATCCCGTTTGACCCAAAGACTACTTATTTATCATCTACTTATTAAAAAGTGGTGAGGGTTGGGAGGTAAGTTTTAGGAGGGTATTTACGAATATTAGCACAGCGAGAGAACACGTGGAAAGCCCCATCACCAGGGCACCAAGGAGGGGATTCACAGCCCTGAACTCCTCCGTCATGCAGCGACCAAGTGCAATGCGAGCGGTGTCAACACTTTTACGTGACGAAAAAGTGAGGGTAGCGATTCGGAGCTCCCTATAAACAAGGTATCGGCATCTTGGTAATGCCACAGGATGGACGGAAGTTCTCGTCGTCAGAGGTTCCTCACTTGGTCCAAGCAGGACTCACCGTCCCAAGTGCAAGAAAGGACCAAATACACTGGCTCATTCATAAAAACCGCTTAAAATGACGTCAAGTATTTTTTTAATATTGATTTTGATGACGATTTGAACGCAATGGTGGCCACAATTCACAGTATTGCTAGATATTTACGATATTTTTGATTGTCTCATGAGCAAGAGCAGGGGTGGAGTGGCAGGTTCCGAGTGGCCCGGGACTACAAGTATGACGGCCCTTAACATACATTCATTAAAACCTCTGATGCTATGTTTCTGTGTAAGCTCAATGGGTTAGGTGAAGTTTTTATATTCTTATTATTAATAAATTTAGTCCTGAGGCCATTACAGTTATATTAACACTGATTGCGTCGCTATTCATTCCACTCAAAACATCAGCTTCTACTTTCTACTGACGTGAGCGATAAAATGCTTCTTATTTGTTAGACAATAGCAAGTAGTCTAATATATATATTATTTATTTATTTAAGTTTGTAAAATGATCTTTCATCCACATCTTGTGAATATTACATTATTAGCAGTTGGTATTCACTAAACAAATGCTTATACGTTTAACTTAAGGTGTGGTCGAAGGGAACGCGAGTATTTTTACAGATTTTACAGAATTGAAATGTTTTGGACAAAATGAAATCAAATATTTCTCCAGTAGCAACATAAAGTTTAGTTTCCTGCACATGCTAATATCAATATATCTTGAATATCTGTCAAGGATGTCTTGGAATTTTGTCAACACTTTTTCTCTTTATTTAAGACAAGGCAGCCTATAGCTCATCTACGGTAGGAGTGTGGGTAAGGGACAGCTGGCAGAATTTTCTTTATTAACAACTTTGGCTGGAATCAGGGAGGTATCCATGGGGGAGGGGAATAACCCCCCCTCTCAAATGGTTAGGAGATGGGGAAAAAAAGAAAATATTTTAGCCGAAATAAACACATATGAGAGGATCAACGGAAAAAGGAGCTTGAAAATATCCAGGTGACAGAAAAACAATGAATAATATAGCAGGAAATATTCAGATTGAGGTATTGCAAGGATTATTAGCGGTAAATAGTGGCGTCATCGTTGTGTCTAATGAAAAAACAGCTTAGGACAACTATGGCGGGAAGCAGACTTGTTGGCTTGGCTCTTCTACATGTCCACAATTTATGTAATTTTAGACACACAACAAATAATTTAATGTTTGCTTGGACTAGAAAATACAGAATGGCCTTGTAGCCTCAATTTAAGAAACATTATGATAATGTTATTATAAATAATTATTTGTTTTATTCATATTTCCATCTATTTCTATCGTGTTTCCAGGCAGACCTTAAAACGCCACTTTTGAGGTTTAATAATTAATATATATATATATATATATATATATATATATAATATATATATATATAATTATCTTAAACTGGGAGCATGAACCCCCAGGGAAGAGTTACTCCCCAACAAATTTATCCCTGGATCCGTCTCTGGCTGTAAGTATTGTTCCTGCTAGCTGTCTGCCACTTACTTAATAAATAAATAAAGAGATAATTTAACTAGAGGAGGGTAAAATTAATCAATTAGATTCACCATTTTTATGGTTGAGAAATCAGAGAGGAATGGAGGGGAGGATAACTAACCATTATTACATTATTTTAAAATGTATTGCCAGATCTCTGATCTCTATAATCCAATTTTTATAGAAAGAGCATTTTAGAAAATATAAACATTTCATATTATTAGTGTTATTTTAGAAGTATTGATACTATCTATCAAAATTGATGACTGCATGGCACATTTCCTAACGTATGTATACGTGAAAGTAGATATAGTAGCTTATTTGCTGCAAGATAAGGCTATTACTAAAAAAATAGACTCTACACTGCCAGTGCGGATAAAAATCTCATGGTACACCATTATCATTTCAAAATCTAGGTTAAGTTGTAAAAATAATTTCCTCTGTTTATTTCTTTTATTCAACAAAACTCTAAGGTATTCTTTATTGCACTCATTGAATTTATTAAACATGTTATGGTTCAATTCAACTATATATTAAAAAAAAAGAGTTGCTCAAAAATATTTGACATTCTTGAGTAGTATTTTAAAATTTCCACAAAGTATTTATGAAAGATAATTCAAATTTAATGTAGGAGAGAAGAAAACTAATTTATGATCTAGGACACACTACCAAATAAAAAAATATTTTGAAATTGCTGAGATATTATTGGATTGATTATATTTCTCTGGTTGCTTATTTCAAATTCACTTGTTAAAACAATACATCGAGGCATGAGTTTAAAATGATCTGAAACGAGTGTAGGTTGATCCTTCCTGGGAAAGGTTTTATTATTTGTTGTAGACAATTGGCGAGATAAACTTTATGAAGGGAAATCTAGGTTAGACCAGTAGTTCCTAACCAGTGTTCACCGGAACACTTGTTCCGCTGGTGAAATATGCCGCATGACAACAGTTCCGAGTGATGTTGTCTTCTATGACTCTAACAACTGAAGAGTGCTACCCACGTTGACTTCCAAGCAAATGAAATATTCTATTATTGAAATTGAGAAAATGACACCTGGACACGGGGATTGAACCGGAAACCTTTGGCTTAATACAGCAATGCTCTAACCACTGAGCTATTCAGAAATAGTTCCATGTACAAGATAATTCTTCACTCATACTTTAAAGCAGAGTCTATGAAGGACCTGTGTAAATCGTCAGCTACAAATTAAGATCACAAGCCACCTTCGACTCGGTAGTTGGTGTTTTGCTGCCAATAGTATAATTACTAATGTACGAATGCGCATATTATGGTGAATTAAAGACAAGCTAATATATTTGATAGTTACGATTATAGTCACATCAAAATATTATATTCTTTAAATTGAAAAACACCTTTGGACACGGGTGTTCCGCAAATTTTTCTTATAATCTAAAGTGTTCCGTGACTTCCAAAAGATTAAGAACCACTGGGTTAGACTATTTAAAAGGACCTATCTTATCAGAATAATAAAAGCCGTACTAACGGTGCGTGTTTTGGGGGTTTAAACCCCTTTAAAAGCATTGTTAATAAGGTAATTACAATCACTCATCAATTTATAGCCAAGTAGCTTATTGGCGTCTTATAGTACTTTAATACCTTTCTCTTACTACCGAGTCTTATACCTGTTCAAGTGATACGCAAATATGATAACTTCTCTAATGGAGTACGGATGAGAAAGGAAGCATTTTAGAGGTAATATTCTAGCATTTGCGTGGAAGCAGAGTGGGAAACTATTTGATGAAAAACCACCCTAGTAGACACGACCGGGATTTGAACCCCGAGCTTCCCACCATCAACAGGCCAGTTCAACACGAGAGTGACGCCTTGTACCATTCGGCCACTGAAGCGGTATTACCTCTATTATCCTAAACAAAAACTCTAAATTACCTTAAGAGGGATCCAATATATTAAAATAAACCTTCATGCGATATCTTGTTAGAGGATTCGCAAAGAGCTACTGTGTGTGAATTGAACGAGAAATACGATAACCGATTACTTGAGAATCAGAATTCATCTCTAGATGCTATTTTCTGAATTTCTAACTCGTCAACAGTGAAGTTTAGGCGAGCGAAATAAAATATATTTCTCATACACCACACACACACACACACACACAGTCTACTTCATGCCTGCCCAACTGATGGCCCGCGGACCGCATGTAGCCTTTGGTAGCATATTTTGCGACCCGCGACGCATTAGAAAAGTTTAAAAAAATTACATTATCAAGGAATTTCTTAAATATAAGACTTAAATTGTGTAAAATTTATTATATGTGCTATATGCTGTACTGTACTGTATATCAATTATTATATTATTATAATACTTTTAATGTAATATATTAGTTAACTAAAAAATATATTGTTAATAGTGTAAAAGATTAATTTTGACGAGTGTGGCCAGCACACTGTCTAGGAATATAAAATGAGGCCCTTAGCTACTTTCAAGTTGGACAGCCTTGGTCTACTTTAATAGAGGTGCCAAGCTAATTTCACTGATATCAATAAAGTTTTCTCTTAAGGTGGTAGTGATAAAAGGGTAGTTTTTTTTCGCAGGTTTTACATCAAAACATGTTTTTGGCTAAAATAAATAAAATATTTCTCCATTAGAAACAGAATATAATTTCTTTCACAGAGGTGATATAAACAGTTCTTGAATATCTGTCAAGGGTGCCCTGTAATTTAATGACAACCTTTTCTCTTCAGTTAAAAAGATTCTCATCAAAAGTCACTATGCTCATGACAGTTATTCAACAACATGTTAATATCACCACGGGAACAAAATTAAACTCTGTGTTTCAACTGGAATTTTTTTTAAATATTTATTTTGGCCAAAAGGTTTTGATATAAAATCTGCAATAACACTGCCCTTTTCTCGCGTCCCCTGCAATCCCACCTTAAGTAGACCTGAGTACTATGTTAAGATAAGTTTTACATGTAATTGACCCTAAATTTAGATTTAAGGTGTTTTATATTGAACTACAAAGCAATGTCTAGTTTGAGCATTATACCTACAATTTGTCACGTGTTGGTGTTTTACACTCCTTGATATACACATATTCACACATATTTAAACCAAACAACGAGACTGACGCTTCTGTCCGTGTGACCACCGGTGCTGGTAAAAGAAAAGAGATAGTAAAGAGTCTTTAGAATAATACAACACTATTAAATATTGTAGATGGAGTCATGGGCGTGATAAGGATTTTTTGTTGTTGTTGCCTAATCTTTTAAATCTGTAATTAATTTTCGTTCCCCCTCTTCAACTCCACCCTCCGCGCCATTCTCCTGTTCACAGTGAAACCTGCGGAACAAACCACAAATGACGTCAATCGCCCAGTTGTGACGTCAACGGTGACGTTGTTATTCAAAGATGTGCGCGTGCGCGTGATGATGGTTTGGTTGGAGGGGGGGGGGGGGGGAAGGAGATGAACAAGAATGAACACCAGCCAGCATACAGAGCATTCATATTATTTATTATGTGCGTGCAAGATCATAGAGGGGAACAAATATATTAGGATACTTTAATATTTAACACGCTTTATTATTGATTTGAAATTAATTTTTCTACTTTCTCCATCAAGAGAAAGTATTTTAATCGGGAAAATGTTTGACCTCGAGATTATGGTGGATCGACCCGGTTAATATACCCCCTAAACTCAAACAAGTGGGTCTTACGATTATGTCTGTCTGTACCTGGGGCAGCAGCCGAAACGTATTGACGGATTTCGTTTAAACTTGATATTTATATGCTCTACGGCACATCGTGATTTTAATTTTAATTCTAGATCTGCATTTTTTAAATTAGAACTATTATTTTTTGAAAGAGGCAATAACAAATATGTTCAAAATGTATCATACATTGCATTATACATTTTCTGCTTACTAGTTTTTTAGAGAAAAAAAATCATTTAAAGGTAATTTACAACTTTTTTTTTTACTAAACCATAATGTTTATTTATTTTATTTAACCTCGCGTCTTACTACCCGTTCTGGTTATACACTTGAGTACTAATTACACTAATCGATTAGGAATTTGGAAGGTTGAATTTAGAGGAAGTGAACTCACATTTGCATTGAAGCAGAGTGAAAAACCATTTAGGAAAAACCACCCAGTTCACACGACCGAGATTCTAACCTCGATCTCACCCCCCTCGGCAGTCTAGCTAAACATGAAACTAGCGCGTTAACTTGCTACACCACTGAGGCGGGTTGAACTATAATACATTGAGAAAGTAGGTACGATTGTATCGTACTTTTTTTTGTTCTCTGTGTTTTACTATACCCACACGTGCTATTTGCATATTTAAACTAATTGGTGCAAGGTTGAGGTAGGCACAACTCAGAGGAAGTGTACTTGCATTTGCGTGCAGGAAAGAACGTTAGATAACATAGGAAATATCTCCCGGTATACCCGGTTGGAATTCGGACCCCAAACTCCCCATCACCCACCAACCAGTCCAGACGAGACTAACGCTTTTTCCGCGTGCCCATCGTTGCGGGATTTACAATTATTAATAAAATGTTTCATTTCAAAAGAACGATATAGAGGTAGTGCGGGTAATATGTAATATAATTTACTTTTTCAATAATATAAAAACATATTTTCACATTTTATCATCGAATTCTATATTAAACTTATAATTAATATGTTTTTAACTATTTTTAGTTCTTAAAGCAAAATTTATAACTTTTAATGCCCTGTGGGAGCACTTAAAAGAGATGTGGAACAAATGAGGGCAATATGGAATAGGGAGGGCAATATGGAATAGGAGGGCAATATGGAATAGGGAGGGCGATATAGAATAGGAGGGAAATAAGAATAGAAGGGCAATATGGAATAGAGAGGGAAATATGGAATAGGAGGGCAATATGGAATACTACATATTTTATATACAAAATTAACTATAGTTACTTAAAATAACAAATGATTCATAAGAAAGTGTAAGAAAACATGCAAATATTATGTGTAAAACAATAAAATAGTAATAATAACGAATCATTAAAATAATACATTATGATAAAAAAATAACTAATTAATAAATCAATATTAATAATGAATTATTAAAATATAATATACTAAAATACTGTATAAGGTTACATTGTTCTCTTAATAGATTTCTTATGTGTTAGGAAAAATGTTTAAGCTTACGTTGACAAAATAAATCACTTGCCAAATACTTGAAAAATGTGCGGGCATTATGGAGTAGTAGTATTCCCTATTACTTAACTCGCCATTTTGGAAAACAATACTTTTTGTTAGGGTATAATAAATTACAGTAAAATAATGTTTTAACTCAAAAATAACTAGAGTGAACCTTAACCTAATGATTTAATTAGAATTAATAAGAACAATAGAATAAAGAAATATAGCCTGACTGTAACTAGCCTGCAAAAGTTTTTGTGACAGCTAAAACAAACATTCGTCTCAAAAAACAATCAGGTGATCTGTCGAAGTGAGGGCGTTACTAGCTATTCGAAATTGTTTTCTGTAATAGTTTAAATAGTTAACGATCGATTGTGACACTTAGGATATGAGGCACAATGGTATTCCGTATTGCCCGATTAGTCCATAATATCCGCATCTTCTCTACCGGTTTAAGCAAATTGCATGACAGATTGATTCTTTATCTTGTAGTTTTTTTCAGAGTTAAAAAAAGTAATTCGCATTTAGCTACTATCCAAATACATTCAATTTACTATAAAAATAACGTATAATATGATTTAAAATATAAATCAACCATACATTAAAATACACAATGTATTTATAATACAGCTGTCTAAATATAGGTACATCAAATGTCAACACGGACAGATTCATAACACATGGATTGGTTTATGAATATATGAACATAGATTTAACAATACTTTGAACTGAAAGTTAAAGTTCTACCTATGAAGACCTGACTTTAGCTATACGAATGAAATACCTTCGCTTTTCCTCCAGTAAATCCATCCCTTGGAGGAGTAGACGCAACCAAGAAGTTCTCTACGAGCGAAAGAAAGCCTTCTTGTCTTTCGTCTCTCTCTACAAGTTTGGATATGTGCCCTCTGACACCCATATTAAGATTTGACTGTACAAATTTTCAAAACAATACCGGTAGACATTCACCTGGCTTTATTTAATTATTATTTAAATTATAGTTAGGCCCTATAAAATCATAAAAAAAAGAGTAATACACCGGTAAAATTGCTAAGACAGAATATTCTTGACCTATGATCATATACTTTTTTTATATCGCCCAACGGGTATAAGTTTAGGCTATCCACTTTAAACTACCCTACTGGGGCACGTATGAGGAAGGTAGAATATATGTAAAATAGTTCGACAGCTTGGCTTAGTCAGTAGCGTGTCTGTTCACTGAGATAAGGGACGTGGGTTTGATTCCTAGCATGACCGACAAATTTAGCATTAGTTAAATGTGGATTCACCCTTTCACATTGATAGATTAACGGCCGGGGGATGGATGTTGTGTCTGTTTTAGATTTAAGTTAGTTAATAAGTAATGTGCTGATATAATCAGTGGTTCAGAAAGTGTACATTAAATACCTCAAATAAATAATATAGAACACACACTCGTATTTACGTGTGCAGACTGTGAGAAGTAAATTAGGAATACAAACTCTCAGTACACCAGACCAGGATTCGAACCATAGCCTTCCTATCACCGAAAAAACCAAAGTAGATAAGCTTGATCTCTAGTACACTTTCCCACCGATGTGAGTCCTCGTAATTTAAACTTGAAGCTATTTCTTAAAACTTTCTTAAATCTTCAGGTAGCTTAGTAGGTATAGTATAGTTAACTTAAAATTTTCTTGCTCCCACAAGGAAACAGATCTCTCAAGTTCTTTATAGATATCCCATAGATTCATGTCTTCTTCAGACACGGATCTCACATAAGCCCCTCTTCATAGGGAAAAAGACTAAAATAAACGGCAATCGAATCAATGTGTCCAGAAAAGAAAGCAAACTACAAATATAACTACGAATTTGTTGTACAAAACACCAACTAGATATTCATTTTGAACAAATTCGTAATAGAATTTCAAATTTCCAAATATCAGTCATCAGTCATCCTTAGTTAAAATTTAGTTTTTGCCTTAATGGTGACCATATAGCATCTACATATCAAGTCCAAACAAAATCCATTAAAACGTTTTGGTTGTGGCACCAGGCACAAACAGAGGTACAGATAGAATTATAAAATGTAATTTTTTAAGTTTGGAGACACATAAAAAGTAATAAATCTCTAGAATAAAATGTTGACGATTACAATACTTTCTCTATGTGATAAAGTAAGAAAAGTGGTGGTCTCTTTCCACGTACATTAGTTATATTTTCTTTATATAAACAATAATTTCCTAAATTTACAATACCGAGGCAGTTTCAAGGGAACAAGGGCGTCAATCTAATTTTGTCTAGAGCTACCGGTAACATAGATAGAGTCTATAGCCGGATATACTAATGTAATTTTTGCTAAATGGTTTCCTCCCCTCCCTCCATGCAAATGCGCGTATGTTTTCTATTTTCCTCCTTCCTACCTTATAATTGTAAATATCGGGTATTTCAGATGGGTAGTAAGACGTGAAGCACATGGGAAAAATTCGTAAACCATCATTCGTACAGTTTCAAAAAATGTGTTTTATATACCCCCAATTCTTTTTTTTTTTAATGAATGGACATATCTGACAGCTAGAACAAGTTAATAGATCTACTTTCACGCAATAATACGTGAAGCCATGTGATATGCAGATGCCACTTTTGATATGTATTTTAAATATCTGTATAATAACACTAATGATATAATAAAACACCACCAATTCTAACAGTAAATGAATGTTTGTATTCTATAAGGGGGGCTCCATTCGTAAGAAAATCAAGGCATAAGTAAAAGTACAGCTCTATGGGTATAGTCAGAAGACGGTAGGAAGGACAGTTTGTAAAATGCAAACATTTTAATTTCGTTCAACATCGATCACAATTTGCCTTTTTATTATTACTTAGCACTTAATCCTTATTCCATGCTATTAAGGACTTTAATAGTATGCTGTAGCTTCCTCAGTGGCAGCATGGTCTATGGTGTACCTATCGCAATAGACTAGATTGCCAATGTCAGGGAGATCGGTATTCTAATCCAGTCGGGTGTATTGAGGATGATCCACGCACGCAAATGTAGGTACACTTTCTCTAAATTCAACATATTAGCGTAATTAGTATACTAGTATATGCGTAAAACCTGACCAGATAGTAAGACACGGTGCTATAAATATATAAATACTTTCCATGTTTATTGAGTGTGCACAGGGATCCTGTGCTTCATTGTATCACCTTAGTGTCTCTATTTACTAATGAAAAGATTTGTTTAGTTATAATTATTGTTTTTATATATAATTATTATATAATGTTGCGACTGTCGCTCAGCAATATGATAAGGGAAATTGAAACTAACGTAATTATTAATTTTATTGGTATTGAAATCTGAAAACCACATGACTTGATGTGTAAATAGTAGTTTTGTTTCCTACCTTATTATTATTATTAGCACCGCGTCTTACTACCCATTCGGGTTATACGCATCCTACCTTGTTCCTACTATAGTTGACTCGACTCCTAGTAATCCAATAGTACCAACCCTCGGCCAGGGTATTATAGACTGACGGACATTTGAGCTCTGTATCACGTGGCAGCCCTCCAAGTGTCCCTCCACGTACCGTCCTAGCAAGACTAGAGGCTTGACAACTACCACACACAGTGTAGTGGGATTCTGGTAGGAACAAAGGATGACAAAATACAAACATATTTCTTAAGGTCCACATTAACAATAAACCAAACAGTTAGTAATAAACACTGTTAAAAAAACACATACATCAGCATTATTATTATTTGATAAGTATTAGAGAAATGTTACTGTATTTTTATTTCGAAACTAGCATAAAATCAACTTTGTAATTGTTGTATTCGACTTCGATGGTTTTAGGGTAAAGTGATCGCCTCAGGCCCCGATGTTCGTGGGTTCAAACGCAGGTGGAATTGATGGATTTTTTTTACCGAGCTATAAAAATACTTAGCACACCTTTC
Organism: Timema cristinae; assembly: GCA_039000515.1. NCBI lineage: Eukaryota > Metazoa > Arthropoda > Insecta > Phasmatodea > Timematidae > Timema > Timema cristinae. Next base: position 87,565,820 of record JBCFYV010011172.1, read on the forward strand.
CTCGATGGGGAAGTAAATCTGTCGGTCCCATGTTCATCAATTATATATAGTTTTTAAAAAGGCCTACGATTCAGTTAAAAGAAACAAATTGTATTAAATTTACTTTGAAAAATACGCGTGGCAGGGTACAGGTTGGAAGTCACTTATCAAGTACTTTTGAAATACATAATGGGTTGAAACAAGTAGATGCATTTTCCCCATTATTTGTTAATCTAGCCTTAGAGTATGTTATTGGGGTAATGCAAGACAGTAGGGAAGGGTAGATATTAAACGGTAAAATGCAGCTATTAGAATACCTAGAGGATTTAGCTTTGTTAGGTAGCTGTTGAAAGAAATGCAGACATTTTATTAGAGGCTAGTGAGGAAATAGGTTTACTAAGTATATGGTTACACATACAACACAAATTTGGGAAGATAATTTTAGATTAGTGTGGACAACGTGTACACCCTCTCTGTATCCTGTACCCCCGACCAAAAAAGGGATAAAAGGGAGAGGATGAACTTAACATACAAAATATGGAAATTATAAAAAATATATAGATTCAACAAAATGAGCAGTTTATTCAATTAAATGACAATAGCGCAGATAACAAAAATTTGGTCTCATTATATCATTATGAGTACAGTTGGAAATTATGCTCGAAGCCCCATAGCTCAGATAACAAAAGTTGTTACCAATTATTCATTTTGAGTACAGTTGGAAATTATGCTCGAAGCCAACAACTTTATAACATTAAAGTTGCGCAACTGTATAAACAAAAGGAAACATGAAATCCATCATAATATTGATAGTCCAGTCTATAAGAGACAATAACAAAGCGAATATTTTTTAAATGCGATACAAAAATTATAAGGGCCTAATGGGCACCTTGATATGGTTCCAAAGGTTTCGTAATTCACAGAAAACGATATCATAAATATAAAGATTTAAATATGACGACTATACAACAGAGTCTACACAACGTGAGGGTTTGACTACCAGACATAAGCCAAACTCTCACGGGACTATCAGATCTGACTCAGAATATGGAACTAACCGTTCCATCAAATAACAAAACATTAGCTGTTAGCTGTTCAAACAGAACTAACGTTACAAAAGATTAAAGTTATCCAAATATAAATTCCAATAAAAAGTTACATCACGTTACGTTAATTCAAACCATAATTTTAAATATGAAAAGTTACTTCGATAAAAAAAATATACTCTACGATTCCAAACAATATAATATTAACAAGTCAAACTTCTAATCAGCACATAACTGAGGATATTTACGAGAATAAAAATATAAACAAAAGTTACAGCGCCCGAGCGGCGACCTATCTAAGATAGAATATTTAGACATAGTTTGACGATCAAACTATTAATACGTTAGATTTTGAAACAGAATATTATATGCAAAAAGTTTAAGGTTTATAAATAAGTTAGAGTTCATAACTCCACCCGTCTAAGCGACGATTTTGATACATTTTTACAAGTCTTTTCCAGCCATTGTCCAGATCCATGACAATGGTCTGTCGTCGATCGTTGATCGTAGGATAGTCCATTATGGCAAGCTTGCACAGCCATTATATAGGGATTTCGTTGTTCCGGAAAGAAGGGGGGAATACACCAGACACGCATATGATGACGTCAACGATGCCTTCAAACAGTCACGTACACCATTGTTGATTCCGCTTGCTCCATCGGAATATCCGTGAATATCTCCAATCACCCGATGTTTTGAAGGAGGTTCCTCTAGTCTCCGTCAGGGGTCGGATACATAATTGTCTTCTAGTTGATGTTGATAGTTCTCGGTTCATTTAAGGCCCTGCCTACCCTCCCTGGCGGCGTGTTGAGCTTTCAGCTCTAAAATAGATGGCGTTGCTAACGTTATACGAACTGGTGGATTCCAGCCATCAGGTTGGCAGAACTACTGGTTTGTTTAAACAATTGGGAGACTGGCGACCACGACCGGTAATCAGTAAAGGCAGCAAGCAAACTTTTTTCCAAGAATTGAGAGAGATAAGAAGTGTAGTGCCGGACCGTAAAGTGTGTAGGCGACCAAGTTTGACTAAACGTGGGGGAGACATAACGTCAAGATACAATCACACTCTCGAGCAGAAAAATTAGCTTATTCATTCCAGTCAGCTAGACGTCCATTAACCTGTAGTACCACTTTTGAATTTAGAACCTTTTGATGCCAAAGTTTAGTACTAGTTTTGTACCATTTTGTACCCGTACCCGTTTTGAGTAATTAGCATATCAAAGTGGTGACTCAAGGTTAATGCTGTTTTACTACTTTTTAATTTTGAACTTTTTTTGATGCCAAAGTTTTGTACCGTTTTGTACCAGAAAGAAAAAGTATTGTACCCGTACCCGTTTTGAGTAATTAGCATATCAAAGTGAGTACTCCACGTACTTGAGGTAAATGCGGTTGTACCCCTTTAGATTTTGAACTTTTTTTGATGCCAAAGTTTTATAATAGTTTTGTACCGTTTTGTAACACAAATAAGTTTTGTACCCGTACTCATTTTCAGTAATTAGCATATCAAAGTGGTGACTCCAGGTTAATGCTGTTGTACCACTTTTGAATTTTTTCATGCCAAAGTTTTGTACTTGTTCTGTACCGTTTTGTACCACAAAGAGAAAGTTTTGTACCCGTACCCATTTTGAGTAATTAGCATATCAAAGTGTCACGTGACTACAGGTTAATGCTGTTGTACCACTATTGAAATTTTTTCAAATAAATATCTGGTGAGGGTAGTGATAAATAATAATGTACACTTATTTATCAGAGAGAAATTTATTCAAGGTAAAATTAGAGATAACTTATTTTTGAAGGTTTTGTCACTAACTATAATAAATAACCTATACGATTGAGTATGTAGCCTACGATTTTGTCGTACCATTTATTTGAGTTTATTAGTAAGTAGGTAAAATAAAAAATAACTAAAATTTAATGTGCTAAATTTGGCCACTGTGCTTTGGCTAAATTTTAAAATTTAAAGGCTAAGGAGGCAATAACATATTTTAAAAGCAGTTTCATTTCGAAGACTATAACAATTTTGACTATAAATATATCTGTTATTTTTATTACTGATATCACCGCGTCATACTACCTGTTCATGTTATACGCATATATGATAATCTAATTGGGTGGTAATGAGGAAAGAAGCATTTGAGAGGTTTTCTACCAGCATTTTTATTTTAGAAGATGGGGAAACAATTTAGGAAAAACTACCCTCAATAGACTCGACCAGGATTTGCACCCCAAGTGCTCCGCTATCAGCAGGCCAATTTAACACTAGTGACACCTTAGACCACTCAGCCACTGAAGTGGGTATCTGTTATTTAATACGGTGTTTACAGTTTTCAAACATCTATAGGATTTACACAATTTTCCAGAAATAAATGTTTTTGGGAATAATTTTTTATCCTATTGGTAGAGTTTAACTTGAGTAATATCTCCATGGTGTCAGCCTGCAAGCAGGCTATACCAATCGAGAGGCTGCCGTATGTTGGCGAAGATAGGGCCAACATTTTCAAGCTGAGGGTGCCATGTGGTTAGCACAACGAGCCCTCCAGACTTCTATCTCAGTTTTCTAGACTGAAACGCTACTTATTCATTCAATTATCTCCTCATTTGTCCTCACGAGGTTGATTTTGGTTCCGTTTCAGACCCACTGCTTCACAGACAGAATTAGGGGCACTGGGGATCGAACTTGGGACTTCAGTATCTGAAGCCAGTAAATCTGACCACTATACAACAGAGGCGGTCGGGTATTAAATACTTACTTACTTACTTTATGGCATAGGGAACACAAAAGTTCATCAATTTTAATGGTTTTAAATATATATTTACTTATCATCGGCTTCATGTCGTGGTCAATATTGCTAAAGTGCTATGACTGAGCACTGAGTGCGTAAATTAATCAGCTCAATAACTTGACTAGTTCGATTCCCTGTTAGGTTGAAATTACTTAGTACTAGCGTGATACGAACTCGGCCAAGGCACAAGAGATTTTGAACATACAATAAGTGCGTTACATAGTGTTAATAACATTTACTTTCAGCTAAGAGCTTTTCTTTTAAAAAAAAGTACTTGAAATATCAGAATAATCGCTGCATTGTTATATAGAAGTATTAATTTGTATCTTAATTTTGATATTATTTCTACCGTAAATAAAATAGTATCGCTGCTCATCCATTGTACTTAAATTAGTAGATACAGATAGCCTAAGCGCCAGTAATATTCATACCATTAAAAAAAACTTACCCTTTACTACAAGAAGTTAAATAATCAATTATATCTTTGATTTTATTTGTGCGCCCTTTCTTCATAAACTTGTTATTCACAAGGATATAAAATAATATTTTGTAAATACTTCTCCACCTCAAAATTTATACAATCCATTGGATTTTGTTCGAAAGCAAAAAGGTCACATATTGTTAATTATATAAAAAGTAATCACCGTGGGTACTTATTGTTCGGGATTCGATACATTTCTTCCAAAACGAGCGCACAAACTGCGAGAATGCAACAGGTTCAAATTAAAAGTAATCACATTTAACACGCTAATAAAATAAAATTAACATTTTCACATCTTGACTACCAAAAACTTCGTTCATTAACTTTTTGAAAAATAACTTATTCCAAAGTCCAATGAGAGTCAAATCTTAGACCGTAAAATAAAAACTAGTATATAAATTATACTGAGAACGTCTCCAAATTACATTTAGACCAAACTTTATTTAAAATAACTATGTTTGATATGAGCAGGAATGTTTATTTTTATTTATTATAATAGTGGATTAAAAATTCAATGTACAGTAGTTTTCATTTACTTTGAATATTAACACTTATTATTACAACGTGTAGTGCTAAAGAATGAGAAAACTCAAGAAAGAATATAAGATAAGAGTGAAGAATTTTACATGTTTTACTGTCTCAGTTAAATAAGGGCTAATGTCATAAAATTTTGAGTATGGAGAAGCATGTGGCTTTTTCTTTGAAAATAATGTATCACTAGAGTAATACTCTCATTGAAGTAAGTAGGGACCAACTATATTTATTCACACAGCAGGAAGACTTTGTGAGTATTTTAGTTACTGAATATATTAAATTGTTTAATTGTTTATATTTAATTACGCAAATTTTCATAATTGGACATTGGCCCTTCTTATCCTAACGTACATGGTATTAATGTTTCTTTGACTCAAGAAGGTCACAGAGATTAGTTTAACCCTCCATTGCCGCCTGCATTCCGATACAGCAGGTTAGCCAACGCTTGCAAAATGATACTAGCTTGTAAATGGGTAATGATCATACTAACGGCACCTATTATCAGCTATGACAACTAGTTGCAGAAGGAAAAGTTGTATTTAAAACCATGTATTTTGACTAGAGAGTCGACTTGGGAGTCGTTAGAGCTCAATATCGTCGTGATTATTGAAGCTAACCCAAATTAAAAAATATGTCTAAAAAGAAAAAGAAATTATTCATTAAATAGTATGTTATAAACAAACACTCTAGCTTAATTGTACAAAGAAAATAAATAAATCCATTAATAATTTTTGTTTTCCCATTTAAAATGCATTGAAATGGAAACATTTTAATGAAAATATTTCAATAACTATTTTTAGCATGGTTTGAAAATTCCATAAGAATTATGAAAGATGCCCAGATATGTTACTAAAATAAATAAAAAACAACAAGGTTGAATTATTAAATATATTTTGTTCTAAATTCTTTTGTTTAGAACCGTGCATTTATGGGTAGGCAGGGCCTTAACGCTAGTACAGTCGGAGTGCCGAGTCGCCTTGTTGACCCACTGGATCTCCCTTGACCCACTCGCCAATCTAGGAGTCCAGGTGCCGGCCAGCCTTGCAGGATTCTATTGTGAGCAGATTAGTATTGTAAGTACACGAACAAATTAATATTTAGAATTGGATTGAGTAATAAATATATTGTCCAGCATTGTTTCTATTATGTCTTCTTAGTCTACAAGAACTACAACAGAGAAAAATACTATTGTAGGGATCCTAATTGAGTTGAATTTATTGGAGCGGGTAGTAAGCTTTGTTGTCCAGTTGTAACATTATACCACGTAATGTTACAAATCTCTAATCACGTCAGTATGGGGCGGGTTCCAGTTGTAACATTATACCACGTTATGTTACAAACGTATAATTGGACAGGTTTAATGAGTTTAAATATTTAGGAACAACTTTAATTAGCAATAACGATATTATTAGAATGGAAATTAAGGAAATAATACTGTCAGGAAATTCATACTATTATTAGATCATTAAGCTGTTGACATCTCACCTGCTTTCAAAGAATGTTAAACTCAGAATATACACAATAATATTTTTACCGGCTGTTCTCTAAGAGTGTGAAAAGTGGTCTCATACCTTACATGACGAAAACATATTTAGAATGTCCGAAAACAAGGTGCTTGGGAAGAGATATGTTCCTAAAATAGTTGAGTTTACTGGGGAGTGGAGGATGTTACATAATGATGAGTTCCATACTTGATATTCATTACAAGACATTGCTAGGATAATAGTCTCGTAGATTAAGGGAGCAGGGCAGGCAACGTGAATGGGAGATTTTAAAACCTTGTTCAGGGTATTGACTGGCAAACCCAATGGTAAGAGACCGTTGGGAAGACCTAGACGCAGATGGGAGAGTAGTATTTGAATGAACCTGAAAGAGATGGGGTGTAATGAGGTGGACTGGGTAGAACCATCTCAAGATAGGGCTAGATGCGTACTTTTGTAAGTGCGACAGTGAACTTTCGAGTTCCTAATGCCATAGACTAGACTAAGCATCGCGTCTTACTACCTGTTCAAGTTATACACATTATGTACTAATTACGCTAATGAGCTAAGGACGAGGAAGGCTAAATTTAGAAGAATAGTATGCGCATTTTCATGGAGGGAGAGTGAAAAACTATTTTGGAAAATTCACCCTCGGTACACCCGACCTTGATTCAAACCCCGATCTGCCCGTCATCGGCAGTCTAGTCCAACACGAGAGTGACGCCTTAGACTATGTGGCCACCAAAACAGGTACGAAAGTATTGTGACTGCTTTTATATTAAATGTGACAGTTATGATCATACGAGCTACCGTATGAATATATGAAAATAGCTATAGTATCTTTTGTAACTCTCAGACAGTCTTTCTTTCCAGAATCCTACTAAAGTAAGCCCGTGACTCAGTGGGTAGAGGAATCGGCTTTCAAGTTGAGGTGTCCTGGTTCAACCACAGGGGTAAAGGCTACAACAATTACATCCTCTTATTGCGCAGGTAAGTTACATATCCTGAAGATACCTCACTATCTTTGAAACAAACATTCCTTGGCTGTCCAGCATATTGGAAAAAACAATCTTAGGAATGGGATTTTTGAAACTTCGAATCCATGAAATCCTTAAAGATAATATAATTTTGAGGATTTGAGATTAAAAAAAAAAGTTCAAACTTTTTTCCTTCAAATTTTAAATAACAAGTTATTTATTGTATAGGTTAGCTATTATGTGGGGTGCTAAATGGCTGGTTTAGACTAAAACAATTAAAGGTCAAGCTCAACTTCTAGACTACAGATCATTAATTTGTCAAGTAACTGAATGTATGAATGTTATAACTAGTCCACTATGTCATACAAAAATGTAGATTTCGTTAATATTTATATTTTCTGTTAGAACTTTTGTATTAATGTATTAAAACTATGTTAACATGTTTTCTAAGAATTGAATTCGACTCATGTCTACATAATATATTGAGAGTAGCACTCTACAGTAAAGTTCCGTTCACAAACATATTTCAAAAATTTGGTGAACAATAGCATCCAGATGGGAATTTAGCTCGGGATCTTTGAAATAGGATTTCATTGCCACACCACTGATACATCCAGGCTCATTTTATGTCCCAGGATCAATTTTCACACAGTATTTTAAAGGCGGAATCTATGTTGGACGTGTGAGTCACTAATTACCTTAGGTTCAGGATGAGCCTGGATAGCTCAGGGTAGAGCATTGGCCATAAGTCAAAGATCAAGGGTTCGATTTTTTGTGTGCATGTGTCATTTTTTAACATATTCGAAAAACAATTACAAGTAATGTATTTGGTTGGAACAGGGAACAAAAAGAAAAAGAAACGTGTGAAGGAACATCGTTAAACTCATTGAAATTGGGGGAAAAAAGGCACTGAGCTAACACTGCTGGATTCAAGTAGCTAAAAAAAGTTATATTTTATTTTGTGTGATATTTTCCTGTCCGCCATTAAAAATCTTGCTACATTGCGGAGTACATGGATGACAGATTTTTTTTGTAAAGCTTTGGTTTAATTTGATAAAATTTGGAATTATTTCAATACCTACCACGTGACCTTTATTTTATTAACTACTAAGGGGGCTGCCTAAGTCGTATTGGCAACGTATATAAATCCTACGTTTTTTATGAAGTGGTTTGTTATTTCAAAATATGGTTTTCACAAAAATATAGGTGAACTGAACTAACATGTTTCCATAAAACTTACAGTTTAAGTTTAATAAATTTAAAGAAAATTACGAAAAGGTGAAATGTCACATTTCTGAGATCAGAGTAAATGGTTAGGAATACAGTCCCAGCTTTCCTTAAGAAGTTAAATCAACTTTTAACAGTCATAAGAAAACACATTAGGATAATAATTGAGGATTGTTTTAGTGGATTTGTAGCTTCATAACTGGCACCCACATAGGAAATGTCACAGTGAGGATAATTCACTTCTATTATTCGGTGCTCTTAGGGCTCTTTAGATAGAAAAACATGGTAGCTACAAAATAATAAAGCACTTTTTTGTGTTATATAACAGGCATAAATTAAAAATAGTATATCCCCATGAAAAATTATTTTTATTTGTTATAGGTCAAGAAAAAAAGTGTTCCTTACTAAAGAAATTCTGCAGATCAAGACAAGAAACAGTGTATAAAGTAAACTGGGGGGTCATCACTCTTTACTTCCTTTTAGTGGCTGAGTGGTTAGGGAGTCAACCTTAAAATGGGTTAGGACAACCGATACTTAAACCAGGATTATTCCTAGTAGCCAGGTTTACAATTTTGAAATATATTTTGGTTTTATAAATATTTTATTATAATAAATAATCATTCATAGTACAGTATAGCTGGTAGCCTTGCAAAATGACTTTACATCAACTAGTAAAATGTGATTACATAAGGTTAGACAGTGATAAAAAGATGTTGTGACCATTATTATGTGGAATTATCTTATAAATGTAACGAAATGAGAATACAGTACTAATGTTATAGTGACTTTCTACATTATTTTTACTATAATTTCATTACATTTATAATGTAATTTAAAAAAAGCTGTCACAACATCTTGATATCACTTTTAATCCTATTGTGGTCAAATTTGACTTGTTGATGTAAGCTAAATTATTTTGCAAAGAAACAAGCAAAACTGTATTACAACTGATTTTTTATAGTAAAACTACAATTTTGGATTATTGTATTGTCTTTCATTGCTAAGCTCGTCCCATATTATCATTTTTTTTAAAAAAAGGTAAAGTTCTACAGACTAAATTAAGGGTGATAAAAATTGATAAAAGGCATATAATATTTATGTTACACCCCTCAGAATTGATAGCTTCTGCTATAGTTGACTGATAAAAAAAAATTCACAGATTGCTTGTAAGTACATTGAACTATTTCTAGGGAAGTTAAGTGCTGTAAGAAAAGTGTCCATTAACGATGGACTAGATATATTAAGTGTGCTTTATTAAGTTAAGTTAGCTAATGCGTGCTTGAAATTAACGCTTATTTATCAAATGTAAACTATACAGTTTAATCACTGATTGCTTCTTTCAGTGCTATCATGTTACAGATAATAATTAAGCCTATCCGTAGCTTACACTCATTTAAGGGTATAGAGTATATAAGGGTAGAGTTGAGGAAATGATTAAGAACTCTCCTAGCAAGAAGATGGGAAAACTAGGGGAAAACTCTCAATGTGAAAAATCATCTACATAGCACCCGCCTGAGACTAGAACAGAATACAGGCTCTCGGATGAGAGCTGAGCATGCCGGTTGTACGCTCTGGCACTGGGTGTAGTTTATCCATAAAGGAAGTAAAATGTGCCTGTTTATTACGGAGAATCTTTACACTGACTTTATTTTTAGAACATTGTGAGGAAACGCCTTAGTAAGGTTTACTTGGTCCTCAAGAGAAATCAATAAACTCTTATTTTATTATTACTTTTAACAATATACTTTTTAACATCAATATGGTTTAAAATATTAGTAACAAATTATTCTTTAAAATGACTAATATTTGCCTAATAATTGCATGAAATTTCCCACTATTGTGACTTTTATTTCATGCAACATGTCCGTAGATAGTGCAGAATGAATTTGATCACAAATAAAAATGGTCAAAACTTGTTACCTTGGATGCAGCAATTTCAGAAAGGATGTACAAATTATCAGTTCACTTTGAAAATAACCGCGTCTGTGTACAAGTGACATAAACGCCAAGCTCTTCTGTTCTAGATTGCCAGTAATGGGGAGGTTGAGTCTCAAATCCCAGATGAGTATAGTAAGCTTATTTTTCTTAGTGGTTCCTCATTCTTCCTCCACGAAAATTTGGGCACATCTTATCTATATTACATCTTCCTTATCCATACTCCATTAGTGTAAACCTAATGTGGACAGCCCGGGGGAGGGGATGAGGGTAGTAAGAGGTAGTGGTAAAAAAAAAACCGACAAAACACTACTAAACATTTTCAAAATTTGAAAATGTTTTTCAAAAAATATGCATTCAAGAAGTAATTATTTTATTTTAATGACAACATGTTTGAGAGGCCAACAAAAAAGTGAAATAATCTTATTGGAATCGGGATTCCTCCCCATGTGTTTTATTTGTGGCTTCAGAAGGGCAGGGTGGGGGTGGGGGATGTAACCTGATCACCAGAGGGTATTAATGGACACGTGACAACAAGGTGTGGAAAGAAGGGAGAAAGGGGATAAGAGACGGCAGTGCAGCCCAAGAAATGTTGTTACTGGCTTAACATAAAACCAGGACGCAGTTGGAGGACGTCGCATTTAGTGAGTTGGTTTTCACAGGTGAAGACAATTGCGTTTATCAGACCTGTCAGGTGTTCATGGGGTGCTGGCTGCTACCAAACTATACACCGGCAGCAGGTCAGGTGCGCCCGTCATGTGAGACTCAAGAGAAAAGAACACCAATGAAAGCGTCGTTTTTTGGGGTAAATATTCAAATTTAGTGAAATTAATTTTTGTGGTGTTCCAAAGGTGTTCGTGATTATATAATAATACTTTCTGAGATCATAATGAGAAACATTATGTCTCCTATATATTAATTATAAAAATAAAAAATACATAATTTTGTTTGATAACCCAATGTTTTTTAAAATTCGCATACATACGAAGTATAGAGACAGTTTATTGAAACGAATTAATCTAAATATGTACATAGAGACAAATTTTGTATTCGAGAACAATTCCGAAAAGTAGATTTTGTAACAGATTGGTGGCATTCAAACTGAATAAACGTCAGATACGTATAATTTCGTTTGCAAGTGATGGCTACATTTCCTCTAGACTCCACTTTTTACGTCGCCACACAATTTGGGTATTTAATTTCAGATAGTAAACAGGTAGGCAGGGTAAAACGCGGCGTGCAAAGCCAACAATTAGATAACGCGATATTAGTATTGATGTTAATTCAGAAGACACGGTCTGTCTAAAGTCTAAATGAAAGTCGTGGATCCTAGTTTGATTTTTTAAATAATAATGGACTAAGTGAAGTGAGGTTTTGTTCTATCATTCAGGATGTTTTTCCACGACAACTCTTCAATACATGGGCCAATTTTTTAAAAATGGCCAGAAACATTGTTTAAACCTAGCCCGAACAACGCATGTATGTACAGTACAGTAAATGGTTTTTCAGTCTGATTATAATCCAAAACCACACGAAAAACAGTTATTCTCAATTAATATAATGTAAAGTTGAAAATAGAATTTGTTTGATTTCTATATAACTTGATCACCAAGGAAAAATATCAACTTGAAATCCAAGAGGAAATTATAGGAGACATTTAATCTTTAAATCCAAATATAAATCTTAAGAATATAGTAATGATAAGAACATTGCCTAATTCTTAACATGATATGCTTATCAATTTTTGAATGGAGGGAGCGCGGTATACGTTTCACATATCTAGTAGTAGCGAACTTAGAAATGTTGGTCATAAATCAGGATTGCAATATTTTGATGTACAGACTTCATGAGATAAATATAATACTACCTTTCATAGAGCTGTGTAGTGCGGAATGTATTATCTCTAAATACAGGAGACACTGTTAATATTAATTATTATTCTAGATAGAAACGCCGTGAGATAAATGTAATACTACATTTTATACGGTTGTGTAGTGCGGGGTGTATTATATATAAATACAGGAGACAATGTTTAGTATACAAATTGATTTCAAAATTTAAATAATAATGTGCTCTTTTCACTATAATTATTTTTTGCTACTTTATCTGAATGGGCTAATATCCCTTTATTTGTACATAGTTTTAATAATTACAAATCGAGAGTACTTTACCATCAACAACAAACATACTATCAGATTTTATTGGAAACGATCTTGATTTAATTTAAATAATTTATCATAACTTAATGTAAATACTACTTCTTAGGCCATCTGTTTTTCTAAAAAGCCTGTTTTCTGTGAAGTTCATTGCTCTAAAACAAACATTATTGTGACTTTTAATAATTGTTCTGTCGTTATAACGAACATTAAAATGACAAGGTTTTACTGACAAGGTCTTAACATTTATGAATGGTTAATCCAGTGTTCTAAAAACTAAATTGTTAGATACATGTGGTTAAATTTTTTTCACAACTGGCAGTCTCACAGACTTGCACAAATAAACACAATTAGGTTAACGTTTGGGAAGCTGCACCTACAGTTAATAAAGAAAGCAGAAAACTACAATGTGGGAAATTATCCGTATTGAAGCGAATTAGGAACTAGCCCCAGCATTTTAGTCCAGTCGAGCAGGATGACTTCTCATTTAATATTGTTGCTTCAGTTACGAATGGTGTAAGGCTTTACTATTGGTGGGTGTCAGAAAGGTTTTTTACTCTAAATATTATTATTATTATTATTAGCACCGCGTCTTACTACCCGTTCGGGTTATACGCACTTACGCTAATGTGTAATGGTAGGGTGATTGTGAGATGAAATGGAGGACCTACAGTTTAACGTGGGATCCAAACCACGGTGGAGGCCTGGCATTCCCCACATTCACAAGTTGTGATTAATACACGCCTTGTCAGAGGTGAAGGAAGAGTTTGGTAATCAGATAAATCTGTGCCGGGACCGAGGATTGAACCCCGGCCGCCAGCACAGAAGTTTGACACCTTACCCCTAGACCGCCAGGTCACCTTACCCTAAATAGTTTTCCACTATTGCTCCATACAAATGCGGGTACACTTTAAATTAACCCTTCATAATTCTTAACACAGACGCATAATTAGTACATTATGCATATAGCCATAAACTAGTGAGATGCAGCGAGAAAAATAAAAGTATTTGGTATTCTTAAACAACCTTGCTTTGGGCTCAATAGTTATTATTATTAGCACCGCGTCTTACTACCCATTCGGGTTGTATGCACTTACGCTAATGTGTAATGGTAGAATGACTGTGAGATGAATGGTAGGACCTACAGTTTAACATGGGATCCGAACCACGGTGGAGGCCTGCCATTCCACACATTCACAAGTTGTGATTAATACACGTCTTGTCAGAGGTGAAGGAAGAGTTTGGCAATCAGATAAAACTGTGCCGGGACTGAGGATTGAACCCCCGGACCCCTCAATAGTTAAAATACTGAAACGACACTATGGGTGGGGAGTTCTACCGATTAGTATCTAATTCACCCACAAGCAGGTCTTTAACTCGATGACTATAGCTTGTTTATATTAGGAAAAAACTTGACTTATGGTTCAAGTTTGACAACAATAACCTTTTGCCAATGTTGGCTTCTTAATATTTATTTATGCATATGTTTTAAAAAAGTTTTTCCAGTTGCATTGTGATTACATTTAATAATATAGTAAATTTGGTTTATGTATTAAACTGGTTGGAAAGTTTGAGCCCACATGAAGCCACAGCTTAAAACCTCGCCAAAACAACTGGAGCAAACTTTATGTATTTCCATCTTGGAGGCCTGTTGCAGCTGCTGGACACTGCACAAGATTAGAGAAACAAAACTCTTGTGCGTGTGACAGCGGCTATTGTGGGTACTCAGGTCACTGCACAGAACTCAACAGAAACAAGATGGCTACCACTTCCGAAAATTATACATCTAAAGAGAAAGGAAAACTTTGGTGCATTTCGTCTAACAAATGCAAACATCTCAAAAAAATAACCTCTAGACAAGAATTTGTAGCTAAACGCTTTTTTGCAGAGACGTACACAGGAATGGAGGGAAGAAGGAGTGATATATCGCACCCCAAAATCTAAAATAATCCAAAGCATTACTTACAACAAAAGAAGAAACAGAAAAACCACAAGTTTCACACAATGTTCATGTGCGTGAACACTAATATAATATCGACGGATGGTACTTGGTTGATAGTTAAACCGATTGATTGAAGCAGTTCCCTGCCCATAGTGGCGCATAAAATTATAGACATAAACAATGACATGGTATTAGACAAAATAGCGGAGAAACCTCGTCGGTTAGACTTCTGTAAACTGTAAGGTTCTCATGGACTACATAGACTGGCAAACAGCAACAGGAACAATAAGTGATGTATTTGTGTCAGGTTTATTTCTCTGGCTATTATTGTCAGTTTTAATTTGTTGGTTTTAGAGAAACATTGTTTTCGAGTTGTGTGTAGATACAGCTTTATCTGATTGATATAAAACCAATTGATGGGTTCAAAGTTCTATCATCCCCTCCCCCATCCCCCGAAATAAAATCCTGTGTATGTTCCTGCCTTTTTGTATTAAAAATCTGGTATTTTGGATAAGTCTATAAAAAAAAGTAATATTAAAATCAGAACTTTTCAATTAGCCAGAAATTTGTATTCACTTGCCAGCTTGTTTGATTTATATATTATGTATGCTAATTCCATGGGAACAAATTTCAAGAAACACTATACTTGTGAAAATAATAGCTTAATATGTATGTTCAATGAAACATTCATTCTATAAGCAAGACTGCAATGATAGTATGTCTTAACTTTTTTCACCAGCTTCAAGTGAAATCATTGGTTTGAATCTCTGTTTGTACAGAAAGTAGTTATAAACCATACGTTAAAGAAGTTCTTCTCAATTTTTATATGTTCACAGCACACTCTTCTTTCATGTGCATCCTTGCTGCTTATTTGATGTGCAAGCTGGCAAAATTATGAGACTCGGACATGTGCATCTTCAAAACCTTCTTCTAGTTGAACAGGAAATGTGCATGTGTTTATGTCCTCCACTCGACCACGAATTGAAATTTCTTGTAAGTAATGACAAGAAAAGTTATTCACTAATTACTAAACTTTTTGATTTTAAGCCATTAGATTCTCTGGAAAATAATATATTAAAGCTTTCAAATATTTTTCTATAAATGATAATTTCACAGTACACCTTGTAGATTTTGCAGAACACACTCCGAGAACCACTGCCTTAAGAGGTTTCAGAATTTAATGATCAAATGTAATGGATTTTAGAGAGTAACCCGTTATAGATCTAGGGTGGCCCTCACATAGTGCAGTAACTGTACGAATGATTTTAAAGTGTAGTTAGTACCGGATGCAAATAGTCTTTAGTTTTTGTTGATTCTGTAAACTACACAGTATGCTGTAGGAATAAAAGTGGCTTTTGTATGGATTGATATATATTATTTTGTTTTTCACTGCAAATCTTTCTAAAAGTATATTCTGAATTTTTTGAAAGACACCTTAAGCGAATATTAATAATACATTTCACTGTCTTGTTGGCTGAGTATCCAAGTCAAAAGTTAAGTTTTTGCTTACAAAAAAAACCCATAGGGTTTTGATATTAAAAAGGGTTACATAGTTCCAGGTCCTATATGATTTTCTGAGTTTTTGACCTTGGTGCAATACCATATTGAAAAAATGGCAGCCAAAACCGGTAATTTTGCATCTCTTTTTCGGTCAGTCCTATGATCAAGATAGCCATTATCATTAATATAAGAGACCATATTCTACAACATTTGTTTAAAACATTTTTTTGTTGGTCAAATAATATCCAGTCTCCAAACGTAAAGTGGAGAACATTCTGCAAATATTTATTATTATTATTATTATTATTAATTATTATTTTTTAGCACCGCGTCTTACTACCCGTTCGGGTTATACGCACTTACGCTAATGTGTAATGGTAGGGTGATTGTGAGATGAAATGAAGGATCTACAGTTTAACGTGGAATCCGAACAACAGTGGTGGCCTGGCATTCCCCACATTCACAAGATATCTTGTCAGAGGTGAAGGAAGGGTTTGGAAATCAGATAAATCTGTGCCTGCAAATATTAAAAATCGCTTGTTTCCACAATTTTTTTTTAAAGATTATTAACTAACAATAGAATGTCCATTCTTTACAGCACAAATAAACTGCTAACTAACTAGTTTACACACTACAAGGTAAAGTTAGTGGGGCCTTTTTATGTAGTATGCCAAGTAGGCCTGAAGCTACAAACCATCTTAGAATATTTAAAATCCACTTCGTTTAGATGGTCCATGTTGACTTCACACAAGAGTAATGTCTTGCAAATGCTTTCAGTTTCTCTACTTCAAGCTTTTCTAAAAACTAAAACGTTTACTCAGTTTTTCCATTGCAGTAACCATATATAATAAAGCACTTTAGGCTGTACTTCTGAAATAAGCGGGCGTTGACTTTTCGGATATCCGGGCAGTAATTCCCTTCAGTTTGATTTACTAAAATTTTTAAAGATATTTGAGATTCATCATAATTCTTGCTCAGGTAAGAATAGATCGATTCCATTACTTAATAATGCTAACCAATCGCTACTCTCTCTTTTGTCAAGTTGATGGTAAAATGTATAATTTCTTCAAGATGGTATTTTGCAGCCACCATGACTAAATAAAAAACATGTAGTATGCGGTCAACTATTATTCAACTTTTTGACCTAAATCTGCCACACTTTATTGACTGTATATCAAATGGCCAAACAAGTTTGTTTTTTGCTTTCTTACAAATTCTTTAGATATTTATTCAATACATAGGAAGTAATGGTTTTTGAAACCAAATGTTGGAGCGACCAATTGCAGCAATGTTGGCAACAAGGACGGTTGAACTAAATCACTACTTTGATAATTAGCTGCTGCTATCCATGTTTCATTGTTATAATGCTTTTGGAATGCACTGTATATGATCACTTTGTTCAAGTTTATCAAGAAGCAAACATTAAAAAATATTATATTTTGGCGCTAAATGCTCGAAGATATTTTAAACCTTTATCTTGCATTTCAACTACTTCACCTTCATCTAAAGTTTTTTGATATATATGAAATAAAGGGTCACTTAAAAGTGAAATGCACAACATTCTCATAAGTGCACATAGAACAGCGATATACATTCAAACCGAGGCCCACAAAGGCCATATTAGTGTTAAAACGAGTGTAAAATAGTCGCTAATAGTTATTATGCAATTAATAATTTATATTCTAAAAAAAAAAAAAAAGTTTAAATAGGCGTTTTAGAGAATTTGAGAAATGTTCTCCACTTTATATTGCTGAAACTTGAGAACTATTCAACCAACATAAAAAAAGATCAAATCAATTGTTGTAGGTAATGGTTTCTTTTAAAATATTCGTAATAGCTATCTAGATCATAGGACTGATTGGTAAAGATAATTGCAAATAAAAAGGTTTTGGCACAATTTTCTCAAGATCGAGCAGCACGAGCAGTGGCGCGCCAAGGTCAAAAACTCATAAAATCACTTAAGACCAGGAACTCCATGATTTATTGTATGCAAATAGTCTTATTGACTGGGATTCTGGTTATTAGAGACTATTTTAAGAAACTGAATTTGGTTTTCTTCAGCCACTGACTAAATGGATCCGTCGTGACCCAAACCTGGGTGGTGGGGTTGTCACCTGTATACGCATCAAGTACATAGTGATAGTGGTATTCTCTTCTGAGACTAGCAATGGGCACAATTGAATGAAAACAGCAGTTCGACACCTCTAACAGTCGCGAGCTGGCCAATTCAATCATTTGCCACAGTGATGAGGAAAATCGACCTTATGATTTGAATGCTTACCAGGTAATTTCAATGCAAAATAATTGTTCATGTTAGATTCATTTTCAGTAAATAGTCCCCTTTGCTATGTGATAATAAACCTTAAGTCTTATGAACGAATGATTCTTAGGCTATTTTAATACAAGTAAAAGTACAGTTCACAATCAAAATGCAGCCAAAATATAATCCTAATTAAAATTACAAGATTAAATTATTTTGCTACAGTACACTTAATTTTTTATTTTTCTGTTGTGCTTATTGACGTTCCTGTTTTGAGATGGCCCCCTGATTTTTATGTAAAATATTAAAGCCATTGTTTTTTTACAATCCTCCAATTGTTTTTAGAATGATATTCTAATATATAGGATTAAAGGATAATGAAAGACACTCACAAATGAGTATAAAATAGTTGATGTGAGTTTAAAAACTTTATCATTATGCAAAATTTCCAATCAGTGGCCGAATTTGTTTAGAACATAAGCCCCCAACGTGTCCTTTCTTAACCCTGTAGCATGTCAATCGGATAGATTGGACAGCTACAATTAAAATTTCAATATTTTGATAAGTTACGAAAGAAAGAAGTAATATTAATGTATTTGAAAAATAATCTGCCTCAAAGTTTATTGTCCCGGACTAGATGCAGTCACATATGATTACGTGTCTCCCTAAATTGAAACACATGGTTGTTCAAAAATATTGCCTTTTGATAAATAATGTAGCAGATATCAAAGAGGATTAATATTATAATATTTATGAATAAAATACATTAACGCATGCTCTCTGCCATTGGATGATGTCGGATAAATTTACATACACTTGCCATGCTGCTTACAAGAAAATATAGTAAAGGACGTCTATATCACAATTTCTCATAAAAATAATAGCTGAGCCTAAATAATATAACCAAGCCAGATATATTTAAAGAGAAGATGCTTTAGTATCCACTCACCATTTCAAGATGTTCTTGGATTCATTCGCCATGCCTTAGAAAAGAAAATTATTCAATGATGGCTGCCACACATGCTATTGTAACTACACCTGACTAAGAAAGAAGTATAGATTGTAAATCGACCCAGTGACCCACTTCCCGTCAGAGAAGACTAGCGGCAGTCCAAGGAACCATGTTTTCTCCTTTCCCCGCAAGCGGCTCATCCTGCGTCGTTTTACCTTCCCCCCGGCTTCATCCGTCTCTCCCCTTTTCTATATTTCTGAGTTTATCACCCTTTTTGTTTTGTTCCGTTCAAATCAAATTGTAGAGTATATAAGGCTGCTTCTCAGGTTCACAGTATACCCATTCTACTACAACAAAGCGTCAAAGGAGGAACTTCTACACCCTTACGCAATGAAGAAAACGACGACCATGAAGTAATGGCCATCAGATCCACCACCGCCCTGGACAGGATGAAATACTTCAATCGCTTAAGTATTCTGTAAACATTATTGAGTCCTTATAACTTAGTCTAGTTTTTGTTGTAAAACTAGACAATGTCTACTTAGACATGTGTCGGAGATGATTTTAATTTGTTTTGACATCATGTTGAATGAACAGTTAATCTACTTCAAGTCTTGTTGACTTCAAAGTTAAAAGGTTTATTGGTTAAATATTGTGTCCTCCAGTCTTAAGGACAAGTCTCATTATAACTAATATTAGATTTTGTACATCAGTCCTAGAGACTATGTTTCTCTGTATACTTATCATACAGACTTTATGTTATGAGCCTTGGGCTTGGAATGCAGTAATGTCTTAGTCAAAGACTTACTAATCTCCACATGTTTCATTTATAAATTTTGAGCTAATGTTTCTCATGACGCCGTGAACGTCATGTGCATCCGTTTAATATTTGGATGGCTACAACCAGGCTGTCTGTCTTGTTTTCCAAATCACAGTTGGGTTAATGGAGTTCTATGTTTTGAGTTGGTCAAGTAGTCATGCTTCACGTGCGGCATTAGCTTCGGTGAGCAGCCCGTGGAACTGCACTTAAGTCATAGTGGGGTCCGCGCAAATAATACCTTTTTATTTGCCTGTTTTTTGGCTATTGATTTGTGTTGCTCTTAGTGTAATTGCGATTAAATTTGTTTGTACTATTGAATGCTCTGGCAGTACCAACAGGAAAAGAAACCAGCCATAGTACTATTTTGTTGACACCTATTTATTAGCCATCGACCACCGTTAGCTACAGACCATTCTATTGTTTATCATTATCTAAAATGTTTAGAGGAGATTATCTTAAAACCCAGCCAAGCAAGCTGATTAAAATCGTATATGTATATCTAGTTTGATACCTTTTGTTTATAACTACTTAATTGCTTTCTCATTTAGAAAACACATACCTGTAGTCCTATTTCAGCGCAGCCCTTGTCTAAATAACAAACTGCGTCCCTAACAACCCTACCTCTACTCTCCCCTCCCTTCAGGTATTTGTCTCTTGGTCTTTGCCTTCCTCCTCCCCACTTAACTATCCAACATATTCTTTGGTATATTCTCTATTCTTCCTCTCACCCTATCCATTCTTGTTGCTCCTATAGTACTTCTCAGAAATTTCATTTAATTTCTCCCACAAGGTCAACCCCTCATCAAAGTCTGGGGAGATGAGCAACGGCATGAAGTAGGAGATTGCCTGCGGAGGTGAAGTACAGTAGGGTCTGTGCAGGAACCCTGAAAAGTGATGGCTAACATGGCTTGGATGAAGCTATGATCTGCCAAGCAAACCAGTAGTGGTGATTCAAGTTACTTTCAAGAATTGAAAATGAATATGATCACAAATTAAAAACCCACCTTTTTATGATGGATGAGTCTTAAAGTTTATAATTAGAAAATGAGTGCCAATTATTTTAAATGTCAAACATGATGGAAAATATGTTATATTTTATTACTATTCTCGAAAATATTTGTATTTACACAGAGGTAATTGTGTGACTGATGTTTACACTGCAGGGTTTTTGTTGTGGCTGAACTTTGTTCTTTTGACACATGATATTAAATTTAAGATGAGCTAGTGTCCATCTGATTATTAAAATTCCTTCATAACTTCTCAAAATCATTCTAATAATTCACTTGAATAACTTCTACATGACATCCGAGATGGAGGTTATTGTTTGCCCCTAAATATTTGAATTTGATTGGACTTCATTTTTGCTCATCGCTTTAGTGATCATTAAATATTTTTCAAAGAATCAAATTGATACCTGATTATTTAAAGCATTTTATTAAGTCCATCAGTGAGGCTGGGGTGCTGTTGTTATTGACTATCCAGCTCATCCCTAAGCTCGCAGCCCATCGTATAGGGACCCAAATGATAGTTATTTCCCAAACTCGTTGGCTTAGGCCCTAACCAGCCTCATATCTTTCATTTGCAGCTGGCTTGGCTTCTGCTTAGTTTTATACACCCAAACTCCACTGGGTTACTAAGGAAGAGAGCAGGATTGAGTATGAGAGGCTAAGCGTGGTAGCCACTAGGTAGGTTTATGTTTCACCACCCAGTGATTGAGTCGAAGGGTAGGAGTAGAGACGATCTAACAAAAAGAGAGCGCTCTTGAAGTGTTATCTAGGGCATAGGGCCAGTTTCATAGTCAAATTTAGTACGCCTCAAGTGCGGCGCTACACTAAGTGCATGACGACACCTACCTAAACCAGAATGGAATGGGCCAGTTTCCTATGCGAGAACGGCCCATTCCATTCTGGTTTAGGTAGGTGTCGTCATGTACTTAGTGTAGCGCCGCACTTGAGGCGGACTAAATTTGACTATGAAACTGGCCCATACTCTGTATCCATAGTTACGTATGCAGCAGAAACATAGACTCTGGATGTAAGAGAGACCAGGATTATAAATTAGGTTGTCTAGGCAAGAGTTAAGACATACAGGGAATACATGAGATAGTAGAGGAAGCAAGGCTGAGAAGATATGGTCATGTAATAAGGATGGAAAAGGAAAGAATTCCAAGGCAAATAATGGAGATAAATTATATAAGAAAAATACTACAAATAAGTTGGGAAGAGTAGATGCAAGTGTGGGAGTGACAGTAGAATGGAAAGAAATTAATAAAGAAGGAAGAATGGTGGAAGGACAAGGAAAGATGGAGATATTTTACTAGGCCATAGGCTGGAAACAGTTAATACTAATATGACCTAAGAAACTTAATGAGGGTGGTTGGTTTTAAAAGACATGTAAAAAGATTTATCTAGAGAAAAGTGGAAACACCTGTGTGAGAAAAAACTACAAGCTCCTGCATAGCCGGTCAATCAAACATACAAACCAAACACTGCTGGTTGCTCCTAAGATTTAGTCCCCAGCTTGTTCACTTTTGACACATAAACCAAGAAATAAATTTTAATATATTTCAGTGGGCTTTAATAGTAAATCTCCAAGGCAAAACGAAGAAGAAAAAAACAACTTTGTAATGTCTTTTACAAAAAATTACAATAGATTTGGTCAAAAACCTTGGAATTTATTATTATTATTATTATTATTAGCATTAGCATTAGTACAGCATCTTACTACCCATTCAGGTTAAACACTTTCACGCTAATGTGTAATGGTAGGGTGATTGGGAGATGAAATGGAGGACCTACAGTTTAACTAAGGATCCGAACCACAGTGGAGTCCTGGCATTCCACACATTCACAAGTTGTGAATAATACACGTCTTGTCAGAGGTGAAGGAAGGGTTTGGCAATCAGGACCGAGGATTGAACCCCGGACCCCCAGCATAGAAGTCCAACACCTTACCCCTAAACCGACAGGTCACCTCAAAACCTTGAATAGAAAACTAATTATTTTTACAACAAAGTACTACTGCAAAATAACATTTATCTTAGGACTATTGTATGATATTGGCCACCCCCGCCAAAAAAATACAGGCCATTCATAAAAGTAGAAAATTTAAAAATAAAAAAATAAGTTCACAGTGAAAAAGATTTTATTAATTATATTTTAATTGAAAGGAGTTAGATTAGGTTTGGATAGGGACAAACACTTTTTCTTAATTTTGTCTTAAACATTTAACAATTCCCATTTCTTCACACTCCCACAGTGACATATTGTTTTAATTTTCAGAATTATTTCTTTTTCATATAAAGAAACACATATAAAACACATAAAATAAAAATGAAATTTATAAGTGTTTCTGAAAAGGAATAATTCAAAAAATTATAACAATGTGAAGCTATGTAACTGTAAAATGTATAAGAAGAAATGATGAGCAAAGTGTGTTTGTTCATATCCAGGCTACACCTAATTATCCTTTCAGGTTGGCTTCCTTCACTATCACTTATTTTACATTATTGTACAGTGTTTCTACACTGTCTTATTAAACATTTACAAGCCATTAGGCAATGATTAGTTTTAGTAACATAAAACACAATACATCTTGTATATTTAGAAGTACAAACTCGAATAGGAAAAAAACAACTAAAATGGTTAAAGGAAGAATGAAGGAGCTAAAGAGGTAAAGAAAAAACAGATTATCACATAGGAACCAGTACAGAGTCAAACAAAGTTCTCCAATGACATATTTTATATTCAAACCAAATAATATAATTAATAATAATAATAATGATTGATGCAAAATAACTATAGTCAAATTTTATGTGTGAAAATAACCCACCATAAAATTAATAAAGCGATAATTTTACCAAATTTGTTAAAAAAATATTTCCATACGGTGACATTGATAATAAATTTAATTGTTCTTGTGTGAAAAAAAAAACATTCCCCCAGTTAGTCTATTAAGGAAAATGTTACAAGTAGAATGAAAACCACACTCTTTACCTAATGATAGACACATTGAATGACATAAGTGTAACTAGGAAAAGGGTTGCAAAGTCTTGCATTTTTAATTGGGAGAAATTGAAACTAACTTCTATAAAATAGTTGCACTTTGAAATCAATCAACTGGAAACAATCTCTTCAACATTGTGGACAAAACATTTGAAAATGACTGTATTTCTTATGTATTTAATATTTTTGTAAACATAATATACTACAGGATTTTTTATGACATAAACAGGACTTCTCAAATATATTGGTGGGAGCCCTATTTTAGATTATCAGCCATGTTTTAACTGTTTTAACTTCTCAACTTTATCTGGTTTAAGAATCAATATCACTAAATTCAGTTCTTTCCCCAATAGAAGAGTCAAAAGATTAGAGAGTATTACATACACATGTAAAAGGATGGCAGGTTAACAACTTTAAAATCCTACTAACTATAGTGGATAAAACACATTAGCTCAGATCAAAGGAGGCCTAACAATATATACTCCATTCACGGTAGGAATTACTCTCTGAAAGGTCTTTTTTCCTACCAATATCCTACTATATAATAGATTTCTGGTAGGGAAAAAGGACTTTCAGAAAACAATTCTTACGGTAAACTGACTTTAGTGTAAGCAGACAATTCAATTTGGCGAACATTTTCACTATGGAATAATTATTATAGACCACATTCTGGATTGAGAAAGGCCAAATTTAAGAAAAAATTGTGTTTTATTTTCAGACAATACAGTGTTTACTTTAATACAGTTAATGCTAATTAATATTAACATTTAAATAATTGATAATTATCAGGTGAATATAACTCGTTAAAGAAAACTTTTCTCTAGATTGTGGTAAAAAATTTAACAAAGTAAGATGGATGAAACACAAACAATTGGTTGTTTGTACACACACAATTCTTTTAAAATATGATATATATGTCTATTAAGAAAATTATGTATGTATTGTAATATAGTCTTTGTTGCTAAATCTAAAATAAGTTATGATATTTTATTCTATACAAGAAAACAAAATTAATAGGGATCTGTGAGCTTCAAAACTTGGACAATTATGAAGATTTGCCAATAAAAATATTGACAACTAAAATACTTAATTTATGTTCAATCATCGCCATTATGAGCTTTTATATACATTACATATAAATATTCAGATGAAAAAACCTGGAAGTAGTTTCAATGTATGTTGTGATAATAACTTGATTTATCAGACTAGAATGAAGTATTACAAACAATTATCTGCAGAGGCAAAAGGATCGTAATGATAATGCTGATGATGATGACCAATAACACATTTTCTAAATTATTTTAGTAGGTAGTATATTTTAGTTTAGAAGATTTTAAATAACCACAGTATAATATTTTTCAAGTATAAAACAATCAACAAAGAATATTCTAACATGATTTAGAGATTATTAAATATTTTCGATAAGAGTTTGCTTTGAATTGAAAAAGTGGACATCACACACCGCCACAAATTACAAACTTACTTTCAGCAAATAAAATTCAAATTCCTCTGAAAATTGTATTACTATTTGACCAATTTAAAATTTCTTCTATTTTTTCATGCTTGATAAAGGTGACAAATGTAATTTTTCTCAAAAGTTGGTTCAGCTAGATATAAAATAAACGGTATGAAAATTGATTACAAAAGTGTAGTCCAAGTCAAATCCATCTATTTACAAATCTTTTACCATTGAATGTGTCAATGGATCTTAAGAAAACACGTTAGACACAATAGAGTACTTTCCCTCATGGATATGATTATTTTAAACTAATTTTGCTTTCGTTCACAATTTTCATTATAGTAAATTGATCAAAACACAATTTAGTAGTAAAAATGAAAAATTAGGCCAAACTACTGTTTTAAACTAAACATTGAAAAGAGGATAAAAGGGCAAGACCTACACACTTACCATAAAACTGTGGGCCTCAAAGTTTACAATTAAAAAAAAAACAACAAAACACATAACTATTAATTTTTGCGGTACATCAGTCCTCTTCTTCAGCAGAAGAGAGAGAAACACCAAGTGGACTATACCAGCATGGCTAGAGATAATGGCCAATAAGATACTCTTGTTGACTGTTTCTTGATTTTGTTTGGATTCTATAGATACCTACGCCTGTTCAAACTTGTGTATTGAGTCTGGTAGATGGATAGAATTTCATAATTTTGTTTTTTTAATTGTGAACTTTGAAGCCAACAGTTCTCTTGTCCGTAGGCCTTGCACTTCTATCCTCTTTTCAATGTTTAATGTTATGTGTGTTTTGATAGCCATTTTAATGATCTAAGTGAAAGTTTGAAAATCATGTCTCCCAAAATTTGTGTCTTTAACTATAAAATTCCCAAGTATTTTACTATACAAGTCAATAAATAAATCGCACGATTCTCACTTTTTTTAAAACTCTTATAACACTTTAAAACATCACCTGAAGTTTTCCCTGACACACCAAATTCACTGACTTTTCCAGGTTATCCTGATTGTTGTAGTGTGTATCAATCCTGAGATATAAAATCAATTAAAAAACCCAAATTTGAAAATTAATTTTATTTTACTTTTAATCTCAAATCTGTTATGGTTTTTAATCTAAAACATCCATCACTATTCGAAGGATTTAAGGAATAAATGTTGAAGTCACATCTTTACATCAAGTTTCCTTTAACGAAGGATAACTTGGCTGATATGTTCACAGAGTTGGGTGTTGTCATGCTTGTTGAGTGGATTGAAGAGTTGTCCAAGGTCCACCACAGAATAAGCACTGTGCCTCAACACCTTCTCCACTTGTTCTCGGAGCTTCATGTATGCTAACTCAAACTCAGCAGGGACCTTGGTGGCCCCCTCTGCAGGACAAAACAAGTTTATATATAAAAAACACTTTACACACTAACAAGGTTTATAAATAATCTATTAATAAATTTAAACGCAAAAATGTTTGTATTGCTTGCACATACTAACATGAGAACTTACTTTAACTTAATTCTAATTCATTTCCAATAACCAAACTAAAACCATTAATTCGCAACAGTGAAAAAAGAGAGAGAACTCAGTTTTATTATGTTACATTTTTGACCATCAAAAATAGAATCCTTTGATGAAAACCAGAGAATCCTATATTTCTTGAATCCAAATCATGAATCTAAATTTGAATCCTAGAATCTTTAAAATCATATGCTTTTAATTAAAGTTGAGAATTATTATATATTGACTGTATATCAAGCCACCATATTGTAATTTATCTGTATTGTACACCTTACCATGTAATAATGTATGATTTCTCTATTATTCATGTCTTTAATTTGCCTATTACATTTTATCTTGTGTGTTATAGTTGTGTATATTCCTGTCAATTGTACATTAATTATTTTAATCTATAATCCACAAAATTGTATTTTTATTTTGTGTAGTTATGGTCTTTTTTTGTCAATATCCTGCCAAATGTAATTTTATCTGTATAGTTTCCAACAACAAGCTATTAAAAGGTTATGGAAACACTGTTCCAAATAAATAAATAAATAAATAAAAGTAGATAATCATAGAATATTCTGCTAATTTTAAAGGTATTGATTCTTGTTGAATGTTGCTGTGAGCTTATTCATCCTCCAATCATGGGGAAGTAATTGTAATATAAGTGTTTTTTATTTCCTTAAATTATTCTATATTATCATATATTTTAATAATATTAATTTATTTTAGTTTCATACTAATGTACATTTCATGTAGTGTAGAGCTATTGTAAGATATTTGGTGTGTCCTGTGTGGCAACACTGGGGAGTTAATGTGCAACATGACCTGAACCATGTGTATCATGGGCGGAGGCTTAGGATCACAATCTTGGTGTGTAAATATACATTTTCGGGGTTAGGGAATACTAATAGATAGTTTTTAAATCCATTAGATGATCCATTTATTCCCAATATAATATTTTACTGGTGTGCCTGTGTATCATTATATACCCTAGTCATCAATTTCTTGTTTTGAAAATTACACATGTATTAAATAGATACATACTAAATAAATACTAAAAGACTTACATTCTTATATGAAAGATGCCAATGCTTATGCCGTATTCAAACATTGGCATCATCATAGTTCTGTGTAATTCCAATCTATCTTTCTACATGCACACCTACTACCACACCCCCTTTGGTTCTTACAGTTACATTTCACCAATTCAATACAAGCATTTGAGGAAACAGGTAACATGTTCTATACAGGAATCCAGGGTACACTGTCTCCATCCAGAGTTCAGCCCCAACCTTCTAGATTAGGAGCGTGCTGTACATTGTCTCAATGGTGCACAATATTCCTGCTCGATATGAAACCCGTTTTAAGTGCTGCAGTAGTGCGTCCCTAGTTGGGGAAGTTTCTGCATTGTCTTACTCTTGTGGCAAAAAAACTCCTTCCTGGCTAAATTACCATGTGGGTAAAGGCATGTGTCACATCAGGATAGAAATTCAAAACCTCCTAAGTAGACTTCTTGCTTCGTTTGAAAAATGCAGATGTAGTATTACATACCGTGAAATTGTGGAAGACAGGGAGGACCAGGAATTTCTCTCTGTCTTCTCTCTACCCAGCTTCTCATAGACAGCAGTGATGTGATGATAAGTGAATGTTTTGCATGCGCCTAAAGCAACCCAAATCTTCACAACTTGACACAAGGTTATCAGGTGATGGAATTTGCCATGAAGGATCACCACTACATCTGTGTCAACGATAATGCACCACACAGTTAATACAGCCATTCCGAAGTGCATTCTGTTAGTGGATATGTAGCCTGGTGTCCGCTTTCTCGTGATCTTCTTATTGACAACCAGAAGGAAAAGTACCGTTGAAGTGGAAACCTTTGTATCGTGCAATTTCTTTGAATATTAACTTGGCAGTCTTAGCTAACAAAAGGGCATCATCTTCGTAATCACATGCCATAGCCTACTGCAGCATTTCCTGTGTGCCTTGTTTAAACACCAAAACCTTATTTTTCCCATCACTTTGTTCTTGTGGAAAATAAGCTAGTACTCTCTCCTTTTCAACACAAATAATTCATAGCCAGTTCTCATAAAGCTGATGCAACACCGAAAATTTGAAGTAGAAGGTTCCCTATTCCACACAGTTGTCTATGCACGTATACAGCTCCACAAGTGCTCTGGTCTTTATCTGACTTTCCTTGGAAGATCCTCCAGCCAATTCCTGCTATTGTTGCCTCAGGTGGGACCGGTAGTGATTTTGCAGTGCTTATCGCCCACTAAGACACGCCACCGATAAGAAATTTCCATTGTAACACCCACTATAGGGAAATGTACTGCGCGGAACCGCCTCGTGGAATTTCGCACCAGAACCCTCGAAGTTTCTAGAGAAGAATTATTTCCTTTCGACAGGTTGCGGCGCGCCCGAGTGTCCAGGGGTTGTGGAAGGAACCGTGGGAGGAATACGCTCTCGTGTCATTCCGACACCATTCTGGTGTGTTGGCTTAGTGCCAGCAGTGTCTAGAACTTCAACACATGATTTAAAAAAAAAAATTATTTGGCGTCTTACTACTCTTTTGGGTTATACGCTTATGTCCTAATTAAGCCAATGGGCTAGGAATTTAGAAGGTTGAATTTAGAGGAAGTGATCCCGCATTTGTGTGGAGGGAGAGTGTAAAACCATTTAGGAAAAACCACTCCAGTTCACCTGAGCAAGATTCAAACCTTGATCGGCCGTCATCGGTAGTCTAGCTCAACACGAAACTAGCGCGTTAGCCAACTACGCTACATTATGTTGTGGGTTGTGAGGGTTTTGTATTTTATTCCTACTTTTTCTTTTTAGCACTGCATCTTACTACCCGTTTGGGTTATACACCTATGTACTAACTACACTAATGGATTAGGGATTAGGAAGGCTTTATTTAGAGGAAATGCACCTACACTTTTGTGTAAGGAGGGCCATTTAGGAAAAACCAACCTCAGTGTACCCGACTGGAATCGAGACCCGATCATACCCATCTTCGGCAATTTATTCCAACCACCCAACACAAGATTAGCGCATTAGACCACATGACCACTGAAGTGGGTTATTCTTACTGTTAATTTTGATAAGTAAAATGCACATTAGATTGAGGTAGAATTTAATATAGTTAACAGCGAAGTCAAACATCGTGTTTTTCCTAGTAGATTTAATTGATTAAAAAGAGAGAAGTAAATATTTACTATAACATTTTGACCAAATTAAATCTATCAACTTCAAAAAACTTATCCTAACAAAAAACAATCATCCTTTTCAAACAAAATAATGTCACATGCAAACAAATTCAGTCATTTAAGCTGAGTTTTAAGTACTCTATACAACTTATTGTAAAATCTATTAGAGTTTATTAGATTTTCAGAATTAATGACAAAGAAGTGGTGTTATTAGTTTAAAGAATATTCCAACCTATATAACCTATCTCATCCCAAGTACCAGATAGTTTGGTGAATGTTACACACAGTGGTTCTGCGTGGGCAACGAGATCATCCACCTTCTAATGCTGCCATCAACTGTGTTTCATGCAGTTCTGTTGCTATTTTTCCTATGTTCGTATCAGCTAAAAAAGTTTGAAACTAATGAAGGTGTCCATAATTTCCATGGGGGAAAAAAAAAATCAATTTTGGCAATAGCTCCCCACTGAGGTCGTTTCTATCCAGATGTGCAACTTTCTAAAGTATTTCATCCCTTTCCAACTTCAAATCGCTGAACTTGACAAAAGATTTGTGCCATGCACCAGAGTTTTGTACCAGTTTATCTGCATTCATGTCTTCTCTGAAGTTAAGTTTCACTGGCAATGACTCGAGGCTTCTGAACTCAGAGATGTTGTTCAAGAAGGACTGGTATGGCTATGTTTTGTCCCCGATTCCTTGTGCGTTGAGTGAGCATTTGACAAATGTTACTTAGTTATATCTTAACAGATCAAGCACACGTTCCAATCCATCTTGTATTACAATTATTCAACATGAGACAAATTGAATAAACATTTTAAAAGTTTTTGTAAATGGTACACAGTTGCACAAGCAGCATTATTATTTGTAACTTGTATTATTGTAAATTAATAAATTGTCTGACGCATTTAAAAATTGTATATTTGTGTTACCTGACCCCGAAAATTTATATTTACACACCAAGATTGTGATACTAAGTGCTTCAGAAGCTGAGATATTGATAATATACTTATATTTTAATATTTTAAGATGGCTGCAAGAGGAGGTGCTACCTACAAAAAACTTAAAGCTATGACCTTAAGTAGCATGTGTAAAAAATTTGATGCTTTCTAAGCTGCCGGACTATATATGGAAGTTTAATAAACGTTTCCTTTACTGAATACACTACTTATGTTATCTTACATTTGAAATTTGTATAGTATAGTTTTAATTCATAACTAGTAAATGCTTTATTTTTTTAATTTAAAGTTCTGCTGACTGTGCTGGTTGACTTGGTGAGTGGTGCTTCAAGTTTGCTTTGAAATTACTTGTAAAATACTCAAAATAAAAAAGTACCATTCACACCCAAGTCTTATAAGAGGGTTTGCTAGCACATTCACCTGAGTAACACTTAAGTATGAATTGGGACAAAACACTAACAGATGCAAAAACCTGCACGCATGCGCGTGTGTACACAAACATCTATATAATATAATACTTAAAATTATATATATATATATGGGGTGGGCAAGGCTTAGTAACTTCAACTTGGCTTAAAAAAATATCAGATCCGACTTCGATAAAAAAAAATAATCCAGATTTGACAATAAACATATTAATAATAAACAATTTGAAGTTATTGAATTGTATGTTGTGATAATAGCTTGATTTATCAGATTAGAACCAAATATTACAAATAATTGTGAAATAAAACATTTTCTAAGTGATCTTGGCACATTTAAGTTAAATAAATAAGTCCGGTATAGTATTTTTTAAGCATAAAACAATAAACAAAAATATTCAAGCTCTGAGAATATTATATATATTTGATTAAAGTTCACTTCAAATTTGAAAAGTGTACTTCCCATACCCCTAATATAAACATGTATAAATTTAACATTACTTGTCAATTGTTTCTATTGTTTGAAATGGAACACTTATTTTAACACACTTACTCTTTTCTGCAACCTTGTTTAAGTCAAAAATGTGCTGAAAATAGCTCAATTGAGTGTAAAGTTGGCTTTCATTGTACTGAAACAAAATAATACTGAACATTTAATAAAGTTAAGTTAGTTAAACATTTTTATACAACATATATTTTTTATATACTTAATTACACTAATGTTGTAGGGGTGTAAAAGGTAAATTTTTTAGTAAATATACTCACATTATCATGGAGAGACAATGGAAAACCATCTAGTAAAAAACATGCTCATCACACCAGATTAGGATTTTAACTTTGATTTCCCTACCGCCAGCATTCATCTATTGTGATGCCTTAGAA
Organism: Timema cristinae; assembly: GCA_039000515.1. Lineage (NCBI taxonomy): Eukaryota > Metazoa > Arthropoda > Insecta > Phasmatodea > Timematidae > Timema > Timema cristinae. The sequence continues at coordinate 87,598,322 of JBCFYV010011172.1, forward strand.
CCATGGGATCATTGATGGGGGTAATATATTGTAAATAAGCTTTAAAACCTATTGGAAAATATCCTCTAGTGATGTAGCCTCTGGATATTTTCACATAACTATGCTAGCCTAAGCTAATTTTTTTTAAACCATAAATATTCCTTTTTAAATAACATGTGTCCTTAAGGAAAATCTCTTTTTGTTCAAGAGGTAGCCATTAGCTCTTTGCCCAGTGGCAGCAATATAAAGTGTGAACTCTGTTCTTTTCATTGTAAAAGTCATTTTGTGTTTGTCGCCTTTTATATGTTTCTATCCACCTTTTCTGTACCTTCTTACAAATATAACAATTTTTTAATAATTAATTAATTTGTGGAAATCCCCATTTTATGCATTACTATACACAGATAAGAAATTTTAAAAAAATTATAGAAACATTTTTGACATTTATTACTAGTCTGAAAAAAAGTTTGATGCTCTTTGAATGTTAAATGTGTAGGCCCTATACATGACAAGTCCTTAAAAAAAGTAACAATACCTCTTTGAACATAACTCCCTTCTCACATTGGGTGCAAATGGGATAGTTGCGGGAGAAATGCAATGGCACCCTGCGGATACGATTTGTGCATCCTGGATCTTCACAGATGAGCCAATTCTAGGAAAACAAATTTATTAAAATTATAAAACTTTAGTGTGCTTTAAAGAGAAACGTCAAAAGTGTAACATATTTTAAAGAACACTCAGTAGTACCCCAAACCATTCAACTTAAGTAAAGATAAGATGGGATTTTAAGAAAATATTACAGCACTCTATCGTATTGGCCCAAATACAAAAACAGTCTCTCATATAATATAACCATTATATTTTAAGGTGTTCTACATGAAAAGTGAAAGGTCTCAAATATGCGAGGAAAAAACTTAAAATATGACAAAGTTTTATTAGGCCCTTTGAATGCCAGTGAGCAGGCCCACCTATTATTTTTTAAATACCAGAAACACAGCACAGATTCTTAATGCAACTAGCACTGACATACTGAATTTCCAGTACAGTTACAATTTTTTACATCCATTAGTGTTTCCAGCCTATGGCCTAGGTCAGTTTTTTATTCAAGTCATATTTTTCCACTAGCAGCTTGCTAGACCTGTCGTAGCTTCACATGCCTTAAATCTAGCGTAAAACCAGGATAGCCAAAGCATCCAGTCCTCGGCCATTAATTTATCAATATGAAAGGGTAAGCCCATATTTTCATCAATAATAAATTTTTGGCCATGCCTGGAATCGAACCTGGACCCTTAGCTCAGAAGGCAGAAACGCTATCAACTGAGCTAAGGAGTAAAGTTACAATAAAGGGTGGAAATCCTCCCTATCTATGTTTTGACCATGATGGTTCTCACAATCTAAATGGTTTCTCAATTTGTTTATTATTAGATGTGCACATGTGTGCTAATTTGTGCCTGCCAGTAAGTACAGTTGGAGTATAATTCAAAATGTACATCTGTAGGAATCTGATAGTTTTTTCAGTGAAAAATGTTAGGCTGCGTATACTATACGACTATAGTTTTTGGAAGGACACTTTTAGGGAAAAAACCACACAGTATATTTGGGCCAATACAGTAAATTTAGTTTATTGATTTTGACACATGGTTGATTTAATGGTTTAACCCATGAGGTTAACATGAAGATAATGTGAGAAAGTTCACCCTCATCGGCACAAAGTGGAGATAGGAAAACCAGTAATAAACCACACATGCAAAACCATCTCTCAGTGCATCAGACAGAATCAAACTTCAGTTCACTGCCAACCGGCCATCCTCTCTAGACTGATATCTTGGACTTTGTGACCAGTGATACAAGTCACAGGAAAAATACTCCATTAGAGAAACAACAAAATGGGGCAAAATAGCAATCTCCATTTGTGCACTTGGCAGATCAAACTCTCCTCATGGGTCAGAGTGAGTGACACTATCACTCATATAAACCTTTCAATTAGGGATTACTTTCCAAGTGTTCTGAGAAATTCTGTAAAAAAAGAGCAAATGATGTGTAGAACCATAGGTTCAGGATTAAAATTCCCGAACAAGTGTCATTTTACTAATACAATTATGATTTTTAATTAGTTTCTTTAAAGATATAAATTAAAATAATAAATCAAGATTAGAAATATAATCAGGCAATCATGTTGTTTTAGTACCAGATAATATTTGTGAATATAGCTCCTCATAGTAAGTACCAGCTGGTTTTGGATACTTGTCAGGTACTGGATGGGACGAACTGAACATTCAGGATTACAGCACTTTTCCACAGAAAGGTACTCTTCGTTTCCCTGTAGGAAAGAAGAAATTAGTGTTCAAGTATACTGATTCAAATTTTGGGTTTTTATTAACAGAAAATGAAATAATGGTTTTAGTGAAGTTTAATGATGAAACTCAAATGGTTCTCAAGGGATATTAATTGCACAGAAGTGAAAGTAAAGCTTAGAAATGGGACTATTAGAAATGGTTTTACTTTTATAATTGTGACAGGGTTGTAAGCTTCAAAACCTCTAAGGTTAATACAAGGTATATTCAGCTTTTAATTTAAAACATTATTAGGGATGTGCAAAGTCCACTTTTTAAATTCAAAGCAAGCTCAAATTGAACATATCAAATACTATCAAAGCCAAATCAAAGTTAGAATATTTTTGGTTTGAAAAAATATTAGATTATCATTAATTTTATAACTTTAAGCATTAGAATCCCTTAGAAAATGTTTTAATGCACAATTTTTAATTTAGCTCAAAATGAATTATTACAAATCATTGTACATTAAATCATTATAGTCTATAAAATGTTTAACAATAAGGAAGATCAGTGGCTAAATGATTTTATGAAATAGAAATAAACTGATTTGTGAAAAGTTAATGAAGAAATCCCACTTAGGGAAAGAGGGGAAAAAAGTGGGAAGAATCCAAAGCACAAAGGTGGCATTTTATATCTTTATTCTGCCTTCTTTAGTAGATATAGTCACACACACACATTTAGTGTATAAAAGTTATCTATAAGCACAAAGAGCATTAAAAAAATAACAAAAAACATTTCAGCTTCACTTTGATTGCAGAAAGCAAACTTAGTGCACACCTGTCAAATATCTAATTAAACTCTTATAAAACATTGAAAGCTTTCCACAATTGAATATTTTGTGTTTGAATGAAAATAATGAGTTTTAATTGAGTTCAAGTAATAGAAAGCAATATTTCCACGACAAGTATTCAAGTAGAATTTCTCTTTGAGATTTTTTGAAGTTATACTTCTTAAGGCGCGTTATGAAAAAATGATGAGAGTGAAATTTTAAGATGCGCGCGCATCACTGTAACACAAAAGTAACAGGTTGAAGTTAAACCCTCATTAAGTCTCGAAAAAAAAAAAGCTACCAACAAAATAGAAATAGAACCTCTGTTAGTCGCGCATGTTGGTACGCTCGTCGCCTCTGATCACTGTTTTCATATATATAATATTTATCCACATGTTTCTAGTTTCTACATTCACAACACGTGTTTTAGTTTCATACAAGTGTGAATTATATATGTGCTAATAAATTAGATTCAGTAGTGATTTAAATTGAATATTTTGATTAATATTATTTACTATTCGTAGATATTAGTGAAAAAAATTGTGCTTATAGACTTTTTCAAGTGCTCCAATATAATTGAGGTTAACTATCCGTATGTATTATTTATTGATATAAATTTTTTTAAATTTTTTGTATTTATTTATATTATTAGTTTAAAGTTTAAGTTCCATTAATAAAACATTAATTTTATAGAAACTTTAAAACTTATTTTAAAGTTATACTAACTGCCATATTTAGTGACGAGATGTCTTTGGACTTGGAGGAATACAAACCTCTTTGGATCTAGACTAAGATTACACAGTTTGTAGTTTTGTTTTGTAATACTGCAAGAAATGCCATTGCGTTGTTTGAATGTAAAAATCCAACAATAAAAGGTACGTAATTGTTTTGTTACCACTGTCTAAATTGAAACAAATTTTGTGCTTGACATACGTTTTGTTATTTTAATTATTCATTATTAATTGGAGTACAGTTATGTAACTAATTGTATTTTAAGCCAATACAATAATATGCCGCCATTTAAATTTATTGAAGTGACAATCATAATTTAATAGTTGCACCTACTCTTGAGTGGTGGCAAATAAAAGGCGCAACTTTGCTCTCAAATTGCGCCTGCTCCTTTTAGTGAATAGGGATTTGGAACATATTTCAAACTTGCGCTGGCGCAACTATTTGCTCCCTTTGGTGAATCCAGTCCCAGTAGTGATTTAAATTGAATATTTTTATTAATATTATTTACTATTCGTAAATATTAGTGAAAAAAATTGTGATTATAGACTTTTTCAAGTGCTCCAATATAATTGAGGTTAACTATCCGTATATATTATTTATTGATATAAATTAAAATATTATTATTTAACATAATTAATACTAAATATTATTAAATTATTTTTTATTTTTTAATGATGCCAAAGAAGTATAACTTCTCACGCGTGTACATAAGTACACACACCCATTTTTTATTTTTTTTTAAACCTTTTGGGTATGGGAAAGTGTTGTACCTAGGGATAGTCAATAATGTGCTGCTATCTGTTGATTGAGTTTCAAACCAACCAATTAGAGCTTATCATTTTGTCACCAGATATCACCACACAGAGATTGATGTTTGGAATTGATGCTGCTTAATAAATTAGAAAATATTGAATGGTAAGTAGATATTTTGGATTTTGTCTTTTGATGTTTGTATTTTATCTTATGGAGCATTTGTATTATGTTAGTGATGGTAAATAAACTGAAATAATGCTCTAGTCAATAATAGTGTTAGTTCCACTGCACATATAGAATCAAAGTGTGTTAAAGGCTATTTTATTTGTAAAAGTAGTATGTGATTCAAACATCATATGTTTCACTAAAAAGTAAGTAGGCATTATTAAAACTACCTTAAAATAGGATTGAATAAAGACCAAACTTCATTTAAATATGGTGATTCCAAGAATGCAGTGAGGAAAGTCTTCACAACTGCTGAAGAACTAAGGCTAGTTGATTACCTTAAACAATCTATTTTTTTATTAAGCCTTAACCAAAAATGAAACTCTTCAGCTTTCTTATCAATATGCAAAAGTGTTAGACCATGCTGACAGCAAAACCTAAGTACCGCAAGAGTGAATTGATTCAGAGGCTGCAGGACTTAAATGAGTGCTTGGCTTTAGAAAACGGCATCCTAGCCTTAGCCTACAAAAACCAAAGGCTACTAGCTTTAATCAAGTCAATGCTCAGAAGTTTTATGACAACCTAAAAATGGTCTTGGATAGGCACAGATTTGATGCCAGTAAAATACACAACTTGGATGAGACCAGTAATTCTACAGTTCATGTCCCCTCAAACCCTTTGCGCTAAAGGAACTAAACAGGTTCTGTCACTTCAGGGGAAAGAGGTCTCAATGTAACAATATAATAGCCTGTATAAATGCTATTGGTAATAATACTACACCCATGAACATCTTACCATGGGTCAAGTTCAAACAACATATGGTGGGTGATTGGTGCTCCAAATGAAGATAATGGAGGTGCCAGCCCTAGTGGGTGGTCAAATGAGAGGTTTTTTTGTTGACTAATTACAGCATCTCATAAAACACATGAAGCCAGAGAAAACAAACCTAATCTTTCTAATTTTAGATAATCATAACACACACATATCATGCTGCCTTTAGATTATTATTATTATTATTATTATTATTATTAGCACCGCGTCTTACTACCCATTCGGGATATACGCACTTACGCTAATGTGTAATGGTAGGGTGATTGTGATATGAAATGGAGGACCTACAGTTTAACGTGGAATCCGAACCACGGTGGCGACCTGGCATTTCCACACATTCACAAGATATCTTGTCAGAGGTGTAGGAAGGGTTTGGAAATCAGATAAATCTTTGCCGGGACCGAGGATTGAACCCCGGCCGCCAGCTCAGAAGTCTGACACCTTACCCCCTAGACCACCAGGTCACCCTCTGCCTTTAGACATAGCTAATGATAATGATATTGTGATGCTCACTTTCACATCTCAAACGTCTCATAAACTTCAACCAGTGGGTAAAACTTTATTTGGGCTGTATACAACTTTTTATATGAAGCTATAATGGGTGGATGTTAACTAACCCTGGAACACCAATAACTATTTATGATGTTTTTGGATTGATTGTAAATGCATATAATAGAGCTTTCAGAAAGGAAAACATTGAGAAGGACTTTCAAGCTAGTGGAATATTTCCATTCAATGATAACGTTTCCAGAGATGACGAGATTCTCTCATTGTACGTTACTGATCGTGAATCAGTTGATGTGCAGGGAGAAAGAGAACACAACACTCTGGTAGAAATTATGCCTACTACAGAGAAATCAACTGTTGTTGCTTCAACGTCAACTTCTGTTTCTTCAACTTCAACTAATATGCAGTCACTTTCAGACACAAGAATACCTCTTGTCATTCATTATAAACACCTAATAAGATACGTCCATTCCTCAAGGCTGCAGCCAGTAAAAAAAAACAACCTAGAAGCGGAAGACTACCTGGTAAAAACAGAGTGTTTAACAGATACACCAGAAAAGAAAAGAACGGAAGAGATAAAAAAAAAAAAAAACCAAGACAGTTGTATCCTGCTAAGAAAAAGAGGAAGAAATCTGGGGGAAAAAAGATAAGATGTTGAAAATTACACCTCTGAATATGAGCCAATGCACTTTATGTCAGATAAAGAAAACTGTGATATGGAGGTGTTCATAGATTAAATTTTACAAGATGAGATTGAACTACAGAAGGAAATTAATTTGGAAGAAAATAAAATAAAGGTGTGAGAGTATGCCTTAGTAAAACTATGTGGGTGAAAAAGAAAACTTTTTTTATATAGGTAGTGAAAGTTGTTAAAAAACAATACTTTTTTATGAAGTTAAATATCTTGTAAAAGCAGGTAAAAATACTTTTTTTTAAACATGAAATAATCTATGAATTTGATGACAGTGATGGGATTTCCAAACTCCCACCTCAATCGACTGTAGCAAGTTCGACTGGCGAGACATTTGTTTAAGTTTGTAGTTAATTTGTTTAAAAACTATCTTAAGGTACAAAATCTTCCCTTTTTTTTATATGTGGAAGAATAATAGGAACAAATTAAAATAAACTAACATAATATGGTTTTTACAATAAAAAGAAACACAGTCCACACTTTAAAAAGGAACACAGTTCACACTTTACACTATTGCCACTGGACAAATAAGTAATGGTTGCTTCTAGATAGAGTGATTGAGTGATGACCATATATTTTCTTCGAGAGACAATTATTCCCCTCTTTCATTGTAAAAACCGCACTATTAATTAGTTTCCTTTTATTTGTTCCTATCCTTCCAAAATTTATAACAAAAGTTGAATTTCTGTAATAGAATAATTTATAATCCATAAAAAGAGAATTTTAAGAATAATAATCTTTAGTGAAAAAAGTTATGATAGACCAAACACATAACAAAAGTTACATAGTTGTTCAAGTTATAAATTATACCTTTGAATCAGCAGAAAGAAAAAATTGAAGTATTATTTACTATAAAATCATATCTTAAAATACAATGAAATTGCTTAAAAAGTTGAGATAAACACTAACTACTGAAAATATTAACATTATGAAAGAAATTAGAGCTAAATTTCAACAACTACTAAAATTAGACTAACTCAGATTTTTAAGAACTCACCCATTCCTAATACCTATTTAATTAGTCTTTTCCTTTTTGAATTTTCATATTTTGAATATTCTATTAAGATCATATTATTTTACAGGCTTTTAATAAATATTGGTAACATCATTATTTTGTTTTTAGAGATATATTTTCTCAAGTGTCTGACAACCATTTTTGATTTACCTACATATCCAGAACGAGACTTGGTTTTCTCCTAGCAACATCACATTTGATTAACCAGAAGCAAACGGATGTCAGCAATTGGCCTAATATTACTTGTTTCATCATTATTAATTCGTATTTATAATCTAATCCTTTCAATTAGAGGTAAGCATAAAGTAATACTTACATTTTTACAATAAACTCCTTCCAAAATATTATTTTGTTTGCATTGTTCATTTTTACAAGTGAATTGAAACCTGTGAAACAAAAACAAAAATAAGTGTTCATGTATTATATTCAGAATAGCTACTTACTAGTAAAAGCAGACAAATGAAATGAAGTTTGTATAGCCAAATTCATGCTATTGTTGCATTTCATTAAAGATCTGCAAGCTCAAGTTTGTTTGATTCAAGTAATCTTGAGCAAATCTCTCATGAAGTTCCTGAGTATCAAGTTGAGTCAAGCTTGGGTTGAATAAATAAATATGTTATATATTTATTACATTTTTTAAAATGAATTAAGATTAATACAAACATACAATTTTTAAAATATAAAATTGCTTGTTTTTAAAAATACCCTTAATTTTTTGTATATATATATATATACACACACACACACACAAAATTAGGGGTGGACAAGATCTGAAACGCTGAACGGCCCTGGGGGAATAAGCCAGGAATTTATCCATTCTTTTAAGTTGGGCAGTATTGGGTATTTCCTTAAATGTTTCAGGGGAAATAAAGTGCACTTTGTGTTCTAGCAGTTACCGCTGACTCATCAATGTTAATCTATTTTGTACAGAGTCAGCTTCTTTGTTCTGTAGCAGGCTTGGAAGGGGGGGAGGGGGGCAGTTAATGCACATGGGAGAGAGCTTGGAAGAATTAGAGGACATATATATCAACCCTACCATATTTTATGACGAGGAAATGAAGGAAGGAAGAAGTAACTTACCAAGGTCAACCATTTATGAGGAGTGATTAGCTTGTCTGTTGTTAGCAGTCAGACAGGAGATATAATTAAAGGGGTGTTAAACCTAGAGAACATTTAAGGGGTCTCAAACCTTTAACACATTTTAGAAGGGCAATATATATATATTTTTTTTTATCGAATCGAACTGCAACATTTTTAACGAATATCAAATAATACAAATCAAATGGTTAATTTTATTAGATATTTGATGGAAATTATTTTAATAACTAGTAAATTATATTTGAAAATGGTGTTTTATATTCAACTATTGGCTGAGTGAAAAAAAATAATATATATATATTTTTTGCATTCAGCCAATAGTTTTGTACTCTTTTCAAGAGCTCAGTCCAACCCAGGTCTACTTTTGACGGATAGTATCTAGTTTCTAAACAATTTAAAAGGCTACGCTGACCCCAAAAAGTTATTACTATACATAGAAGCATTAAAATAATTGTGATTTTTAGAAAAAAATTCAATCTTAAATACAAATTTATGTAAATATTTAATACTTTGTGTGTCGAGAGTCATCATAGAGTCCTAGTCAACTTGCGCAACATTCAAATTTAATCCAATTTTGGTATTTAATATTATTTTACCCCAGCTATATTTTGATAGTTATACTATTTTTTAACATTTATTTAAAGTGGTTTATCATATTTTAAGTAATACATTTCTCTTTATATTTTAATCGAAATTTTAGCTAGACCAAAATAGCATGTGAGCTTACTCGTTAAGGGTCCCGGTTTCAATTCCAGTTAGAGTTGGTAATTTATCTTTAGTAAACCATTATATATGTCATAGTTAGAAGCCAATTTGTAAGTCGTGTGCTTATATAATTCTTGTTTTCATAAATTGCACATTAAAGATCCCCAACGAGAAAAATTATTTTAAATGATATATTTTGTGAAATAATATTGATGTAGGTTCACTTTCTAGCTAGCAAAGATTTTTTTTTTAAGACTCGGAAAAAAAATACATCTGAAATATTCTAACTGGTGCTCTGGACGAGTTTCAAGGCTATTAGTGTTGTCTTGTGGAGTGAATAATAGGTGAATGGTGAATGAATCTTGGGACTTGGGTTCTACAGAAAAACTTGCCCTCTTTCTTGGCTTGCTTTCTTGGCTTGAGTAAGTGTGGTGGGGGTTGTCACCCCTTAATTGTAATAAACCTAAATTTATGTAACTAATGACTGATTTATGGCCCAGGGAATAGGTTAACGTGATTAAAAAAAAATTATATTTGTAAATTGCACACAAAACTTAAGATTGTAGTTATTTTTTAATGCAACCATTTAAAAAAACGTGTTGAAAATTAGAATTTCGGTCACAAATCAGTCATTTTTACTGTGTATTAGTAGCTATGTGACTGAGTCTTAAGTTTCTCTTTTTTATCCATTTCGTTTCCATTCTTATCAACCATTACCACTCTATTCCCTGTTCCTTCTATTCTTAACCATTTTATAGAGCACTTTCTTACCCCGCTAATTGTTTTCATAATCTCTGACCACTTTCCCATCCCAACCAATGGTCAGTGTCTAAGGCCTCCGATGGAAATAAATACCTTTGCATTTATGATATTTCCCATCCCAATTTGTCCACAAGTATAAAGTCTACAACCAACTTCCTTAACCAATCAGCACTGTACCAGTACTACTGTACTTATCAATATATTAGCAATAAATTGATAGCCCATCCTTCGTTCTACAGGCCATGAAAATAATTTTTATCAAAAAATAAAAAACACAAATATTAATAATTATTTAACTATGGAATTTATAGTTCAATTCGATAATAAAAGTGAATTTTGTGTGATAAATATGACTAGCACATGGTAAACAATAACTTCAAATGATTAAAATTGTAACTATGTTTATTAAAAATAATAATCAAAGATTCAAATTCTTTGAAGTAAGATTTTTGATTCCAAGTTGAAGTCTCAGCTAATAATTTTCAATTCGACTGAGTTTTTCGAAGCTTTGCACACCCTTGCAAAATATATTATTTCATTACAACAAGAAACACTTAAAAAAATATTCTAATTTCAATCCAGCTTTGAAATCGCTATGGATTTTTTGAATTGACAAACTAAACTACTACTCCACCACCACCACCAGTTATAAAATAGTGGCAGTAAAAAGTTAAACTTTTTTTTAGCAAAAGCATTTTAAGGGGTTTGGGAATAAAAAAAAAATGCAAAAAGTTCATTTTTTAATTTTTTTAGTCTATATTCTTTTCTCTTTAAAATGATATATAATACATTACACTACTCAATTTACTAATACATATTAGAAAATGTTGAATTGTATGTGTTTTGATTAAAAAAATACTGTTAATTTTAGTTGGTCATGACATGGAAGAAAAATGTGGTCTGAAGATTTTTGCGAGGTCATCAAATGTGCATAATGTATGATACATGCAATATCTAGGGTATGGGGACTCTAAAGCCTTCAAATCAGTGATAGAACACAATCCATATGGTCCTAAATGTCAAATAACTAAGCTTGAATGTATAGGATATGTTCAGAAACACACAGGATCACGTCTATGTACAATCAAATCTAAATCTCAAGGGAGGAAACTGAGTGATGGCAAAACACTTAGTGGCAATAATAATAAAAATAAAATAATAATAATAATAAATAATAATAATAAATAATAAAAATAATAAATAATAATAATAATAATAATAATAATAATAATACTTAGCACTGTGTCTTACTACCCGTTCGGGTTATACGCCTTAAGTACTAATTACTCTAATGGATTAGGAATTGGGAAGGTTGAATTAGAGGAAGTGAACCCACATTTGCGTGGAGGGAGAGTGGAAAACCATTTAGGAAAAACCACCCCCAGTTCACCCGACCGAGATTCGAACCTCGATCTCCCTGTCCTCATCAGTCGGGCTCAACACGACAAGCGCGTTAGCCAACTACGCCACCGAGGCGGGTAGTGGCCATAATAGATTGACAGATAATGTTATTGTAGATATTCAAAATATTATGTCCTAGCTATAAGGCGTAACATTGGGCGCACTGATGGAATGAGGAAAGCTATTTGGGCAAAATACTTTCATTTATTATCTACTAATGATAATCCTCAGCATGGACTTTGTCCTGCTGGGCATGACAGCTGGTGTAAATACAGACGAGGAGAAGCTTCAAGAGAAACTTATGACCATAACAAGCATATCCATGTCATTGGCATAGTAAAAAAAATTTCATAGCTATTATTTTTTATGCAAAAAATGGCTTTCTACAAAACAATAAACATCGGTAAAATTTGAAATGTTAAAATATGCAAAAATAGTGAAAGAACCCTTGCTGAAAGTTTCAAATTGTTATCTCAAATAGATCCTGAAAAAATGGGATGTCAATTTATGTAAAAGAGCATGGGGGAGATAGCCGATTCCCAACCTCCCTAATGATATATATGACATGTGTATCAGTCACCATCATAGAGTGAAATAATCAAGTAAACAAATGTGTCGCCCTCCAGCTCTTGCCAATTTCTTACACAAAAAATTTGATTTCAGGGCTCAACTAAATTAATAACAGTTTGAAACATTTTAGTGAAAATTATTTTCCAAATAACCTGAAATTGTAGATGAAAAATATGTATTTTGGTGCACTTATTTTATAAATAAGTGATAAAATAAGTTAAATAACTGATGTTCACACAATATTATTGATAAGGTCATTTGGAATGGAGCACGAGGCTAAATCATGGTTTAAATTAGGTGGGATAGCCAGCACACTTACCTTGGTGATACTGGAGTAGAAATTGTTTAGATAGAACACTAAAAAACACACAAACACATATTTAAGGACAAGCTTTCACTGTCACAGACATCTTCATCAGGTCAAGAGAGTAAACTGATGCTCTTGGTTGAACTGCATTATTGATAAATAATCCAAGTAACTATTTTTATTACTGAGACTAACCTATCGCAGTATTTGTACCGCTCTTCATCTGAAAGGGAAATATTTTCTCCTGGAGTTGGCTCCTCTGCTTCAGCTTGATGTTTATATTTGCGATAATTGGATGGGTCAAGACCTAAAGCAATCAAATGTAAAACATTATAAATACATACAAGCTTTGCAGTTTGCATTTTGACCAGTGGTGTCAGTGTAAATGGCAGTGTGTTTCTATTTTATAGAATAGACAAAGATAATGATAGTGTATGAGTGTAAAAAAGAAAGGCTAAGAAAAAAAAAATGAATGATGGCTAATTTTAATTAATATCTGGATAATTCATTCACTTAACTATATTGCTCGATATGAGCTGTTCATTCAAGAACGACACATCTATACATTAAATACATGTGTAACATTGATAAATGGTCCTGTTATTGAACTTTTTTTGTATTCATTTTTTTGCGAAAAATCCCAGAAATAATTAGTCCCGCTTGAGTTTCGGGAACATCCAATTTCCCAGATTTTTTTTCTCTAAGTGTTGGATCCCAATTATGCTTATTATTATGCCTAAAAAAATTATAATCAAATGTACTGCACAGAGTTACTAAAATTTTTACTTTTTTCAAGCATGAGACGTAAACAAAGAATATTCAAACTTTGATTTAGCTTCAAGAATATTTCATATATTCAATTCGGATTCACTTTGAATTGAAAAAAGTAGACTTCACACACCCCTAGTCATTTACAAACATATTATATATAAAAAAAAGTTAGGTTTATTAAAAAGAAAAGAAATACCTAGGCAATCCGCTATCCTAGCAGCATCTGTTCCTTCAATGGGTTCACAAAGTCTGGAGACTACAGGATGTATTTGCTGAGCTAGGTAGTAGTTTATATCGATCTTGAGTCCATCATTTGTTTTCAGCTCGTCCACATGGTAGGCTCGTTGAGTGGCGGGCAGGCTTGTGCCATCCTGGAACAAGATCTCAGTTAAACTATACATTTAAACTAGTGGTGGGGCGATATCGATACTCAATTACTCAATACCCTTGATATCGACTGGTAGAGTGCAATAAATGATACTATTAGCCAAAAATCTTGATACCACTATTTAGTCTTCAACATGTTTAACTCCTTAAACAGGTTGGGGATAGTGATGGGCAAAATCAATTGAATCATTCGAATGATTTTGAGAAGTAGTGAAGAAAGGAAGACACTATAGTGATTGGAACAACACTAGTGGATATACATTAGTTATTATTTGTAGTTTTGCTTTGTCTTAATATTCTTTTTGCTCAGCTCCATAGTATATTAGTATGGTAATTGGCACGTGGTCACTGTATTCCTTGCATTATTGCTTTAATAAAACAAGCAAACACAGTTTAATATACACTGTATATTTATTATAGTTAACAATATTTTAACTCAATGTATATAGTCATACACCTTTTAACATTATTGTGAATTTCGCTAACCAACACGTCCACGCCCTTTTCCTTTTCTTCCAGTGTCCTCGAGTTGCACCCCAGTGCTCAACCAGTCCCACAGCCTTTTCTACCTAGCATTTCCCAGTCACATTCTTACCCTTGCTTCAACCGTGACTAATGGACATCCTTCCCACTACCAACTTTGCACTAGTCACCTCAGCTATACAATCCTAACAATGTATATTCACCCTTACAACGGCACATAATAAACCTATACCTATTCATAAACATATTCTTATAAAATTCAAAATACATAGTCTAATAAATTATTATTCCAACATTGGCTAAAGCAAGCTTTGGTAAGAAAATAAGCTATCATTTCGTTTGTTGGAATGTACTTCACGTTGATTTCTCCTCATTTAAAAACTTTACGTACATTTTAATGCCGAATGTCAATATAATTGATACATAAGTGGTACAAGAGATTATGCATGAGCTTTTATGCTTCTTGATTGTCACAATAGCTTGCTTCGGTGGCCGTGTGGTCTAACGCGCTAATCTCACGTTGGACTAGATTGCCGAAGACAAGGAGAGCACTGAGAGGAGTTTTTCCTAATTGGTTTTTCACGCTGTCCATGCAAATGAGGGTACAATTATGTACATAGTGCCCTCAGATTAAGCTTTCTTTTCATTTCTTGCACAGTACTCTTCGAGAAATTATACTTTCAACGACTCTATATCCGGCAGTTCATCTCTAGCTTTGATAGTGCAGCATAAAAATTATCATAGCTATCTGGCACACTTTACAGTTAACATAGTTAATAACTCTTCAGAGATGTGAATATCCATTTCATTGAGTTTATCAATCAGACAAGACCATGTCGGCTTTGGCTTTACAATTGTCTTTGTCCCATGCGGATGTGAGAAGGACATTCGTGGCAATGGTTACTGTGTTGGCATCTTCCTCTGCTGCTGGCCTGAGAATAGTTTCATTGGTGTATTCCTAGTGGTCGTTCTTTATAAGTATTGCTTCCATTTGTTGTCGCCATGTGTCGTAATTGTCCTTTCCTAGTTTGTCAATGTGGATTGAAAATCCAAATGCCATCTTGTTTTCTTGGAAAACTCACTGATTTTAGGCCAAATACATATTTTATGTTATCTTCCTTCTGATTTCCTTATCACTTTTAACACACAGATTTTTTTTATGCTACATAAACATTGTTACAGCGCCCTGGGCCCGTAACATGTTGGTTTTATTTATTATCTGGCATAAAACACCAAACATCAGCATTTGTGTTTGATAATTAAGAACATTAATATAATATAGATATTGTGAAGTGATTAAAAAGTATTATTTGTAAATTGATATAAGGTTTTTGGTTTTTAAGAGACTTTGAGATAAAAAAATTCAAAGTTTTTTAATTCATTCGCAAATCCTGTCAATCATACCATTTATGTCTTTCACGGTTATTTCCGCTTCCCGTATTCTATATCGAGTAGGGTATAGAGTATCAAGCAAAGTAATGGAATCATGAAAAGTAGGTATTGGTCCACCACTAATTTAAACATAACATGATAAATGATACAGCACTTAAAAAAAACACAATCTTAGTTTATAGTTTGTATTAGTTAGGAAATATAGGGATTTCTGGTGATTAACACAATAATTAGAGCTCTATAAAATATTGTATAGAAGAGTGCAAAATAATACCTACACCTAGGGGTGTGTGATGGCCACCTATTTCCTAATGAATAGAAACATTTTGAAAGTTATCTCGAATAATCTAAACTGAATAATGTGTGTGAGGGGACTCTCTTCCACAAACTTTCTTTCTCACTTTCCCATGCTCCATCTTTATCTTTCAATCTCATTAATTAACGTTCCCTCTCTTGCACACTTAACACTATTCTTTTTCATGCTTTCCATTTCTTGCCACACTATTTCTATCATGCAGGCTTTTTTTTTTATCTTTCACGCACTCTCTGTTCTATGTACACTTTCACTCTTACAGCCACACACAAAGAGGATGACAATAATAATTTGGCCAACTCTCGTCTCCTAGGGGAAAAATATGTTCATCTTTCTCTTACTCTTTCAAACACAAATAATTTCAAAATCATACTAATATTTTTTTTCAGCCTTGTTCTTTAACCCCCCATCGGCCTGCAAAGCAAAGCTAGTTAGTGTCATATATGGGTATGCTCAAATAATTAATAAAATATAGTTATAACTAGGTAATGGTATTACTTTTATATCCATTACCGTTTCCAGCCTATGGTCCGGATCAGTTTTTTATTCAAGCAATATGTTTTCCACTACAGGCTTGCTAGGCCTGTCATAGCTTCACATGCTTTAGAATCTAGCTTAAGACTAAGACAGGCACAACATCAATTCCCCGATCGTTTATTTATCAATGTGAAAAGGTAAGCCTACATTTCACCAATGATATATTTTTCGGCCATGCCAGGAATCGAACACGGAACCCTTAGCTCGGTAGGCACACACTATCACTTGAGCTAAGGTATCAGATAGGTAATGGTATACATACATTAAATATGGTGAGAGTAATTTTGAGTAAGACTAGATGATGAAAACTATATTTTAACTTAAAGTAGTTATCCTTTTAGACCTAATAAGAAAAATTATGAATAAAAAAGATCAGTTTCTAGGATACTCATCATCATCAACTGTATCCAAATTGTGACCAGGTGAGTTTAGTAAAATGCCTCCATCTTCCTCTACCCTTCAACCAACCTTCCTTATTTAATTTCTTCCGTTATTTTCCTTTCACTTGAACACTTTCTATTATCTGATCCTTCCATTTCTTTCTTAGGCTCCCTTGGTATATTTTTCATACATAATTTATTTCCAACATTTCTTCCGCATCCTCTCTTTTTTCATCCTCATTACATGCCCATACCATCTAAGTCTTCCTTTCTCTATTATATCTAGTACTCCCTTCAACATCACTCTATCCCGGATAACTTCATTCAAATGGCCTCCACATTCCTAGTCTCTCTTACACTCAATGTCCATGTTTCTGCTGCATATGTGATAATGGGTACAAAGTACGCCCTGTATAACACCTCCTCACACTTCTCTTCTACATAGAAGGTCTCTTACACACCTATAAAACAATTCTCCTCCCTGTGCTCTTCTCATTACATCCTCACTTCTTTCACCGTTCTCCTCAGTCATGCTTAAAAGATATTTTATGTTTTATACTTTTCTCAGCTCTACTTCATCCAACTTTATATCTTTACTAGGCCTTATCCTCTTCCTTGTCATTACCATCACTTCACACTTTGCCATGCTAAATATTGCATTCCACACTCTTTTACTACCTCATTCCATTCCTGTAACTCTTACTGTACTTCCTCTTCCTTCTCTCCCCATACCATCAAGTTATCAGCAAACATCATGGCTTTCATTCTTTCCTCCCAGAGTTTTCCTGCCACTTTGTTCAAGACCATTTCCATAACCATAACAAACAGTAATGGTGAAAAGGCACTCCCCTGCTTCACTCTATTTTTTTTATTTGGAACCCCTTTGTCCTCCCACTCTCCGCCTTAACACAAACTCTGTTATCCTCATACATAATTTTCATTCTCATTTCAAATCCTCTTTCTACATCGGTCTCCTCTATCGATTTCCAAACTTTATTTTTATCCACACTATCGCATGCCTTCTCCACATCCATAAATACAATTACCATGTCTTTCCCATATTCATAACTTCTTTTCATCAGCTGTTGAATGGCAAATATTAAGTCTATTGTAGCCTTCTGTCCCTTAAATTTGTGCTGTTCCCCTATTCCCGTTCCTTTAACTTTATTCCTTATTATCTTTTTAAGTATCTTCCCTTACATTTTTGTACAGTGGCACATCAGTGTTATCCCCTCCCACCCCCCATAATGTGCACACCTCTTCCTGTCTCCTTTCATGAAAATAGGTATTATAACTACTTTTTTACAGTCTTCCAGTACTTTGTTCTCCTTCCAAATCACTCTCAGCACCAGTTATAGTCATTGTATACCTGCTTCACCTGACGCTTTTATTGTTTTCACCATCAGTTCATCCACACCCTGTGCTTTACCTTGTTTCATCCTCTTTAGTGTGACCTCCACCTCTTTCCATGTAAGGCCTTTTTCTGCCTCTTCTGCTATTTCTTCCCTTCACATCCGGGTTATACAATGTCTCAAAATATCTCATCCATAGTTATTTTTCTGCCTCTCCTGTCTTCAAGGTTCTTCCTTCTTCATCCATCATTTTAACTTCTTGTCTTTAATCTCTCCTCCTGTTCCATAATTTCTGTTTATTTTTGTATTCAATCCTTCCTGGCTTCCTGTACCACTTGCTTCGCTCTTTTACGCTTCTCCCTTTATTCATCCTATATTTCTTTATTCCTATTCTTAAACTCATTTTGAATGCTTCAGTCTTCTCCTCCATTGCTTTCTTCACCCTGTCATTCCCCAAGGGTGTCTCCTTTCACTTCCTCTTATTACCTTTCCTCCCATTTACCTCCTCTGCAGTTCCCACCAAACTGTTCTTAAACCTTTCCCAGTCAACCTCTACACTTTGCATCTCATTCTTGGGTATTCAGCTTCTTGCCTTTCTTAAGTACTGCAGCTTTCTTTTCTCTTCATTTTTAGTCTAGGATACTATGTGTAAAATCAATATTAACTATGGTTTAAAATTATTGTATGTGAGGCCGTATTATATTGGTGCCATTAAGGTAATCCACCAATCAAAGAATTGGGGAGAAGTTGTGGTATGTTGATAGTGTCAAAATCACCTCAGTCACCTTGAACTTCAACATTTTCTTCAACTCTGTCTTCTCCTGAACTTCCATTAGAATCTACATTAAACACTTCCCCACTATTTGGTTAACTCCCAATAATACTGTCACTGTCTTCAAAAATATTATGAAAACGGTGATATTAAAATTACTTCCCCAATCAAGGGGAAGTATGCCTAATTGTAATATAACTTTTTTCTTCCTATATTATATTTAAAATATATTTTAATAGTACTTATTTAGTTTACTTTCATACGAGGCACGTCCACAAAGTAAGGTCTGATAAATTAATTTAAAAAAATTAGAAGTGATAGAAAAGTTTTATGAAGGACTAAAAATACATGCATACCTCCTTTATTTTTCTACATAATCCCCATTGACTTAGAGACATTTTTTATATCTTGGCAACAACTTCTTTGTGCCCCCTTAAAAAAAAAACCTGCCGCCAGTGATTTGAGCCAATGATTGACACTATGCTGAGAGGGCAGCCACTGCTTCATGTTCAAAAACAAGTGCTAGTCATTTGGAGCGAGGTCTGAATTCTAGGGTGGGTGGTCCAGCAATTCCCATGCAAAATGCGTGTTCTTTTTTCCATATCTAAAGGTATGCAGAAATCATATCCTTTGTAAGTCACGCCTTAATAGACCATTTGACCGGTGTTTGATAGTGAATATTCCGGGGAAAAATGATTTTGTATGCATATTTTAAACGTTTAAGTTAAAAATGCATAATTCATTCATATTTTTAAGGAAAAATGAATATTTTACTCATAACTGTCATATTAAATTATTAATTGTTCCCTTTATGTCATAAGCTAGTTACTAATTAATTAATTAAATCTGCAATCAATTGGGTATAAAAAAAAAGTGCGCGTGTTCTGAAGATGGCATCAAGAAAAAGAGCCAGTACATCCATAACCACTTCTTTAAATTACCTGAAATTATAACACAGGTGGAGGCACAAAGTAATTTCTTGCAATATTCACTTTCTTTGATAGATCAAATTTCAGTTATATTGTCTTCAGAAACTCATTGTGTTGCTTAGAATTGCATTTGATAAGCTTGGTCAGGTATTAAATAAAAATTCTGATTACAAAACCATCTGTCAAATGATCAAAAAGTTGTCTGAAAAAAAAACGGTTAAGTAGCTACAATAGAAATTCACCAAAGAAGAAATGTGGTATTTTTCAAATGCATCTGTGACATCATATGTTGACAGGACATTTTATTTCTATATGTATAAAACATTCTTCAGTGACAGACCGAGTTTCACCGAAGAAAATCACAGTATGACTTTCCTTATATACTGTAACAGCCATGAATATTGTAAGATTTTCCACAAGACAAATAGTTTATTTTATTTTTGTTAATCTGTTTTTACATATTATGGTGTATACTTTTCAATTTTTTCGTGCATATTTTACTATTTTATTGTGCATACAAATCCGGGCTCTGGTTATTAATATGAAGTCAAACAGATTAGTTCAGTCAGGAACCTATTTGTCTACTGAATTGGGGATAGTAGGTTTAATTCATCATAGGCCTATAGCCAGGAATTCTATCATTGCAGATATTTAGATGCTTCCACTTTCACACAGACTTGGGCCTGAGTGTTGTGAATGTTCTAAAATTATGTTATTTTCAAAATTATACGCTGATATACTCTGTTCCTTCAAGGGGTTTGTGAAGCTTTGATAATATCGATAGTGATTCAAGTTTTATATGATTACTTATTAGATTCGATAACTCAAATCAAACCAAAATATAAAAAAAAATAATAAAGTTTCGTTTATGCAATTGCAAATCCCACAATGTGTCTAAAATTTGTTAATAAATTTTTAATAATGGTTTAAATCAGGAAGGATAGCCAGCACACTTACCTTAGTGATATGGAAGTAGAAATTGTTTAGACAAAACACTAAAAAAACACAAACACAAATTAAGGACAAGCTTTCATTGTCAAAGACAACTTTTTTAGATCAAGAGAGTATACTGATGAAGCTTTATGAAACGTTAAAAGCTCATTTTTAAATATGATTTTTTTTT
Organism: Timema cristinae; assembly: GCA_039000515.1. Classification (NCBI taxonomy): domain Eukaryota; kingdom Metazoa; phylum Arthropoda; class Insecta; order Phasmatodea; family Timematidae; genus Timema; species Timema cristinae. Next base: position 87,619,382 of record JBCFYV010011172.1, read on the forward strand.
TGTTCTACCTAAACAATTTCTACTCTATTATCATTAAGGTATCCTTCCTAGTGCTCTATTCAAAATATATTTTTAATAACAAGTCTTGTGAAATAAAGTAATGCTTATTAATTACCATATGATTGGAAAATAAGTCTAGCTTATTCCCAAAAACAGCATTTAATAAATTTTCATATAGCCTATAATTGCACCCTTGGATAATACATAACAAATGTGTTAACCTTGAGGGCCGAAGATAAATATTGAAATAGTTTATAATAGAGTTGGGTCGAATCCACTATTTCTCGAATCCGAATCCACATTTTATTTTCGAAACTCGAATATCGAATCCGAATCCTAGCAAATCGTTATAAATTTTAATGATTTACAAATAGGCCTAAACTGTGAATTAAGGTTTATTTCAATCATGCTTTCAATTATTATCAACACCCCCCCCCCCCCCCCAAAATATAGGTTAAAATCTAGCTAAATTAAACAATCTAGACTCATATTATTGTTTAAAAATCAAATCAATCAAAATTTGAGTGTCTTTTAGTTATTTTTAAAAGTGTTGTTAGAATGGGTTAATTTTCTAGAAAACACGTGAAATAAACAGATTAGGCCTAGTTATCCTTTGATCAACTTTAATCATCAATAAAGGATATTTTACTGTATTAAGATAACTAAAATAAAAATACAAACAGATATTTTTAATAAAGACTAAAACAACGTGCTTAACAATTAAACATTGATTGGAAATAGTGAACTCAATGATGCTTAAGTATGTTTTATTATTATTTTATTTTTTATCCATTATCTGTTTTTGCGTAGAAAACAAATATATTCGATTCTTGCGATATATTGATTTCTGAGAATACATTCTATTTAAAACACGAACATATTTTCGACTACAATCTGTTCATTCTCATTTTATAAGGCAGGACTACGTTTGAATATTTCCACAATTACTTCAATAACATATTTAAAAGAAATAATAAGAACTAAGTTAAAATCGATTTAAAAATAAATAATGGATTAGCAAGTCGTTATTTGATTCTTAAAACTCGAGAGCGCTTACTAAGTGATCAGATTACCTGAATCGATTTTAAACAAACAATCGATATACGATAAGTACGCCTGTAGGAGGGATGAATACAGTTTTATCGCTGTCTGAATGTTGACAGTATTTATTTTTCATGAAACCCAACAAAATGTCTAATTTAAGGATCGTATGCAATAAATTGGGGTTCTTTACATAGTTGTAGATAATTAAAACCAGTTGGGTAGTAAGAATTAATCTTTATTTTAATCATCCCTCGGGCGAGTAAACATAATATACGTCATGGCGACCGACTTTATATCGTGTGTAATGGCGGCTGACTTTGTATCATCCGCAATGTGTTCTTATTTCGGCTAAAAAAAAAAGCTGTAATTTGTTTAATTTATTTGAGTTTATTTGTAATTCTAGTTTTGATTTTCAATTTTTGAAGAGTTTTGATGTGTTTATTAAAATATTTACAATATTGTTCGTGAGGTGAAAGTTTTAGAAGTGAGCATGTGATGAAACGGTCGAGTCCAAGTTTCCCATACGGTTGGGAGGTTAGGGTACTAGGCACGTAAGATTTTTCACACCTATCAATTTTTTGTTTAAAAAAAAAATTATTCATGTTTATCTCTTTCTTCCGACAAAATAAATATTACGGATTAAGTTTTCCTTTTCAAGTAGGCCTAACTAAGTAATTTTTGAATTCAACATATTATACTTTGTTTATGAGGTGAAGGATTCGATCATCGAATCCAGTAAAACACCGAATCCTCGAATCTTGAATACTTGTCAGGATTCGGTGGATTCGAGGATTCGAAGATTCGAGTGGCCCATCTCTAGTTTATAATCATCACAACAGATGGTGCTCTTTAGCGCTTAACTTTGACAAAGGCAACTTTTGCTGCATGAACATGTGAAAGAACTTATTTTATACATGATTGCTTAAAGTACTAGAGTCCAAAACTAATCTAGTGTTTTTTTAATAATGTGTAACTCTTATTATTTACTTTAACATCATAAGTTTAACATATATAACTAGGATATGATTCAATTTGATAATTATTCATATGTTAAATACCCTAAAATCAATTTCAAAAATCCCAAGAAATTTAAATTTTGAAAATAAGATTATGGCTCTTAAGGTTGATCAAAATAAGTAGTGCACATTTTCATCAAAATCATGTAATACATAATTAAATAAATGAGGAAAACAAACATTTATAGAGTTTGAATACTATCCTACCTCACATATGATGTATTCCACCGTATCCCCTTGACGGATCTTCTTGCCACCTTTCTTGTTGATTCTCATGGCAACCTGGACATGAGCCATGGCCTTAACATCCACATAGTCCTCTGGATTCTTGGTCAACTGTTTGGTGATGGTTAGTAGAGAGAGAGGCACACGGTGGTTCTCCAGATCTTCCCGAATCTGGATCAGGTGAGTATGAATGTTATCTATACGCTCATCTGGGGTTTGGTCCGACAGGATTTGCTGCACCACAAACCTGCACAAAGCATACACATTAATACGAGCCAACATTGAAGATAAAAAATTAACTTGACAAAAAGAGAGTATCCCAAACATTAATGAATACATTTAATACCGTGTACAAGAAAAATTGATCAGGTCACAAGTATGGCCGTGCACTAGGTGTGCCGATATCCTTATTAATTTTCATCTTCCTTCTTAATAGTCATGTCTATTCCTAAGTCTTTAACCTTTTAATATCATCCATTATTATTTTTACTTTCTCATATCAAGAGAAAGTATTGTAATTGTGAAACTTTTTGACTTCAAAACTATGATGAGTCTTCAAGTTTTGTGTGTGTCTGAACACATAAAGGTGGATTTTACAATTCTGTATGTCCCCATACCTGACCACAGATCTGAAATGGTTTGATAGATTTTGTTTAAACTTGATATTTAGATACTATAGGGCAATACCTTGAAATTTTTTTAACTGTCATGCTATCCCTTATATTAAGTGTAGTTTACTGATGAGTACTTGGATTTCGAGCTTTGAGCAGAGCTCACCACTAAGGTTCAGGATTGAGATCAAAAGATGTGTAGGCTGAGTCTCTATATTCTGCTCAGGACATCAACATCGCTCTCACAATACGACCTTGCGCCATGATTATGATACTGTGTATCGAAACATGCCGGCCATAAATTAATCGACGTAATATGCCGATGCCAACCAAGGAGGAAGGGAACCCAATACATGTTAAGACTTTATACAATCGTCTAAATTAAATTTTAATAATTTATCTTATACCATTTTCTTATATTTTATAATTCCATTACTTAATACTTTCAAATGTTTACACATGCCTAATTTATTCTATGTCTGTTTTGATTTTTATCCAATATTATTTTCGTTAATTTATTACTTTAAATATTGTATCTGTGGTTATATAAATGTTTTTATGATGAAGGTTATTACTTGTCCTGATGGTATTCTTCAATGACAATTTTAAAATTCTACATGTTATCATATACTTTCAAGCTTATAAAAGCGTAGATGGTATGTTTCTCTATTACTATTATATTATAATTCACATTTTATCAAATGTCTCTTGTTTAACTTGCTTTATTATTCAACCTACCACAAGTGTAATTTTAACTTTAAAGGGCATCAAAGTCTTAACTACAACCCTATATTTTTATTTGAGTGTTGTTCATATTTTTAAATTGTGTTTTTAAAGTGTTATTTCGTATTTAAAAAAACAATATTTACATATCTTAATTTTTTTTCCTAAAGTATTTATATTTATAAAAATGAATGTCAATCATAATTTAAGAACATGTGTTTTAGTATATTTTTTTAAATCTCAAATTTTAAAGATGTGATACATTTAAAATAAAAAAATGTCCGGTATACTCTTAACATTTTAAAATTATGATTATACTCAAACTCGGGAGCTTTTAGAAATACTTGACTTGCGTTCGACTCAAATGAAAAAACCCAAGCTCGCAGACCCCTGGTTTTAACCATCTTATTTTTCATAAGTATGAGCATTAACTTTATAGGCATTAAAATTGAATTGAAATAAATTTCATAATAAGAAAAATGTATAGAGAATCCATATAAGGTGCATGTGCAGCTGTGTGTAAAGGAATGGAATTGTAACATAAGGTAAGAGGTTAATAATTATTAAATTAAGGACTAATAAACGAAATATGAAACAATAAAAATGTCTAACTGCTTGTGATTTTAAGTTTTCTTATTGAAGTGATTGAAGTTATGGAGGCTTAGGTTGGGAAATTAACATGTCAATTTAATGATTTTTTTTGTGTGAGTGTAAATTTAATGTTTTGAAAACAAAAATGTTGAAAACATTTTTATATGAATTTTTTTCTTATTTTTAAATTATGTTTGGTTATTTCTAATATTAAAATCAATATTTTCAGTTTTTAAATTTTATTTTCAAAAGCATTTGCTATTTATAAAACAAGTATCATTTTTATTTTAAGAAAATGTGTTGTTTTCATATATTTTTAAAATCTCACGTTTTAAAAAGGTTTTATTTAAATTTACATCATATATCATTAATCATAATTTTAATCTTAAAAAAATTTATTTGATTGTAGCTTACTGATGACTGATTTTTGAGGGGAAAAAAAAAAGCTCTACTGGATTTTGTTTAAAATTGGTATTTGGATATTATTTTAAATAATAATTAGTAATATTTATTGTTTTTCTCTAAAATTAATTAATTTAAGGGCAGTTTACTCAAAATGTTTTCAAAAATGGCCACTAGAGCGAGTTAAAATGTGCCATCTTGGAATAGTGTTTCATGCTAATAATAAATATATTTTTATTTTTACAAATATAGATCATTTAACAATCGCTTAATTTTTTTTTTTAATCTCAAGCTTTAAGGTGCGGCAGAAGGGCGCACGAGTAATTTTACAGTTTTTATAGCATTACATTTTTTTGACCAAAATAAATCAAATATTTCTTCAGTAGCAATGTAGAGTTTAATTTTCTGCACATGCTGATATCAACAGATCTTGAATATATGTCAAGGGTGTTCTGGAATGTTGTCAAAACCTTTTAAATAAAGAGAAAATATTTTGACAAAATTCCAGGACACCCTTGACAGATATTCAAGATCTGTTGATATCAGCATGTGCAGAAAACTAAACTCTAAGTTGCTACTGGAGAAATATTTTATTTATTTTGGTCAAAAAAATTATATTCTATAAAAACTGAAAAATACTTGCACTCCATTCTGCCGCACCTTAATACTCTGAGAGAGTTTGTATGATTGTGTGGTATAATTTATTTGAAATTAATTGTGAAAATGGAAGAAAATTTGCAGGAAACAGTGCTAGAAAGAAAATAATATTAAAATGTGATAGTTTGGACACCACATGGGAATAATAGAAGTTACTAAAAAATTAGGGGTAAGACCTCGAATTCCTCAAATTTTTAAGGATATTCAGGATTTAAGGACCCAAGAAACTTTCAAATTCACTTTTCAAATCCTTAAACAATATATATATATTTCCAATTTTTCAAGTGTAGTTTGTTTTTTTGAAGCACTAACACTGATGTGGTTAAAACCATTTATAATTATAGGATGAACTAACAACCAGGCCCCAAACCAGTAACTTAACACTTAACTGAATGTATGAATAAAAATGTTAGCATTTAGTTACTATTTGTACTTTCTCTTTTCCTATTATATTTATATTTCCTCTTATGTTCATAATTTTTTTCCATGATTCAGATTCGAGATTCAAAGGTAAATTGAAGATTTTGATTCATAAAATAGTAGATTCCATCAATGTCTTTGTAAAAATATTTAATATATTTATACATAAATTTACGGCTGCCACTTTTGATATATAGTAGTAATGCTGATAACACAATAAAACCAGTTTAGTTATATTTTTCCAATGTCAAACATAAAAAGAATCTAGCTTGTATTTTCTAAAAACCATTCCTACTATGGAATATTATTATAGGATACTTACTTCCCCACCTCTGCGGAAAGTTGAGACCAGTCGCGGCGGACAATGTCCAGCCCCTTTAGTTCTTGTTTTTGGACCATCTCCCCGTTGGGTAGCCGGCTCAACACCACAGCGGCATATTTCTTCTTCTTCAGTAGCAACATGTACTTGAACACTCCATCAACTTCCAGTTCCACCTGACGATACATCCGGTTCACCTCTGCCTTGATCTTCAACCAACACAATACCATAAGATGATATTAAACCTGCTTTCAAGTTTAAATGAACAAATAGTATTTATTGGTAAGAATGTAGAAAATAATCATCAACAACAAAATCTAGATGGTATGGATCTGTAGTGGATCTACTTTACTATGAGCTACAATGGTGGTAACATGGTCTAACATGTCTTCCCTGTGTTGGATTAGATTACAGGTAATGAGGAGATAAGGGTTTCAACTCTGCCTAGGTGTTTATAAAGGGTGGTTTTTACTAAAAAATAATGATTTCTCATAATGCCTACACCCAAATGCAGGTATATTACTTCTAGAATTCTACCTTTCTAATCCCCATTTAATTAATATAATTACTGGGGCAAATAGCCCAAAGTGATACTAAAACAAAGTGGGGGGAAAAAGTGTTAGAATTTGTGCGTGACTTTATCTGAATAAGATAGTAGAAAGAAAGACAGTTTCTGATAACAATTTCCTCTTGACTTAAAAATCTTGCTCTTGGATAAGGAAAGAACTGTTAACGATAAAAGTAGTAGTGTTAACGATTAAATTGTTCTGTTCTGCTAAATAAAATAAAGATAATATTTAAGTTTTATATGAATTTCAAATAAGTTTGTATCTTAACAAGAGGCACAAAAGAGAAGGACATAAGATATCCTTACACAAATAATGAGACCAATCTAATGGTTATTTCTTTATTATAAATTTAAATGCTTCTAGTAAAATTTTCTAATTGCCTTTATTTTTTGCGCAAACGCTTGAACTATAATATAATATTTACTTTATCCATGACTTGAACTGCACTCTACACTAAAAATAAAACCTATTTGTATCAAAATTTTCTCTCTCTAAATCTTGGGGAGATTTGCTTGACTCTTGGATCAGCAAAAATGAGAATCTTAGTTTTTCTCAACTCAAGCTCTCATTAGTTGTATAGGGTATATGATATCACAAGATGTGTTTTCTTTATGTTACACTAGTTGAATGTAAAAGTGATAACCCGTATGTACAGTATGTAGCGGGTCCAGTTCTTTGTCAAAATGTAGGGTCAAATAATGTATCTAGAGACCATACATTTGTATGTGTCGACAAAGGTTTATTCCTTTTCATTTTCAATGGTTAGGGCCAAACCCAACAAGCTTGGAAGAGGGCATGGCCAGTTTGGTTACCAACATGGTAGGCTGGGAGTACTAGGGTTGTTGATGAGGAATTAGTTATCAGAACCCGTAATCTCAGTTAGGGAGGGCAACCACAAAAATCAGGAATACCTGAGGACCTTTAGGCGGCAGCCGGTGGCCGAAACAAAATTGGAGGATAAGGATAGAATGGGAAGTAGAGATGGAGAGAATAAGTGAAAGAATAATGAAAATGTAAATACAGAGAAAGGAAAGCAGTTAGAAGTACTGCAGGTGTAAGCCCCCCAAGCTGAATGCAATTTGGAGAAGAAAGAAAAATTTGATGAAGAACTGAAAAGACACTTGAGTAAGGAAGAGAAACTGTTGATGAGGCATTTAAATGCCAAAGTTGAGAAGGAAAGAAGAGGTTTTGAAGAGGTAATAGGAGCTGATGTGTGGGGAAAAAGAAACTAAGAAGGAAAGAAATGCCTAAAATTGTGCACAAGAATTGGACTGAAGGTCGGTAACAGTTGGTTTAAGAAAAGCAGGGATACACATTAGATAAAACTCTACAGCAAAAATCTCCTAAATGACTGTTCCCTATTAGATAGGGGTGCAAAGGCGTGCACATTGAACATTAAAGTCATGACAAATGTGTCATTGGACGATGACCATAGACTATTAGTTGCCGAAATGAAAGGCTGGAGAAGGGGGTGCCAGATAGTGAAGCAGGAAAAGAGAATAAGGATTTGGAAGCTCAGTCAAGTGGAGGAAGGAATGGGCTTTATAGCAAGAGTAATAGGAACAATACCAAAGGATGACATAAAAGGTAGAGAACAGGATTGGCAAAGGTTCAAAAAATGCATACTGGAAGCGGCAGAGGATATATGCGAAAGAATGAGTGGAAAGGAGATGGAAGGAAACTCCATGGTGGAACAAAAAAGGTAAAGGAAACAGTGAATGCTAAGAACAAAGCATTTAGAGAATGGTTCACAAAAATAACACAAGAGACAGGATAAGTATAGGGAGAAAAAGAGAAGTGCAAAGAATATAGTAAAAGTGAGAAATTTATGGATTGAAGTGTGGACAAATTGTTACAGACTGATGTGGAAGAGAGCAAGAAAATATTGTATAGTCAAGTGAGTCATAGGAGGAAAAATAAGAAAGAGGTCCGAATGATGGATGATTATTATTATTATTATTATTAGCACCGCGTCTTACTACCTGTTCGGGTAATGCTGGATGAAAAAGAAAGGACAATGAAGAGGAATGAGAGACAAACAGGCTGTGAAAATATAATTTGAGAGAATGTTTAAACCAGAGGGGGAAGGATTTGTATAGAAGGAGGAAGAAGAGAAGAAAATGGACTGAGAGATAGAGGAGGAAGTAGCTCACCTAACCTTTAAGGAGGTAGAAGAGGCCTTGAAAAGGATGAGGAAAGGAAAGGCACAAGGAGTGGAGGAACTCACGGTGAAAACAATGGCAGCACGAGAAATGGGTCTAGATTGGTGTTACAGAGTAGCAAGGGCAGAGTGGAGTGAGAAGAAAGTGCCAGAGGATTGGACAAAAGGTATTATATTACCAATATTCAAGAAAGGGGATAAGAAGAGGTGTGTAAATTATTAAGGTATAACACTGATGTAACAATGCACAAAAACGTACGAAAAGATTATGGAAAGGAGAATGAAGAAAAGCTTGAAGAGAAGATGGAGAGAAGAACAACATGTGTTCAAAGTGAAGAGGTCTATGATAGATTTAATATTTAGAATTAGACAGTTGATGGAAAAGCGATATGAGTTTGGAAAAGGATCTGGTAGTGGCATTTATGGACGTAGAAAAAGCTTATGATAGTGTGGATAGAAATACAGTATGGAAAGCAATGGAGGAGGCTTGAGTAGAAAGAAGAGTGGCTATGAGAGTAAGGAATATGTATGATAATAATGTGAGTTGTGTAAAGACTGACAGAGTGGTTCCAATTAAAAAATGGAGTAAAGCAAGAAATGCCCTCTCACCATTACTATTTGTATTGATGATGGAAATAATCATGGATAAAGTGGCAAGGAAACTGTGCAGGGAGAAAATGAAAGCAATGGTGTTGGCAGATGACTTAATAGTATGGGAGGGAAAAGGAAGTACAGGAACAGCTGCAGGATTGGAAGGAGGTGAAAACGTGTGGAATGAAATTTAGTTTGGTGAAAAGTGAAATAATGGTGATGACAGGGAAGAGAACAATGCCAAGACGAGAGAACTGGATGGAGTAAATTCGAAAGAAGCAAAGAGCATAAAATATCTTGGTAGTGTGATTTAGAAATAACATAGTGTACTAAGCTAATGATGTATTAAAGATAGAGAAAAAGGCAGTCTACTTTTCAACTGCCCACACTACTCAAGAGTGATGTCAGGCAAACACAAGATGGTGCACACTTTTTTTGGGAGCGAAATAAAATGCCAGTTTTGAAATTACTGTTTAAAAAAGCTACTTATTAAAATTGAGTAATAATATGATTTAAAAGAATTGTCAGTCATACACACCTTATTACCAATTTTGAAAACCTGATCGTAATCCAAACAGTTTGTGTTGATCATGATAGAATCAGTGTCTCCATAGATTACTTCGTAATTTAGTTTCTCTACCAGATCTTTGGTATTGATCAAAATTTCCCGGCCCTTTGCTGAAATAAAATAATAATAAATTAGTTATTACTAGGGGTGGACAGGAATTTTACTGTAGGATGGTAATGGGAAGGAAATGAGTCAAAATATCGGGATAGGGACGGGAACAAGAAATTATAGAAATTACACTCTAGAATAAGTGATAAATTAAACTAATATTGTGTAGCAATTATTGCTCCAAGTCAACAGAATGGGGACAGTCAAATATAAACATCACTTACCCAATACCACTAATCTTGCCGAGCACCTCGCCCAACAAACATCCTAGTACACAAACCACAAGCGAACAACTGCCAAGACTGAGCCAAGTTCCGCATCTCGCCACTAGAGACCGGCACCACCACTAGCATGATCAATCCGCCCAACTTCAAGAAACAAGAAGAAGATGGTAACTGCCAGGCTTTGCCAGAATAATATAGAATGTTCTTCTCCCGGCGCACCCCCTTCCTTTGTGTCTATCCTGTTCGATGAGTGTGCCATATAAAAGACCATCCGTCGAGGAAGACGTCACTCTTGGACTTGGCTGCGACCATGTAGGACTAAGCGTCGGCGTAACGGACATATTACATTAATGTAAGAATAAAATCCAATTTCGGTTTAAATGTAAATTATGGGAACTGGTCAAAATTCTTTTTAGATCTTTTTATCAAATTTAATTATAAAGTATTTGCGTAAATCTTCGTCTTTGATTTACTTTATAATGAGAGTATTGTAAAGTCAGACATTTTCTGTGTTATTGATATTAGGCATTATGCGCGAACTTTATACTCAACCAATTAACTTTATTTGTTTCTCAGTAGTATTTAGGTTAGATGAGTGTAGTAAATATGAAAATTTGAGAGTGTTGTGAGATCAGAACTTTTCAATATTATCCATAATGATTGAAAGTCAAACATTTCAAAATTAACTTTATTTCGTCTCAATTGCAAATGTGGCATTTTGGGTTTGGTAAACATTAAGGTGGGAAAGTGTTTGAAATATGGTGCCGAGATTTTCAATATTAGTAGAATGGAGTATTGCACTAGATTATTATATATATCAACTTAACTTTATATTTTTTTACTAGTTTCTCGATTGTTACTTTTAGGATAGTGTTGTTAATATCTATTTTGTGCCAAAATTGTAACAAAAAAAAAACTTAAAGGGGTAATGTTAGGAAATATCCTCGATATTTATAATAGTACTATAATCCTTGTTTAGGACATAGGCGAAGGCTATTTTGAGTTCTGCTAGTAGGTTATTAGCGTTAAAGTTAAATGGTATTGACATTAGGTATTTTTGATGGAACTAAAACTTTTAGTAACGTGTGGCATTTTCGCAACAGGTTCAAAAATGTGTTAGTTAGGAGAGATCATTTACTGTACTACGTATGATCATATTAAATTAATGTTATGCATCAATATTTGTATTTACGTAATATGTTTAGGGTACATAATAAATAACGTAATGATTACAAGGAAAAGAGTAAATATTTATGGAACAATGTTTTTATTGGATAGTATATATTTATGTTGAGAATGCTTGCTCACTCACGACATATTATTTATATATATATATAAAAAACTGAACTATTAAATGCTCTTCAAATAATATGCTTATTATTTAATAAAGTTTGGCATAAATTAAATCTAAACGATTCTAAGACTTGAATTTATTCTATTACATAATTACGCCATATTATCCCTATGTCTAGAAAAGGTGCGAGGGATTAGCCTTCAACCTTTTTATATATTAATATGTTAGGCAACCTGTGAAGGTGGACTGTAGTTTCCCGCTACTCACAAGAGTGAGTTGCGTGCGCTGGGGACATGCTAAATGTCCAGCACTTTATAACTCACAATTTTAGGATATTCACTCTACGCGCTCCTCTATATTCTAATTTATTTTTCTTTAACTGTAGGTTTTGTTTATATTTATGTATTGAATCCCTCTAGTTTGGAGCTTAGGGATTACAATTGTAAGACTTATAAAAGCTATAGCATTATTAAATTTAATATCATCATAATCATCATCCAAATTTCCCTGCCACTGACAATGTCTGTCTCAAACATAATCTTCTCCATTTACTTCTGTCCTCCCACCCCCATTCTTCCTCCACATCAGCCTAATCCACTCATCTCCTTTCCAAATTCCTCCAAACTCCCTTCATTCACTTGTCCCTGGGTCTTCTTTCTCTTGGCCTCCTACTCGCTACCTCTATTTCAAGCATTCTCCTTTGAATCCTCCTCTTTTCACCTCCTTCACATGTCCATACCACCTCATTATCACCTTCTATATCCTATCCTGTAAAGGTTTCTCCTTCTCTCTCTCTTACACACACCCTTTCATTCCCCACCCTGTCCATCCTGTAGATCTGGTAGATGATCTAAAAGCTCTTGGTCTAACATACATAGATACCATGCCTAAGAATAAGCGTGAAATTCCCAAAGAGTTTCTACGCTCGAAAGACAAACTAATTAAAAACCACTGATTGGTTTTACTACAGATCAAACTTTAGTTTGTCACATTTCAAAAAAGAACAAATCATTAATACTTGTTTCATCGATGCACCACAATCAGGCCATCAATAATGAAAGTGGAAAACAGGAAATAATTGATTGTTACAACTCTACTAAAGGTGGAGTTTATGCAATCAACCAAAAATGTGCTGTGTACAACAATGGAAGAAAATGTAGGAGATAATTTTATGTGATCTTGGATATTCTGTGTGTGAACAGCCATGTTTTATATTATTTTTCCCCTAACAAAAAAAGACTATCACAAAAATCTTTCATTAAATTCATTGGTATATGACCATTATTCAAACTCAAATGAAAATTCAATTGCAATGGACAACAGTACCTCATCCTCTCTGGTAAATCATCATGACCTTAACTGGCACTGTTGAAGAGCTACCATCACAATAGGATGAAAGTCCACCAAAAACAAGATGTGATAATTGCTAAGATGATCATAAACTCCTAGGAATTTACTCACTGTGTCATCAAAATGTTTGAAAAATTCATTCAACACTTATAATTGTGCGTGCAGAGTGTCAAATGATGATTCAGAAAACTGTATTACTCTTGTCATCATAAAAACATGTTTTTTTGTCAAAAAAACTTTCTTTCTATATTAAATTGAATAACTAATATGTTTTCAACTCTAATATTTGAACTACATTTTCATAATATAATTTTTAATTTCTACTTAAACATTTTTTCTTCTTGTTTTCCTTTTTATTCCTAGCTATCCCTTCCCTAAATATACTTAGTAAACATAATACATCCATGAAGTATGATAACACTTATTGTAAATAAGTTATAATGAAATTTAAAATCGGGTTAAATTTGACCCCACGATAGTAGTTGTGTAGTAGAAAAATCACTACGGTAATTGAGGGTTAAGCTAACTGATATAGATACACATGACTTCAAACAATAATTGCTTAGTATTAGAGATGAGACACTGGAACCCTTGATTCCTATGCTATTCGAGAGATTCTAGATTCAATAAATTTATCTCAAAAAGGTACTTAAAATAAATTAAGAAAACCTTAACTTGAAATCAAAATTTTAGCTATTGGTAAAAGTTTATATAGACATGAGTAATTGGAAAAATAAAATAAACATCCCAAAAAAGGACAAATTAGTACTAATGTATTAAGTTTATTAAAAAGGTTTTTTGTTTTTTGTGATGTAACAGAGATGACAAAATAATGTTTGATTAGTGATTCCTAGCATTTAACAACTTTTTTAAAATTCAATATTTTCACTATACATTTTTAAATTTTCAAGAATTTGAATTTGGATTAGTGATTCAAATAAAAATTAAGATTCAGATTCAAGAAATATAGGATACAACCCATCTATTAATTTATACAAAAATGTGTGGTGAGATCTGTTTTTATGTACTCAAAAATGAACGAATAATTTAAAATTCAAAATTTAATATTGAAGGTTCAAATATAAATAATTCAGAAATTTATAATACAAATTTTTCATATTTCAAATATTCTAATTTTATCACTGCATCTTACTACCCGTTCGAGTTTCACACACTTATGCTAATGTGTAATGGTAGGTTGATTGTTAGATGAAATGGAGGACCTACAGTTTAACGTGGGATCTGAACCACGGTGGAGGCCTGGCATTCCACACATTCACAAGTTGTGATTAATACACGTCTTGTCAGAGGTGAAGGAAGGGTTTAGCAATCAGATAAATCTGTGCCGGGACCGAGAATTGAACCTCGGACACCCAACATATAAGTGTGACACCTTACCCCCAGACTTCAAATATTCAAACACCTCTACTGAATAAGAGAGTAGGTACTGGATTTAACTATACAAAATGTTATAGGTAAACATAATTAACATATTTTGTTCTAAGTTGATAAATTACATTATTTTTCACGTCATGTTATTTAAATATTTTAGAATTTTGTCAGGTAAACCTCAATTTGTGATGTGCATAAAAAAAAGGACAAAAATACTAGATTAATTTGTATTTTAACATTGAATTTTTATTGTCAGAGTTATGTAATCAATAATTATTGCAGCCGGAATTTTACTTTCATATCAAAAGAGAAGCTGAAGAATACTCAAAGCGATGTTGAAGTTTTTGAAGTTTAACCTTATTGCTAATAGCATTAAAGTTTAATACAAACTAAAGCCATTAGGCTTAGCACCCTCAGCAGTGGTAAATCACCAGGATTATGACACATAATAGTACATGGTGTACATACCTGTGACCATGGCAGCTAAAGACTTGGCGTAGAAGCGTGAGGAAGGGAACCCCAAGCAACCATACATACTGTTGGCTGTTAGCTTCAAAGCTGTCTGACGAATATTGTACTAGACAAAAAAATCAAACACAAAATTGATGAGTTGTCTAAAAGACAAGCAAAAACCAAAGATGGGTTGAAAATAGGGCTGGGCTGATCAACTGTTTCACTGATTGCCAATGTTGACTAAGCCGATCATTTGGTTTATTTGATTTTAAATATTACTAAGAAAGTATGTATTAATAATAGGCCTATGCTGATTGACGTTTTGATCATCAGATGAAATGGCATAGTGGGTAAGCACATGTTTGGCATTTTGCTCACAGATTCTTAAAGCCGATCTTTTGTTAACAAACTTCACAAAGCAGGTCCTGGTGATTCATAACTGTTAAGCTTTTGGCAGACAGCATTGTCCTTTGTTCTGATGTTAGGAGAGGGGTGGGGGTGGCTGCTAGTGACTAAGAGCCATATTGATAGACCATACCTATTTCCTTAATAAACCTACGGTATATTTTAGCCATCCCATCTAAATAGAATAGGGTCTGTAAGCTGTGTGTATGGCAAGGAGATAGGTATGGTTCATAATTATGACTATGTAAACAGTTACTTCTTTTATTAATAACAAGGTGGTGGGAACGAGGGGAAGGGGTAATTAATAATTGATAGTTGGGTTTAAGATATCTCTCACAATATATGTTTAAAAAAAAGTAGAGATGGGTCGAATCTACATTTTATTTTTGAATCTCGAATCCAAATCCTAACAAATTGTTAGAAATTTTAATGATTTACAAATAGACCTACATTACACAATCTAGGCCTAAGCTGTGAATTAAGATTTATTTCAGTCATGCTTTCAATTTTAATCAACCCCAAACACCCCTCGCGAAATATTGGTGAAAATCTAGCCAAATTAAACAATCTAGACTCATATTATTGTTTAGAAATCAAATCAATCAAAATTTGAGTGTCTATAGGTTATTTTTAAAAGTGTTGATAGAATGATAGTTTCTAAAAAAACATGTGAAATAATCAGATTAGGCCTAGTTTCCTTTTGATCAACTATTATTTTCTTTTATATCTATTATCAATCTTCGCATAGAAAACAAGAAATATATTCGATTCTTACAATATATCGATTTCTGAGAATACATTCTATTTAAAACACAAACATATTTTTTACTTTTGCAATATGTTCATTTCTATTTTATTAGGCCAATCTGCGCTTGAATATTTTTACAATTACTTCAATAATTTTATAATAAAGGAAATCGATAAAACTAAAGAAAAAGGAAAAATAAACTACTAAGAATAAATTTGATGAAGAAAGCCCACCTAGGGAAAGAGGAAAAATGTGGAAGAATCCAATGCACAAAGGTGACATCTTCTTCCTTTCTTCTGTCTTCTATAGTAGAAGTAGTCACAGTTTAGTTTTCCTTTTTCTTTAGTTTTATCTATTTCCTTTATTATAAAATTATCTAGCCATTGGTCCACCTCATTTTTGAAACAATTACTTCAGTAACATATTTGAAAAAAAATAATAAACTAATAGTTAAAATCAATTTAAAAACAAATTATGAATTAGCAAGTAGTTATTTGATTCTTAAAACTCGATATCACTTACTAAGTGATCAGATTACCTGAATAGATTCCAAACAAATAATAAATATACAATATGTAGGCGGGTAGGCATAAATAAACAGTTTTATTGGTGTCTAACTGTTGACACTATTTATTTATTATGAAACCCAACAAAATATCTAGCTTAAGAAATGTATGAAATAAATTGGGGTTCTTTGCATAATTGTAGCTAATTAAAACCAGTTGGGTAGTAAGAATTAACAGTCATGTTTATTTAATTGTAACTCTGGCCGCTGGCGAGTAAACATAAACGTCATGGCGGCTGACTTTGTATCGGTAATGTGTTCTTATTTCTCTTTAAAAAAAAAGCCGTAATTTGTTTTATTTATTTTGAGTTTATTTGTAAATGTAGTTTTGATTTTCAGATTTGAAGAGCTTTAATGTGTTCATTAAAATATTTACAAGATTGTTTGTAAGGTGAAAGTTTCAGAAGTAAGCAAGCGCTGAAACGGGAGTCCAAGTTTTGCATAGGGTGGGAGGGTAGGGTACTAGGGATGTTAAATTTTCTACAATTTTTGAATTCAAAAATCAAAATATTATGCTTTGTTTATGCATTGAATCCAATAAAACATCGAATCCTCAAATCTCGAATACTTGTCAGGATTCGGTGGATTCGAGGATTTGAGTGGCCCATTTCTAAAAAAAAGTGCATATCATCACATTTCTATAAATAAGTATTCCAAGTTTCAGCTTTCTATATTTCCCGGTTTTAAAGTTCTTGCTTCTACAGACATTACACAATATTTAGACAAATAAACATTTTATTTTATTAATGTGATGAATTTAATTATAAAATATATGTAATTTTCTATCAAACAATTTTCCCAAATAAAAAACCAAAAGAGAATAATTAAATTTCAGAATGGGAGTCATAGGGAATAGCCAAGATAAAGTTGAATTATAAGTTCCCCTAGGAGCTATATGGAGTTATTTTTATGGTAAAAATGAGTAGAAATTTAAATAACATAAGTGCTGTAAATGATTTATACAACACTCTTTGGTTCATCAATAAAGACAGAGAAAATTTAATAAAATGTTTGAATTTTAATGTTTTACTCCCAAGTATGGAAGGAACTATTTTGACAGCATTCACTATTTTTAAACTATTATAAAATGTGTTTAGGGTCTAGTAAATTCCCGTAAATGAAAGTTTGTAGGATTTTAATACTATTAGTGGATAATAATTGTTTGAAATTTATCTTACTTTATCATCACATCATCAACTCCATGCCATGATGAGATCGCTAAGACGCTCTGCCATACCTCAGTGCAATGAATGGTAGCTCTGATAGTTCTACAAATTCAAATCCCTGTCAGGTCTAAATTACTTAGTAATAATGTGATGCAAAATAAGGTGCAGTACGAGGGTTTATGAAGTCTTTTTAGGTGTGTTATTAGGTGTTTTCAGCTCGTGTTAATTGCTTAACACACTAATGTATGCAGAATGGTAGTGACTAGTTATAGATATTTCTTCTATGATCGTTTAGTTTTTTTTTAGCAAGTTTTGTTATGTTTTGAATCCATGTTAAAAGTATACATTAAATCATAATATAGTATTTCATGTTAACTTTAGCAGAACTTATGAGTTTTAGTGAAGGCCGTGCTGGAGCATCACTTGATCCCACTTTCTAAAATCAAGGTACAATATTATAATGTATTTTTTAGTATTTACGACCCTTAAAAATCAAAGGTAAAGAACAGGACAAGTGGTAAAAGATATCACCGAAGCGAGTTGCAGTTTTTTTAAAGGTGGCAATAAAGCGATCGATCGTAGCCAATTTCTTTCTAAGAAGGGAAATTGTCCAAGGGGGCGCGACGAGGGTTGCAAGAAGCTCTCGCAGCAGCCATTGGAAAACTACTCATACCTGTGAGAGCTGAACACACAAGTAGAATATACTCATTTTTCATTTGAAGAGACACATTAATGAAAAAGGAATATTTGCAAACATTAAAAACAATATGCAACGTAGACATTTGAAAAATTGGTAAGTGTAAAAGTGTAAGAAGAAATTAAGACAGAAGTGTGTTTGATTATATCTAGACCTAGCCTAACTATCCTTTCAGGTTGGTTGCTTCACTATCACTTAATTTATATTATTGTACAGTGTTTCTACACTGTCTTATTTTACATTTTCAAGCCATCAGGCAATTATTACTCATTTTATAATATTTTTTTTTATAATTGTTAGTGTAATTTTATTATCCTTAAAAACATGAGGGTTGAAACTATTTTTATTGTTTTTTCTTTTATATTTTATTTGAGTGCTGTTCTTATTTTTAAATCTTGTTTTTTTTAAAGTGTTATTTCTAATTTAAAAACTGATAAGCCTATTTCCATTTTTAAACTTTTATTTTTCCAAAAGTATTTCCTATTTATAAAAATTAGCGTAATTTATATTTTAAGAACATTTGTTGTTTTGATATATTTTTAAAATCTTAAAAGAGATGTAATATTTACATTTTATATTTTTTTTTTACTAGTGACATTTTCAATATAAGCCAACTATTTTACTTTTAAAATAAACAAATATTATACTCTTACATTTAAAAATCATGAACATACTCGGCTCGAGTTTGACTCAAAATGAAAAAACCCAAGCTCGCAGACCCTTATTATTATGCTAGTTTTGTAGTTGAATGTATCATACAAGTTTTAAATCTCTTAAGTTCGAAAACAATATATATATATTTTCTAAACGTTTAACTTTTAATCAAACTGATATTATAATTTTAGAGAAGGAACATGTAAAATAGTAAAAATAATGATCATTCAATTGTTTAGTGATCTATTTAGCTGTTATTATTTTCATTGCCTTGTCATGGCAATGCAACTTAAATCAAGGAAAATTCAAAATTTTGGATTAGAATATTGAATGAGTTAACAGGATGAAAGAGCTTTATTAGGTTTTGATGTGAAATTTGATATTTATTTTACATATCTGTTAAGTTGCCGAATGATTTATAAGTGAAATTTCTGATATCATCTAAATTAAATAGTCCAATATTTACCATTGCATTTTAAAAAGGTATTTATTTGTAAAGCAAGAGAAAGCTAGAAAATAACGAACCAACAAAACTTTCGATCTCAAGCCGAGCTTTAATGACACACTCGACTCGAAGCTCGAAATCTGAGTACTTTCAGAGCCCTCATATAATATATATAATTAATATTATACTGTTAATATCTGTCATTAAGTGTAAACAAATTGCCAGCTATGGCAATTTCAAATGTTAAGCCTGTATTATATTTGGAAGAAGGTATAGGAAAGGTGGATAGTAACATATAAAAGGGATGAACACAATATGGCTTTTACAATGAAAAGAACACAGTTCACACTTTACATTGCTACCATTGGACAAAGAGGTAATGGTTGCCACTTAAAGAAAATCGATCATCACCGCCCAATCCCCCGACCTAGGTTTCATTCAATCGAAAATCAACAAGGAGTGTGTTCGTCTCTTTTATTTGTTTCCATCCACCTTTCCTATATATTCTTCCAAATATAATACAATTACATCATAAAGCGAAAAGAGGTTCTCCTTATAGATAAATGTTAGGCCTGGAAATTATTATTTTTGCGGAAATGGTAAGAAAGAATCTATGCAATTTTTAAAATTGCATCCATTTTTTTATAAATAAATTTTTGATTTAATTTTTTGAGTTGTCTTTACATGATTCAACATTTAGTGTAAAACCAATTGTTTGCATATTAATTGACAGATAGCAATAAATAAACAATTTTATTAATACTAATAATTTATATGAATATAAATAATTTTATAGTAAAGGAAATTGATAAAACTAAAGAAAAAGGGAAAATAAACTAAAAAGAGTAAATATGATGAAGAAAGCCCACCAAGGGAAAGAGGAAAAAATATTATATTAAAACGAATATATAAAATAAATAAATATGAATATAAATAAAAAATAAACTGCTAGTTAACTGGTATCATAGTTATATGTATATTCCTTCCTTTATATTAGCCTGTATTTTGAATACAGACAATTTATCTTCAGCCGAATCTTAGCTTCCCTTGAAAAAACTTTACCCCAATTTTGGCTTCACTTGAATCTTCCCTCATTTTAGCTTACCTTGATTCTTCTTTAGTTTTGGCTTCTCTTGATCCTTCTCCAGTTTGAGCTTTCCTTGAATCTTTCCCAGTTTAGTTACCCTTTATACTCTTGTCCAGTTTTAGCTTCCCTTGATTCTTCCCTCACTTTGGCTTCCCTTAACTTTTCCCCAGTTTTGGCTTCTCTAAAATCTTCTTTTCTTGGTTCAGATATCTGCTAGTTGACCTTGTGGATGACCTTATAAGATGATACCTTCCTACTCACAGCTCCTGCTGCTTCTTTCTAACTCACAAAACTTTCTACTCTCAACCCAAACTCCTGCAGCCCCATCCCCGTCCCTCTTTCACACTCCTTTGTTATTGATGAAAGAAGAAACAGTGTACTTAGCCACTAGAAGCTATCAACAATCCCTCTCCTAGCAACAGAACATTGGACAAGGCTGTATGCCAAGAGCTTAACAATAATGAGTCACCAGTATCTGACACTAACAAAAGATAGACCCATTAACAAAGCATCATATTTAAGAATTGGTGAGCCAAATACTGGACCATCATCAGCTAACCAATTTTGCCACTGTGCCATAATCGACCGATGATCGGATTGATCGGCATAGGCCCAGCCCTACTTGAAAACTATTTTTCTCAAATCTAAACCTCAAATTTTATTCTAAGAATCTATTTAAATATAAGATTTAAATTTAAATTCTTAAATCTTCATAAGTACAGAATTTGAGTAAAAATGAAAGAAATGAAAATACAATAAAATCGTTTTATTAAGAAAATATAATTGCATAAGAAATTTCCCAATAAGGGTCTGGCAACACTGAATACTGGTTTATCTATTTATTTGTCATAGTTTTACAGTTATATAGACCCAAAAGGTCACTTTTACAAGGTGAATTAATTACTTTTTTAAACACAATTTTGTGTTTTAATTTTCTTTTAGCAAAAGGAAACTAAAATGTTGAATAACAGAGAATTAAATCAACAATCACTCAAACCCTGCAAGGCAGTCCTACCTGGAGGCAAAGTTCTGGAGAAATGTCTGGGCTCTTCATCAGTTTCTTGACCTCCCTACGACTCTCCACCAGTTTTCTGATCTCTGTGGGAAGAACTCCTGGCTCCATCCCTGGCTCAGGAAGCTGGGCATAAACTGCTGCTTCATCCTGAAATGGGACACTATTATTAGAGATAAACGTGCAAAGGTTGAGTGAAGATTCAAAAAATGATTTAGCTCCAAAAAATATCAACGTCACTTGAAAAAGAAACTCCAGTTTTGACAACCTACAAAGATTTGGTGGTAAAACTATAAACCTCTAAAATACTTAATCTATGTTCAATTGTTGCCATTCTCATCATAATCATTCCAGCATGTGGCCAGGTCAGTTCAGTAAAATACCTCAATCTTTTCACAATTTTTCATCCTTTAATTGCTTCAATTTTTATTCTCTCTCCTGCACACTTTCTGTTATCTATTCCTAGCAGTCTTTATCCTGCATACTTCATTGCCAACATTTTCTTTGGCATCTTCTCTTTTTCCATCCTCATTAAATGCTCATACAATTGCTTCTTCTACTATCTCAAGTACTCCTTGTACCCTCACTCTTTCCCGGATAGCTTTATTCCTAATTTTGTTTCTCCTTGTGAAATATAACAAGCTCTTCACAAACTTCATTCCCATGGCCTCCACTTTCCTAATCTCTTTTACATTCAATGTCTATGTTTCCGGTGCATATGTGAATATGGTTACAAAGTACATCATGTACAACACTTCTTCACACTTCAAGGGCACTTCTCTTATTAATATCATGTCTGTTACACACTTATAGAACAACTATCCCTGTTGACCTCTTCTCATTAAATTGTATCTATTTCTTACTTGTTTTTACCATTACTTTACATTTTGTCATACTATATTTCATTCCACATTCTTTTGATTTCTCATTCCATTCCTGTAACTTTTACTGTATTTCCTCTTCCTAATCCCCCAATACCATCAAGTCATTCTCAAACATCATAGCTTTCATTCTTTCCTCCTCGAAGTTTTCCACTTTGTTCATGACCATTTCCATTACAATTATAAATGGTAATGGAGAGAGGAAACTCTTCAGCTTAACTATTTTTTATTTGGAACCACTCTGTCTTAACACAATGCTTTTCAATCTTACTACAACTCCTCTTACCACTTCGGCCTCCTCCATCGCTTTTCAAACTTTATTCTATTCACACTATCATATGCCTTTTCCACATTCATAAATACCATTACCAAGTCTTTCCCAAATTCATACCTTATTTCCATCAGTTGTTGTAAGGCAATGATTAAGTTTATTGTAGACCTCTGGTCCCTAAATTCACGCTGTTCCTCTATCCACCTTTCTTTCAGTTTATTTCTTATTCTCTTTTCCAGTATCTTCTCAAATACGTTTGTACAGTGGCACATCAGCGTTATCCCCTTATAATTTGTACACTTCTTCCTGTCTTCTTTCTTGAAAAAAAGGTATTGTAACTTCCTTTTCCAGTCTTCCAGTACCTTGTGCTTCTTCCAAATCACGCTCAGCAACCTGTATAAGCATTGTATACCTACTTCACCTGCAGCTCTTATCATTTCCAGAGTAAGTTTGTCCACACCTGGTACTTTTCCTTGTTTCATCCTCTTTAGTGCTTCCTTCACATCTTTCAATGTGGGACATCTTTAATCTTCTGCTATTTCTTCTTGCTCCTCTGTAGCACTCTAAACCCTTTCATCTTCTGGTTGAACATCTACTCAAAATATCTCATTCATAATTCTTTTCTCAGAATATATCATTCATAGTTCTTTTCTCAAAATATCTCATCCATAGTTCTTTTACTTCCTTTCATGTCAACATTCTTCCTTCTTCGTCCATCATTCTAAACTCTTGTATTTTCTCTTCCTTCCTTTTTCTTATTTGGCTATACAATACGTTATTTTCTTCCATGTGCCGTTTCAGCATTTCTGTCCATGTCCAATCCTTCCCGGCTTACTATAAAAACTCGCTTCGCTCTTTTCTTCTTCTCTCTATATGCTTCCTCTGTTAGCTCATTCCTGTTCTTAAAACTCGTTTTGAATGCTTGATTCTTCTCCTGCGCTGCTTTCTTCATCATGTCGTTCCACCATAGTGTCTCCTTCCACTTCTTCTCTTACTTATCCCCCCACATACCTCCTCTGTTACTCCCACCCAACTGTTCTTAAACCTTTCTCATTCCACCTATACACTTTGCATCTAATCCTTGGGTAGTAAGCTTCTTGCCTTAGGTACAGCTATCTTTCCTCTTCATGTTTTAACTTCCACACCCTTATTCTTCTTTCTTGTCTTATCACCTTTCTTCCATATTCCCATCTCTTTATGACTGTCACCAACAACCTGTGGTCACTATCTAAGAACACACTTGCTATTACCTTAATGTTTACGGTTTACCTTTTCATTTCTTTATCCATGAGAAAGTAGTCTATAACCGACTTTTACTCCCTATCCCAACTATATATAGTGATCTTATGGTTTTCTTTTTCCTTCTTATACTAACTTTTTGCCACTTTCATTTTATTTTTTGCACATAGCTCCAACAGCTTTCTACCCTTCTTGTTTCTCTCTCCCCATCCTTATGTCTCTAACACCCCCTCCAACCCTCCTTTCTCTTTTCCTGTGTTTGCATTAATTTACCGCATCACTACCCGCAACTTGTTTCCCATAAGCCTTTCTAGATCTTCCTCAAATTTGTCCTTTTTTTCTGCTGGACACTCCACTTGTGGGTCATTTACTTGTATTACCTTCACGTTTTCTCCTCTCTTAGTTAATGTCATCTTTATTATCATGTCATTCATATATACCACCACCTAATGTAGCCCTTCTTTGACTACAAAGTCTACTGCATTTCTTCTTCCTTCATTGTTTTGCATCCAATGCAAAATGGAGCCTTTCTTTAGTTCCCTCATGCCACTCCCTCTTCATTTGGTATTGATCAGGACTAGGTCGTCCACTCTCCACTCAGCCATGTTTACAATCTCCTCCACTCTTCCAGCCAGTGTGCCAATGTTCAGAATACTTATTTGTAGATTATGTTTGTCAACAGTTTTTCCAATTCAGCATTTTACTTTATTCTAGAGTACTTTGGTTTGTTTTGGCCACTGGCTTACTACGCTTGTCATGGCCTACACTTATAGGTCCTCAGGTAGACCTTCTTTTGGTGGCAACCTTCCCTAACTGAAGCTATGGCTGCTGATGATGACTTAGCTCATCATCACCAACCCTCACACTCCCAGCCACCAAGATAGGATCAAAATGGCCAGACCTTGTTCTAAACTTGTTTAGTTTTGGTCCTGATCAGTCTCTTGTATCTCGTCTGCATCTGACCTGGTTTCAGCTGGGGTTCAACCCAACCTTCACCAGGTTACTCAAATCCCAGGTTAAACTACTTGGCGGTGAGATCAGAAATGAGTAGAAGAGGCCAAGTGGAACCCACTTGGTAGGCGTCTTGCATTGCGCCTCACCACCCCATTAGTACCCATTATTGACATTCTAAGCTGCTATATACTTTTAAAATATATATATATATATATTCATGTTAAAAAATCTTAAGTAATTGAATTTTATTTTATGATAATAGCTTAATTTATCAGATTAAAATGAAATATCACAAACAATCATGCAATAAAACATCCTTTATGTGCATAAAGTTTTATAAATTACAACAATATACACATTTTTTCCTTGAATAAAACAATTGACAAAAAAAAAAAAAAAAAAATTTATTCCGCTTTGAGAATACTTCATATACTCAATAAACATTCACTTCAAATTTAAAAAATTGACTTAGCACCTCACCATTTAGTACAGTTTATTTCCTGTGAATTTTCATTAGGGCTGTCAAACTTGATTTTTTGATACCTAGAATTTTAGCTCAATGAAATTCCAGTTAATGAAAGTTCAGGTATTCAAAATTGGGTCGTTTTCATTGTAATAATTTTATTATTTATTAGTTATTATGTTTGTTTCATTCAAGTATGGAAGAATTGTAAATGTACTAAACATGACCTAAGGATGTGTTCTAGTGATCGTGCAGAATTCAACCTTTTTTTTAATTACTATTCACAACTATTAGCTCTTTTTTTTCCTTTTGCAAATACATTATTATGCTATGTTAAGCCCAGAAAACATTTAAGGGGCATCAAACCTAGAGACCATTTAAAAGGTTTCAAGCCTAGATATCATTTAAGGAGTGTCAAACCTAGAAGACCATTCAAAAGGCTTCAAAATCAGAAAACATTTAAGGGGTGTCAAGCCTAGAGAACATTTAAGGTGTTTAAAACCTAGAGAATATTTGAGGGGTGTCAAACCTAGAGAACATTTAAAGTGTAACATCGCCAAAGTTATGAGAGACAATAACATAATATATGTATAATACAAAATCATCGAAGTTACAAGAAACAAGAACCGTGATATTAAATATAAATCATTTAATTATAGTAAATATTACTCACCTCTGCCAGCATTTGACCAAATATTGCTCCATATAACCTCAATATCAACAAGACAGCCCGCGAAATAAAACATGTTTGAGCCCCATTGATAAGCTCTGCTGACTAAAGAATTTGCCGGGATACAGCGCAGGTTCTAGGCTCGGCCACTGACATGTCTTAGAAAGACGTGGATTAGAGTATTGTCATCCAGAAGGTTTTGGGCCAACCGGGCCGCATTACATTTCCAACATCCTTTTCTCTCTATTTGTGTCGCTCCCCCTTCATTATTCCTTTCTATGATGTTTCAAGCTGAGCTGCGGATTGAATATAAGCTGGAGATTTTCCCCTGGTAGGTTACTCTAGTTTGAATTCTCACCGAGGACACTTCTTGTCTTGGAAAATGTAAGCTTTACAAAATTCTCTTTCACCTGTCTGTTAAAAATTTATTGTTTCGGCGTGAATATTTATAAACATTTTAAATCTTTTTTTAAAATCATGGATAGTACTGAATTAAAATTAATTTCGGTTTTTTGAATCTTTGAAACCCTTTCTTCAAACACTTAAGACATTGAATTTTCAGAATATGGATTCTGATTGATTAAATATTTGAATCTTGATCTCTAATTTTTTCCCCTTTAGAATTACCTTAAATATTAGTATTGCATTTAACCTTTTATAAATATTTCGACATTGAATATTTCAAGAATTTACCGATTGATGATATATAATAATGATATCGTAATGTTTTTTTTATTGACATGTTTATTGTTTTTAAGGACTATATACTTAAATATTGAGGAATGCGTGGATGTATTAGTTTAAATGATGAAAAAAGACAATGTTGGCCCTTATGCCATAATAGAATTAATATTGAAGGAAACTTACGTCCTCCCCTTACCCCCTAAGGATCCAGTACGGGTAGAAAAGGGGATCAAGAACTAATTTTATCATTCATTACTGTTGTATTATTTTAGTAAATTTATTGATGTATAATATGAAAGTGGTAGAGGTATGAGCGAAACTAATAATAACATTCAGTATACAGCCAGTTTCTGTGATGAATGGAGTGAAGGTGTCACTTGTAGGGTCGGTTGGTGTATTCATTCAGGTGGGTTTGCAGACTGATGTGCAATAATACCTTCTGGCTCAGAGAGGAAAGCAACAGAAAGCTACCACACTCCTAATTTCCCTAGTAAGCCCTTACAGTGCTGCCTAGGCTTTCAGCGGACAGTGGAATTGTTTAGAATCCAACCAAACTTTGGGTTTAGTACTAATCACCACTCAAACAAAAGTAGGTACTACATATTTGAAAATGAAAACTATACTTTGAGATAATAATAGCAATGAAAGAACCAAAATATGGCCTTGTTTATTAATCACTCCATTATTTTACCCTTTCAAATAATAATGTTTTACACTAATAAATATAATCTTTACATTGACCAGTTAAATATTCTCCATGCAATTTTTAAATTTAAATTTCTGTCAAAAACTTGTCACAAAATTTAAAAAAATTGATTTTGGTGAAACTCGTCTGAAAAATTGGACCAAAAGTTCCTTTAAAGTTCCTGAAATTTTGTTTTAAATTCAGTATTGTTATTATTAATATCAGCTCAAATAACCAGGGTTTGAAATAATTTTTTTGCATTCTACCAATACTTAAATATAAAACTGCATTTTCAATAGGAATTTACTAATCAAAATAATTGTTATCAAGAATACAAGCAAAATCTACTATTCGATTTGTACTATTCGGTATTCATTCAAAATTTTAATGTTCGATTCAATAAGTAATCCTATTCACACACCCCTAATAAAGTCATAAATAAACTCACCTCTTGAGAGTTGACCACAGCAGCACGAGGCACTGTAGTGAAGCAGATATTGTACTCTTGGATGATGCTCGGATACAGGGAATTGAAGTCCATCAGTAGGATCATCTTGTCGTAGAAGCCTTTCTTAGGCTCCAGCACTAGACCCCCAAGGTACGAGGGCTTCTTGCGGTTGCTTCGCCCCTTACGCTGCTTACTAGGGTCTTCTAAGCTATCCACTGCCTCGTCTAGGTCAAAATCTTCCTAGAATCATACACATACACTCAAACAAATTGTTATCTTATATATAAAATTCTCGTGTCACAATGTTCGTTCCCGTACTCCTCCGAAACGGCTTGACCGATTCTCATGAAATTTTGTGAGCATATTGAGTAGGTCTGAGAATCGGCCAACATCTATTTTTCATACCCCTTAGTGATAAGGGTTGTCCACCCTTAATATTTTTCTTTAATTTTTAGACATTTTTTAATTTCTTTATTTTTTTTATTATGTCGCATAAAAAAGTACATACAACCCTAAATTTTTACCCTTTTATCACCAACCCCTATTTTTTAATAGCCATTTTAGTAATTTAATCATTTTTCATCCCCGGTCGATATATATATATATATATAGACTATGTATTTTATATATATGTATATATAATATATATTTTTTCATATATGTATCTATATATATATATATAAAAAGAAAAGTTCTGACTCATCAAGGCCCAACCCAAACCCTTGGACCTAGAAAGCTGAAATTTTGCACAGAGGTTCCCTTTATGATGTATACAAGGAACTAGGACGGATTTTTTGAAATTCCCACGGAATAGGGAATAAAGAGTATTAATATAATTATTATAACACACTGGGTAACGGGCAGCGTTGGGAGTTGGGATTATGTATTTCTTATCCCACAGAGGGTCACGGGAAACGCCGTGCGGGACTGCTAGTTTTATGTATAATTGTAAGGAAAACAAAAGGATGGAAAAACTTTTGAGTTTAGTTTAAACTACTTAAATATGACACAAAGTCAAGTATTGTTAACAACCACTTTATAATAATAAAATCATTTTTATAAAAGTATGCTGGAAAAAAGTCGTTTTATTAATTAGGTACTTTATAAATTAAATCAAAATTACTGTATTTATCTGAATCTAAGATGGGTTTTCCCCCAAATTTGTAGCTTCAAAATCTAGGGGTCGTCTTAAAATCACAGACTAAGGAATGGGTTGGGCCTATATCAAAAAGTAACATTTTACATCTTTAATAGTGCAGGGCTGCCTTTTTTTTAAAATAGATATAACACAGATCACAGAATATTTGATTATTTTCACAGATTTTTAGGCTTTTTTTAGGTTATTGTTAAAAATAACTACTTAGTTGTGGCCCGATACGATACTCGATACCCATCACATTGACTGGTATCACAATAATCAATGCTATACGCAAAAAATCCTGATACCACTCTTGAGTATTCAACATGGTTAACCCCACAAATGGGTTGGGGAGAGCGATAGGCATAATCAAATTACCCATTATTTCGTTGTGTTGGTTTATATTACTTTTCCAATTACTTCACTACGATATTAAAAATTCACCCATTAACAATAATCAAAATACATTTAAAACATATAATGAATCATCAAATTGTTTTGTATTTGATTCTTAAAACTTTGCCTTCATAACTAGTGCTCATCAAGTAAGATGTGAAGATAGAACTCAAATGGATTTTAAATAAACAATCAATATTATGTAGAGTTTACTAGACAACTTTAGTTTTGAATTCATGGAACTCCACAAAATATCTAACTTTTGAATAATATCAAGTATTATTATCTTTGATTAGGAGTTCCTAGATCATCAATGTTGAGATAATAATAAAGATCCTTGTTTAATTATCAGTAATTTTTTACGCTTGGCTGTCATGGCGGCTAACTTTTAAAGTAATTCAGAGCAGACATGTTTATCAGTTAGATTTTTTTAGACATTTGAAATGTGTTTATCTTTTTCTTATAAACACAACACTTTGGTATATTTATCCTTTGATTTCTTCCTATATACCTTTCTTTACAATATTTTCTTTTCTGTATATTATTGTGAAAGTGAAAGTGTAACATTTTAGAAGCTAGCATGTTAATAGTTGAGTCCAATGTTCGTATTTAGGGGGGGAAGGGTATGTATGAGACTCAAGTTTTCACTAACGGTTATGATTTGTCATAGTAAAAATTAACTTTTCTTTGTTTTTATGAAAATATTTCAAAGTTAACCTTCTTATGCGAAAGCAATATTTGCGAAAAATAAATCAATTCCTAACCCTAAAATCTGCAACCCTAATTAAATTTTAAGTTAACATGGGTGTTTTGTTTTGTAAATAAAAAACTTTGTTAGTATTACAAAATAAGTCTACCATAATTATCTTCTTCATTCATGATAAAATAAATACCACTTTTAAAAAACCTATTCATAACCACTGAAAAACTTGGGGTCGCTTAGATTTGTGGTAATCTTGGATTCAGGGGGATACGGTACTACA
Source organism: Timema cristinae (assembly GCA_039000515.1). Classification (NCBI taxonomy): domain Eukaryota; kingdom Metazoa; phylum Arthropoda; class Insecta; order Phasmatodea; family Timematidae; genus Timema; species Timema cristinae. The sequence continues at coordinate 87,649,691 of JBCFYV010011172.1, forward strand.
ATGAACATTAAGATACATTTAAAACTTACTTTGCGAGTTGATTTCTTGTACTTTTTATCTGGCACAATAAAATCCTTTTCTGTGAAGGCGTGAAGCAAGAGAAATTCATTTCTTTCTGATCTCCCACCCATCAATGTTCGAGACATGACATTACCTGAATGAATACATAAATATTACCCATTTAAAATATTTTTAATAATTAGTTGGCCTTATATAGAAAGAAGTGTGCATGAGTGAGGCGAGCTGAGTGCACAGTAAAGAGAGAGACATGTGAGATATTGTGTATAAGAGAGAAAAGCAGGTGGGTGAGGGGTGGAGAGTAGAAGTGTTCAGATGAGAGAGGAAGAGATAGGATTGTGTTTGGGTAAGAGAGAGGGGAAGGTAGGTCTGTGTTTGGGAGAGAGGGGAAGGGGGTAGTTATAAAGTTATTAGGGAAAGAGTGGGGGTACAGGGAGTACATGAGATAGTAAGAGGAAGCAAAAGTGAGATGGTATGGGCATATAATGAAGATGGAAAAGACGACAAGGGTTGCCAAGAAAGAAATGGGAGGAGCAGCTAAAAGAAAGTGTGCAAAGAGAAGAGAGAATGGAAGCAATTAAGGGAAGAAGAGTGGTGGAAGGATAGAGGAAGATGGAGGAAATTTACTTAACTGACCTGGCCACAGCCTGAAAACAAATGATTATGATGATGATGAGTATTTATTTAAAATGTTACTATTCAATCAGAAAAAAAGTGCTATTCCCCACCCCTAGTAATCTGTGGAGGCTACAGAGGAGTGTGCTCCTGAGGCTCTTCAGGGCATACTGTACGGTGGCTACAGATGCGTTGTGTGTGGCTCTGGGTATCTGTCCTCTGGACCTGCAAATTCGTAGGAGGGGTGCGCTGGGAAAAAGGAAACATGCAGGAAGTAGAGGATCCTGGGACCGGGGGTAGTGAGTGAGGCAGATGTGAATCAGGGCTATGGAGGATGACTGGCAATGTTAATGGTACAGCTGGAAGAATTTTCCAACTTTTTCCAAGTGTGAGTGAAAGAATCCTGGTGAAACACTTGTTGCCCTTGGAGGGACTGGTACAATATATCACAGGGAAAGGATGGTACAGGGCATCCCTTCATGAGAGAGGACTAACAAATATGGCAATGTGTGATTGTGGAGAGGTGGAAACACAGGAGATCAGAACATTACCACAAAGGGAGATTCAAGGACTCATGGTGGGAAATATCCTGAAGGATCCGGAAAAGTGAAAGTACCTCGATACAATCAGGACAGTAATAAGTACTAATGAAAAACATGCTTATATAACTAGGTTGAAAGAGGAAAGGGACTATAGGCAAAGACGACAAAACTTGATGAGGGAAACAAAACAGGAGACAGAAATAGAAACAAATAGCGACTCAAAAGACGAACAAACTGATGAAGATGAACCATTAACAAACTGGGCAGGGTAGATGGGAAATTGGACAAAGTAGGAGGATTAACACTGGACCGAAACAAGACAAAGGATTTGGGATATCCTGAAACCTGCTGTGGCAGCTCGACCTGGATGAACCGGACAACAAAATCTTGGCAGGGGTAACTAGCAAATAAAAGAATGCATCAAGGAGCAGGGAGCAATTCTTGCTGTCGAGGGCTTGCGTCGCTTGGCAACAGGTGACCATAAGAGGTGACTGACGGCTCTGGCCTTCCTTGGTCAACTGGCCAACGTGAACAAGAGATGTAAATGCAGTTGACTGCATAGGTATTAAAATTAGTAAAATAGATTGTTTAGGATAAATATAATTAAGGGAGTACAGTAGAGAGTAGGAGAATATTATTTTTAAGTGTAAGTTAGCTGTAATTTAGATTTAAGCAAACCAGGTCTGGGAATAGTTTTAGCATCCTAACTGGATAGTTATCATATTAATTAAAAGTATAAATCCAAAATAAAAGAGTACTGTATAATAAAGTAAATTGAAACCCAACCGTGACTAAATTGTCAGAAGCCTAGTTTTATCAAGATGAATATATATATTGACATTAAAACCGAAAGATAAGGGATAAGGTCACACATATTTTGTAGTAATATAACAATGTTTGTGAGAGAGGTTTGAGAGCCTTAAACTACATAAATCTGTTGTTGGTTAATTTCAATAAGTTTTCTAAATCAAATTATTTCCAAATCAATCTTATTTTAATAATATTTCACAAACCTGTATCGCTTACATAAATCTTGTCTCAAGAATCACAGTAAAAAGAACTAATATGCATAGATCTATTCTAATTAATTATTCTATGCCCTGTTCAGGATTTAAAAAAATGTAATTGAGCTCTACATCTAAATGACCACTAGGATAAATTAATTTTTAATAGTAATTTGTTTTATAATATTGGTAGCTTAGCCTAACATAGTACAACACTTCAACCATTAATTTACCACAAAATACAATAGAGAATGGATTATAAGTTATAACAAAAGGTTAGAAAGATTACTAAACAAGAGTGTGTCCTCACCGGCAATGTTGGTGATTTGAAGAGTTAGAGGCAAAACATTCAATTCACACATGAGACGTAGGATGTAAACAGCATCTTGCATCGTGGCAGAAATAAGATGTAACAAATCCCTAGATGAGCCAAACATTTTATTCACTTCTTCAACTGTGTAGTTCACTCTTTCATTCTCTTTCAAATGAAGCAGCTGAAAACAAAATAGTGAACGTAAAAATTAGGAATGGGAATTTTGAAACCTTGACTTAAAATTAGAAAAATTTAAGGTTTGGGCAATTGCCGATTCAATAATTAGTTGAACATGGAACAATTCATTTAGCCGAAGCTCAGCATTTTGAACATAATTATTTTCACAGATCTTTTGATTTGTATAAGCATGAGAAGTCAGGTAGTGAAACACTAGTTTATGATTACTGGATTACTCAAATAATTTTTCATCTTAATTATATATTTTATAAATATTAACTAATAACTGATAATGAAATAAAATCAAAATTTTTTAAGTGTTAAAGGGTACATTTTGACAGAGTGCTCCCAAATCGTAGCTCCTTGATCGAACTAGCTCCTTAGCAGATATCTTCATGTCACAGAGTAAACGACCACATGTTGCATTTTTCTCAATATAGTTCTTGCCCTGTAAAAACACACGATTATTTTAATGGTAGACAAGATAGAGAACCAACAAATTGAAGATTTTCTAAGAAGGAGATAAATATTCTACCCTTAGATAATGAAAGTGAAAATATTAAGTAGATGATGATTGATGATGATGGATGATGATTATTATTATTTATTATTTGTATTGTTTTTTATTATTTTTTATTGTCTTTATATTTTTTGTTTTATTATTGTTATTATTATTTTATTATTATTATATATTATTATTATTATTATTATTATTATCATCATCATCACCATGTCTTACTAGCCGTTCGAGTTAACGCACTTGCGCTAATGGGTAATGGTAGGGTGATTGTGAGATGAAACGTGGGATCCGAACCACGGCGAAGGCCTGAAATTCCACACATTCATCAGTTGTGATTAATACACGTCATGTCAGAGGTGAAGAAGGGTTTGGCAATCAGATAAATCTGTTCCGGGACCAAGGATTGAGCCCCGGATCCCCAACACAGAAGTCTGACACCTTACCCTCAGACCGCCAGGTCACCCCTTAAGTGAGAAGAGAGTATGAGAAATTTAGTGAGAAGTTTAGTATTTCCTTTCTAGGCCTAGCCCAACTATCCTCTCAGGTTGGCTTACTTCCCTATCACTTACATCACATTATTGTATAGTGTTTCCACGTTGTTTTTACGTATTCTAAGTAGGGACGGGACCTCGAATGCTTTGAATCCCTTGAATCCTTAAGGATATTCAATATTCTAGGATTTGAGAAAACACAGGTTATTGGTGGTTCAGAACCAATTATATTTATAGGATGAACTTAATAACCAGACCCCAGACCAGTCTAACTGATTGGAAGGTAAATCAGAGATTCAGATTCGTAAAAAGGTGGATTTGACCTCTAATTTTAAGCCATTATTAAATTGCTCATTTAACTATCTTCCGTTCACATATGGTGCATACACTCCAAGCCAAAACCCACAATATAATGTGTGCACCACATATTACTATTTGTCCAAATTATCTGCGTATTTAAACAAATGGGGTAGGCATGAAAAAGAAAGAATTTTTGAGGAAGTGTACCCATATTTGTGTAGTAAAGTGAGAGTAGTAAGCTATTTATGAAAACCTCTCAGTATATCATCAGTGACAATCCAGTTATTTGTGAGAGTGATATTTTAGGCCACATGACCACGAATGAAAGGACCCACCATGAAATAGCAGCATAGTTGAGTTGTTTAAAAGTGTAAATATTAACAAAGTACTTGTAAAAATTAGAAATGCAATGATAATATATGGTAATAAGATAACACAGCAATGAGTTTTATTAACATTGTCAATAGAATATGTACAGTGAAAATACAAAAGTTAAAACATAAACACCTTGTTTTAAATACTATACAAAGAGTGTGTTATATAATTTGAGCAAAATATTGAGTTTAAGAATATTTTTTAAAGTAAATTTTAAAAGGAAATCATATCTATTGTTAACACTAACCAACATAATTTTGTTTCTAATTTTGATTTGATTTGTACACAACCTAAGCAAAAACATTAACACACTTTGATGCACAGGTTTGTCAAAAGTATTTACCATGCTTGCAAGATTGCCTCTGCGTAGCCTCCCGAACCTCGACCAATGAGGGATCTTGTTGATAGTCATACGATGAACCAAGATATCAAGGTCATACCCACAAAGGTCATGACCAACTATCAAATCTGGGTCAATCTTGGAAAGTTTGGCCAGGAAGAAGCCCAAGAGAGCCCTCTCAGAGTCACTCCTCTCCAGTTTTGTGGCCGTGTAGGCGGTCATTGCCTCACGAAAATCATATGGCCAGGGTTGACCCACAGGTCGAGTGAACGCTGGAATTATTCACTTCATGAGTTCCTTAAGCCATTAGATGTATTTAATGTACAAAATTGGAACATGGATAGGAAGAGTTTTCCCACTTTGTGAAGAACATTACCAAATAATAAACTTCTTAACTGTACATAAATTGAGAAAAGATTTATAAGAAAAACCTCTTTTCATACTTTGAGGTAAGTACTATGCATGGAAAAAGGTACAGTTACAGTAAAGAGGCGAGCAAATAACATAAACAAATACAATATGGTTTTTAAAATGGAAAAAAGAACACAGTTCAAAATTCAAACCTAGCCTTGCGGCCTGTACTAATTTTTGTATGAATTTGAAAAGATTATTCTGAAAGAAAATGTTTAGTGAAAGGTGTGTTGAACACACCACCATATTTTAGTACTTGAGCAAGTATTGTTATTAAGTATTTCTACTCACATTAAGCTAGATGACTATTGGGGTCCTACACAATTCATACCATCTACAACCTCTATTTTGTCTTAAAACCCTTTATATTACTTCAAGATGGACTTTGTTAAAAAAAAAATCCTTATAGTTTCCTGTTGAGAAACTTTGCCATGAGCCTCCACAAATAAGACCCTAGCTTCCCTATTTAAAATAAAAGTTCAAAGTACAACTTTTGAATTACTCTAGATCTTAATGGCATACAACTATTAGATTTGTAGCTGGCACCGATAGTAAAAATAATGTTTTGTTTACAATCTTATACAGAAACACCTGTGCCTTCTCAAGTTATGTTTGAATAGGCCAAATTCTAATGCCGCACTTGGTACCAGCGACTCAAAAACTTGTGAGGTTCAATTCTCATGATAGCTTTTACTTTAAGAAGCTTAAAACCGCCATTTTGAAAATGGCACGTGATCTACAGGAATATGTAATAAAAAAATAGGGAATCTCATTTAAAAACATCAAAGTGACCTTATCACCTTAGCAATGCCATCCAAGATCATACCTGCCTTACCACCTTACTTCCGCCTTTTGTTTAAAATATTTTACTTTGCAATGCATTGTTTTCAAGATATTTTGGTGGAAAGTTGTCAATATATTCCATAGTAATATATGCATGGATTTCAAAATAAAATTCCTATGTAAAACTATCACAAAATTAAGTGCGATAAAAGTGGAGTCAATTTAACTGACACTAATTTTATTTATGGTTTAAATTAGGAGGGATAGCCAGCACACTTACCTAGGTGATACTGGAGTAGAAATTGTTTAGATAAAACCTTAAAAAACAAACAAACACATTTTTAAGGACAAGCTTTCACTGTCACAGACAGTTTCATCAGGTCAAGAGAGTAAACTGATGCTTTTGGTGAACTGTAAGGTTGACTGTCCACTTGTCCTTAAAAATGTGTTTGTGTGTTTTTTAATGTTATAGCTAAACAATTTCTACTCCACTATCACCTAGGTAAGTGTGCTGGCTATCCCTCCTAATTTAAACCATAATTTTATTTAAAATTTTGTTATACTAATGATATAGTGAATTATATTTAAATTAACTCTAAGATTTTAATTCAAACTTGCATAAGTAAGCCTACAACACAAACAAAATAAGCATAAATAAAATAAAAAAATGAAACAAGAAAATATTTATTTTTAATATCATTACTGGAGATTATTTTGTAATATTTAATATAAAATAAACCAAATGATTGACTTAATCGACAATAAATAGTTGGCATCAGAATGAATGGCAGAATAGCCAATCAATTTAGCCCTATTTAAATGTGTTTTGTTTTTTAAATTTCAAAATGAAGTTGGTTTTAGAGCTCTAATACTGATGCTAGCAACATAATTATAAACAAAATTAACAATCAGACTTCAAACCGTTTTAAAGAAAAAAAATAGGCTAGTTAACATTTAGTTACTATTAATGCTTTATATTATTTTATTATATTCCTATTCTGTTTATAACTTTGTCCAAATTTAAATTTGAGTTCGAAATTTTGGATTCAAAGATAAAATGAAAATTAGGATTTTTCTCTTATGTGAATAATGTTGATACTATGGGTGTGTAAATCCACTTGTTAAATACAAAGACAAGTTGAATCATATAATGAAATATTCTCGAAGTCGAATCGAAGATTAAATATTTTTAAAACGTGTAAATGTTTGGAGGGAGGAGAGAAGTTGAGGCGGTGGGGGTAATGTTGTTGCATAGATTACAAAATGTTATAGTGCAAATACAATTATAATATTTTGATATATGTATTTGGAAGATGGGACAGGAAAGGTAATAGAAAAACATATAAAAGGGAAAATATTTTAATTCAACACATTTGTCTTAAACTGATAAATTAAGTTACTATCACAACATGTAATTTAATTACTTTAGATTTTTGTTATATAATCATTAATTTATGATACAAAGAACAGCACAAAATAACAAATAAATGTGCATTTTAACTTTAACTATTTTATTGGCCCTAATTGAAACTATTAAACTACATTACTACCAATAAAATATGTTCTTGTGGGAACATTTAATTTATAAAAAATTCTATTTGAGCAGTTTGTAGATTTAGTAACAATAATTAAAGTGTGGACTTTAAAATAAATATGATTTTACCCAATTCTAACAATAATATTTTGTGTATCGCTCACTTACCACAGAAGTGTTGTTGAAAAGGTGGTTGTGGAGGAGCCTTGTCCACATTGAATGCGTAGTGGACCAAACACGCAATCATCACCACTTCACTCTGGTACGTTTTAGGGTTCAATACCGAGCGAACATTCAGTGTCACCACCACTAGCGGTGGGGGCGGGGGTAATGGACTCAAGACACTCACAGACACGTTTTCAGGCTTCAACGATGTAGTCTAAATCATTAAGAAAGATGCTACAAGTAATATTCTCCTTATACACATTGGCCCAATCAACACTATATACAGGAAAGTTTTGGCTCCACCACCACTTGTTCTGTTTAATTGTAACAGTGGTAATGATGAAGGAAGACTGGAGTATACTCCTTGCCATGTCAGGTGTGCTGGTATTTGCTGTCCCTTCTTTTCTTTTATACCCGACCTTACACCTTCTTGGTTTCAAGCTACCATCCGCTTGTCATCAGCTAATATTTAAAGTACATTATTTTGTTGGCTATAGAGGAGGATTTTATTTAGTTGGATTAATATTATTTAGATAGACATATCCATCCAACTAGGGCGTAAAAAGTTTTGAAAAATTCGACTTCCTTTTAAATATTCGTTAGCTTTGACTTTATTAGAGAGTAAAATTCCAGATTCGACAATCATGAAGCTTCATAAAAAAAACATATTTATATCTAAAGTAAAACAAACATTAATTTTATTTTTTTCTGCAGTTATTTCCATTACAAATTAGTTTAGATATTGAAAGGAGCATAGAAACAGGCAGGTCCTACACAATTACCAGAAAATGGTACAACTTGTACAAATAATACAAGATAGTCCCTAAACCAAATTGAAGTTCAAATATTAAAAAAAAAATCATGTTAGATAAAAACATTACTACGTAAATTTAAGTATTAAAAATAATTTACAAAAGTTCCTTGTACAATTTTCTGGCAAGTGTGTATGCCTTGCCCTTCTATCCTCCCTTCAATGTTTAATTTAATACAGGCATTTAGCGCCATTTTTTTTTCACTAACAATTAATGTTAGTGTAAAAAAATCCTAAATAATTATATAAAATTTTGTGATAACTTAATTTATCTTTTAAACATGAGATATATTAATTACGTTTGTAATATAATATGTTGTAAATTATATTTATAATACTTAAATTTACATAGTTATGCAAAGTAATATAATAATTTTATCCAACAGTAAGCTTGCTGCAAAAGAAGTATGTGGGAGGACAAGTAATAAAGGAAGTGGAAGGAGACCTCCTAGTGGAACGACAGGGGAGGAAAATAGTGGAGAAGAAGGAAAAAAGCATTCACAAGGAGTATTAAGAATGGGAATGAGGAAAAAGAAGAATATAGGGGAGAAAAAAAGGAGGAAGTAAGTTGTAAGAAAACCCAAGAAGGATTGAATGCAAAAATAGATATAAATGATGGAATAGGATGTGGAAGTAAGTAAGAAAGCATTATAAGGCCAAGTAAGAAACAAGAAGAGAAAAAGATAAGCTAGAATGATGGACAAAGAAAGGAGAGAGAAAAGACAAACAGCTAGAATGATGAATGAAGAAAGGAGAATGATGAAGACAGGAGAGGAAGAATAGGAACTACGGAGGTGATATTTTATGATGTTCAACCCAGAAGAGGAAAGAGATTAGTAAACAAAGGAGCAGGAAGAAAGAGAGGAGGGAAGAGGTCCCTCATGTAATGAGGATAAAACAAGGAAAAGCAATGGGTGTGGACAAAATTACGGTGAAAATTGTAAAAGCAGTAGATAAAGTAGTGTATACAGTGGTTATACAGGATGCTGAAAGTGTATGGAAAGAGAATAAGGTACCAGAAGACTGGAAAAAGGGAGTTATAATACCTATTTTCAATAAAGGAGACAGAAAGAGGTGTACAAATTATAAGGGTTAATGCTGATGTGCCACTGTATGGAAATGTATGAAAAAATACTGGACAATATAATAAAAAATTAAATAAAAGGATGGTGGAAAGAGGAACAGCACAGATTTGAGGAACAGAGGTATACCCTCGTCATCATTAACTGTTTCCACCAAGCCACAAGCTGGAAACAGTTGATTATGATGAGGTCAACAATAGACTTAATCTTTGCCATATGACAGCTAATGGAAAGAGGGTATAAATATGGAAAAGACTTGGTAATGGTATTTATGAATGTGGAGAAAGTATATGATACGTGGATAGAAATAAAGTTTGTAAAGTGATGGGGGTGAAAAGAGGAGTTATAATGAGAGTGAAAAGCATGTATGAGGATAACAGGAATTGTGTTAAGATGGATAATAGGAGGACGGAGTGCTTCCAAATAAAAAATAGAGTGAAGCAGGGAAGTGCCCTTTCACCATTACTATTTTAAATGGTAATTGAAATGGTCATGAAGAAAGTGGGAGGTAAACTCGGGGAGGAGAGAATGGAAATCATGATGTTTGCTGATGACTTGATAGTATGGGGGAGAAGGAAGAGTAAGTACAGTACCAACTACAAGAATGAAAGAATGAAGTGAAAGAGTGTGGAATAAAATTTAACATGACAAAGTGTGAAGTGATGGTAGTGACAAGGAAGAGGGTAAGGTCTAGTAAAGAAATAAAGTTGGATGAAGTAGAGCTGAGAAGAGTGTAGAACGTAAAATACCTTGGAAGTGTGATTGAGGTGAAAGGGGAAAGTAGAGTGGATAAATTGAGAAAAGGACCACAGAGAAAGCTGTTCTATAGGTGTGCAAGACACCTGAACTATGAAGAAGAGAAGTGTTGTACAGGGTATACTTTGTACCCATTGTCACATATGCAGCAGAAACATGGACACGGAATTTAAGAGAGACTAGGAAAGTGGAGGCCATGAGAATAAACTTTGTGAGGACCATATTAGCTGTCACAAGGAGAAAAAGATAAGGAATGAAGTTAAGAGTGGGGGTAGGTAGAGTACATGAGAAAGTAGAGGAAGTATGAATGAGATGGTATGGACATATAATGAGGATGGAAAAAGAGAGGTTGCCAAAGCAAATGTTGGAAATGAAGCATGTAGGAAAAAGACCACAAGGGAGGCCAAGCAAGAGATGGGAGGAACAGATAGCATAAATTGTGCAAATTAGAGAAGAATGAATATAATTAAAAGAGGAAGAAGGGTGGAAGAACAGAGAAAGATGTAGGCATTTTACTAAACTGACCTGGCCAGGTGCAGGAAACAGTTGATGATGATGATGATGATGATGATAATGATACATTTTTCTAATATTCAAACTTCGATTCGATTTCGAGAATATTTTATAATTGATTCAACTTCACAGTCATACAACCAACTAAACAAAAAAAAGTACTTTTCTTCTTAGCGCATTAAAACTATGTTATTTTTACCTATTTTATATTTCAAGCATTTTATTTTTTATAAAAAAATATTCTTAGCTATTATGATTAAAACTATATGTTATATTACTTGATGTCACAAAATATCTTAATTTGCTGTTATTAATAATATTTGTTATGAGCACTTTTATTATTTCATATATGTGTCCTATAGGACCTAATATGAGCTAGTAAAATAACTTTATTTATGAAACTCTTCATCTTGTTGTGGTTAATGGCTTATAGTTAATAATACAGTGTATATTTACAGTGTATAATACACTGTATATTAATGTAAAGTAAATGAAAGTGAAGGAAGCCAACTTGAAAGGCTAGTTAAATTAGTCCTAGTTAGAAATAAAAATACTTCTCTTACACTTTTACACTTTCCACTTCTTCAAACTTTCCCAGTTACAGTTTTTTTTTAATTTTCGAAAATATTCAATCTTCATTTAAAGAGACACATGAAAGTGACACAAAACAAAAAGAAAGATATTACATGGAACTATATGCTTCTTGAAGAATTTAAAATATAACTGAAAACTTATAATGTGTTGCTGAGTTGTTTGAATGTGGGAAGTATAAAAGTGTAAGAATAAATGAAGAGAGAATTGTGATTGTTTCTCTCTAGGCCTAACCTATCCTTTCAGGTTGTCTTCCTTCATTATCACTTATTTTATAATATTGTACACTGTTTTTACACTGTCTTATTATATACTCAGAACTTTTGTAAATATATTAACTAATAAATTTAACTTTTCTTATCGAAGTCTGATCTCATATTATATAACGCTCCTTATTATAAATTGTTTTTTTAAAATGTTATAATCAAGTGGTGTAAAAACTGATGGTTCTTAAATGAACAGATATAGGACTTATCTGTGACGTCCAAACAAATATTCGGCAGTAGCCGACACACTATACTTTGAGCTAGTGTAAGACTCAAAATGTCAGATTACTTAAAATGTGGTAGGAATAACAATAATTCAAGGTTGATATTATTACACAATAAGAGGATATATTTATTTGTAATTAAATGTCTTGAAACGGTGCATTTTAATTTATTCAAATGTAGCTTTAGTTAAAATCTTAAGAATGATGGGGTCCAAAGCCCTAGACACTCCACTACACTTGGCTATGTATTTAATCACACACATTGGTAAATAAAACAATAATAATCCACATTAAAGTGAAAGTAGAGCTCACATTGGTACCATGAAGCAACTTACCTCGAGCCGACACCAACTGACAGGATTGGAAACCAACTGTGGCTCCTTGACGTCCAACCAACAGGGTCCCTTTATCTTTCTTCCCAGTAGCAGTAGCTCTAAGGCACTAGTGTTGGTGCCAAACACATGGCTAAATGTCGATCCTTGCAGATCAGAGGGCAGCACGGGGTCACTTGCCTGCAACAAGGAAGTAGTGTAAGAGGGAGTTAGCATAGTCTCAGAAATCAATGATTTTTCTGAACTCGAGACTTAAGGTCTAACTTACAGTCTGTGGTTTGTGAGATCCATTTTTACAATTTAAAGCAAAGTTAAATTAAACCATATAAAATATTTCTGATGCTAGATCGAAGTTTGAATACTTTAAAAAAATGTTTCATTATTGGAGAAAAAACTATGTTAGGCTATATAACTATACAATTTTAGATATTAAACATAATTTGAAATATATTATATCCTATATTACAAATATAATCCACATATTTCAACCTAAGCTGGTAAATTAAAGTACTAATGTAACATATAGTTTAATTATTTTAGATTGTTGTCATGTGAAAATTAATATGTAATGTAAGGTAAGTTCCTTCAAGAGCAGTCTTTTAAGAGTGCATACCTAAAATTTCCTAAGTTGGCAGTAGTGTGGGACCTTTTATCGTATGGTATTCTGAACCTATAAATTAATAATATACACAAATAATATTGCTTTATTTAGCTTTCAGATCAAAGAAGAGCGAATTTATAAACCTTTACTGTGGGTAAGGCACAAACCTCTCTCTTACTCCTTTATGGTTGAGTGATTTTTGAAACTACCAACAAGGCCTCTAAGAATGTCTAGTGGATGGCCCTCTAAGATTGTGTGCATACACTTTATGACATTCTTGTGCACTTCTAGAGGCAAATTTTTTGGTGCTTGGTTTTATTCTGTTACCCTTGAAAATTTTATTTGTATTAGTGTGCCGAATGTCTTATTACAAGATAAAATCAAACCGAAAGTTTATTTTGAGAGACGGCCGGAAAGATTGAAAAAAGGAGTGGATTTGTTTGCTCAAATACTTTTTTGTAAATGGTTGACCTGGTATGTGCAAAGAAATCAAAAAAATTGTACTCAAATGTAAGATATGTGAAAAATTTCATAAAAGTAATGTCAAAAATCAATGACTAGCCATTCACCACCTGATAGGCCCTGGCAAAAATTAGCCACACATCTATTTGAATTTGGGTCTGATTACTATTTGGTTGTAAGTGATTATTATACTAGATGGATAGAAACATAAAGTTTAAAAGGTAAAACAGCTAATCATGTAATTCAAAAACTCACATCTATATTTGCTAAATTTGGAATACCTGACATTTAGATCTCAGATAACATGCCTTTCAACAGTTTGAAATTTAGAAATTTTACCTTAGATTTTGATTTCTTAGCTGTTACCTCAAGTACACTTTACTCTCAGTCTAATGAACTTGTGGAAACGTTGGTTTCAATAGCTAAAAATATGCTCTGAAAAATTTACGAAGGAAGTCAAGATATTTTTATATCACTCATGGAATACAGAAACACTCCAATTAAAGATGTAAATGTATCTCCAGCACAACTTATGTTGAACAGAAGGATTAAAAGTAAAATACCGACCTCATCTAACCTGCTTAGACAAAATAATTATGATATCAATATCAAAGCTAAGCTTAGAGCAAAAAACAATAAGACAAAGATGTGGTATACCAGAGGTGCTAAAGATTTACCTGATTTACAATCTAAAGAATCAATTTTGTATATAAAAAACGTTTGGGAACAAGTTCAAATAGAATACAAACACTTCACACCCAAATATGTTATTGTTAAACAAAGTGATAGTAGGGAAATTAGAAGGAATATGAAAGGATTAAGGAAGTCATTGAATCAACCTCCATCCTTTCATAATCCAGAGTCCAGCATAAATGAACCAATCCCTAGGACGCCAATATGTAGTCCTAGGACTATCCAACCTGAGATTATTCCTACAATACATCAAACCAGTCCTCAACCAAAGTCACCTCCATCACTAACTACGTCTGAACTTGTATTTCCTAAAATAACTTACAGAGCTGATAGGATAATAAGAAAACTTATGTGACTAGATCTATAAAAATAAGAAAAGTTTTTTTTATATCAGTTAAATGTTTAAATTAACTTTGTTGGAGGGGAAATATTGTATATAATAAAATATTAAATATAAAATTATATACATGACTATAGAGTAGTTGTTTTCATATTGTGACCTAAATATAAATGAGAGTAGAGAAGAAGATGGGGGTTTTGTTTTATATTCAATTATGTATTGTATACTTAATAGTTAAATAAAGAAATAACTAAATACAAACATAACAACTATCACTTAACCTACATTATTGTACAGTGTATCTAGATTGTCTTATACATTTACAAGGCATTAAGCAATAATGCTATTTATTAACTTTTTATAAAGTAAATGTTTAATATAAATGTCCTTAAAGACATGAGTGTTGAAACTATTTTCTTTAATTTTTCTATTGTATTTTTGAGATTTGTTCTTATTTTTAAAGTGTGTTTTTGTGTTATTTCTAATTTAAAAATCGATGTTTCCATTTCAAAACTTTTTTTCTTTCAAAAGTATTTACTATTTATAAAAATGAATGTCATTCATATTTTAAGAACCTGAAAACTTAAATTTTAAATATGTGATATTTAGCCTATATTTTATATTTGTTTTGACATTTTCAATATACTACTTTACTTTTAAAATAAATAAATATATACTCTTAACATTTTAAAATTATGGATACACTCAAATTCGGGGGCTTTTAGGAATACTCAGCTCGAGTTTGACTAGAATGAAAAAACCCAAGCTCACAGACCTCTATTAAAAACTTAGGCCTAATGTTACTATTATAAATGTGTATTTTAAATCATGCATTTTTTGTATGGATACCAAGAAATTCAAAATTGGATTTTAAGGAGGTGTGTGAGAGATCCCGAACTTTGGGGAAAATGTCGATAAATCAGTTGTTTCCAAAACTCGGTCGGGAAAAATATAACAATTTACAATTAAGGACTGTCTATAAATGTCAATTTGTTTTTAATTTTCACCAAAAATATTGATTTATTAAATTTAAAGTAAATTTCCCTTATATGGATAACCGAAACTTCAATAGCTTTTATTTTATAACTACCTTACAACACAACCAAGCGCCATTAAATAACATGGCCATACTACACATAATTGAGGAACTATCTATCCCTGAATAGATTTAAGAAAGTAAAATATATTTTTAGCACAAAATAATGATAAAAGTGGATTTTAAATATCAAACTATGCATGAAATACACCTTCACACCTATTTGCATAAATATAGGTTTATTATGTAAATGTTATTATTTAGAATGACATCCATTTGCTTTTGTACTTTAAATAATAATATTAATGATTTAATGTAGTGATAATATTTCTCGAGTCCAACAGCATTTTTTGTGATAAAATATTAAAACTAATCTGAATAAATTAAAGTGAGCCACATTCTTGTTTATAAGAATAACAAAAATACTTCTCAAATGAGACGGTGTGCCTGGTTACCGCTTTCATTTTAGTTACTAAGGTTCTCACAAAAAGCACTGTTGGATTCCAAAAGTATTAGTTTATCCAGCTATTAATATTTATGATACAAAAGCAAATGTATGCCATTCCAATTAATAATTATGTAATACACTTATTTCTATGCAAATAAGTGTGAAGGTGTATTTCATGCATAATTTAATATTTAAAAACCTCTATAATCATTATTTTGCACTAAAAATTATTTCCTGAATTAAATCCATTCAGGAATAGATATTTCCCTTAATTATATGTAGTGTGGTTATGTTATTTTTTAACCTTGTTACAACATGAATACGAAGAGGTTTAACCCACCGACCCGGTCCCTGTTGACCTGTCCCGGCACAATCACGACTCGTCATACACATCGCAGCACTATCAACATTAGACTGACTCGAAGACAGAGGTTCGCTTCCAGCCCTGTCAGTTGTTCCATGCCCAAAAAAATGTACTGCAGTGTGCGCAAACTTAATGCACACCACCCGAGCGTGTTCTGAAATTCTGTGAGCTATGATTGAGCGCAAGTTTGAAGGTGTATGGATCAGTGGAGCATGTTCTAGAACCTTTCTACCCCTTTCCCGTTTCCTTGGTTCCCGTGGCTTGAGAGAACATGGCACTTCTATAGGATATATAATTGTTGGAGTGCCTGGTATGGGCCTACATTATGCTCAGACTTCAAGGTGAGAAGCCTGATTATTGGATAGGCTTGCTAAATTATTTTAAATTCCTTTTGGCACTAAATCTTTGTCTTTCAAAATTATTGTTCTGGACATGTATATTTTTATTGTCACTTCATGACGGCTAAATATTATTCTTTGCCCTTAAGGCATGATACATTATGGGCGACCAGCCCAAAAAACTTTGCTTGTCACAAGGTATTTAGTGGAATACATTGTAGGATTATGGTCATAAACTTTAAATTTACTAAATCCACCTTACGGATATGTTTCAAGATCTGACCACCGCCATCTAGGGGGCACCTATGAAATTCATAGGATCTTTTTTACGCTTCTTTTGAGCTTTGTTATTTAAAATTGAGATAGTTTATTATCGTTAGATGCCTTGTATTAATTATTATTTAAAGGTGGGGCCAATAGCCAGCAAGTTGTTATTCTTATGCGAGTTATTGTTGGGTACCTTGTATTGAATGTTACTTAAAATTACGAGCCGGCAAGTTGATGTACTAATATAGGTGTACCACTTATTATATAAAATTGAGATAGTTTGTTATTGTTGGACCCCTAGTACTAAATGTCACTAAAAGGTGGGGTCGCGAGTTGGCAAGCGCCATTCTTACGTAGGCATAAATGTTTGGGTCTTAATATTAAAATATGCATGTTTAGAGAGCCTCCATCAAATTGTTAAGGCAAACTAGGGTTGTAAGCATCGACAACTTTGGATCCATTACTCTTTTCCAATTTGCCATTTGCGCTAGGGTATGTTTTGAGGTTCTTGATTTCTATTTATGATAGATCAAATTAATATTATCATGAAGGTCAATTGTTGTTGTAAAATCATTACATATAAGGAGATGCCATGTTGAGCGTTTGGAGAAGTGGGCTACTTATTGCAAATATTGTTTACATGCCTCTCTGGCATTGGTGGCTCCCTACTCTTCGTTCAGCCTTTGGGCTGTACTGTACCCCTTGTTTGGGTTTTGGGTTACTTTCTTGTTCAGCGCCTAACGCGTAAATATCTCACTCACTCATTGAGTTATACTTTGTTATTTTTTTGTTAAATAAAATATAACTCTTGTTACTACCTCTACCTATTATTTGTGTGTAATGGAGAAAGGGGAGGGTAATAATTTAATGGTGCGAAGTTGTGGTGTAAAGTAGTTAGTAAAAGAGATCGAAGAATTGAGTATTCATCTACTTAATAGAAGATAGGCTTAATTTAGATTTTATAAATTAATATTTTTAATGGAAATTAAATACAAACGTCACATTGATAGACGTCTTTACTAGTAACCATTTTTATATTTTTTCCCGAAAAGTCTTGGAAATAATTTTTCCCACCAGAGTTTCAAGAACAACCAATTTCCTAATTATTTTTCCTCAAATTTGTGGATCCCGAATATCTAAAATTTGACTTTTAGAATCAAATTTGTAATTAAATTCCATCAAAACTGAATATGGGCTTTATTGAATTTTATTATATTTAAAATCAAATACTGATCTTTCAAAGATTAAAATTCAGAATTTTGTATTGAATATAAATCCTAATGCAATTCAAAATTGAATACAAAATTTAAAAATGAATAAAAGCAAACATATGAATTAATATAACTATGCCTCTTAAATTATGTTTAACATGTGTTTTAAAATTTGAATTCAATCAATATCCAAGTCAAATAAAGGATTTGAAAAGAAAATCAGTTTTGCCTTTTTTTTAGTGTAGTGTTCAGATTAGAATGGTTTCAAATTGATACAACTACTACCACTTGGCAGCGCTAGTGCCTGACCAGCCAATATTTGGTTCTAATGTCCACTCTAGGTAATGTGGGAGTTGACAGCTAGTACAATATTGGCAGGTGTGTGTTTTTTTATGATGTTATAATAAAGTGAACAAAGAAAAGTGGTAATTTGTAGCTTCTGTGTATTCGTTTTGTGCAATTGCGTAGAGGATTCTTTTGAATCGGCAAAATGGAATGTTTTCAATCATTGATCCTACAAAATAACAAAACAAAATTGAATATGACTTTTATTAAAATCCTTGAATCTTAGATATTTGAGGACTCAAACGATTTGAAGGATACATCCCCAATTTGTATTTTCTCAATTTTTTATTATTTATTATTGTTACTAAAAAAACAGCAATTTAAGGTGAACCAAAATCTGTTAAAATTACCGAATATCGAACTTCCAAGTACTCAGATGAAAGAGGGACCTCAGCGACATCAAACCCATATTTCTTTTCCACTTTCCGAGACTTGAATTGGAAGATTTTGTACTTGGTGGCCACTTTCTCATTGAACTCCTGGTACACATCCAAGAGTGTCACCTCTTTACCAGTCGAGATATTTTTTGACATATCGAAATGCTGTAAAAAAAGAAAAATGTTTGACAGAAGACAGTAAAAATAGTGCTATACTAATTAATTTTTAAAGCTTTAATATCTCAAAAGGAAATCAAGTAGTATTATTAACCACAGAATAAAATAATTATGGGAGACTTTTTCCAAATCGGTAAGCAAGTCCAATTGTTTATGCAATACAATGTAATAAAATGGTGAAAAGTAATATTAAGACCAACATATTTATGAAAAACTAAAACAATAAAAATAAAATAGTAACCACTATTGTGATTTAAAAAATGTGTGAAATATAATTTATCTAAGACATTCTTAAATCTTCTTTAAAAAACTTTAATCCAAATGTTAACAAACCTCTTCTCTAGGCAAGAGATAAATCCTCCTTTCAATATTTTTGATGGTGAGACAACAGCTAACATAAGAACTTGCAGACTCAATCCATATTTTACCAAATAGGAAAACTACACCAGGTTGTTTAAAGAAGTCTTCATACGCATCCCACCAAAAGAACCTGAAGACCTGTAAAAAATATTTTTATATTTATAATGAGCTATATCTGAGTACCTAATTAGTTGAGCTAATTCCTTTAAAAAACTTGACTTACAAGGATCAGTAGGGGTATGTGAAGCTTTGAAAACTTTGACTTGACTTCATATATTTGTTAGCTATGACTTCGTTTTGAAAGTAAAATTCGAGATTCAATAATTAAGAAGCTTAGCAAAGGAAAAAAAAACACATTTGGGTTGTGTTATTTCCATCAATAATTAGTGTTTGCATAAAAATATCCAAAACAACTAAATTATATTTAAAATTCATAATAATAACTAAATCTATCATTTTAAAACAAAATATATTAACTATCTTTGAAAGTTAGCATTTTAAAATTTATATTTAACACCTAATTTTACAAAGTTTTGGAAAGTATTAATGTTTATCTAACATTAAACATTTTTTCAAATATCAAAACTTAGTTTCAGCTTTAGGAATATTTTATATTATTCGATTTAACTTCCATTCGAATTGAAAAAGTGAAATTTTCATACTTATTCTATGGATATTCTAGGTTAAGTGTTTGGAATTTAATATCTGAAGAGATGTCTACAAAGATAGTTTTCATATGTACAGTCTAAGACAGAACTATCATCTCTGGTTCTGTCATAGCCAGAAACAGTGATGTATCAGTCCCATCTCTTTAAGATGGTTCTAGATCAGGAGTTCTTAACATCCTGGCCACCCCCCTCCCACCCCCTCACCTTTTTTGCCATGAACCCATTCAGCAATTTGATTAAGCCTATGGACCTCCCCTCAGAATAATGTTTTTAAAGGCATAAAATACATAGTATGACAAAGGAAACGAATTATACTATTAGAACTGGATCGATACTGATCCGCATTGGATCAGCTGATAAGGGCATAACTGATTAAGCCAAAGATTGGCATTTGACTTATCTATCTTTTGAACTGTGTATTAACGAGTCATGTACAACAGGTATGAGTGAAACATCATTGTTAAGCTCTTGGCAGATTGCCCTGTTCTAAGTTTACTTTAAGGAATGATTTAATTTTTTTCTTTAACAATGGAATGAAAGGATAGGAGATGGGGTAGGGTGGTGTTGAAAATAGAAAATTCAGTATGTGAAACTGTTTCAATGCTAGAGAATTATTGTAATGGTTGTGAATAAATGGGGAGTGTGTCTGCAAGGTCAACCGCAGGATCAACTTGAGAGGTACATTTTGTTGGTAATTTGGGTGAATTGTGGGTAAACACAGCCAGTTGAGTTGTTTCCTTTCCCTGTTGTGAGTGGCTAAGTTGACTATACTGCATCACTGGTTGAGCCTAACCGACAGGAAGAACAAACGAAGAAGCTTTGAGTACCTTCTTCACAGTTAGAATTTGGCAGGTTCCTATTGGTGCAAATTCAACAAGATGAAGAAGGGTAGGAATTAAATTACCTAAAAGACAAGGTCCAACTGAGGTAAGAAGAAAAGCTGGACTGAGAAAAACATTCGCTCATGTTCAAATTCTAGATGCTCATGTTTAAAATATGTTAGACACTCTTGTATCAAATATAATCTCTCCATTAGGAGTTGGGTTCAAATTCTAATTTAATAATGTGTAATCTTTTAAATGTTTGGTTCTTAATCTGTGAAATCAAACAAGACAATATTTTAAAATATATTAAATATCCATCAAAGATCAACTCAATTTGATTAAGATCTATTCTAAGCGATCATTCTTTTAATGGCCAACTACATGATATAAAAAATTAGCATAGAAAACTAGCAAAGAGCTGTCTGGACTATTAGAGGAAGATTCAAGGAAAGCTAAAACGATAAGATTCAAAGGGAGCCATGATCAAAGAACTATCAGAGGTTTCAAAACTAAATCTTTCATACTACAAACTACACATTTCATTATGTACTTTAATTTATTTTTCAGTTGATCTTTAGGTATTTAAAAAAAATAATGTGTATGTAATCTGCTTTAAATTTAATGATTAAAGTATTTAGTTCTGATTTTATTCTAAATTTAATATATTTGCCATGATATTCTATGTAACAATTTCAAAATAAAATTCCTCTATACTATTACAAACTTAATTATGAGAAGTTTAGTCAGTTTAACTGAAACTAATTATTTTATAAATGTGGTAAGGGCAATTATAAAGTTAATTACATTAACTCTTAAGTAAGGGTGGCTACCAAACTTGTATTATAAAATTCCCTGAATGTTTCAGCTTTCAGGATATCAAACACAATTCCAGACCTAACCTTTTTACATTTTATACTTGGTGGATGGGAATTTTTGTTTTTACCTTGATTACTTATTTTCAAAGATTTCCTAAAATACCAGACATTTGTTGGAATGTTGGTATTCTTTTATAGCTTGCTACGAGTTGCAATTGTTTGGTGAAGCCATCTTTAAGTGTCAGTTGAGTCATGCCTGTTATAAGTTTGGGATACACATCTGTGACTTTGTCACTTGAAATTTTATTGTATTGACTAATCAGGGTGGCTACAAAACATATTTTACAAAATTCCCTAACTTTTCCAGGTTACCCAGGCAACATTTTTCAATTTTCCCTGACTACTTTTTTCCAGTTTTAATAGTGGATGATGACTTTTGTTTTATTTATAATTGATCACATATAAAAAAAATTGTATCTACTAAACATAAACGGTTTTATCAGTTATTTAAAAAATTAAAATGTTATTTTATTTAGGTATTATTAACTTTTGTTTTAGTGTTTAGTTGCAAAATTAATGGGTTACTTTGGATGTATTTTTTAATTACCTGACATTTCCTTATTTTTTTGTTAAATTCCCTGTTTTCCCTGTCATCCAAAAACTCCCAAACTTTTCCAGGTTTTACCCGTTTTCCCTGTCGGTAGCCATCATGCTAATGTATGTTTTGGATCAATCCCCGGTCCCGACACAGATTTATCTGATTGCCAAACCCTTCCTTCACCTATGACAAGACATGTATTAATCACAATTTGTGAATGTGTGGAATGCCAGACCTCCACCGTGGTTCGGATCCCATGTTAAACTGTAGGTCCTCCATTTATCTCACAATCACTCTACCATTATACATTAGCGTAAGTGTGTACAACCCGAATGTGTGGTAAGACACAGTGCCAATGATGACAATGATGATGATAATTATTATTATTATTAGCACCGCGTCTTACTACCCATTCGGGTTATACGCACTTATGCTAATGTGTAATGTTAGGGTGATTTGGAGATGAAATGAAGGACCTACAGTTTAACGTGGAATCCGAACCACGGTGGAGGCCTGGCATTCCCCACATTCACAAGATGTCTTGTCAGAGGTGAAGGAAGGGTTTGGTAATCAGATAAATCTTTGCCGGGACCGAGGATTGAACCCCAGCCGCCAGCATAGAAGTCTGAAACCTTACCCCTAGACCACCAGGTCACCATGATGATAATGATGATGATAATATTAATTAATGATAATTATAATAATATTAATATAATTAATAATAATAAATATAAATATTAATAATAGTAATCATAATCATAATAATATGCATAATAGTGTTGATGACAGAGTCAGAATACATGGCTCTGTCAGAGAGCGTCAAGGAAGCCGTTTATTTGCAGTTTGGGTGAGATGGTCATTTCCTGCAGCAACAGAAGCTCCCTAAAACTGGAGGGAATCCGATGTTCCATGCAAGAAGTAAGCACATCGACATCTGTCACCACTTTGTGAGGGACATACTCAAACACAAGGAACTTCATATACTTCACATTTCAATAGACGATCAAGTTGCAGACTTCTAACAAAAGGACTGGCCAAGTTTAAACACATGCAATGTATGGAATCAGCTGGACTGAGTGATTCCCAATAGTGACTTTCTTTTGACAACCAACTGGAGGGGAAGTGTTGGAATATTGATATTCTATTATAGCTCGCTACGAGTTGTAGTTGTTTAGTGAAGCCATCTTTAAGTGTGTACCGTCACACCACATCTTTGGCAGACAATAGACAGTCGAGTCATTCCCGTTTTAAATTTGAGATGCACATCTATGACTTTGTCACTTGTAATTTTATTGTACTGACTAATGTATGTTTTCTTGTGTTATCTTGTTTATTTATGGTTCACATGACCTGCGGCAATCTTTCTTTAACAACATTAACATTCTAAGTTCCTTTTTATTTTCTGGTAATTAATATATTGTGTATTATTTGTGGCCCAGTGTAAAAGTGGTATAAAACAAACCCTTTACAACTACCTCATGTTAATATTGACATATCTAGACAATACAGTTTGTTAACACCGAGAAACCAAATCTCTCCCATTTATTTAAATGTTTAGGTGTGAAATCAGTTAAACAGCCTATTTAAATTCCCTGACATTTCCTCATTTTCCCTGATATCAAAGAATTCCCTGACTTCTCCAGGTTTTCCCTCTATGTAGCCACCATGTAAAGATTTCATTAAAATAAACCAAATAATCAGCACAGGTGATTGGCATAAAAGGTGACAAATAATCATCAACAGCATGATTGGCAAAATATCTGAGTGGCCCAGACCTAATAAAAATATTAAAAGCACACTTAGACAATAAAGTAGATGATACCTTAACTCAATCAGTAGCATGTCTGTCTACTGAACTAAGGGTCCCGAGTTTGATTCCTGGCATGGCCGAAAAATTTATCATTGGTGAAATGTGAGGTTACCCTTTCACAGTGGTGGATTAACGGCCGGGAACTAAAGATTGTACCTTTACTAGTCTTAAGTTAGATTATAAGGCATATGAAGCTACAACAAGCCTAGCCAGAGGTAGTGGAAAATATATGGCTTGAAAAAACTGGTGCAGGCCACAGGCTGGAAACAGTAATGGGTGTAAAAGTAAATTTACGATAAAGTAATTCCTAATATATGCATCATATAACTAGATGATAATAATACACTTAAAATACAGGTGATTAAATTTAGATGATAATTTCTAAAGGCATATCAGTTCCACAAGTTTGATGAGTGCCTGAAATTTCTCTACAAACCCCTAACTAAGAGCCCACCCATTCCTTCGAAACTCATTAGAAGGGAATGTAAAACGTGCAACATAACTTTTTAATGGAGGAAACCTAAAAGCAACAAAAAAGAAATAAATAAATAAGTAAAGAATAATAGACATAGTTGAAACATATAAAAAGGAATGACTAACATAACGGATTAACACACAAAAAGGACAATGGTTGTGAATATATAATATATCTCCACAGTTACCACTATTTTCTTACAACCAGATTTCCTGCATCATCCAGATTTTCCAGAAGAAAATCCCATTTTTCCAAGCAGCTTAGATTGAAGAATAGAGTAATCAAATTTCAATTTTCATCAAACTGACTAATGTGAAATCATGCAATTTATGATTAAAAACACCATGACTCAAGATTGATGGGAAAATACACCTTCTGTTGATTCACAACACTTGTTTAAGCAGTAAAAAGACATGTATGAATCAGCATGCTTAGTTATTCTTCAGTTCACTCTTTTGTTCAAAGACCTTTAATTTTAAGCTTTCAGTTAAATTTCCCAAATTAAAAACTATTCCAGTATTTTTGATAGATTTTGCAAAATCCCTTGTGTTTTCCTAGGTGCATGACAGCCCTGATC
The DNA here is from genome assembly GCA_039000515.1 of Timema cristinae. Lineage (NCBI taxonomy): Eukaryota > Metazoa > Arthropoda > Insecta > Phasmatodea > Timematidae > Timema > Timema cristinae. The sequence goes on from JBCFYV010011172.1 coordinate 87,674,640, forward strand.
TTTGTAATGGAAAACACATCTAGATAAAAAAAAAGCTTCAGTGAATAATTGAGAATCAGACCCTTTCCATTCAGGTAAGACATGCCAGCATACCCTAAACTCTGCTTAGAAAGTGTATTGCTATATGTTTAATGTTCCACTACCTTTTCCCCCGACTCAGTGGTGGTGAGTGGGAGCCGGGATGGGTCCAGTTCAATGTCGCCAAGTAACTTGTGTCCTGTTTACCAGAGCCTTGCATCATCTCCCATCCCGCCAAGAGCTGCTCCTCAGTCACTAGGACCTTGTCAAGGACACTAAAAAGAGAGAGCCATCAAGCAGTTAAATTTAATTTGGCTTTCTATAGGGTTGGTATACTTTTCTCTGAACATTTAGGAACTGAGTTAGATCTCTACCAGCTGCCATAAGTCACCTTGTGAATTGCCTCAAAATTTACAAACCAAACAGAAAATTTATTATTTCTAATAATATCATACAGACCCAAAATAAGCAGCATTTTCCCCCCCAAAACAGCCTTAATTAAGAAAGGTTTTGATTATAAATATTATTTTTCAATATCTAGCTTTGACATTATAGGATGTTACAATAAAATATGAAATTATAAATTGTTTCCATTGCAACTATATTTTATTAATTGCTTTTAAAAGATGTATGACTTAAATCTTAAGTGTTTGAATGAACTATAGGATAATCAAAAGCGCTAGCCCAAATGTCAAAAGGAACTGTATAAACTAAATAATTATTTTAAGAGATCTATTTTACATTTTTGTACTTTCAAAGGGAGTTTTCTCATCTCCTTCTTGCATATTGATATTTTGTTAATATTTTCGTCTCAAAGTGAAAAAGGGGTTTTCACACATCCCAAGTAAATTTATGACTAGCTTAACCAAAAAGAATGACACTATAACCGAAAAAAAGAAAGATTTTTTTACCTGTTTGGTTTATTGTCTACAATGGCTTCCACTTGGTTGACATCTATCATAGACTCTTGGGAGTTAATTTCCTCTATCATCGAGTCCATCTATGGCAATGTAAAAACACAATTTTGGTACTTTATTGTAGACATTGTAAATTAAACTTGGCTGTTAAGGTATGTTTATGTGGTTAAAATGTTAAGGAGCTGTAATATGAATCTTGAAATACACTCCGAATGTGGTATGCTCAATTGAAGAGTTCTAAAGAAAATTCTAAAGAATATTTAGAATGAGGATTTAAAAAAAGAATTTTAGATTCAGTATTCAAAAGGAGTCCCACCCCCATCAGTAGGCCCAAGGCTAAACTCGTTTTTTCTGGTTTGCTGGCGACAAGCTGTCAAGGTTTAAATCCCAGGTGCACTGAGGGTAATTTAGCCAAACAAATGCAGGTACATTGTTTCTCCCCTACTCTAATAGTGTAAATAAAACTGTGGATAGCTAAGATGGGTACCAAGACACAGTGCAAAGAAAAATTTTGTTATTTTATTTGAAATTTAATTTAGGGATATTATGATGCTCCTTGGTGGTTAGGTCCAATCTAATTTTTGGACAAAACTAAAGAACATTCTAGACTTGATTGATTTATCACTTAGCTTAATGTGGATTTACATTTTAAAAATGTTTATGTATCAAAAAACTTTAGCAGTGTGTCTTCTTACTACCTATTATACTAATGTGTTGGGTATTAGGTTTAGTTGAATTTAAAGGAAGTGTACCTGCATTTGAGTGTAGATGGAGAGTGGAAAACCATTTAGAAAAAACTACCCTCAGTGCACCCGAATGAGATATATCCTTGTCTTGGGTAGTCTAGTTTATTTAATTAGTAACGCCTTAAGACCATGCGGCCACCAAAGCGGGTTACATTTAATTACTATTTTAATTTTCTATGGTAAGCATTAATACAAACATAATAAAAGGGAAAAATAACATCAATGTGGGGATGTTAAAACCTTACACCTACCATGTTGTCTAAGATTCACATTCAGGATTCATAGATGAAAAGAAAATTCAGATTCAAGAAAAAGTAGACTCAACTATTTTACAATTTTATTACAGCAGATAAATTTGGATACCGTGCCTTAATATCCAACACAGAGTGGTCAATAAATGCGGTAGTCATTTTTATTAACCTTACAAACTTGAAGTATGGTTTTAATAGAGTGGCTTAGTTTATTTTATGTAAAATTTTGCTTCATAAAGTATAATAACTGAAGGTGATTTATTCCAACATGTAGTAGAATGACTAAGATTAATATCTTTCTTTGAAATATAATGTTAGATGTGTTATTTAATAAGATATCAAATTAGTTTGTCTGTAAGGGAAAGTTATCGACAATATTGCAAACCTTTTATGATTAGTGCTAATATGTAGTGTGTGTCTAGTGTTAATACATAGATATTTATTGGTTAGTAAGAATCAGTAAAAGTTTGTGACCATCATATTTACATACCTGATTGAACTCAGAACTCGCTGGGAAATCATTTGAGTCAAAGTTTAAAATTGTTCCATAGTCAATTGACTCTTCAAATTTTTCAATACAAGATGGAGTGGATTGAATTTCAACCAAATCATCCTGTAAAAACAAGGGAAGAAACATATATAAAAGCAATCATGATAATTTTGAATAAAAATGAAGATTTATTTTATGTTCTCCTTGAATTAGTAATAATAAATCTTATTGGTGGAAGAAGGTACAGGGAAGAGATATAGTAACAATTAGGAGAGACAAACATCATATTCTTTCACAGTGAAAATAGGAAATATGTTAACATTCTATACTACTATCAATGGCCCATTTTTATATTAGTAAATGAATAGCTTTCTCTTGGGGAGGAAAGAAAAGCTCTAATACTCAATCTCTTAACCTAGCTTGCAATCTAATGGATCTCTTTAAGCACAAGTGTGAAACATTACTTTCTCAATCTGAATAAAATGTCTGTGACAGTTAAAGCTTGTCTTTAAAATGTATATATGTGGGTTTAGGTGTTGTATCTTAACATTTTCTACTTCATTATTACTACATTAAGTGTGTTAGCCATCCCTCCCAATTTAAACCAAGTATTCTATTACAAATAGTTAGCAAAAATAAACCCATAAATCAGTACAAAGAGTAACAAAAAGTTAAATAAAGGAAACATGATGGAAAGCAAGTGAATATAATATAGATAATACATTTTTAAGGCACTGTCTCTCACTATCTTATAGTAAAATATGTGTCGCTGGTAAGTCAATATAAATATAATATATTGGCCAATGTGGGTGCCACTCCTAAGCATTCCAATAAAGATAACTTACTATTCCTCATCTAGCTCTGACTGTGTAGCGACGACTAATTTTCTCGAGACCACTGGGTGTTGTTAGGGAAAACTAACTCACCTCACCAAGTGTGTTGCAGAAATCCTGTTATGAGTTTGAAGGGAACCATTTATCCAAAAATATAACACTTTCTCATATTTTAGGAGAGTTGGTAATATACATACAAAGCAAAAATTAAAGATAGCCCAAATAAACAATATATGAGGTTAATATTCAATAGCAGTTATAGTTTTTTCTCCAAACCATAGTTAAAGAAAATAATAAAGTTTATGATATAAATTTAAACTTACACAAATTTGGTTTTATTAAGAAAATTAAGATGTTTGAAACAAAGTGTTGTTTTGTTTGAGAATAAAATAAATAACAAAACAAATTATTTTTTTTATCATTAATACTTAAAAAAATATGGTTGGATGTTTAAAGTTTGATAGAATTGATATCATTCAATGAATTTAATATAATATTAGATGGAAGTGTTTGAAAGTAGTTCTGCTTTCATAAAATAGGTAAAATGTTAATATATAATTAAAATAATGTTGGATATAAAAAATAATTTAGATCCCACCGATGTTGATTCTTCAGGATCATGGGGGAAAATAAGGCTAATATTAATGGGGAGAGAGGGGGGGGAATCTGGCTTTTACTTACTAAAATTATTCATAGACATTAGATATTATGTCACTCGAGTACTTGGCCTCCTTTTATTATCACTATAGAGAGTTAAGTGAAAATTCCATCGTTTTATGATAATTTAAAGATAAAGCGTAGGATTACTTCGTATACAATTTCAGAAACAAGAGAGAATACGAAATTTTATTTAAAAAGTATTCCAACTTCACTTATTCTAGAACAAATTAAAAATGTTCTATTTTTAATCACTGACAGACCAAAAAGAAACCTCTATGGAACTTCCAATCAAACAACAGGTTACTAGGCAGCCTGTCAAGTAATCAATATTAACAACAATAAAAAAAAACACAAATTAAAATAATGAAAAAAAGATAATCACTGGTATTACCACTATAGGTTAGTGGATAAAAATACTAAAGCTTAGATGTGTCACATTTAAGCTTGCTGCCGCTAATAATCAGCCGTTTGTTCAAAACAAAACAAAAATCTTCCCTAATCGACTTATAATTCAATAACAAGCTTCGTAAAATAGATGGCGTTATGGACATTTTCTTGAAAGAATTGATGTTTAAGAACACAGTGGTTTAGTTACGAAGATGACTCCCATACACTACCGCTGATGACAAAACCTGTTTAAGTTTTTCTCTATGAATCTCTGATGATAGCATACCGTAAACAATCAAGTGTGGTGCTGTTCGAAAAGATTAATTGGAAAGAAAAAAGTAAATATTACATATATAACTTTTAGACCTTCCTTGTAATAATTTAAATTCTGTTAGTGTGTATTGAATCATTCATCTCAATCAAAGTTGTCGTTAATGACCACTATTATTAAAAGAGCCTGTTTAGCCTGTGGAATGGTTTAAATGTAAGTGAAATAATTCTAAAATAATCAATTATTAGTAATGTAAGTCTGCATTTGAGATTTTATTATAATCCATTTGGTTTATGCACATATGAAATTATTAATCTGATGTCTTAGCAAAAAAAGGTTGAATTCAGAGGAAGTGTACATACATTTGTGTGTGAAATCATTTAGGAAAAAACTCAGTACCAGGATTCAAACCCAATCTCCCGCCATTAGCACTCCAGTCTATAACCGGAGGGATGACTTAGGCCTTTCACTCATGGAGCCACTGAACTGTAATTAGACTCATTAGTGCTTGACGTCACAAACTGCTCAGCAACTGGTTGTTACTTATGTTTTGCAAATGGTAATACACAAAAGTGGCGGAATTTCAATCGGTGTTGTACTATCTAGCCGCAAGAAACCTTTTTCGGGCTTCTAGAATATTTAATGTATATTAATATAATGCCTAGTAACACGAATGCCAATGAGGATTTGGTTCTCTATTATTATTATTATGGATATAAGAGATGTAATCAAATAAGAATTCAGATTCATCCACACAATAAAAATAATGTAAACTGCAATAAATAATAATAACTTATTCTTCGAGGAAAAGAGACTGCAAAGAACTGATGTAAAATGTATAGCATTGTACAGAATGTTAAAATAATAATATTTAGCACCGCGTCTTACTACCCATTCGAGTTATACGCTTTAAGTACTAATTACACTAATGGATTAGGAATTGGAAGGGTTTAATTAAAGGAAGTGAACCCGCATTTGCGTGGAGGGAGAGTGGAAAACCATTTAGGAAAAACCACCCCCAGTTCACCTGAACGAGATTCGAACCTCGATCTCCTCGTCCTCAGCAAACGAGCTAAACACGACAAGCGCGTTAGCCAATCACGCCACCGAGACAGGTGAATGTTAAAAGAAAGTTACTTTGAATAGTACACTAAATGTTCAATGTTCATTCATGATGAGTGAGTTTGTAACAGAGGTAGCCCGGCCACTAGCATGTTGAGTTTCCAGTGACTAATTATGGATGTGTCATAAACCAATTAGCAAACCGTGAGCATGAGCACACTACTATTAAAACATACTAACAGTGATACTCAAACTACTGGTTGGTAATATAGGTTTTACTTGTGTCACTATTATATCTTATTTGAGTAGCTCTGCGGGTGAAAGGCCTTAGAGGAAAAATAACTCTTGTACATGCTCAAATGATATCAGCAACATAAATAAACTTATCTAGGAGAACAGAGAAAAGGTAAAGAAACAACACTGCAATAACATTCTTTTCAAAGAAGATTGCAAAATCAAAGTGTGGAATAAATCACCAAGTTGCATGTTGGGTACTATTTTGAGTTCCATCCTTCTGTGTATGAGTCAAACAAACCAAGGTACATCCAACTATGCCATCACAAGATTTAAAGAACTTCCTTTTTACAAACCCATTTTGAAAACAATATATAACTGCTTTAGCATAACACATCTATTATTTAATGTTTATTTATTACATTTGAAAGTTTTTTGATACTTTTAACACATAGGTCCCAATCTCTTAGGTCAAAGTTAGAAAAGCCAAGTCAAACCCCCTAGCACTGAGCTTCTTTTGCCGAATTATGTTAGTTTACCTCGATCAATATTTTGTCATCTATTTGGTTTCTTGGTATTGTCGTGGCACATCTTGGCTTAGGCTTCACTGCAGCCAAAGACCGAAGGTAACTACTGGAAAGTTAAACAGAGTAAGAGTAAGAGTTAGTCTTAACACAATATTTTAAGGAGCAACTTAAGTTTTTTTTTTTTCATTAGAGTGGTGATAAAATATATTTTGCAAAATGTTCTATGCATTCAGGACGGACTGTAATGCTGAGGTATTGATCATAAGAGACATAGAATATTGCCATGGAAAGAATAACTTGTCTTAAATGCGCTTGTGAATTGTTCTTATCCCTCAGTATAACACTCATTGGAATCATCAAAAATACATTTCAATGTAAGGTAAGTAGAGCAGAGCCTATTAATGATTGGTAAAATAGGAGAACAGAGGGAAGGCATACCTCAGGTAGTTTTAAAACTCTCCTTTTAGGTGATAATCAGGAATCCAGCCTCCACCCCCTTGTCACTCTGCAATATTTACTTTTTTTTTTTAATTCTTATGAAACACCCAAAATTGTGTAGTTGAGACTTGGCAGCAATTATTTGCTATTGACAACTTTGACTCATCAATATCTGAGATAATAAAGAACAAATATATAAAATGTAGATTTTCTCAAATTACCTCTTCAACAGCTTTCTTTTCATTTACTTTTCATTTTCTGTTCAATAAACTTGTGATACATATAATGTTTCTTCTTGTCAATGGTTTCAGCTAAAACTTTTTTTTTATTTTAATTTACAAGTAACTCTAAATTTCCCAACCACAAGATTAAATTTCTGAAATTTTCTCTTGAGTAGGGGTGCCTAACCACTTGCAGATGGGACTCCAATCCCTCCCACCATTTGGAAAACCCATATGGGCGCCCTTCATATCTGTATATCCTGGGAATACTTCATGGCACACCACTACCAAAGAGTGATGACTGCATACCAGGAAAATAAGGCTATTAACAAAAATTTTATCTTATTGAATCTGTGTTACTGGCTTATTCCATGTGAACTCTCACAATTTGAGAATATTACTGTGCCCTTACATTTCAGATTTCCTTTATATTTTTTTTTAAATGTAGGTAGATACAACATTACAGTTCATCAGTTATACACAAATTTTAAAAAGGCCTATGATTCAGATATAAATTATATTAAGTTTTAGCCAAGTTTGAGATACTAAAAAACTTGCTAAACTAATTGAGGTATTTCTAATAATGTTGATATTATTTTGGTAAGAAGTAATAATAATTTATGGTACGGTTAAATCTTCTTTTTTATTCCCTTCTCCTTATTTTATAAACTTTTCTTCTATGACAACGAGATGTTTCGGTGATTTTTCACCATCTATTAGAAATAGTTAAGAGAAATTATAATATGATATACGAAATATTAGATAGATGATCATTTAAATTAACAAGCTTATAAATACCTAAATATAATTATGTTAATTTTAATGATTTTTAATATTTCGTGTATCACATTAAAGTTTCTCTTAACTATTTCCTTTGCTAATGTTTAATTTTTTAAATTCACAATTTTATAAAATTTGCCTCCTTCTCCTCGTTATTATTATAGTTATTATTACTGTTATTATTATTATTGTTGTTAAGGTTATTGTTATTGTTGTTGGTATCATCATCATCATCATCATCCATCATCATCATCATTAGCTCCGCGTCTTACTACCTGTTCGGGTTATACACACTTACGCTAATGTGAAATGGTAGGGTGAGTGTGAGATGAAATGGAGAACCTACAGTTTAACATGGAATCTGAACCATGGTGAAAGCCTGGCATTCCACACATTCACAAGTTGTGATTAATTCACGTCCTGTCAAAGGCAATCAGATAAATCTTTGCCGAGACCAAGGATTGAGCCCTGGACCGCAGCACAGAGGACCAACACTTTACCCCTAAGCCGCCAGGTCACCCTTCACATAAAGAACAGATTGGGGACGATAATTTAGATATTACTATGAACAAAATATAATTTGACAGTGTTAATGAGTTTAAATATTTAAGAACAATTTTAATTGGCAATAATGTTATTAGATTGGAAATTATGAAATGAATACAGTCAGAAATGCATGCTATTACTCGATAAGTAAGTTGTTTACATCTCGCCTGCTGTCCAGGAATATAAAATTCAGAATATATCACCAAACTATAATTTTTTTGTTTTACCATTTGTTCTCTATGGGTGTGAAACGTGGTCTCATACCTTACATAAAGAAAACAAATTTAGGATGTTCAAAAACAAGGCGCTTAGGAAGATATTTGATCCAAATTGGGATGAGGTTACTGGGGAGTGGAGAAGGTAGCATAATGATAAGTTACATACCCTCTATTCATCACAAGACATTGTTAGGATAATTAAATCTCATAGATTATGGTGGGCAGGACATGTAGCACGAATGGGAAATTCTAAAACCTAATTCAGGGTATTGACAGACCAATGGGAAGAGACCATTGAGAAGACCTAGCACAGATGGGCGGATACATCTTGAATGGACCTGAAATAAATAGGGTGTAATGAAGTGGACTGGATAGGACTAGTTCTAGATAAATAAAGATGGCATAATTTTGTGGGTGTGGCAAAGAGCTTTCGAGTTCCTAGTGCCATAGAGTGAGTAAGTAGGTAGATACAGATGGAAAAACATAAAAGAAACCTGAAATATAAGGCTACAGTACCAGAGGTCCCAGGTTTGATCCCTGGAACTTTCAGATCTTTTTGTGAAGCAGTGGGTCTGGTATGGGTTCAACTCAGCCTCGTATGACAATTGAGGAACTACATGAATAAATATGTAGATGCTCTAGTCCATAAAACTGAGATTAACGGCTGACCTATCTACAAATATTGGCACTATCTGCGCCAACATGTAGCAGCTGCTCGGTCGTTATAGTCCACTGGCTGACGCCAGAATAGATGTATACAAATTAAAGCTAAAATACTTTTTTCTGAATTTTCTTAGCACAAATGATTTCCTAATGTCATTTTGAAAAAAAAAAAATGTGTTTCTTTCTTAAAGTTATGCACTTATTTTGGTAGTAATTACTTAAAATATTCATAACATGATTATTTATTAAACAATTTTGTTCATTTTTGTGTCAAATTAAAACCTATATTTAGTACTTTAAAACACAATTCAAACCCTTTAGGTAGAAGGATATATTATATTTCGTATGTTCATTTTTATTAACTATTTGTCTGTGTGGATGGCAACATAGTCATATTTGAATTAGTTATTATTAGTTGCTGAGGTTTTTGGCCCATATCCATGTATGAATTACTTTCTTTTACAAATACTAGTGGTGAAATTGTTTGTTGTTTTACTTTGTTTGTAACGTTCAGTGTGCACGCAGTTGTTTTGTTGTCAGTCTTACAATCTGATATTAAATATGCAACATTAATACCGAAAAATTAGAATCGTTATTTAATTCCATTAACCTCTCTAATAATAACTGTAACAGGTTGTGTGCCAAGATAGTGTGGATTAAAAAATACAAATAGCTTAGGTACATTTTTTGTTGCAAAACGGCATGGTGATTGTTGGTCGGCAGATAGCATGGTAGTGTCTTTATATTTGAAAATATTCTAAGAAGTATAGATAAAATGTATTTAACACTGATGCAAAGCTATAAGGAAGTGCGTATTGGAGTGTGTGGCTATTCCAAATAAAAGTTATATCACTAGCTATGGGGTTATACGGTGTGGCCGACAAGGGTGAACAAAATCCAGCGGCAACAGCTATAAATTAGGCCAACTAGATCTCAAAGTATGGAACACTCAAGAAGTCATAGTGACACATTTGAACAAAAAGGTTACAATGCACAAAATTAACATATAAGCTGCAGAAATATGGACAAAACTGATGTAGGTATATAAGAGGCAGTCGGAAACCAGTTTAAACCTTAAACAGAAATTCTTCTCATCGAAGTGTGAAGAAAAAAGTATTTTAACTTTTTGCAACACTTGAATAAATCAGAGAAAAAAACAGCTCAACGGGAGAACATATTTCTGGCCAAATTGTAATCACAAATTGATTAAATAAATTCAAACATTTTGTTGCAGTCTGGGAATCATTACTGACTGAAAAACAAAGCAATGATGAATTGAAAGCAAGCTCACTCACTGAGGAGCAGCAAAATTAGATCTACAGAAAACGGCAGAAACTTTGTGACACTGGCGAGTAAGAGTTAACTGGAACCTGAGTCAGGGAATCCAGAAACATGGTTTGGATAAACAATTGAAGGACCCTTTTTATTTAAATATATATGTATAAATACATGAATAACATATTTAATCTTAAAATCCAAGAATACCAGAGTAAAAAAAAATTAGTACAAATCTAATGTTGAAAAAAAATATACCCTAGAGCTAAATTATTATTAATATTATTATTATTATCATTATCATCATTATTATTATTTTGATGTATATTTAAGTATTTAAGTCTGAAGTGACTGTGGCAAGTGGGATGCATCTGAAGGCACTTCAGTCAGTCTGCCTACACTGTGGTTCCTTTTATCCTGGCTGGCAAATGAAAGTAGCCTAGAGGAGAAAAACTCCATATCTCCCATCTTCAAATATGTCCACCTGAATCTATTAAAAGCATTTAGTTTTCTTCAAGAAAATTAGTGACTCATATAGGCCATCATCAGTCTTTGACACTATTGCAATGATATGTCATCAAATAATTCAGTTTAATACAATTACCTTAATAAAATTATAAATGACAGCTTAAAGTTAATGATAATATATTTCCAAAACTAAGCATGACTTAATTGTTAACTACCCTTATGGAAAAGATGAAAATACAAAAGCATAATCTTATGCATCTAAAAACTATTACCAATTTTCAATGGTAATTATTTTTATGAATCATAAATATTATAAAATAATGTTCAGAGTTGAGCTTTATGGTTTTGTAGCGGGGGGTCTACAACTACTATTGTCATTATATCTCCCTTAAATTATGAAATACAGCTTATTTAAGATTTTTATTGATTTTTTAATTATTTTCTTTCAGATTGTTTAGTAAAATGTATAATAAATTTAATGAATAAAAAATGTTTTTAAACTAAAAAACAATGTGTTGTTGCCACTGTGATATAATTTGCACACACCAAGTTCCCTAAAACTTCTACAGGAACCATTAGTTTGCTCGTGGAAGGATTCATTCCCAATGGTGAAAATAGTTCAAGCGAGGGATGCAACAGAGTTTAATCAAGGGCAAGTTACGTTTGTTTTGACATGGAGGGTTGATCGATACCCTATCACAAAGGTGGTTAAAGACTCTGTCAAAAAAAAAAAAAGAGGTGACAAAGTTTGTTAGCCTAAGAATCACAAACCTGTTGTGTTTAGTTGTAAAGTAGATTCATTCTGCGAATGAGTGCATGTCTAGTAAGGGAAAGCCCAGCACAGAGTTTTGTGTTTTGTAATTACATGGCCTTTGTGGATAACAATAAAATCTAACAAATAAAAGAAAATATTTTTTTATATAGATGGAGCTCATGTTGCCTAAAGTAGTAATTCTTGCAAAGTAGTAACAATGGCAGAACAACAAAAGTACACAGCATATTATCTTTGGAAAATCGAAAATTATTAAAAGAAATTATCAATATTAGTGAACGGCAAAAAGTTATTGGGATCATAAACCTCATATTGCATAACTTAGGATACAGACGTGGTCAGTTGCTACAAGTAGCTTAAGCACCAACAAATAAGTTGTTAATGTATTCTAGCAAACCATAAATCTTTTTTAATTTATAAACTACATAAAACACACTCTTCATTTTTTCCCCATGAAAGTGTATTCTACTTTTGTATCGTATCTAATATATGAAAAGTGTGATATTTGTGGTTAAGAAGCCATAATTAACTTAACATTTGAGAAATATACATTAAAAATAAAAACAGCCTATAATATTATAGATCATAGTTGTCTCTTTCTCTAAACTCTAAAGGGTTTGAATTGTGTTTTAAAGTACTAAACATAAGCTTCCATTTGACACAAAAATGAGCAAAAATGGTTAGTAAATAATCCAGTTAATAATATTTTAAGTGACTAACTACTACCCAAATTTGCACAACACTTTTGGCAAGAAATATTTTTTTTTAAATAACGCCCAAGCAAAAAAAAAAATTAATCCTAGTTTGTATATAACTAGAGAGGACAACAATATAAAGGAAATCTGAGCTTTAAGGGCAAATGGCCTTAGGTTATTTAACATGAAATAAGCACCTAAGTACAAAATAAAAAAATAAAAATTGTATATAAATTATTTCTGAAAATACCTTGGAGAAATGTCTAGCTTCTTCGATGGTGACATCTGTTTAGAGGTTCTTCTTGCCAAGTTAATGTCAAATGGTTTGATGACATTGCTATCGTCACTATTAAGTTCTTGCATGATATCTCCTAGGATATCATCTTCATCCAGTTTAACTGTCTCCTAAGCAATCAAACATAATTTAGTAATAATTCTACCAAGTGTTGGGTCATTCCATGATATGGATATGTGGGACATGAAATACCAAAAACAAAAATTGAAATTGTGTTTTTTGTATTTATTTTTTTAGATTTTTAGATGGGTTAAAGTTTATCGAAGCATATCCAAACAAGTCATTGTTGATAGTATCCTTTCAATGATGACTTCAAAGTTACTGCTGTGCAACACTTGCAGCCTTGATCAACTAGGGTCACTAAGTGGTATTTTAACTTGAATTAGACTCACATCTCTAGCTAGTTAAAAAAAATTATTTACTTTTTGTTTTTCTCAGCACTCCCATTAATGCTTACTATCAATTAGTGTTTTACAAATTTAGATATTATATAAACATTTAAAAGAGGATAGAAGTGCAAGTCCTATTACACACCAGAAAATTATAGGTTTCAAAAGTTCACAACTAAAATACAACAAAACACATAATGATGTATTTTTTGGGGTACCCTTCTTCAGCAGAAGAGAGTAAAACACAGACTGGACTATGGTAGCATAGCTATAGGTTGAAATTTTACTTTAGGTTGATTTTTTTTTATTTGCAGAATTTATTTTTACTTACTTTAGTTAAATATAACATGAGTCATGTTATTTTTGTGACATGAGTCATGAATAAAAATATAAATAAAACAATAAATTTATTAACTTGACCAAGTTTTTCTTAGTTCTATGAGTTCAAAATAATCACTGTATGGTATCTAAAAGTAGCATTGTTCTAACTTACATAAGAGAACTAAGTCAAAGTTTTGAAAAAATTACGACTTAAAAATAATGTCGCTTTCATTGTAATTTGAGTCATAAAACTATAATAATATACTCCTCTGTCCATTTATTTTTTTAACTTTTGTTCTGCTATATGATTAGATTAATAAATTAGTTAATTACAACATTTCTTAGATAATTGTTTTTCTAGGATCATTTGATTAGGCTATGTGTTAAAATTGGAACATATTATTCTCACTGTAGTTAACGTGAATCACACGTTAATGGCCCTTTACCTTTCTCACTTTTAAGAATATTTCCAGAAAAACCTCTAGAAATGCTTCTGCCCCATTAGGATGAGAGCAAGCATAGTTTGTATCAATATCAACTCATGACCTTAACTTAATTTATTTCGATAATGTTGATGATTATGATAGTAACAATTGAAATTTAATTCAGAATATAACAGTTCTATATCTATTTAAAGGAAACTACAGGCTGAAGCATAGAGTGTTGACACAATTTGAAGCTACCTGCATTTCAGATGGCATGAAGCATGCTATCGATGCTTTTATTAAGGACACCAGTTTGAAGCCAGCTGTCAGATGATTATGTTTTTAACAATAAAGTGGTGGACAATATAATAAAGTGTAGCAGCATTGAAGCTGTTTATAAAAGCAAATTCAGTTACGGTCACTCATTGAATCTTTAACGTCAGTTTCAATAGTAGAACGCTTATTTACTGAATCCAATATTGGAATGCATGACAAAATGGAGGCTAATTGGTTCTGTTTAAGATACTTATTGTGATCCCTATTTCAGTGCTGTGCGACATCAAAAATTAACTATCAACAAGTGATTGTAGTGATAAATTGAAGTCCACAGATAATACATCATTCTGCAGCATTTAACATCTCTCAGTGTACTGATTGTTGGGTGACTGTTGTAGGAAGCAAAGTTCTGCCCCTACAAGATATATGTTTTCAGGTGGCTATAAAATTTTTACTATAAAATTCCCTTACTTTTCTAAATTTACCAGACACTTACAAAAATTCCCGTCTTAACCTTTCAATATTTTTTTTTTAGAATAGCGGCATTTTTTTATTTTATTGAATTGACCTTTGTGCATTGGATTCTTCCCACATTTTTCCTTATTCCCTGGGTGGGCTTTCTTATTCAAATTTACTCTTAATAGATTATTTTTCCTTTTTCTTTAGTTTTATCAATTTCCTTTACTATAAAATTATTTAACCATTGGGTCACCTCATTTTTAAACATTTATAGGCAATAAATTTTGTTTGAATCGAGAAACCAAATCTCTCACTTTTGTTTAAATATTTAGGTGAAGAATTAGTCAAGTAGGCCTATTATAATTCCCTGAATATTCCAGGTTTTCCCAGTTTTCAGTCTCACCATGATTGTGTAGCGGTTTCTGAAATTAAAGTAAGACAATCCAAACACTATGGAGCAGTTGATCACGTTTTAGCCAAAACTCATTTTCAGCTCCTCGGATTTGTGAACCAGAATAATTGTAACGACTGGGCACTTGAGAGCTCTAAAGAGGGAAAAACCCAACTTCGGTTTACTCAGAAAAAGTCGGTGTGTTGTAATGTTGTGCCTTTCGGGGTCTTTTTTTAAGATGACAAGTTTGTCAGTAGCAATAACAATTGACCTCTATCACCACATGCTGGAAAACTTTCTGACTCATGTAGGCCTACTTCAATCTAGGTGTATGAACACCAGCATCTTGAGGTTCCATCAAGAATGGGCAACAACACACATATATATCCTTAATATTTATAGAGGTGTTTGTAACATGTTTCCTGGGCATTTGGTTTCACAGATTGGAAATTTTGTCTGACTGCCTGGCCACAACACAATTAATAGCTGAAGACCGGGCCTACATAATAATTTTACCAAAATGTAGATTTTAGCCAAAATTTTAGACCGGAAAATATTTCCAAAAAACTAGGTAATATTCCCACATAAATCCCTTCAAACAAGAATATTTCTAATTGAGAATATATCTGCATCTTCTTCCCGAAATTAAAAAAAATAAATAAAATTAAACTCACCTCCTTCTTCTTAGTAGGCATGTTAAGAAGCATATTTCTGATATTTAATTTGCTTTCAGGTGCAGCATTTTATCCACTATCTTATTTGATAACCTTCCTCTTTTTTGAGTCTTTGAGTCCTTGCTCTTGACACGAGAACCAGAAAAGATTGAATCGTCATCCAAATCATCATCAAATATTTCACGGCCATCTTCCACATAGCCACAACCATCTAAGGTGAAATAATAAGACACATATTAAAGTTTAACTATCATAGAAAATTAGACAAAGTAAAAACTAAATGTTTTGTATTTTAGTGAGCATTCCGCAGACAGTTTGTTCAAATTGTCAATTGATGCCAGGATTTCTGTATCAGCTTCAACTACTAGCAATAATACTATCAGTATCGGAGATCAGTTACCAAGTAAGAGCTTAATTATACCTGCGATTGAAGAGGGTTCTCCAATTCATTTTCTGTGTTGCAGCAGGCCAACTATTGCCAACGATTGGACTTGGGTCTTCACATTGAAACAGGAGAGGAGGTTGGTAATAGGCTTTCATGTTTAGGAGAACTGATTTATTAGAGCATAATAAATATTATTAAACATTTTACAGTAATTTAAAAGAAGGAAATTTTACAAGTTGCCTTGAAATGTAATTAGTGGTTTCTTTGTGTAGCCCCTCCCCACCCCCAGCCTCCAATATGTTTTGAATGTGTTCTTGTTCTAATATGTTCTTTCCTTGGTAATCTGTTTGTCACAAAGAAAGGCTTTGTTGGATTATCCCCCAAAATCCAACAATAGGTAAAGGTTTAAGTGGGTCATGATTTTAGGCTGAACATTCAAATGTATGGGGAAAAAGGGGGTGGGGAATTGTTATATTTATTTTGCTAGCATAATTTTCCATTTTAAGAGTGGGCTTACCCTAGTGTGACCTTGAACGTCTCACCATTTACCAGTGCATGACTGAATGAGGCTGATAATGTCCAAAGAATGGTATGTATGAATAGGGCGTTATTAAATGTAGCCTAATATTTAGCCATTTGGCTTTTATTAATTATTTCCAATATACAAATTCAAAAATTATTAAACAGGCATTTAATCATTATAAAATGTATTTATTGTGTGATGTTCTATAGGGTGTATATTTTGCTCCACGTAACACATGCAATAAAAAAAGAATGATTGGAAAATGCCTTGACACCTGATTTGAACTTTAGCTTCCCATCATCAGGTACCAGGAAGTTAAAGTTCCAACCCAAGTGGCTGGGAAATTGGAAATGGCTGGTTTATTCACCAAGTTGGAATGGAGCATTTTTCAGATCCTGTTCTCTATTTACAACAGAAGTTGGCTATCAATCCATACCAGGAGGTAATCTTGTAAGATTTTCGTATAAAAACTGGAAAAATGCAATAGGAGATTTTAGGAAACATGAGCAGTTTTATTCGTGGCATGTAAGGAAAGAGCTGCCAATTTCCTTGCTACCTACATTGATACAAAACCTAAAATCAATGTGAGTATGGACAGAGATCTTCAAACACAAATTTTAAACAACAGGAAGAAACTCAAACCAATAACTAAGTGCATAATTTGGTGTGCAAGAGAGGGTATAGCTTTGCGTGGTCATAGGACCTCTGGATGAACTTCCTAGGAAAGGAGAAAACCACTTCAGATCTCTGTTAATGTTCAGAGCTGATGCTGGCGATGAGGAGTTAAGAGACCATCTGCAAACAGCTCCTGCTAATGCAACATATATTAGCTTGCAGATCCAGAATGAAGTGATTTTATCTCTCAATTCTTTGCTATTGCATAAGATAATTTCCCATGTAGGTTACACTAAATACTTTTCTTTTTTGGCTGATGAAACCACAGACAAAAGTGACATTCAGCAAATGTCTCTCTGTGTAAGATTTGTGGAAGAAAACATTGTAAAGGAGGAGTTCTTGCAATTTTTGCAAGTTACCAATGCAACAGGAGGTCTTGCGAAAGTAATTTTGAAAGGCTTGGCTGATAAGGGTTTAAACTAGCAAAATATTGTAGGACAAGGCTATGATGAAACTAGTACCATGAGTGGAGGAACACAAGCCATAATTTGTGAGTGAGATCCAAAAGCTCAATACGTTCATTGTAGTCACCATTGCCTGAATCTTGTAATTACGGCAGGCTGTGACATTCCCCCTATCAGGAATTGCATGGGTACAATAGAAAAAAGTACTGCTTCTTTAACAACCCAAAAAGACAGACAGCACTGTCTAATGAAATTGAGAAACTTGAGTCGACCCCAAGATTAGGTAAGCTGAAACAGTTGTGCATCACACGTTGTATTGAAAGGTATGATTCCAAACATGCATTTATAGAGTTGCTTGAATCTAATGTGGATGCATTAGATCACATAGTTACATGGATTGATGCAAAGGCTGCTATAGATGCTCGACTTCTTTCCTGTGCCATTTACAAATGTGAATTCCTAGTGAGTGTCTTTGTTATTGATGCTGTGTTTAAGTTGACACTTCCTCTCAACAAATATCTACAAACTGTAAACATGGACCTCATGATGTGGTGATGTCTGAGGTAGTAAAAGATGTTCAGAAATTGGTTCAATTTTACGATCTTTCCTAGTCCAACAATATCGAAGGTGAACTGACATTGTGGCACCAGTTCATGAAGTCATCTGATAAAAAGCCCCGAAATGCAATTGAAGCCCTTTCTATGTCTAATGTTAATTTATTTCCTGTCATACACAAACTTCTCATAATAATGGCTACACTTTTTGTAACTATGTGCACAAATGAACGCTCTTTCTCGTCCCTAAAGTTGTTGAAATCATACTTGAGGAACTCTACAAGTTAATAGAGACTTAATGGGCTCGCTCTCACGTAAACTAAATTCAGAGGTGTAAGTTACGAAGTATGAATTCTCAACGAACTTTCTATAATCCAAGGGAAATTAACATAAGACTAAAGTGAATTATTTCAAAAGTGATTTTGTGAGATAAGAGTAAGAGTGAGTGTAAGTTGCTTATTTTAATTTTCAGATCTTAGTTCATAAAATAATTTTATAAATAAAATTTTTAATATACGGTTTATTGAAACCTGCATGTTTGTTTATTCTAACAGTGTGCACCAATAAAAATTTACTTATAAGCAGCTTGTTCATAAAAACTTAATAGTCATATTAATTATAGAAAAATTATGGTTTTTAGAAATTTTAAATTATTTTGGATATTACTATATTTATGTCGATGCATTTGCATTTTGCAGAATTAAATTTTCAAATTTTCCTGCGGGGAAAAAACCAATTGACCTCGCTTAATTGGGTAGTGAAACTTACTGCCCTCCCAAACAAAAAAGAATTCTGACTGTGCCAGTGAGGTCATCCATGGTCAGAAAGGTGGTAGGCGACAGCAAGGAAAAGTTACCATTATATATCCATTTGCCAAACCATATAATCTGCAAAACCATATGTTGAGTAGTTATTACTTTTGACAGTCAAAATTTCACCATGAACAAACAATAACTGTTTGAATGTTTCTTTTTTGTGGAAGCAGCAGCTGTGGTTCACTTTAAAAAAAAAAATTCTTTTCAAACCAGAGATTCTAAAATGAGGCACGCTCTTCTGAAATAAAGATGGCAAACCAGGTGAAACAAAGGTGTTTGATGGCATACAAACTGTAATGTCGTTTTGTTCTTGCGACATTTACAAAATAGTAATGTTTCTTTTTGAAACTAATATTTTGTATAGCTCTCTCTTTTTCTAAGTTATATTTTTTTAAATTTTTTTTTGGTGGCCAGTTATAACAAGATACAAGTGTAAATATAATACTTTTTAATTTATTATTTCATGGTACTATAATAACTCTTGGTGACAAGTGGAAAACAAAAAAACATAATGGTTTTATCAATATATTTTGTTCTTTCAATGAGTTATGAAAACACCAATTATAAATTAATCCTTAGGGAAGTATTATTAGAATACTTTTAATAATATTTTTACTGATAATATAGTATTGGTAAGCTAATAATTATTTCTGAATAAGTTCACATTAGTCACTTTCAGCCAATGTTTGCAATGAAGTGCCTTTGCTAACTGCCACTTACCACCTCTCCTACAGTGGATGTCTTATAGACAGGGAAAGGCAAGTAAAATGTGTGTATAATACGTTATCCTGCTGGGGCACAAGTTTACGTGTGTGTGTGAAGAAAGGCAACCCTTTTTGTCTTATTATATATGTGGAGCCTCATGTTTTCTGCATACACAACACATTTCTAACAAGTAAATTCATATTTTCAAAAATTAACAAGATACCCTGGTTACATGTGTACTATTAGCTAACCATCATCAACAATCCAGTCATCATCTTGACGCTGTAAAACTTTTTCGGAATACTCCTTTTCGTCTACTTCTTCATAAACATTATCAATGATGGAAACCTCATATTTATGCTTGTTGCCTTTTAACTGCTTCAATTTTTCAAATGCCGAGGTCCGTCCGTGTTTATCCAATTTTTGACGTTTAGCTCTTGGAGCCAGGGGAGCTGAAAAATACATGAAAATATAAAGCTAAGTCAATGAATACAGCACCAGTAGCCTAATCAAATTTTAAGTTGCAGAGTATAAACAATAGCACTTTACAACCATGTAGTCCAGGTCTTTTTAAACTGTGGGTCGTGTAACTTAATATAGGGGGTTGTGAAAAATTTGACAACAGTAAAAGGTTTCTGAACATATAATGACCAAAAATTAATTCAAAATCAAACACGTAATGAATCCAAGGTGTTTCTGGCAGCGCCCGCCTGTGTCGCATATTGTGACTTTACTGCAGCATTAGTTCTGAACATACAACATGTGCACTTTACACTGTGCATGCAACACCAATAAATGCTGCCAGAAACACCTTGACTCAAATTCAATACTATGAATTGCAGTTTTGGGGTGCAAACATAGAATTTAATTTTCTTCACATGGTGACCTCAAAACTTCTTTAATAGCCTATCTGTGAAGGGTGTCCTGGAATTTAGTGACAATTTTTTCCCTTCATTTAAAAATTTGTCATCTAATCTTAATGCTGCTATGCTCATGATGGATTTCACAAACTGTTGATATCACCATGTGAAGAAAAATAAACTGTATACCTGTACTGGAGAATTATTTTCTTTATTTTACCAAAAAGATGTTTTCCATATAAACTGCAAAAACAATTACATTTTCTCGCATCCCCTTCATCCCACCTTAAGGGCAGCTCAAAATTTGCAATATAGTTAGATGAAACAACTAATATCTCTAACATGGCACAGTTGTTACTTTATGTAAGATATGTTTATGAAGGAAGAGTTCAAGAGGAATTATTGTTTTTGTCACATTTGGAAGAGCACACAAGAGGGAGAGAGATACTATCCTAAAAATCAATGAATTTTTCGCAAATGAAGGTTTACAGTGGGAAAATTGCATTGTAGTCTGTAAAATGGTATCGGAGCAATGATGGGCGAGAATGTTGGATTTGTAGCAAAAGTTCAAGCTGGTGTCAATGAACACATCACTTTTACTTACTGCATGATACATCGGGAGGCACTAGTAGCAAAAAAAAATCACCAGAGTTAGATGTGTTTGTGTGATGCTATCAAAAACATTAACTTCACTAAAAGCCTTGCCATTAACAGTCATTTATTTTCAAAACTTTGCAAAGACATGGACTTCAATTAAAAAAGCTTGTTACTCCATACAAAGGTAAAGTGGCTCTCAAGCTGGCAAGTTTTAAACAGATTATTGAAATTGAAAGATGTACAGAAATAAAAATAAAATAAAACTTTTATAATAACTTAATGGATTTCAAAACTGTGTTATTTGTAGGATATTTTCAAGAAACTCAATAATTTAAATATGTTGCTTCAAGGAAAAATTGTAACATATTTATGTTAAAAGATAAAATTTAAAGTTTTACTAAATAAGTTAAGATATGAAAGAATAAGGTGGTGGAGAATGGTTCTTTAGAAATGTTTACACCCGCCTCGGTGGCGTAGTTGGCTAACGCGCTTGTCGTGTTGAGCTCGACTGCTGAGGACGGGGAGATCGTGGTTCGAATCTCGGTCGGGTGAACTGGGGGGGGGGGGGGGGTTTCCTAAATGGTTTTCCACTCTCCCTCCACGCAAATGCGGATTCACTTCCTCTAATTCAACCTTCCCAATTCCTAATCCATTAGCGTAATTAGTATTTAAAGCGTATAACCCGAACGGGTAGTAAGACGTGGTGCTAATTAATATTTAATAATATAGAAATGTTTACAGATACAGATGATTTTATTATTGAAAATAACCTTCCCGAAGATTTTACTGTAAGAGTTGTAATTGATCATTTGAAGTGAATGGAGACAAAGTTTTGGAAATACTTAAATTTAAATTTGTATTTTAAAAAACTAGATTGGGTTCTTAAACCATAAATTATTCAATTGAAATCAAAAATGTCAGTCATCTGCCAATGAAAGTTCAAGAATAATTTGCTGTGCTATCAAGCAACACAGGTTTAAGACTTGAGTTTTCTAAAAAACCGTTAAATGAATTTTGTCTTGGGATTAGGACAGAATTTCCAACAATTTCTGAAATGGCCCTAAACATTCTTCTGACCTTTTGTACTACGAATCCATGTGAAGAGACATTGTCAGCAGTGAAAATTATAAAATCAAATTATCGATCAACTCTGAAAAATATTGACATGCTCTATGACCTACCGCATCAAATATTCAGCCAAGATTTAATTCTCTATATAAAAAAACCAAGCACATCCATCTCCGTTAGTTTGCAGATTTTCTTTCATCTTTAAATAATGGAAAAATAATATGTATACCAAGGAATTGTTTTAAAATAAATTTCTTCATGATTTATTATCAGTAAAGGTTTGATTTTTCTAGCTATTTTATATTCCGGTCCTTATTTACCATCTTATTAGTATTCAAATTTGATTTCATCTTTAATAAATAGTTAAATTGTATATATACTAAGAAATTGTTAAAAAAAAAAAAATATTATCAGTAAATGTTTGATTTATATACCTACACATCCAGAGTCACGTAAACATTTCTCGGGCAAAAAGGGATTGCGAGTGGAAAAAGTTTAAGAAGCCCTGATATGTGGTCCATGAGTTTTCTGTAAAATCTTGAACGTAACATCAACTACAATTCATTTATGAACTTGTTTTGAGGATAGTACCCATCATAATTATACCGCAGTGGTATTCAACCTGGAGTAGGTGAAGTTAAAAAAATATGTATATTGGAAGTAATTTATTATCATTAATATATGTGTACCATATTATGAGCCAACAAATTTTGGGATATACAAAGCTGAAACTAAAGTATAACAAGGTATGCAAACAAAGAAGGTTGAGTAGGTACCACAGATAGCCTATAGGCCTATAGTGTATTATAAAAAGTTTTAATTTTTTTTTATTTCCTATATATCAACATTTTATTATTTAACTTATCTTTACAAATTAATAGGGTGAGTTGTAATTAAATATATCATCTTAGCTAGTTTCACAAAATAAAAAAATTACCACAGACTAAGAAACGGGATGTTGGTCAGACATTTGTCACAAATCTTGAGTTTGAGAACACATGAGATACCTAAAACTATATCCCAAAGAATTGTCCTTTTAACAAAATCACAATACTAGTTGTAATGATCTACAATGATCACATTTCACCTTTTCAAATTTCAACAAAGGCAACTCTTACAAATGAGATACAGGCCCAATACAATAATCTTTTCATCTTGTTTGAAGGAATTTTGAATATCTACTAATGAAATTACACAATGTAAGCTCATGTAAGAATCCATCCAAACTAAAAATGCCACCATCATAAGATGACATCACAAATTATAGTGTGAGGCGAGAGAAGGATTCTTTTTTTTTCTCTGATAAATTTTGAGAAATTTAAAGTTTTCTGGCAATAAGTTAAAATATAAGTCTTATACACAAAACTATTTGAAATTTTCTGATTAACAAAAAATATATTGTTTAAAGAAATACTTTAAAAACTCACCTAAATGCTACTTATGTTATCTAGAATCCTATTTTATGAAATTTGTATTAATTCACACATGAGAAATTTGGTTAAACTAAGTTGTTTCATGAAAATTAGGTTAAGGCCGGTTGTTTTTTTTAGTATAAATATAATTATTTTGCATCAAAAAATATTATCACAAGCCAAAAGATTTCCTATGAAGTTGGGGTGTTTGACTCATGCGTAGAACAGTTGAAATGTGTGACAATCTGCTTCAGGTTGTTTTGTTGCAGGATGTTCAAAGTTTTTTTTAATAAAGATAATAAAACAATATTTAATTATTTACAAAATCTAGGTCTATTACGTAAAAATGAAAGCAATAGTGCTGCTTCATCATCATCATCATTAACTGTTTCCAGCCTGTAGCCAGATCAGTTTAGTAAAATGCCTCCATCTTCCTCTATTCTTCCACCATTCTTCATCCTTTAATTTCTTCCATTCCTCTCCTCTCACTTGAACACCTCCTATTATATCCTCCCACCATATCTTTTTTTTTTACCTTCCCCACGGTATTTTTCCTACATACTTCATTTTCAACAATTTCTTCGGCATACTCTATTTTTCCGTTCTCATTGCATGCCTATATCATCTCAAGCTTGCTTCCTCTGCTGTCTCATATACTACCTGCACCCTCACTCTTTCCTGGATAACTTCATTCCTAATGTTGTTTCTCCTCATAACAGCTAACATGTTCCTCACAAACTCCATTCCCATGGCCTCCACTTTCCTAGTCTCTCACACAACACTTTCTTACATTTTAAGGAGAGCCACTGCCCTTGCTGTACTCTTCTAATTAAATTCTCTTTACTTACACTGTTCTCCTCAATCATGCTTCCAAGATATTTTACGTTCAATACTTTTCTCAGCTCTACTCCATCCAACCTTATAGTTTTATTAGGCCTTACCCTCTTCTTTGTCATTACCATCACTCCACACATTGTCATGTTAAATTTCATTCCACTCTCTTTCACATTCTCTTTCATTCTTGAAGTTGTTCCTGTACTTCTTCTTTCTTCACCCTCCATTTACCATCAAGTCATCCACAAACGTCATGGCTTTCATTCTTTATTCCCTAAGTTTTCCTGTCACTTAGAGACGCTTAATGTGTATTAATACAAATGTAAAATCACTATTGGGCTATATCTAAGGTGTCTTGACTGTTCTATGAAGGTTTCATAGCACAAGGAATGTTTCATTCTGTGCAATGCTACACTATATGGCCGAACCTTACCTCATCAGTTAGGTGAGTTTGAGACCTTTTTTTAACAGTTTTAAATTTTTAACAAAATTTGTTTTGTTTTAATCGAGAACTTAAAATGTTGTTGACTGTATAAGTGCTATAAAACATTTCTAATAGTTTGATGGGGAGGGGGGCGAGGGGAGTCATTGCCCTCATCTCATACTATCCCATGTACACAAATTTAAAAGCCCAATTTAATTTTTTTTTTAAATTATGATACAAATCTAAATTTTTAAAATTCCATAATTTTATGTAACATTATGGTTCCTGTCAGAGCTAGCCTAACCTAACCTTCCATGAATCAATAGATTAAAAGTTGATATAGACATAATATTGATAAAATAAACAATTTAATATTTAATAGGAAATGATAATATTATACAACTCAAGGATCATAGAGCAACATTTTAACACAAAAAGTTGTCAGTTTGTCAATGTTTACGTTTTTCTTGTGATTTGATTAGTTGTTTTAATTGCAATTTCATTCAAACTTATCAAACTTAATAAATATATTCACTGGCTTGGTTCAAACCCGAGTTGTGTCAAATAAAATAGAGTACGATAAATTTAGAATTAATTGAGTGTTTTTAATATTACATAGTTTAGAAAAATTATATATTATATTCTTTTATAGCCTATGAAGGTGTCAGAAAATTTACTTTTAAATAGGCTTTAAATTAATATGATGCATTACTTACAAGTGCTAACATCCATCTCCAATTACAAAAACAAAACAATATAATTCCTTGAAAATAGAAACGTTTGGTAATCCTTATAATATAATTGAATATAAACACAATTAATTATTAAAGAAACATATCATAATGATGATTAATTGGCGGTAAAATGATGTCAAAGATTGCCAACTTTCAACGCTCTAGTCTAAAGGGATAGAAAGTTACTAGTCACACTTCCAAAGGCGCTCAGGTAGTTTTATTGTTACACATTCTTGCTATGACATCTTTATCAATTCATTTGTGGTATTAGTCAAACTTGTAACACGCTCATTTTCTTCATCTTCTGAGTTGTTGCTTATATCCACTAGAAATAATGCCAATGTCTCACTAACATTCTCCGGCTGAAACATGACGTTACTGATTCGAATTACATGATTTTCAGACTTCGTCAAAAGGTTTGAACATAATAGCTAAGTATGAAACTCATGGCTGTTTATTTATATAAGTTGATAGAGTCTTCCCAAGTCATCTCAAGCACCGCATTAAAGGCACTGTGGTTGGACGTTGTTGGCGCTAGTTAAAACGCATATCACGGCAGATATCAGAATAACAATAAATAGAGTTTTCAAGAGGTTTTATTCACATAAATCCTTTAATAAGAGAGTAGGCTTATTTCAAGTAAATCAAGTAACTGAATTAACTCAAATTCAACTTAGATAAAATTGAAAGTTGAAAGGAAGACGTGTGTTGATTCAGGACCTTACAATGTTTAAAGTGTCTAATCTTTGTCCAACACAAAATAAATATTAGAAGTGTAAAGAAACACTCTACCCTCTTACCCCATATGTAAAAGGGGCAAAGGTAAAGAAAATCCTATACATAACCGAGCCGATTAGTTGGTAGAACATTTAAAATCAAGACTCTAACTTCTCAAGGTATTCGCATTGATTTAAAGAGGAAGGATATTTTTGTGATTTCTATACACTAAATAAAAGATGATCAAACTTTGAAGCTTTTTAGTTGCACTATTTGCCACTACATGAGAAAGCATTGTGATCGTTGCGAATAGTGTCACTACTATTTTATAAGATTTTATTTCTGAACAATGGTTTCACATTCAAAAATAAAAATAAATGTAAGTTTCCAGATTGTTTTAAAACAGATGTGTCAACGTTTATACGCCCTCAAATTTCGTGAGAGATGACTGCGAGAAAAAAATACAAGAAAGATTTTTGGTCAAAAGAACTTTAGAAAAACAAAACAAATCGAATTAAAGATTTTGTGGAAAAACATTTTTGCCAAAAGATATTCTACGAGAGTAGTTTGTAGCAGATAGTGATTTTGTAAAAGGAAAGTGTGCAATTGCTTTTTATAATTTAAAATTAGTTTCTCTCTTAATTATTTCCACATAGGTTGAGCAATGTTTGCAATAAAAAAAAATTCTGTTAGATATCAGTTTCCACCACTCCTATGTCGTTGGCTACTTATATGTTTATTTATGAATTATAGCAGTGATTTTTCTACTGCCTTAACTTAAGACATTATTTATATACCAAAGTAAAAATTTATTTTTTAATCTAGGATGGTGCTATAGAACTGATAAAAGTAAAACACTGTATTTTCTCAAAACAACAAATCATTAAGAAACTTTTATTATCATTCATACTTGAAAGTAAACGGCAAAATAAATTATATTATAATAATATCTAGGCCTATTTAATATAATTTGATTTTGTAATATTCAGTCATCTAAAAATAAAAATCCAGACGAAGGACGTTTATATGGACTTGAAAAGTTAGAAAGGTAAAATAAGTAGGGGACAATGCTCAAATACCTTACCCATAAATATTTCACTTATTTTTGTTTATTATTAAATAATTGATAGTTTTTTTTGTATCAATACACCCAAAAAGATATGGAGAATCTATAGAAACTAAAATTATGTTATTTACATTCGAAATTATTTAACAACATAATATTTTAAAAAGTAATACTATTTTGTTTAGTTTTTAAGGCACTTGCCACTATAGTATTACATTATTTATAGAGGACTAAAACTGCTCACATCCTGACGTATTAAACTCGCTTAGTATGACTGTATTAAAGCTTGGTAGTAGCAATTGATATGTTGCTGCAAGTTATATTACTACAGTAATTTAGTTAAATAAAATGTATGGATGATAGGTACTATCAATAATTGTCTTGGCGTTTAAGTCAAATATAGTATTTGAAAAATGTCTACTTGAAGATGGGAAACAAACTTGGAACCATTATAAAGAAGGAGGTACCAAAGTACTATGTTTAAATATCATTTTTCAAATAATAAAACCTATATTGAAACCTTATAGATTGTATGCAAGAAGGAAATGAGTAAAAGTGAAAGGTGTGTAGTATTGATATGCCTCGGTATTGAGCCTTCTGCAAGAACGTACCCTCTAAGGTAGATAATTAACACCACTCACACTTTCAAATGTGAATTAATATTTTTTAAATCCACTCAAAAATCATACTTCTCATTCACTCTTCACGTTTGCTTATTTCATTTTTTGCATTCTGCCTTATCCCTTTATTGAAGGAAATACTCTAATTTCGTATTCAGACAGATTAACCTAAATGCTACTTATCAGGATTAAATAAAAAATCCCCTCAGATGCTATAAGCTAGATGGTAAGAATGATTTATGCCTTAGTACCTTCAAATATCAATACTTTTTTTAAAATAATATTTTATATCCATGTTTAAATGTTCAAATTTTACCAAACAAATAATTACCATGTGATTTATAATACAGTATTTCGAATTTAAATGATCTTAAATCGATGGGCAAACGATGAATCTTAATTTGTATGTTATCATTTGTTGTGAACTATTATTTTTATTCACTAGTTATCACATTCTGGATAAAATAATTATTGTCTAACAGTAAATTGTAAGCTTGGAGGCTCAAACTTCTCTTTAAAATTTAAATTGCGCGCGCGCTGTTCCGCAACGACACTATAATGCCATTTGGCTTCAATGTATGATCACTGGAACTAAAGCCCGTATAACACGACACTAGCTCCAACAACAAAATCACATTCTATGACCATGTTGGCCTCATTTATACCATTTCTCTACACAACAGTCTCGGCGCGCATGATTAGTTGAATTACACAGACTAGTGTCGAAACTAGTACGAAAATAGCACGTGTTCTAATCTCAAAACTAGTATGGTAGCCAGTACCAATTGGCAGAACCAGTATACTTTTTCTGATTCACACGACGCTCGATGATGACGTGCTAGCTAGCACACTGGATTTCAAGTACGAGCTAGTGTCGTGTGATACGGACTTAAGAGTACCCAGACCCATATAGCTTAGACTTTGGTTCCAGTAGAGACAGATATAATTACCAGGGAAACTTACCATCGGATGTGTATCCACAGTAATAGTGGATCTCGTCGTGAAGTGCTAGATCCAAGTGAATAAAAAGGAAGCGCAAGTAAGTTATGCGATACTTACAAAAGAAAAAAAAGGACTTCTATTATGGCCTTGGAAGAAAACAATTTCACAAGCAGTGTTGAACATAAGTGTAAAGGGAAAGTTTGTCAAATAAAAACATAGTTAAAAATATAATAATAATAATAGCCTTTATTTATCTGATGAAGTTAAGGCGTTAGTCTTCTCTTCCACTTAACCAGTATTCAATACAACATATACTATTACATTAATTGAAATACAATTTAATAAAGGAATATTCAAATATGTAGAAAACCATTCGCACCCGCATTCGTACACTCATTTAAAGCTCAAGTAGTTTCAAGAACTCAATTTAACTTGTTAGACAAAATAAATTGCTTAACCGCACACTTGAAGGGGAGTTTAGATACTAGATAACGAGTAGAGTTATCTAGTTTGTTCCAAGCCTGTGATGCTAGGACAGTGAAAGAACGAGCATATGTTTGAGATCTATCTATGGGAATAGACATCTGTAGAGTGGATTTTGATGTAAGACACGAGTGTGTTTATCCTTCAGAAATAGGAACCGTGAGGAGAGGTATTGTGGTTGAGAAGTTGATAATATTTTGTGAAGCAATACTAATAAGTGTAACCTTCACCTTTCATTTATTCTTAACCAACCCAGTTTATTAAAATACTTAGAAATATGGTCATGCCATTTTAAGTTAAATATGTATTGAACACATTTGTTTTGTAAGCGTTATGCTAGATCATCTCTTAAGTCATTGTATACTACGTCACAGTAGTCAAAGTTTGGCATTATTAAGATCTGGACAAGGATACTTCGTACATTTCTGGGAGAAAATTCTTTAGCCTTCTCAGTAAATGTAAGCTGGAATACACTTTCTTGCAAATTGAAGTTACCTGATCTGTTCGATTAAGATTTTCATCAATAATCCCACTAAGATTTTTAGTCATTGTTGTCATTGTAGTCAATGTAGTCATTGTTGTACTGTGGTTACTCCTAATCGCATGTCAGTCAGCAGGGAACGTTTCACATTCAGTAGTAGTCTACTTGTTCCTATAAGAATGGCATGAGTTTTATCAGGGTTAAATTTAAGTCCATTTTTTTTTCAGACCAAGCATTTATTGCAGCTAGGTCAATATTTATTCTTTATATGGCTGTATTTATTGAAAAATGGTCAGTGGAAATATAATATATTTGAAGGTCGTCGGCATACATGGGATATTTACAGTATGACATTGAAGAAGTGATATCGTGCACATATAGAGGGAAAAAAAGCAATGGCCCTAAAACTGAGCCCTGTGGAACACACCAGTCCCAACTGAGTGCCGTGTTGAGAACGTTTTGCCTATCATAACACTTTGCTAGCGACCATGCAAATATGATCTCATCCATTGTATACTGACTGGAGAGAAATTAGATAATACATGCAATTTAGCTAATAGAATATTAAAATCCACAGTATTAAAAGCTTTTGAAAAATCTAATAATATAAGAAGTGTTAACTCGCGATTATTCGTGGCTAGTCTAATGTCGTCTATGGCATTTATCAACACGGTACATGTACTATGATGTGATCTGGATCCTGATTGATCGGCAGCTAACACAGTGTGCTCGTTAATGTGTCAGTAAATTTGTTGATGCACTAGTAATTCTAGTGCCTTAGAAAGGTACGGAAGTATACTCATAGGTTCATGTAAATCTTTGCTTGTCCTTTTTTAAATACTGGCGTAATAAATGCAAGTTTCCACAATGAGGGATACTGTCTGGTCATGAGTGAGAATTGAATAAGTCAGTTATTGTTGATATAACATTTCTTAAAATTGTTTGTATTAGCTATATTGAAATTTTGTCTCTACCCTGTGCTTTCGATTTTATTCTCATTATTGATTTGTATACCTCACGATGAGTCAAATGTGCAAAGCAAAAAGTAGTGTTCTCATTATAATCATTATTATAATTACTTGCATTAGAGGCATGTGAAGAAACTCTTCATTGAGTTTATTGGGACTGATGTGCACATGATTGCTTTTGGGTATTGTATGTCCCACTCCCATCCTCCTCAATTCCTTCCATGGTTTTTTGGGTGCTGGGCTAGTATTTGAGAATGAAAGGGAAAAGTCCATTTTAGCCTTCCTAATGGCCTGGGTACATTTATTACGCAGAAGTTTATACACATTAAAGTGTATGTTATCTGTAAGCGGATTGATTTTGGTTCTCGTTTAAATTTCATATATGCTTGGTCACGTCTCATCAATAACCTAATGTCGTTAGCTGTCCAAGGCACGGGTGGTCTACTAGCACGTCGAGTTTTTACAGGCGCATGTTTATCGTACAAGTCAAGGATCATATTATTAAAAAGATGTAACCTGTCATTAATGTTTAATTTAGTGTTGACCAGGTACCAGGGCATGGATTGAGTGTCAGCACTCACAGTTTGTCTGAATCAATGCATTTAATGTCACGATATGTGATTACCTTAGGTGCAATTTTACCCATACGCATTGAGTAGGACAGGTAAACAAGATCATGATGCGAGATTCCAGGGACCACGATTTGTCCAGAAGAGATCACTTTATTAGAGTTTGAAGTATATATATTATCAATCCACGTATGCGAGTTTGCGGTATGATGTGTTGTGTCTTAAGTGGCATGGCATCATATTGTATGAAGAAATTAAAGTCAGTAATTGGGACGTTTCATTGTTACTACTAAGTAAGTCCACGTTAAAATCACCCATTACAATTATATGTTCATATGTATGCATTTGCTCAGTCAAGGCAGTCTCAAAGGCAGTAAATTGACCAACTCGAAGTGGCCGGTACACTGCAGATAACATAAGCCTTTGTTGTGAACTGTTTATTTCAACAATAATATATTCAGGTTGTGGTGATTGCGGACTCTGTGATGCAGATAGTACTTTATATTTAATATAATCTCTGATGTACATACACACACCTCCACTGCCCTTCATGGTTCTGTAATTTATAACAAGTTGATAACCACTCAGGTGTACTAAGCTAAAAGGAAGGGATGGTTTTAACCAGGATTCAGAAACAAGAATAGCATGAAATGTCAGAGAAGAAAATAATTTTTCGAATTTGTGGAAATGGCTTAGTAAAGACTGCACATTTACGTCCACCTGCAACGATAGCGGCTGGCTTTCAAGTGCATTAGGAAAACTCATAACTGTTGAAGGAGTTGTAGAAGAGGGAAGGGAAGGAATCAATTGGTCAAGGTCACTAACAGATA
Organism: Timema cristinae; assembly: GCA_039000515.1. Taxonomy (NCBI): domain Eukaryota; kingdom Metazoa; phylum Arthropoda; class Insecta; order Phasmatodea; family Timematidae; genus Timema; species Timema cristinae. Next base: position 87,707,008 of record JBCFYV010011172.1, read on the forward strand.
TTGAACATAGCTCACTAAAACATGTTGAAGTTGGGCTATCTCGCGCTTGTAAAATATTGTCCACACACATACAAAAATATAAGAATAACTCAACTTACCATTATCAGAGATCTTGAGACTTGAGTTGAGCTTGTTAGCACACACACACACACATCACCATATACGCGTTTTAGAACTTAGTAAATTAATAACAATATTTAACATACACAATAATATATCAAGTACCACACTAAAACCAAATAAAACCATGAAGATTTTTTTTTAAGAAATTGATTTTTGAACTTAGTAAATTAATAGCAATGAGTAAAACACAGAACAATGAATCAAGTACTACACTAGAAACAAATAAAAATGATGAAAGTTACAAAATTAAATAAGGTTTTTTTCTTTTAAAAAAAGAGGGAAATAATAAATTGTATTTCCAGATGATTCAATATGACCTTGGTAGCTCTTCCATGCAGTTTATGTGCAACTCACGCGTTTCAGTCTTGACAACAATGCGTCCATCTAAAGTCCATAAATTTTTAAACAAAATTTCTGTATAGCTGCTTGTAGTATCATCATACACTCAGCAGTTAGGTCTTCCCTTACAGTTATTCCTGACCCATAAAACTGTTGTTTCACACGGAAGACCTTACTTCGTTTCCTGTATGAAACAAACTTCACAATGATAGGACTGGGTTTGCTTCCTGAAATTTTACCTACTCTGTGACTACGGTCGATGTCATCAACAGTCACATGCGGTAGATTGAGTTTATTCTTAATAACATCTAGCACCAAAGAGTCCGTGTTCTCTGAGGTGTTTTCAGCAATACCAAAAAATCTCAAGTTGGGAGGATCACCTTTGGTATTGTTCCAATTCGTCTCTCGAAAGGACAAGTTCACGCTTTAGCTGATTATGATCAGAATCTCGTTTCTTAATGTCTTCTCTCAGCTTCTTGATTCATCCATGTTAAAATCAAGTAGATCTTTCAGTTCTTTCACTACTGCACGGGTCACCGATTCAGTGATAGTATCCACTAGATTATTTAATACATCCTTCGATTGTAGCACTTCCCTGACCCGCTCTTGCACTAAGCTAGAAAGTTCGATGCTGTCAAAGCTTGTCTTCTTGGTCATGTATCGGCAAACAAAACAAAATGTATTCAATTAGTTCTTCAATAGTAAACAAAGACGCATTTACAAACAAAAAAAAAATCCAATTTAGAATTATCTATATTAGACTTTAAGTGTGTATAGGGTATTAAACTGCACTCAGCACCTGCTTTAATAAAGATTAAAAGGACGAGTGAAAGGTGACCGGTTACTCAGAATCCGCCATATTGTTATTTTTTAGTGAAATAGGAAAAATTTCATACAAGAAAATTTAAAATACCTAAGACTCAAAATAATCAGTGTGCACATATAATTTAATTGTTGCAAGATTGAATAAAATGTTCAACTTATATTTTACCAAAATAACATACAACACTAACCATTGAAAGCTGTGGCATAAGAGCCTTTAGGAAGTAGTTAACATATTTCCATGGGTAGAAACAAACAAATTAGTAGTCTTGAATTATATAAAAAAAATATTACTCGTTTCCCTGTAGTCTTGTATTTATATCTTAAAAAAAGTTGCTTATCATTCTCATAAACTTCCCTTGTCTAGGAGAAAAAAACAAGTCCAGTCTTCAATTCTAGCCAGTGCTAGTTGATGGAACAGACATTTTATCTCATAAAAATAACTTTTAGTATTTGAACTCCTGTTTTATCCCATATAAAACCAATGCGTCCTTTTTGAGTCAGATTTTGAATCTTTTTTCTCAATGGTTATCAAGGTACCAAACAAATAAAAACATTGAGGTTGCAAAACAATGAAAGCTTATATAGAGGAATGATTCATACTCTTGGAACCAGAGAAAACAACTATTATTGGGTATGAACAGATAAAATATGAGGACCAAGTCTTAGGTTCATTCAAACTCCGCGCCTCTGAAGTAGTAGTAGACAACGAGGTAGTTTCTCAACCTGCCGTTAGACTGCAGCTAAGATAAGTTTCCGATGTAGATACAGTGCCAGTCAAATGTTGATGGGTATTGGAATTAAATATCAGGGTTCGAGCACAAGCAGGAATGAAATATGTTAGAAATATATGATATGAATAAAATAATGGGGTAGAAAGTTCAGTAGTGGAGCCCATGGAGAACAAATAAGAGTTTAGTTGAAGACTTAGCATAGTTGTTATAGCAACTTGCCGTCAGGGAATGCAACGTGGAGAAATGAATCGTAATACTCCACAATCTTCATTAATACATGAATTAGGACAGAATATTGTTTACAGAAAATGTGTTAGCCTATTCTAAATATTAAAATTTCATTAATAATTTTATAACTATAAGTTAAGCCTTTAGCCTAGTAGTCTTTATAATTCAACAAAATTTATGTTAGATTAAGAAAAGTTACATTTTATTTGACTTTGTTCCTGCATCCTAAAATGCAGTGTCATCTGTAGGCCTACATGGTGAGTGTGTGCATTCTAATATGATCATGAGGCAGTTTTGAAACTCGAAAATTAACCTAGTTGTTCTATTCAGTTTTTCCTTATCAAAGATGAATTTCTCGTGCTGGAATATTGGGGGCTATTAATAAAATAATGACGACAAATTCTTCTGTCAGAATGTTTTCTGGTTGTAATGACTTGAAAGATTTTTTCAATAGCCATATTGCCCTGAAATTCCAAATGCATAAAGATAAATTTGGATATGTCATTTTCAGTAGCTTACCCATGGGGGAGGGGCACTTGAGCCCCCATACCATAGTTAGTGATGCCCAGAGATCTACGCAGATCCTAAGAGAAAATAAATTGGGGGAGAGGGAAGGGTATGCCCAGTTAAACATTGGGAGGAAAGAAAATACCAGGTTATCAGAAATAGTCTCTATATCCATTACCAAATGAATTTATTTCATATGTGTGACTATATTTAATGGAATGGAAGTGGAATATCTTTACACTTAGAAAATTTTATTCTTTGGTCAGTAAGATTAACCCCTTACCTCTCTTTTAGTGACAGCGTTTCTTTTTAATATCATTATTTACAACACTCAAAATATCAATGATAATATTTAGCACCGCGTCTTACTCCCCGCTCGGGTTATACGCTTTAAGTACTATTACGCTAATGGATTAATAATTGGGAAGGTTGAATTAGAGGAAGTGAACCCGCATTTGCATGAGGGAGAGTGGAAAATCATTTAGGAACACCTCCCTCCCCCCAGTTCATCCACCGAGATTCAAACCTCGATCTCCCCGTCCTAAGCAGTCGAGCTCAACCACAACAAGCCGTTAGCCAAAACGTCACCAAGGCGGGTAACACTCAAAAGATTGCAGCGTGTATTGTTTCTTATCCTATCACGTAGAAAAAGAGACATTACTATTACATAATTACATAAGTTATAAATGATGAAGGATAAGGAAGGAAATTGCATCACAGATATATTATACAAGTTTAACAAATAAGTTTATTAAAAAGCAACAAACAGATATAGAATTACATATGAGTGAAAAGATTTTAATTCAATTAATTAATGATAATTGTATTCAGTTATTGAGGTAAAAAACATACGGTTGGATGAATAGATATTAACACTTTGTAATCAAGGAACTGACAGAAGTTAGATAGAACATTTAGTTTAACAACTCTAGAAAAATGAATATTCGCTCTTACTCTAACGGAGGAGCGTATGTCACAATTTGGCAACAGTAGTAAAAAGGGATTAAGATTTAGGGCATATATATTTATAAAAAGTATCTAGTCAGGTTAGTTCCAAACTCATACCTGAGAGATATAATCATGAATGATAGTGACTAATAGCATAGCCAATCTATATTTAGAGTACAGAGTATTAAGCATACTGCTTGTATACCCATGGAGAGTTACGAAAAACTTAAGAATAATATCCTATAAGAGGAGCTTTGTTTTACAAATAATAGATGGCTAAAAATCAGGCATCTGCACAATATTTTACTATGGCCAGTCATTTCCTAATGAGTACTGCCAAAACAATCAATAGTAAATTTATATATATTTACCCATTACTAGGGCATATAATAACTAGTACAAACTATATTTGAATGTTTGAATATATATGGCGCCTGAAGGGGCCGGAACAAAGTATAATAATATATTTGTAGATAATTTTGTGTGTGGTTATTGGAGCTAGGACCGGCCGGTATAAGTCATTCACGAGCTAAGTTTACCTGGATGACAGCTCGAAATGTTACTAGATGTAATCCCTAATATATCACTACGCCAACAGCTGACATTTATCACTTTGGATGACTGAAATGAAAACAGATGGTAATATATTAATGTGATAGTTAACCACAGTAATTTAGGCCAATATTATTTATATATTTATTTGAGGACGGACACAAAGTTTATTTATAGTTTTATTCCCTTAAAAAAAATATTAACACCACTTTCACAAAAACTTCTAATGAACATAGCTTCAAAATGGCGACTGATGAATCTAAACCATATGGTTGAACATGACGGTAAACAAGTTATTTACAATGATACAGACACGCAGTTGATGAAAATATTTTATTCAGTTAAATATTTCAAAATACGATAAAAATAATCATAAAATCATTTATTGTATGTACAAAAATGACAAGTTTCTCTTTTCCAAGTAAATATGTTGCCTTATTAAAAGGTATTGATGTGTGCACTATATTACAAAAAAAAATAAGTACTTTTAATTATGTTTAAAATATTTTTTCGAGTTGGATAAAAAGAAATTATTTAAAAAAATGAAATAGTATTAGAAAACTTAAGTTTACCTTATTTTAAATGTAATATATAACAGGTAATTAAAGATCTTTACATTTATAACAAAACTGTGATCTTTTACTAGTGTTGGCAAACCAAAACCTAAACATTGATTTTCAAACTGTCATCCAGGTAAAAACCTATCATGAATGGAATATACATGGAGTGGGTGGGCACTCTTATATGACGAGCTGGTCCCGTAAACTAGTTTGGGGCCCGATCGCTCGATAAACTTGCAATGATGTCACAGAGAATCCGCATGCGTGGACATGAAATTAATAGAAAAGTGTAGTATATATATTCTAATTAAGTAATTAGATCACCTGAAGACAATCACATGTAATACTGACAAGCTCATTCGTAAGACTACTTAATTACACTGATACATAAAAAATCTTGTCATGGTTAATATTGTTTGGCCAAGTGGTATATTCTTTCACCAGAGCGCAATGCCAACACAACAAACATGGCATGAAAGATCACTATCATTATCAATACGTTACACCTCTCCCACCTAAGATACAAAAAATATAACTGTGGACTATAAAATAACTTCTCTTTATAAGTTCAGTCTCTAAATTGGTTTAATCCACCTCCTAGTACAATTGTTCACATTTAAACTTAAGTCCCACACATTTTTACCAGCGCTACCTCTCTTCTTCCGTCTTCGTGTATATCGTCCTGATTATGGTACTCCTCTCTTCTGAAGGGGACAACTTATCTTCTAAGTGAGGATCTTGAACCTCATGATTAGTTTCCTTTCTTGCCGGTTATTCTGCGTCACCTACATTTGACCTCTGTATATCCATATTTGAATTAGGCCTATATTATTATTTAGCACCGCGTAATACTACCCGTTCGGTTATACCCCTTACTCTTACTTGTTCTCTTGATGGAACCCACTTTGGAGATGTACAGTACATGCCTGTTCAATTTGTGATACCTCCTTACGGTATAAATCACCCACTTTAAGCAACTTATCACTATGCCTTTTCCATTTCATGGCATGATTACTGCCCAGCTGACATAAATAGGTCATATTACCCAGCAACTTATCGATGCTGGCCGGTTGCCATCCTGGCTTCATAGGGTTGTTGTGGTATCTTGCTAATACTCTCTCTCCTTTTGAGAAAGAGATGTCTTGATGACCTCGGAAATACTTGACCTGCCCCTGTTTTGCTTCTTCTTTTTTCTCAATAAGTCCAACCGACTATTTAGGTTCCTTCCTAGAAACCTCATTGCTGGTGACTCCTCTGTAGTTAAATGAGGTGCATTTCTGTAGGAAATACATATCGACTTATTAAGGTTGATATACTGTCTTTATCATTCTTCGGATCAGACTTCTTTTTGTCAGATCTGTTTTTGAAAGATTTAACTCCATTTTCTGCTAGACGTTTGTCTGTGGATGCTAAGGTAGTGAGGTAATATGTTTAATTCCATTCATTTTGCAGAACCTTTCAAGTTTAGAATTCCTCTGAAACCAGCTGTGATCCGTAATCTTAGATTAAAACCTTAGGTAGTCCAAATCTGGCAAAAATCTTCCTCAATTTATTCAAAGTGGCCTTGAAATCTATTTTTATTATAATCCATCTTGTTACTTCTGGCCAATGTGTGTAAGCGTCAATGAGTAACGAAAACATCTACCCTCAATATGGTCCCAAAAAATCTATGTGTACCATTTCAAAAGGATGCTCTGCTTCTTCAAAACTTAACTAGCTTGCCTGCTCAGGTGAACTCGCCTTTAATTGACATGGTAAACAGTCTTTTACAAATTCCTTATCAATATTTGATCTCCCAAAAACACACACAATAGCCTTGATTTTAGTCATACCCAAATGTCCTCTATGGATCTATTCAAGCAGTTGATCTCTGAATTTTTCTGGTATAGTTAACCGATAACCCCTTATAAGGAATGTATTATTGTCTATGTAAATTTCCTAAGATTTCTGGGCAAATATCTGTAGAATTGGCCCCATTCTGTTAAGCCACCCTGCCACCGTATAAAGGTAAACCTTGCTTAGTACTGGATCTCGCCTTAACTGTTGTATACTCTCTTCAGCTCCAAGCGGTAACCTATCTTCAACAAAAAAATTAAATAATCACCTCCCTTCTAGTCATCAGCCACTACCTTCCTTGGCAATCTGAAAAAGGCCATCTGCTGCCTCGTTATTTACACCTTTAGCATACTGAATAACATAATCAAAACCACTTGAAAATAGAGCCCATCTTTGCAATATACCTGCTGTCATTTGGGGTATGCCTTCTAGCACTTTATTTATGATTTTGTAATCCGCACAATTCTTAGTCCCCCTTCTTTTTTCAGAACGGGAACTAACGGTGTTACTCATTGACTGTTTTTCACTGGAGTAGTTTTACCTTTTCCTTCCATTTCTTCCAGCTATTTACTTATTTCTTCTTTAAGGCCATATGTACACAATTTTTTTTTTTTTGCTATTCAAAAGAGTTTTCTATGAAATGTTACACACCATAAATGTGTTTTTATCTATTTTTATTCAAGAGTTATTAGGGCAAGAAACTTCAATTTTTACATTTCCGAATCTGATTTAGGTCACACTTGTTGAAATAAAATTTTGAAAATTGAAATTTATTATCTTTAATACTATACCTATTGATAAAGCTGGGATTTTAGCATAGGTATAAGTACACTCTATATAAATATACCTAAAGTTCCCTTAAAATCAACACAATTCAACAATTGTTTATTAATACTAATTCATCTATAAATATTAGTATTCATGCGATTTATAGATGTGTATACTTAAGATTAAAAAAATAATTCAGATTTAAATATGCAACGGTTTACTGAATAACTTAAGTTACGTATGCCATAAAAATATGGACTGAAATTCCAACTTGGCTCACGGATCAAAACTTTGACCGCCTGGATTGAAACCACCTGTACCTGATTTGGCTTGACCGCCTGGTTAAAACCACCTGTACCTGTCTTGGCTTGACCCTGGATTGAAACCACCTGTAACTGTCTTGGCTTGACTGCCTGGATTGAAACCACCTTACTGCTTGGCTTGACGCCTGGATTGAAACCATCTTACTGTCTTGGCTTGACTGCCTGGATTGAAACCACCTGTACCTGTCTTGGCTTGACCGCCGGATGAAACCACTTGAATTTCTTGCGCTGGATTGAAACCACCTGTACCTTCTTGGCTTGACCCCGGATTAAAACCACCTTACCTGTCCCCCCGATTTGGCTTGACCGCCTGGAATGAACCACCTGGATTTGGCTTGACGCTGATTGAAACCACCTGGCCTTTATCTTGGCTTGACCCCCTGGATTAAAACCACCTGTACCTGTCTTGACCCCGAGATTTAAACCACCCTAACCTGATTTGGCTTGACCGCCTGGAATGAAACCACCTGGACCCTTTCTCTTGGCTTGAACCCCTGATTAGAAACCACCTGTACTTTGTCTTGGCTTGACCGCCTGGATTGAAACCACCTGTACCTACTTGGATTGACTGCCTGGATTGAAACGACCTGACCTCATCTTGGCTTAACTGCTTGGATCATAGCAACGGTAATGCGGCCATAGATAGTTCCAAGCCCATTTTAGAATCGCAGAGGAACGTGCACATAGTCTAACATCTTTACCAAGGGCAAATGTGGTCTAACATCCTTTTTCATATTTGATGCACCTTCTTAATCTTGAAAAGCACAAACAAGTTGGGTCAGAAAATTAAAATGGCTGTAGTACACGATTGCAACAGTACATCTGTCAAAAGTTTCGGGATGCACCCTCAAATTCCTAAGGATATTCAAAATTTTAGGATTCTAAATCCAAACTCAATGACAAAAATCAAATTTTCAGGTAAAATTTGTTTGGAAGATTTGGTATTGCTTATTGGTGGTTCAGAACCTATTATAATTGTACAATAAACTTATGAACTTAAAAACGGCCCACGACCAGTAATTTAACACTTAACTAAATGTATTATAGTAAAATAATTGTAATATTCAGTTGTTATTTGTATTTTATACTCCAATATTTATACTTCGTCTTCTTCATAATTAATCAAAGATTCAGATTCAACATTCGAAGATAAGTTAGAAAGCCAGATTTTTAAACAAGTGGATTTGACATGACTTTAAAATAGTACATTTCCTTGAAATACTATAACAAGATTATTTCTTAAACAGACTTCTCAATCATGATATATAGCATGATTAAATACAGAGTAAATTTGATTATTCATTTCATTTTAATAAACTAGACATTTAAAAATATTGTTACTGCAAGCAATGTAAAAGATAGTGAAGAAATGCAAAGGAAGTAAAATAGATTTAAAATATTTTTTTATTAATAGCATCTACAATTCTGTTCAGACTTTCAGAGACCACAAACATTCTAGCAGCAAGCTCCTTTGTAGCACTTGTCTGCTGTAGAATATTTTCTGCAATCATATGGAATCAGTTAAAAGGTTTATTTTGAACCGGAACTATAACAGACAAAATTTTCACATAAACAATAAAACAAATTACTTTACATGCATACTTACTTACTTATTTTATTATTTTTTTTTGTCACTTATATGCTAGGAACATACCCTTAGTACCACCGTTTGTCCGGCTTGGAGCTCAGCAAACTGCTCACGAGACTCCTGTATAGTGTTCCTAGGTCTTTGTATTTTTGAGCTGCAACAAATAAATACCATTTTACATGGCCTTTTTTTTTTTTTTTAATATCTAGTCTTTTTTACTTTGCGAACATATGTTTAGGCTTACATTATTAAAACCGTTTAACAATTTTATTTATTTTTAATAAAATAATCTTTTTATCTTTAAATGAAAAAAACAAAGCTCACAGGATGACAATGACGCATGATTCATTAAACAAAAAGGTGAATCATTAGGGTACAGAGAAACTGTTTCTGAAAACAAATAAAAAAGGCAAGTTATTGTTTAATATCAGATATGCCATGATATTTGTGTTTACTGTTTAGAATATTAAGCTTACAGAGATGTAATACTGTTTCAAACATTCAAGTAACGATTCTGATTTTAATATTCAAATAACAAGTCACTCTTTTTGAGTTTTGGACTTGATTGTTGTGTTGATATAATATTTTCCCAAAATGTTACAGAAAAAAAAAGATGAAACTTTGACGTTAAGGTTTTCAGAGCTTTGTGGTGCAGCCTTGCTCATTTAGGTTTATACAGATCTTTGTGTTGTTTTTTATAAATTATGGTGTATCTTTGATCAAGACTTACCTCTTTGTAGGGTCCCTTTCTCAGACCCTTTTCGTTTATTAGCAGGCTACTCATGATGATGAGAGGGCACAGCTACTAGGGGGAAAAAATTATCCACTACCGGAACTATAACAGCAGACAAAAATTAATCACTAAAGTAGGCTTACGGTATATGTCTTGCGTCTTACCACATTTTCAGATTATATGCATCTTGACAATTACTCTAATGGGTTAGAGATAAGAAAGGAAGCATTTTAGAGGTAATCAACCTGTATTTGCGTGGAAAGAGAATGATAAACCATTGCCAGTCTAACGAGAGTAACGTCTTAGACTGTTAAGCCACTGAAGGGGATTAATACATATTTAATAATTTTATAATATATTTAGATACTTATTATCCTGAGGCACTTAAAAGTTGCTTGATGTTTGTCGGTGGCTCATTAAAAAAATAAATTGAATAAATAAGTAAAGCTATATTGAATGAATAAAAGAATCTCACTGTTAAAGTCATAAACACAATGTTTGCCGTGGGTGGTCAGTTAAAAGGAAGAAATAATCAAAACTTGATTCAAACATGACCATAAAATTTTTCGTGAGACAACACCTAAAATAATCACCACCATTATGACTTTAAATGACCACCCTATGGTTGCAGTACTTTGTATTGGGACACATGAACCATTAGTTTATGAATCCAACTAAGAATAATAAATATATAGTAAGAAACTCACATGTCTCAACCTCACCATAAGCGAGGTCATCAGGCTCTTGCTCCATCACCAGCATCAGACCAGCGGGGGTCTCCAACATTTCTTCTAAAAAAACTCGAGGAGGGCTGTCTTCAACAGAAGGAATGGTGGTCCCTTCCAAGGCCCTCTCCAAGTTTTCCTACAAATTAAACATTCACTTGTAACAGTTTCATTTGTAATTTTTATTTAACTTATATAAGCATGATTAATTAGTAAAATTGATACATAAATTAATAGTATTAAGAATAAACTGCAAAACTAATTTAATATGTTACACCATAAAAAGGTAAAATAACTTTACAGTACACACCAAACCAAAAAGAATATATTTCTAATATATCTTTCAACAGTTAAAAATGGGTCTCACCTGACTTTCTGGTAGGCTGTCTGCTACACAGTACCCCTCAGCTGTCTCTGTACCAATTGTCATGATAACTTTCTTCTCAATTTCATTGAAGACAGGCTAATTTTTTGGCCTATTCCCCTTTTGGAAATGGCCTGCCCTCAGCGCTGCTGCCCGACCTCCAACTTTATATTTTAATCCGTCCAGACCTAAAAAACAACTTTATTATACTTATTCAATATTAAAGTAATTCAAAATTACTTTCTTTCACTTTCAAATTTATAACTTTACAAACTTTTTTCTTTGAACCTTATATAAAGGGCCTTTTTTTAATCACAATAGGAAATGACAGTTTCTTTTAGTTAGGCCCAAATGTTATTTTCAAAATAAGCGGTCATTCAAGTAAGCATCCTCATAATATGTACCCCTCTTGAACTTGTAGTGGTTTTAATTCACAATTAATTTGGGCTAAATAGATTTCACCAATATTACAATTTAATGTTGGCCTAGCTAAAAACCAACTTGTAAATTTCTTTTGACATTAAAATAATTACTTTTTTTATCGAAGAGATTTCTCACCTTCTGCCATTGGGTCACACTCTTATGAGGCCCAAGTGTGTTCAGCAAGGCGGCCAATTCTTGCCAGCGCGAGACTAAAAGCTCCTTACCCCTCATCCCGCATAGACACCCAGCTGCGAGGTCCTTATTCTCCATCATGAACTCAAAGTATTAATTTGTCCAGGAGAGGCTTTTGGGCCATGAACCACTTTACTACAAACCAACATTTATGAACACATATAAAGTACTGCTTTGTCTTTTAGCAAAATGTGGACAGTAATATTTCTCTGGACACCTTTTCAAACTACTTATTGTTATAATTATATTTGAGTACAATAGAAAAGAACTTTGTGAAAGAAGATTAGTCTGCATATATTGAAGTTATTAATTGAAAGGTATGCATTTCACCATTCGATTATGTATTATACAACTATAGTTTCGTAAAATTAGTGTTTAGTATTCACTGTTATTTCTCTGCCAATAAAGGCAACATTTGTATAGATCTTAATTATTGTTTATATCTTTTAAATTACATAATATAATAAGTATGTCATATTTATGTTTTTAGAGAAGCAAACGATTTTAAAATTCAAATCTAGTAAAGTAATTATTTTAATGGTTTTATTTATTAACTTACCTTGTAGACGCCATCTCTCCACGCTCAAATCTTGATCAAAAGTGTGATTTTGTTTTCAAAATCTTGCATTTCCCGCTAAACCTCACAATTAAATCCAAGTCTTTCAATTGGCTGTGGAGGTAGCCTCGTTTCACAGGCCCTCATTTAATCACATTTCCTAACGATACCTTAGAGAATCGATTCTGTGAAGATAGTGCTCTTTCAAGAAAGAACTGGAATACGAAATTCATTATGACAGGCGATGACTCTCGTTCAAAACCATCAAACGATAGTGTAAAAGAAAAGATCCGGAATCCCAGTGCAGGTCAGTTTGGTAAAATGCCTAATTTTCCTTTTTTCTTCCTCCATTATTCCTCCTTTAATCGCTTCCATTCTTGTTCTCTTACTTGCATACTTTCTGTTAACTTCTCCTCTTATCTCTTTCTTGGCCTCTTTTAGTCTTTCTACATTCTATCTACATCATTCTATATGATATTCTCTCATTTTCCATTCTCATCACATGACCATACTTTCTTAGCCTTCTTCCTCTACTATCTTATGTCCTCCCTGTACCTCCACTTTTTCCCATGCAGCTTCATTCCTTATCTTGTTTTCCCCAAGAAAACATGCTCTTTAAAGACTATTCAAATTGCCTCAACTTTCCTCATCTTTCTTATATTCGATGTCCATGTTTCTGCTGCATATGTGACTATGGTACAAAGTTACTCCCTATGACCTATACGTACTTCCTTACACATCAAGGGCCCTTCTTTTCTCCATAGCAGGTTTTTTATACAGCTAATAAAGTGCAAGATGTAAGGGGTGGCAATTGGGGCAATCACCCCAAGGCCCAAAATAAATAAAACATTAATTCTAATCCTCTACTATACTCCTTAATCAGGATAGAAAGTTATAACTTTATGAAATTAGATTTAAAGATATTATTGACATGTATGGTGGTAAGAAAGCAAAGGAAGTTTGTACATAATTAGTGTTTTTATGAAGTCTATATAGCCTACTTCATTTTACTTTGTCATTATTACATTTGTATAAAATTAAACAGTGCTTAATTTTTACCTTTCTTCAAGACACAATATGATAAAATTGACATGTGTTTGGGTGGCCCCCAAATAAGTCAATCCAGCACTTCATTAGAACTACCCCTGCTAACCATTTCTTATTAGATCCTCTCTACAGCTACCCTTTGCCTCAACAACAATTCCAATATATTTTATGCTCTGTACCTTTCTCAGCTCTACACCATCCAACTTTAAGAGCTTTATCCTTTTGCTCATCATCACTATCCCTTCACACTTCACTGTTTTAAATTTTATTCCTTACTTAGCTGTTCCTGTACTTCTTTCCTATTACCCATATCTCAAGTCATCAGCATCACGGCTTTCATTATTTCTTCCCCCGACTTTCCATGCAACTCTATTCATAACTATTTTCATTATCAATACAAATAGAAGTGGTAGGAGACACGCTCCTGCTTCACTTTATTTTTTTATTTGGAACCATGCCGTCCCCCTCTTCTATTCCTTTAACACAACTCATTTAATCCTCATACATACTCTTAACTCCCATTAAAATTTTTCTTTACACTCCAGCCTCCTACATTACTTTCCACACAATGAAACATATGCCTTCTGCCCATCCATAAATACCATTACTAAGTCCTTCTTAATTCATACCTTTTTTCTATCAGCTGTTGTGTAGCGAAGATCAAGTTGACTGCAGACCTCTGTTGTCTAAATCCATTCTGTTCCTCTTTCCACCTTACTTCCATTTTCTTTACATTTTCCAGGATATTTTAATATATATTTGTAAAGTACACAGCAACATTATTCCTCTACATTTGAACACCTGTTCTTGTCTCCTTTCTTAAAAATCATTACTATAATTCCCTTATTAACAAACACTGTATACTCCATTACACTGAAAGGTAGTAATCTTATAATAATGAACTACATTAAGGCTATATTTTGAAAACATAACCACCTTATAACCATAACTTCACTACCTTACATGATAAACAGAAAGTTCTTTGGACATATCAGAGTTTAACCCTATTAGAATATATCAGAAGTAAATTAAAATCTAAAATTTTATGCCACTTTAAACTGCGAAATAAAATAAAGTGAAAAGAAGTAAAGTTGGTTATGAATATATACCTGTTCAGGTTATATGCTTTTGTGCTAATTTCCAATTGGTTTTAGAGATTAGAAAAGTTATATTTATAGGAAGTGTACTTGACCGAGATTCAAACCTCAATCTCCCTGTCATCAGCAGTCTAATCTACTGCGAGAGTAGCACGTTAGTCCTTGCAGCCACCGAAGCGAGTTTGGTTATTATAGTTTTAGGAAGTCTTGGAATTTACCAAATTGAACACCAAAAACAATACAAACCTAAACTTTAACATTAAAATAAAAATACTATTACAGGGTGGCTACAAAACATATTTTACAAAATTCCCCGACTTTTCCAGGTAACATTTTTCAATTTTCCCTGACTACTTTTTTCCAGTTTTAATGGTGGATGATGACTTGTTTTATTTATTATTGATTACATTATAAAAAAAGTTTATATCTACTAAACATAAACAGTTTTATCAGTTATTTAAAAAAAAAAAATTTTTAATTTATTTAGGTAGTATTAACTTTTGTTTTAGTGTTTAGTTGCAAAATTTGGGATATTTTAGAGTTTAGACCATGCAGTCACCGAAGCGGGTAAAACATTCTTAATAGTCTGATTGTTAGTAGTCTTTTTTTAAAACTTTTGTCCATAAACTTAAACAATGTCTCTGATATTACTGGGTGCAAGGTAATTATCTAATTAATAATATCAAGATAAAACAGATCATGTCGTCGACAAACTTCGTATGCGGCTGATAGCACAATCGTAGGAATCGCGGACAAGAGCTACAGTCCTACTACATCAAGGACTGGACTCCTAGTGAGGATCTATTGCCCATCTTTCGCATATATCATTTGCTCATGGAAGCTTCCAGAAGCTTTTGTATAGTAAAATAATATAAAATAGAACATATGGATGGAAGTAGAATGTTTCGAGAACAGGAAGCTGGCTCAAATTACCATTTAGAAATGCATATTGTTCCTTTTAGGAAAGAAAGTAAATTTATTTTCCTTATAAAATACCTTAAATTGTTCTTTTGACTATATAGGTCCTACGTCATGCACTCTGACGTCATTGACAATGGCTCTTGTGCCCTCTTAGAAGAAGTGCTTTGAGCGCCATGTACTATACTATATAATTTAAATAAAATAGATACGTTTATAAAATTAGGACGATATTATTGTCAATGCTCTCACATATTCTTTAGGAGCAGGTCAGTAACATTACAATGTCAATCCACAAAATATTTATAATTCCAACTTTTAGCTTAACCCAATATTCCACACATCAATAGCTAAACATTTTCATAGACTTTGAATTTCATTTGGATATTGAACGATAGGTGTTACTAAGCTGGAATAGTTTATACTTATACCAACAAATATATTATTATCTATTGGTATATGCTCATCAGTGCAACAGAGGACTTGTGGTATTTTCAACAGTTAAAGTTAACATTGATATATAAAACTAACTACATCATTATTTTTGTTGCTAATATTAAATGTTCAAACACTCAATAACACAGGCATCATTCTTCTAGCAACTAGCTATTTCATGAACTGGGCAGCTTCAAGGGCTACCTGTTTCATGAACTGGACAAGCCAATAAGCCAGTTCATGGAATGGGAAAAAACCTGTCCAAGTCATGAAATGGCCAGATACACTTTTGGGGTGGAGCATACACAGTTTAATGGGTATTCAATTTATTTACATATACTTGAGAAATATATTTTACTTGTCCAGTCCTCAATAAATCTAAATGAAAGATCTGTATAAAAGTTTTGATGGTAAAAACCAACTGGCTATAGGCTACCCAAAATATTCTGCACTAAACAAGTGGTCCTAAGATAGGGGAAAGCTTATAAGTAGGAATGGTCAAAGCCAGAATGAATAACCATTGTTTCCTGATCGTCTAAATCAATAGTTAGGCATCTAAGCATATGTGTGTTAGGTTCAAGCTGTTTTTGATTAGTGTCTGGTCTTTGATGTGGTTTCAAGTACAATCTGTCTTGATTTTTCGCTTTTATATAGCTTGGTTCCTTTGATTGTTGTGTGAGTTTTTCGTGTCCTCAACATTTTGGATCAAATGAAGCAAATTATCCAACCCTTGTTCTATACTTCTAGCATCAATTTCTTGAAGTTTACAGGTAGCGAGATAACCTGCAACAGCTTCTGATTTTTGTCTGATCCTATTCAAATTATCTTCCATGTTGTTTAGAATGGGAGTTTTAGTGTAAGCAGCTATTGTTTGTTTTCTTAATTCAGGGTTTAGTTCAATAATGGTTACATTTGTTGATGTATCAGAGAGATAATGCATGCAAGCATGTATATGCTTGCACAAATTCATCTTTATGATATTGTTTATACAAGTGCAATTATACATGTGTATACAAACTTTGCAGTGGTTGCACCTTAAATTACAAGAGTCGTCACAAGTCGTGTGTTGCTTTGAGACGATGTATTGTGTTAATGATTCAGTTGAAGATTCTACTTTCCATGATGAGCCTTCTTTAATTGTTGTAATTATTTGAGTTTCATCAGTTATACCCTTACAATCAGCACTATTAATAATTTTGAATTTATTTTTATTTTTTGGAGATTTTTTCTCAGTTTGATTAGCCGTTTGGAAATTGAATCACGAATCAGCTTCATTAATATAGATATACATTTGTCTAGCCTCTTGTTTTTTTGACCATCTGAGTTAATATACTTTATCAGCTTGTTAAGTGAATCCAAATACATATTTACATTAATATCTGTTCCTGTACGGTAGCATTGGGCCCAAAGTTGTTGTCTACTGGCGTAGTGTTCACTAAAATACCAATGAAAATCATTCAGGTCATTGTCTTCCTCTAGCTCTTCCATAAACACTTTCATTAGTTTTTCAAATGTCTCTTTGTCTGTTTCTTGTAGAACACTTCTTAACATTTGGTACACGAGGACTCTTTTTTCTTTGTTTGAAATCATTGATTTCAGAGTAATTTGCCAATTCCTATCTACATCCCAAGTACAAAGAAGTTGGCGTTCAGCAGTTCCCATGATATTCTCCCAGGCCTCATACAACGCCGCATCATCAGCAGACATGAATATTTCTGGCATGATTTGTTTCTCTAATATATCCTTTAAGAGTTCAAAAAACAATGTCCAAATAAGAGTGTCTTTTCGATTAGAAATACAAAATGCAACAGGAAACCCTGACTGAAATTCATCCACTGTCATGACAGTAGTTAATGCAAAGTCGCTAGCATTTGTCGAATGTGTGGTATCGACACAGATTTTGTAATTGCCAAACTTTTCAAGAATATTCTTTTGGAAACTTGTCATTATCACTAAACAAAAATCTTCCTTTGAAAGAATGTTATTAATATCACTTGTGTTCTGAGGTTTGTAAAATATTATGGATTATCTTCTTTATTTATAGAATTCATACTGGCCACCCACTCATCTACATCTGTAGCATCTTTGGGATACTGCTTATCGGTATGGAGGGAAAACTCCTTACAAATGTTTTGGAGGTCTTTCTTTGTGATCATATGTATCCTTTGAAAGTTTTCTTCTGTTGCACTTACACAAATTATATCAAGTATGTGCTGTAAAGTTATACCTGATTCAATAAGACCTGTAAAATCAAGCACATTAATTAATGCACTAACAAAGTTATGAAAAACATTATTTTAAATAGTTCTGAGAGAGTTTCTTTAAAACAAATAATATATAGCTGCTGATTAAATGTCTGATAAAATGCATTTAAATGACACTTTTTTCTAATCAAATTAGATTATGACTTTGATACTCAGAAATATAAACTTGATAAATTGAGTACAATTTAAATTTTAAATTTTTGTTGTAATTCTTTATAGAAACGAATACGAATTAAAAACCCACCAGCAATTCGAATCCTATCTTCCTTTGCCAGCATGACTCGACCAAATGTGGAAATATGGCCACAGTGGGTTTTGTAGTAAGTCACATTTATATTTTTTCCATCATCAGTCATCTCAATGAATGAGGAACATCCTGACCCTATTTTGTTTGATCCTCGGCTTTTGAATTTATGCTTTCGTTGTTCTCCAACTTTATCTACATATGTGCCTTGTCTATGACATCTGCACACATGAAAGGAAGTACTTGCTTAGATACATGTTTTTACAGGGAATTATTTAATGTCAGTTGAATATCCCTATATTTTCTTAATGAAAGAATAAAAAACAAATTAAGCATATGAACCAACTAAAATTAAGGGACATATTCTCAAACATAGTTATTTCTTATGGGATTGGTAGTTATAAAGCTAAGTAAAAGTTAAGTAAATTCGAGTTCAATCTGAAAAATGTGCAGCTTTCTTTCTTCATCCACAATAATGTAGGTTATTTTACAATACAGTAAACACAATCTTTTACCAAGACATATTTAAAATAAACTTGTTAGCCTATAAAATAATGTTATTGCAATTACTTCTAGAAATATTAAAATTTAGTCTACCTGAATAATGATTTATATTTCCCAGCAGTAAGCAGGTAAGTTCGACAATACTTTACATAGCTGGATTTGGTTTCCTTTTCCACTTCTGTCTTCCATTTATGAAATTCTGTGAAAAAAAAAATTATTATTTATCAGAAAAATGTAAAAAGCTTTTTTTAGAGTTTAAGATTTTATTTTCATCCCCAAGTCTTACCATATTTTTTTAGCACAATGTCTTATTACCTGTTCACTTATACACTTATCTTCTAATTTTGCTAATAGTTTTTAGGGATGAGGAAAGCTATATTTTGAGGAAGTGTACCACATTTTTATCATGGGGTGGGGGGAGTGGAAAACCATTTGGAAAAAACCATCCTCAGTACACCCGATTGAGATTTGAACCTCGATCTCCCTGTCATCGGCAGTCTAGTCTACTGCGAGAGTAGCGCCTCAGACAACACGACCACCAAAGCGGGTGGGTCATATTTTAACTAAGTAATACAAAATTTAAATTAAATATGTCCATATTTGTGTAAAAAGGGAGTGTTATAATTTTTATCTAATATTCTGTGTGTGTCTACTTTTACTTTGATACTAATCCACAAAATTCAATCAAAGACTAAGTTAGGCCAGTGCCCACCAGAGAACACAGACATTTATTAGACGTATTTTATGTTAATAAACCATATTTTTTTCCTCTCATTAAATATAATTTTACTAAATATTTATGTAGCCTAAGTTGTGTGCATATATCATATTGTGGAATTATAGTGTTTCAGTTTGGTGTTAACATAAGTTTCACTTTCCCATCTATTTTATATCTCATTTCACATTTATAATTATTAATATAGTACCATAGGGATGAAAGTACTCAAAAATTTGAATTCGAGCCAAGTGTAGTAGCTGCTCAAACTCGACTTAACAATTTTTACAAAACTCAAACAATTCGAGTTCTCAAAATTTTCCATCTTTTCTAGAAAATACCCAGTTTGTAATGATACTGTTTGGGGCCCCTCTCATATATTAAAAAAGTCATGGATGAAGTGTATTTATTTTTCTTTGGTAAACTGTATATAAAATATTATTTTAATACTTCATCCATGGAGAGTCACATGCTTTTCAGAAATAATGTCAATGAATTGCACCATTAAAACTTATTTTTTCTTTCAAAGATCAACTTCGTAGTATTTATCAAAATCTTGTGACTCACAGGCTCCCTCTACCCAATAGGAAGCCAGCCTTCACAACATATGTTGCCAGAACTCCTTATATTAGTTGGTTTTGACACTGGTGACAGGGGGTCCAAGGGGGAAGGGGTAGGTCATTCATATATATGTGTGTGACCGCCGCTTGTGCGTACGAATCCATAAAGAGCTCGATAATATTAAGTAACAGTAACACAAAATAGTAGTGCCGGTAATATAGCAGCAGTAATATAAATCAGTATAGCCCATGATAATCAGAACGTGGAACATGTAATACCACAGAAAAACAATTTTAACAAAAACTGTATTACATAGTATCAATCTTCAGTGCTGAAGGTGTAATCACATAAATAAATCGTGTACAACATTAAAAGTCTTGTTTATTTAATATGATTAATTATCAGAAATAATCAGATTAAGTAACTGAGGCAAGTGCGCAGTAAGGCATACTCGCTTCATCACCACTGTATTATTATTATTATTAGCACCGCGTCTTACTACCCGTTCGGGTTATACGCACTTACGCTAATGTGTAATGTTAGGGTGATTGTGAGCTGAAATGAAGGACCTACAGTTTAACGTGGAATCCGAACCACGGTGGAGGCCTGGCATTCCCCACATTCACAAGATGTCTTGTCAGAGGTGAAGGAAGGGTTTGGTAATCAGATAAATCTGTGCCGGGACCGAGGATTGAACCCCGGCCGCCAGCACAGAAGTCTGACACCTTACCCCTAGACCGCCAGGTCACCGCCACCACTGTAAAACCCAACATTGTTATAAGGTAGTGCTCAACCGCGGGGAAATTATATAATCAAAATACCATAACACTCTAATTAGTGATTGATCACAGGACAAATATAGCTAATTACTACACAGTATCTCCATAATCAGAGCTGTATCGCGGGTCAGATATCACAATAAATTCAATATCTCTTTAATCGGTGCGCATCGCAGGCTGAGAACACCTTAAGTGTACAGAATTTTATTCAGTATTAAGATATAATTCCATAGTAAATAGAATCCTTCAATCTTTACTTTGATCTAATAAAAAAAATGTACAATTATATTAAAATTTATTTGAAAATTCTAATTTGTGCGAGTATAACACAGTGCCAGGCTACCATTACGCACCATAAAAAAATCTTTCCCTTTCCACTTAGTTTAACAAACACACACAATATCAATTCTTTGTCCAATCATTTAATCTAAAAGTACCCCACACATTCCATGTTCTTGCCAGCTTGTCAACAAATGGGCCCTTAAGTTTAAACATCAGCTGCCCATCATAGCTTTGGTTATCTGAGGCTAATATTGTACAGTTTCTTTTAGTAATTAGTTTAGAGTAGACCAGGTTATTTGCCTTAATCATATTAGGACTCATGAGAGTTTTCAATGCTTACAGTATGGATGGTGTACCGATCGTTATTGGCACATTTCAACCAGTATGCCACGAGTACAACTGTTCTCAGTCTTCCTGAGTGCACTTACTGTGGTCATACAAACCAGTATCCCAACTATAGGCCTAGAGACTTCCTTTCCAGCCAGTGTACCGTTAATCGTGTCACTAGTCACTACCACTAGGACGTAAGGTGGTGCATCGACACACCAGGCCTATCAATATGCTCAAAAACTAATTTAGATTGTATATTTTTCTTATCATTGCTTCTTAATACTTGTTCACGTTGTGTATACATATACACACACACACTTTAATGGATGAAGAAGGGAGCATTTTAGAGGTAATCTAATCGCATTTGCGTGGAAGGAGAGGAGAAACCATTTATGAAAACCCATCTTTAGTAGACTCAACAGGGATTCAAACCCTGATTTTGTCGTTAAAAGCAGACCAATCTTACATAAGAGTGATGCTTTAAGAGTTTTAGACCACTGAAGCGGGTAGATTAGCTTGTAAAAAACCCAAATAATTATTGTTTTAGCTTATTATTTTGATTAAAAACATTTTGAACATCTTTTAAATGAAGCTACTCAAAGTAGACTAGCATACATTTCAATCAAAATTGGGATCCTCCCTGTTAATATAGGCCTCTTTCAAAGGTTTTAGAGATATTTGAACCATCGATTAAAATTGTTTATCAAAAATAGTACCTAGTAAAATATATTTAAGGATACAGAGACTTCAAGAGAAATAAGTTAACTTCTGGAAGGTAAAGTTCTGTTGAGTTGGAAACTTTTATTTATAAAAGAATGTTAACTATTGCGGTGTTGTGACAATTCCATTCGTTTAATTAGGGTAGGCTATTTGTTATTTTGTTATAGGTAAGTTGTTTTAGTTTCATAATATAATTTTTTATATCAATTTTGTTATTATTATGTGTAGGGCCTATAGTATTTAAAAAAATATATTTACTGTGATATAACAAAGATAAAGAATGGACACCTCTGCATGTTATTCCCGTAAAAACTTATTTACCTTCAATTGTCTTGAATTGAAGTTCTTCTTTTTCGGTTTCCGTATTATGTAATGTCTTTAAATGGTTTACTAAGTATTTTTGTCTATATACAGCAACAGGGCATAATGGGCATTGGATTCGACCACTACATTGTGGAGGGAGTTTATGGACAGTTTGTTCATGTCTTTTTAAATTGCTATTATTTGTAAATCGTCGATAACACACATCACACGTTCTTTCAACCCTTACACTCATTTTCCTAGAAAAGAAAATGTTTAAGTTTTAAAGAATAAGGATCAATATTTATATTTATCAACGAAATATAACTTCTTAGCGGCCAGAAGAAATCCATATTCCACAATAACGCCTCCTTTTTTTTAGCTAACTAAGTAACTAAATAACATATAAAAGTTAATGTTACTACACAATTATTTAGTTCTAATTTTGATCATAGAGCGAGCTAGCACTATTATTTAATTCTAAATTCGATCATACAGCGAGCCAAATGTTAAATAAGATAATAAATGTTTTAAATAATATTAATTATTGATAGTTTCAAGTTTTTATCATCATAATTAATACAATATACATAACAAATTCAAACATTTTATCAATGTGAACAAAATTTAAACGCAATTTTAATCAATAATACACCTGTTTGATTTGACATGTCTGATTATTTATGTTAACAATTTTTACATATTAGTTGAGTGACGAAATCACAGATAATTATAACATTTTTCTTGTGTTTTTCACGTTTTGAAATTCGCGGGTTATTATATACCGTATTTTACTATTTAAGTATTTGGCAATAGTACAAGTTGATATATAGATTATCTAATAGGACAAGGCCATTAAGCTAGAAATATTCGTCAAAACTAAGTTCAAAAGTTACATAAATTTATTATATATAGTGATTCTTTATATAGTCATTATGGAATATCAAGAAACCATTGACATGAAAATTACTGATCCAGAAGTTTTGTTAGAAAGTAAAGATAGAAAAAAGAAAAATGGAGAAATCGTGGAAAGTAAAGGTCAGGAATTATTAACTGAAAAACATATTATTTGTTTAGTTGGGTAAAAAAACTCATTAATATTGGATAAACACTACTCAGGTACTTCCTTTAACATTTAGAGGCACTATCGAAATATAGTTCAATACGTAAACTCATAGGTATTTTACAAATGTTACAGTATTGTGTGCGTAATTAGTTAAGTGATGCCAACTATTGCAAAGTACATGCTTAACTATTTTCAACAAATGACCATCTAACTTGGATACACGTCGATTACATGGAACGTCAGAGTCATACGATGTTGTCGTCAGCATTCCGGCATTTAAACACATTAGAATGATTAAAGTGACTCTGACATTAACACGATTAAAGAATATTTAAATGCACCATGCATGTTTAAAGTAATTGTTTAACCTTCCTACGTAATCCAAGAAAAATTATTACATATAATTTGAACAATTTTTGACTATACAATTTACAATCTGTTTCTACAGCATTACTTTTTAAAGGGTAAGTTTTTCAAACAGCTGACTGATTACTACCTCTATTTGTTGACGTGTTAAAAAAACTTTATAAATTTCTGACAGTTGTTAGTTTTGTTAGCATGGGTCATTAGACAAATCGTATAGGCCTATCTAGGTTAAATTTATAACCAAAACATGTCACAGAAACCACTAACATTTGCAGATTTTTCTTATTATACAATATATTAGTCGATTTAGTATTATTCTTTGTAAGAATCAAGCCTCTTATAAATATTTTATTTGCTCGCATAACAAAATGTTTACATGACAGAAGGGAACTTAAATGGTTATTTGCATGCTCTTTGCTTTTAGTTTGATTCAAATTAAAAAATATTTTAAAGTACACTTGGTATTCTTAGTTAAATATATCATTATCTATAGATTACATATTTAAGGTTAAGTTGATAAAACTAATATATAGAGGAAGGTAAGCTGGTATACTCTTCTTTCATTTATTAATTTAAATTTAAGTACATAACTATCTATATTATATGTACCGGTATCTAAATATAAATTATATTTTAAGTTTTTACAACTATACCAGCTCCTGAAATAACTATATTTAAAAACTTACTTACACACTCTATGGCATTAGCAACTCGAAAGTTTTGTTACTGCACTTACAAAAGTATGCCATCCCTATCTTGAGCTAGATTTATCCATTCCATCACATTACACCCCATTTCTCAGGTCAATTCTAATGTTATCTTTCGTCTTCCCAATGGCCTCTACTCAATATATTTGCCAGTTAGGCCTAAACCCTCAGCATTGTTCTAGATTTTTTTATTCACATTGTATGTCCTGACCACCTTAATCTACCAGACTTAATTATCCTAAAAAGTCTTATGGTGAGTTCAGGGTATGTAACTCATCATTATGTAGCCTACTCCACTACACAAAACCTCATCCCATTTTGGGCCAAATATTTTCCTAAGCACCTTGTTTTTGAACACTTTTGGTTTGGTTTTTGTCATGTAGGCCTAAGGTAAGGGAACACATTCAACACCCATGGAAAACAAAGAGTAAAATGATGGTTTTGTATAGTCTGAGCCTTAAATTCCTTGAGAGCAATCAAGATGACAACTTATTGACTTTGTAATAGCATTAATTTTCCAACTATTTTTTCCTGATTTCATATCATATATTATTGATTTTTGTTAAAATTGTTCCTAAATTTTTAAACAAATTATTCCTGTCAAATGATATCTTGTTCACAATAATCTGTAAATTATCATACCTAATCTGAGTTCTTTGTGTTTGTATATATAGTATTGTCACATTCATGCCTAAACCTATTTCCTCACCTGCCTCTATAATAAAATTTCTGCATTTCTTCCAACAGCTTCCTTACTATTGCCAAAAAAAAAGCTAAATCATCTGCATATCCTACCTAATAGCTGCATTGCACCCTTTAATATCAACCCTTCCCCCTCTTTCGCATTACCTTAATAGCATACTCTAAGGCTATTTATTAAAAAGTATTGTGGAAAGAGCATCTCCTTGCTTAAACACATGTATTTTGAAAATATCTGATAAGTGACATCCGACCCATGCCCTGCCACATGTATCATTCAAACATAACTCATTTAGCTTAGCAACTTTTTTGGGTATCCCAAACTTAACTAAAATTGAATATACCTTAGGCCTAATTAATTTCTTTTAACTGAATCATAAGGTACAATAAATATACCAAATGTTGACACTTTACCAAAAATCGACATTATTTTTATATTACCTTTAAAAATAAGAAATATTTTTATATTACCTTTAAAAATAAGAAATATTTTATTCTAAGCAAAATACTTTAGCTGGAAATCTTATTTTGTTAATTGGTCCACCTTATGAATGTAATTATTAACTGTCAGCTAATGATTATTCAAAATAGTTGTCATGTTTTGTCAAAGTATTACTTATGTTTGCAGCATTTCATTAAATTACTTAAACTTTGAAGAAGACTTTGATCTGCTAGCTTAAGGTATGTCTTCATCTTTGTTGAATATTTTTGTGTTTCATGATATTAGTTGGCTTCAACACATTTCAAACAATGTTACTATATAATGATATGATTCAATAACTGTGGTTATACAGTCATTTCAGGTTATGTAGGCATTTGGAATGGCAAATGAAAAGGTATCCTATTGTTGACAGTTGTCAAGCTTATGAAGATTGCCATTTTTAAAAGAGTTTTTCTAGTTTCTTTTGTTGACACATGTCATTCAAGTAAATAACAATGCTAACAAAGAATATCACAAGGCTTAGTAATTTTTTACAGCTCTATGATGGCTCCCAAAGAGAAAGAGGCTATTAAAGTATACTCATGATCAAATGCAAAATGCTCATTTTACTCATTTAATGATTTGGAGAACCAAGTTGTTGACCAGGAACTAACAGATGCCATAGCAACAAGCTCACCAAAAACCAGCCAGCAACAAGTAATGTCTCAAATCAACAATTACCGGTACTTCACAACTTGGAGATACAAGAAACAACCGATTTAACCGCAACCAAAGAGCATAGTCTGAGTAGACAGAACATGTCTGCAAATAACCCAATGGATGTACCATCATCCTTAAAAAAAAATCCTGGCCAAATGATATTCCATCATCTTCTAATCAGAGGGCTAAAGGAAAAATACCCAGTGTTGTTACTTTAAAAATGTGGAAAGACTATCATTCCAGTAAAAATAATAAAAAAGGAGAAAATAAAAATAAATGAGAATTAAAAAGAGCAAACAACCACCATTAATACAGACACCAACAAACACACTTTGTCCACTCCAAATTATTTTCAACTACAAATGTGTGCAGGATCTTGAACACGTTTTGAACCTTTGTACTTGCATTGATTCATTTACAAAAAAGAAAGTCTTCCACAATGTAATTTCCATTTATGAACTGTACATAGCAAATCAAATGTGCATCCTTATTACTGTTTGTGACCTCAGTCAGCTACAACCTAAATTCCTTCCCTTTTATCTTTTAAATTAATTGGTTATTGAGATACTCCACCATGCGCTGGATTCTGCTACTGATAGTACTGTTAGACAAAATCACCTTTGAAAGCATTTTCACCACAGACTCCTCAACCATAATGTTAACCAAATATACAGCAACCTGTAGAATTAGTTGCTCTGCGATATTTTGGGGCTTTTTACACTTTGCAACTCTATATGCAACCTTGCATGATGCTAGCAAAGCATTGCTTGCTATTGACACCTGCTGAGAAACAGTACCTTTTGGTTGATTTAATCTTTTTAACTTTCTGGTGAAATAGTCTTGAGTTTTACCAACCATGTTTCGATGATTGGTTTCTAAATGGCGTTTTAGATTACTTGGAAGCATGCACTCTGATGCTAAATTTTCATACACAGTACACAGTGGTCTCTATTCATTTATGTAAAGTCAAAATCCAAACAACTTTCATATTTATGAAATTTTCGCTTCTTCACACACCCACCACCAGTTTGTGGTGTGTCCTCTCTATTTTCACTCCAACAATGCTTATTAATGTTTAAGGAATGTTTTAGGAAGATAAGAACAACTTTTAAAAGTTTACTTGATCACAACACCATTAACTTGTTTCATTTGTCAATAAAGCAAGGCCTCGGAGACACATCTTTGGATACAAACATCATGCACTGAGAAAGTTCAATAAATAACTAGAAAAATACATTCACTTTATTGAAACTGATGCACTGAGTGACCTACGTCTCTTCACGCAGAGGGATGAGAAACAACAGCCTTCTAGACTGCTTTATACTAGAACAATCCATAGTTATTAAACAACTCTATTAAAATTCTGACATCGAATGACATCTACTATTACTCTTGAGAAGTGAAACAGTTAGTGGTTTATACAGTGTCCGTTAGATGTCCTTCCTAGCATTGCATCAACATATTGATGGTCCGAGTCTAGAACTATGTGGGCTATCATTCAATTGAAAGTATTGGAATATTTTGCGGCACACCTGTAAGCAAGCCGCGGCGCACACTTTGAAAACCACTGATTCAGCACTTCATGAAACACAATATGCGAGTAATCCACCCACGGCTTAGGACAGGGATTTTTGCACTCTTTTGTGTTGTTTGGCGTAGCCTTTTTTTTAAAATATATATTTCTCAATTATAGATCTTCATCGTTTATAATTTATGGTTTTTAACCAATTTAATGCCTACAATATGATAAAAAGAATTATTTTATTAAATGCTTAAACAGTCAGTCTATAGAATGCCATTCTTGAATTATTTTCTAATTAGATTTTATAATCCTTATTACATTCCTAGATATTTTTAAGTATACTTTACCTATACATACTATCTCTATAGTTGACTTTAAAAAATGGACCCATAGCCATGAAGAACAATCTGTAGCCTAAATATAAATTAAAAATTGTTCTGTTCAATTATTGATAATTCGATTATTCCCTTTTTTTTAAGTGTTCCTCTATAGACATATAAATATATATAAAATATTGAAATTTGTTGTTTTTCTTGACTCAAAATGTTTTATAAATGGAGAGCTAAAAATTAATTTTATATTTTAATCCAAGGAGAAAAAGTATAGGGAAAAAAAACCTGTTTATCTTGTTTATGGGTTCCTTTGAATACATTTATTTTTATTCAAACAGATAGCTCTTTATAATTTTGGAAAATCTACTGTACATACAGTGTGCAGCCCTATAAAGAATCCTTGAAGTGACATGCAGCATTCAAATTCCAAAAGGTTCCTCACTTAGGTATAAGGTGTCACACTCACGATAGACTGGATTCCTGGCTATGGGGGAGGTCAGAGCTATAATCTTGGTTGGGTGTACTGAGGGTGGTTTTTCCTTAATAGTTCTCTGCTCTCCATTCATGCAGATATGGGAATACTTCCTAGTTCTTTTTTTCCATCTTTACCACATTTGCGTAAATATGTACAGATAGGTAGTAAGAAGCATTGTTCACACACAATACCTGTGATTGTGCTAGCATTGTTCTGCGGTAAAACCTTAAGATAATATCTTATGCATATAATCTGAATTGCTACTAAAACCTGGTGATAAATAATAATAATAATAATCTAATAATATCCTAATGATTATTTTATTGAAACTGACCTTGGTTTAGTATCAATATTTATTTTGACTCTAGTTTTTAAAAATATAACTGTGTTAAACACTTTAAAGTTACTATTACTTATATGCTGTGCTTTTTTTTTTTTTTTACAGAAGAGTCACTCAAAACTGTATGGAAATCAACGCACACTGCTCCAAAAAATATGTCCAGGAAGCGCCCTAGAGGAGAGTTGAACGGAGTTAATGTATCCATTCCAGAACCAGTAAATCCTCCATTTCAAATGGTTAGTAAATGAATTCAATGTTAACTTAAATTGATATTTTTCAATTCATGGTACTGAGAAGATATAACTAAATAGCACACTTAACTGGCATTGTGTGGTTACCCAAGCAACATTTTTATTTGCTTCAGACAGATCAAAAAATCTCTCCTTTTTAATGACTCTGACCCATTTAATACATTAAACAAATATATTAAAAAATTTAAAATTCTAGCTTTGAGGTGCACACACATCTTTATGCACAGGGAATATTAATTTTAAAATTTCAGCCTTCTCGTTGCAGTAGATATTGTGCAATGCTCATGGCAGACAAACAAACTCATAATTTTATTAATATAAATAATATATTTTTATTCCTTCTCAATGTTTAGGTAGTTTGTTAGTTTTTTATAAAATACATAACCTTTACAACACCAACTAGGTTTTTAAAATCTTAAAATTGTCTCAAGAAGGACTTAATGTTAAAACAATTAATTGCCATCTATCTCTTGTTTGGGAACCTCACCACAAGCCACTGCAAGTGGGGTCTGTCCTCCAAAATAAAATTCTGGGAACTGTATGCTCTTATTGTGCTCTAATTATATTTAATGTAATGTTTGGACTTTTATTGATTATATTGACAAATTAGTTGTTGTTTTCAATTTCAAGGACTTTTATTTGCTTTCTTAACCAACTGATGTAAACATGCAACTTACAAACTGCCGGTAACTTAAATATAGAACCGACACAACACTCAGTCCCTCAGCCATTATTTCATCACTGTGAAAGAAGACTTTTCAAATTAACCAATGATAATTCATTAATGAATAGTTATGGTCAAATTTGGTCCATAAATTAGAATATAATGTTATTGAAAATAACTGTACAAAATATCCAATGTGTAATTGGACATAGAATAATGTTAATTTATTTTAGGATATTTTAAAACAAATATGTTGTACCTCTAACCAGACTCCTTAATCAAATAGTAATGAGGGTGAAATGAGATATACACTCAAGGGATTAGAAACACCTTCATTTAATATAGTGGATCAATAATTCTAAGTTACCAAATGTGTGATCTTTTATAAAATAATAGTTTTTATGAAGAGACAATAAAATAAATTACATAGCCTATATAAGGGAATTGTAGGAGAATCTTACCCACCTCGGTGGCGTAGTTGGCTAACGCACTTGTGTTGAGCTCGACTGCTGAGGACGGGGAGATCGATGTTCGAATCTCGGTCGGGTGAACTGGGGGTGGGTTTTCCTAAATGGTTTTCCACTCTCCCTCCACGCAAATGCGTGTTCACTTTAAATTCAACCTTCCCAATTCCTAATCCATTAGCGTAATTAGTACTTAAAGCGTATAACCCGAACGGGTAGTAAGACGTGGTGCTAAATATTATTATTATTATGGTGACCTGGTGGTCTAGGGGTAAGGTGTCAGACTTCTGTGCTGGCGGCCGGGTTCAATCCTCGGTCCCGGCACATATTTAACTGATTTCCAAACCCTTCCTACACCTCTGACAAGACATCTTGTGAATGTGTGGAATGCCAGGTCGCCACCGTGGTTCGGATTCCACGTTAAACTGTAGGTCCTTCATTTCATCTCACAATCACCCTAACATCACACATTAGCGTAAGTGCGTATAACCCGAATGGGTAGTAAGACGCGGTGCTATTATTATTATTATTATTATTATTATTATTATTATTATATTATATTATTATTATTATTATTATTATTATTAAGATAATCTTTATTAGAGAATATTGCTAACAGCGTGTTGACTTGTCTAAGAATCTGTGTGTTTAACAGCAGGGCCATGATGGAAAATGTATAACTGTATAATTTGAGCTCATTACATGTTTGCCTTAATACCATTGAAATAGTGTTGGAGCAAATTTGCTGGAGTTGAGAATTCATTAATTATTAGGTGCATAGGTGGATTAAGCAAGCCCTCAAACTATTAATCTTTGAGAGGATTTTTAGAATTAATCTTTGGAATGATGAGACCCACATTCCTTTTGTAATTTATACAAATAAAGTAGGGTATTCTATATTTTATTGCAACAGAGTATATTTGGACTAGATAGTGCCCAGCATTGCTGGAAAAAGTAGGCTGCTCTGTCATCTTGTTCTTCTGATTAACACAGATTATCACAGTCAAGGTGGTTTGTACAATTATTGTGAGTAGGTCAAACAAAGAAAACAAACTATGGGAAATAATGTAACTTAATTTTAACAAACTATTGGAAATACTAGAGTAGATTTTGTTTGAATATAGGCCTAGTTATTTTAAAATTTCTGAAATCAAAATAACTGTGTTAGTCCTGACTTACAGATAACAGATTTCAGTTTTTTTTACATATATATGCAAACATAGTTTTATTATTATTTTCAAACAAAGCATGACCATTTATTTAAGTTTTGAGCACAGTGTTGATATTAAATCCCAAAAAATGAATTAGTTGAATTAATCTGTTGTAAAAGATAAAGGAAAGTAATTTATCAAATTATGAATTTATTAGTACTCTTTTCTCACTAAACTCTAATAATTTTGTTATTTTGCCTAATTTATGTGTGTTAATTTTAGAATTGTTTTAAAATACTTTAATTTCTACTCATTACGTCTCTACTAGGCTATATTATATTGATGTTATGTGTAATTTGCAAATAATCCAAAGAATAGATTGGCATTGAAGTTTGCAATGTCATCATGTTATCACAATTCTTAGGTATTTTAATAATCACTTTATCATAGGGGGATTTTCATTTTATAGTAAGATTAAATCTTTGATCACTTTCTATACTAAGTAATTCCTTGAAGATTCACTGTTGGAACTAGGTAAGCATTTTTAAGATAAGGTGGTGTTCTAAGTCTAATATTATATTTTCCTAAATACTAATAATAATGATGATGACATGTCTGGGCTACATCAGTTTGTAGCTCAATTTGCAATAAGATTATCCAGTACTTATTTATTGTTGGCCAGGGCATACCTGAATATACCAACTGTACATCCTTTCAGTGGAGATTCTTTCTATATCCCAATGAGATGAGGGAGATGACAATCGTGAATATGGGAATTATTCCTATTTCGAGTTAAATCCTTCTAGTACCAGCCAGAAATCGAACCCAGAACCTCTAATCAACAGCCAGGAGCTTGATCACTATACCACGAGGCCAGTTATTTCCTTAGATTCCATCATATTACATGACATTCTGGCTCATTTTCTCAAACTCCTGCAAAGAATGAATTTAGCAAGAATAAAATTATTTTTGACCTAATCTATCTGCCACTACAGTTGACCCCAATTATCAGTGACACACTCAGAGATTTACTTAGATTACAATATATAATGTATGTACTTCTCCTATCATCCAACGCCTCGGCTTTCTCAATACTGCCTATTAAGCAAAGAGCCCGGGTTTGATTACTGGCACGATCCAAAAATGTATCATTGGTGAAATGCAAGCTTCCCCTTTGACAGTGATGAATTATAAGCCAGGGAAGAGCCTCAGGGTTTATTAAAACCAGGGCATGGTTTGTGATGTTTCAGAGCTAATTATCATAATTCTGTGTGAATAAAAGTTGGTCAGAAAGTGCACTTTAAATACCTTGACTAAAAAAAAAGGCTACTGGAAATTTAAGGAACTGTTAAATCTGTATAATGTATAAGGCCTCCTATTTGAATACTTTATCACAAGTCTTGTCTTAAAATTTCGGATGCACATTTTCAGAACTGTATATAATACTTTTACTTTCTATGGTAAAAGCATTTATTTTTTTATTGCAGTTTATAATGTGTGTGTGTGTGTGTGTGTGTGTGTGTGTGTGTGTGTGTCAGAGGGAGGGGGTAAAGGGAGACAAATGCTTTGCTTTCTCTCAACCCTTGTCAATTTTTCGCATCAAGTAAAAGTGAGACCAATTTTGGTGCTTTATTTGTTCAAAATATTATTTTGACACAGTCTAAAATTAAATCTTACTCTCGTAAGGTTGATAAGTTATATTTTACCATGATATTTATGGTTCTTGGAAGATCCATTCAAGAGGTCACGAAATTTGGTTACATGTCAAATGCATTCCACGTTTGAGTCAAAGTTCAAGATAACATAATTTTTTTGTGTGTAGTTAGCATAGTATTATCACTCAAGGTTAAGAGAGTTCAGAGCTCATTTTATTCATTGGTAATCACAATCTCAACTCAGCAGTCTTCATTATTGGACCAGAACTTATTTACAATTAACTTATTATGTATGTATGTATGTATACCACTCAGCCTTAGCAATATTTTCTGTAGCTTTTTATATGGAAATTATGTTATAGTGTCTTTAAATAGAGATTGTTAGAAAATTAGTAGTTCTAGTACATTAAATATATTGACATTCATAATGGTAACAGTTTCACCTGTTTTGAAATTTTATTGTAATGGTTTGAAATTGTGATAGTCTACAGTAATCAATTTTCTTTTATATTTATAATGTCATTCCATAAACATAATTTACTTAACAGTTTATGGGGAAATAATTACAATAGACTTGACACAATTGAAGAACATGATCAATTTTTGCCGGTAAGAGCTTAACTAAGAACTTTTTTTGTTACACGATCACATTATTTGACCATCATTAGGTTGTAGCTCACAAATATTGAGAAGCTTGTTTCCAAAACCTGTTCTCTCTATAATTTTTGTTTGTTTTAAAGGTATTGTAAATAATAGTCAGGTAGTTGTATGAAATTATTTTTATCACTCATTTCTATATAATTCCTAGGAATGTAGGAGAAAGTTAGTAAGACAAGAAAGAAGAATAAGGGTGTGAAAGATAAAATGAAGAAGATAGCTGTGCCTAAGAAAGGCAATAAGCTTGCTGCACAATGATGAGATGCAAAGTGTAGAGGTTGAATGGAAAAGTTTAAGAACATTTGTTGGGAGCTGCTGAGGAAGTATGTGGAGGACAGGTGATAAGGGATAGTAGAAGACACCCTGGTGGAACAACTGGGTGAAGGAAGCACTGGAGAAGAATAAATCATTCAGAAGGAGTTTTAAGAATATTAATGAGGAAACAGGAAGAATATAGGAAGAAGAAGAAAAGAGCTAAGCGAGTTGTACAGGCCAGGAAGGATTGGATTCAAAAATGAACAAAAATGCTGGAACTGAATTTGGAAGTAAGTAAAAGGTGTTATATAGCCTGTAGAACGATGAAGAAAAACGAGAAGTTAAAATACTGAAGAAAGAAGAATGAAGACAGAGGAGAATAAGGGAAATATGGATGAGATATTTGAGAGTAACCAGAAGATGACTTAAAAGAGGAGCAGGAAAAAGCAGCATCACGGAAAGAGTGTAGGAGTATTTAAAAAGAATCACAAGGAAAATCACAGAGTGTGGACAAACTATTGTGGAAATGATAAGAGCTGCAGCTGAAGCACGTATATGTTACAGGAAAAGTAGATTCTCCAGTAAGAGTCGACTCGCCTAGGTAAAGTCGACTCTTATTGGTATTTTTAGTAAAAGTTGATTAAAAGCGAAAAGTGATGAATTTCAATCAACATTTACTAGTCAGAGTTGACTGTACCTAGGGAAAGTATACTCTTACTACCTTGGTTAGTAAAAGTTGACTAACCTAACCTAACAAACACACTAAACTAGTTAATCTAACACACACTGAATCCTTGGTCACTGTTGAAAACTACAACAAATGGACGAGTGATCAAAGAAAACAACAGTAAACAAATATAGCTGGGATATTCAAAACAGTTGCATGTGGAGAGCAACAGGCGGAACAACTTTATATTAAACACACAGCAGGCATAGTTAAACTATCTTCCTAGGAAAAGTTGATCTGTTTATTCTCTGTTTATTCTCAATCAACTTTTACTGATACTTTTAGTAAGAGTCGACTTTACCTAGGCCGAGTCAACTCTCCCTAACAATCTACTTTTCCTGTAACATATACAATCGTTATACAGCATTCTGAGAGTAGGTAGGAAGGAGAAGAAAGTACAAGGAGACTGGAAAAGAGTTATAATGCCTATTTTCAAGAAAGAAGACAGGAAGAAGTGTACAAATTATAGGGGGATAATGCTGATGTGCCACTCTACAAAAAAATAATATGCTGGAAAAGAGCATAATAAATATATTGAAAAGAAGTTGGAGAGATGAACAGCACAGATTTAGGGAGCAGGTCTACAACAGATTCATCTTTGCCATATAACAGCTGATGGAAAGAAAGTATAACTTTGGGATAGGCTTGGTGATGGTATTTATGAACGTGGAGAAGGCATATGATAGTATGGATAGAAATAAAGTTTGGAAACCATTTATGAGGATAACATGAGCTGTGTTAAGATGGAGTGTGGGAGGATGAAGTGATCCCAGCTAAAAAATTGAGTGAAGCAGGGGGGTGCACACTCATCACTACTATTTGTAATAATAATGGAAATTATCATGAACAAAGTGGCAGGAAAACTCGAAGGAAAGAATGCCATGATTGCTGATGACTTAATGATATAGAGGAATTAGGAGGTAAAGGAACAGCTATAGGAGCGGAATGAGGAAGTGAAAGAGTGTGAAATGAAATTTAGCATGGCGAAGTGTGAAGTAATATTAAGGACAAGGTAAAGGATAAGATGACTAAAGCTATACAATTGGATGGAGTAGACCTGAGGAAAAGTACAGAACTTAATATAGCTTGGAAACGTGATTAAGGTGAAAGGTGGAAGTAGAGAGAATCTAATTAGAAGAGGACAGCAGGAAGAGCTGCTCTATAGGTGTGTAAGAGACCTACTATGGAGAAAATAAGTGCCCTTGAAGTGTGAGGAAGTGTTGTACAAGATGTACTTTGTACCCACTGTCACGTATGCAGCATAAACATGGACATTAAATTTAAAAAAGACTAGGAAAGTGGAGGCCATGGGAATGAAGTTTGTGAGGAGCATGTTAGCTGTCACGGGGAGAAATGAAATAAGGAATGAAGTTTATTATTATTAGCACCGCGTCTTACTACCTGTTCGGGTTATATGCACTTACGTTAATGTGTAATGGTAGGGTGATTGTGAGATGAAATGGAGGACCTACAGTTTAACGTGGAATCCGAACCACGATGGAGGCCTGGCATTCCCCACATTCACAAGATGTCTTGTCAGAGGTGAAGTAAGGGTTTGGTAATCAGTTAAATTTGTGCCAGGACTGAGGATTGAACCCCGGCCTCCAGCACAGAAGTCTGACACCTTACCCCTAGACCACCAGGTCACCAAGGAATGAAGTTATCCGGGAAAGAGGGAGAGTAATGTTGTTGTAGAGAAACAAGACCAAGATAGTATGGGCATGTAATGAAGATGGTGAAGAAAATGATGGAAATTATGAATGCAGTAAAAAGACCACAAAGAAGTCCAAGAAAGAGATTGGAGGAGAAATAACTGAACGAGTTCAAGTAACAGGAGAAGAATAGAAGCAATTAAAGAAGGAATAATGGTGAAAGGAAAGATAAATATGTAGGACATTCACTAAACTGACCCAGCCAGAGGCTGGAAACACTTGATGAAAATGATAATGATTTTAAATTACATACCTTTTGAAAAAAAATCAGAAATCTCTTGAATGGGTTTGAAAACACTTTGATACTAAGCCCTTTCAAATTTTACTATCAAAACCTAATAATTTAAAATAATATTTTAACCACCCTTAACATTTGTATTTCTTCAACGCAGCCCATAGGAAAGTCAAAGAAAACTATGACCCCAAACGATTTATTAAGTAATTGTGAATACTTTTTCTACATTAACAAAAGTTTTCAGATATCAACCACTCTTTTGTTAAAACTAAATGTTATTTTATGATCTACCACAGTAGCATATTATCATTGAAGCCCACCACATTTTAGAAAATGTCAGATTGCTTCACTCAAATTTATATTTAATTATGCTTAGTTTGATTTCTTTTTATGTTACTTTTTGTTATTTAGCAATAATGAATGAACTGCAGAAGTGTGTTTGAAGTAGCTCTCAACTCCAATTAGTTGGGATTTGATTACAACCAGTTACACTGAAAATATTATTTACTCACAGGCTTTTTAACTCTTTTCAACAGGCCAATTCTCATAGGAAGGGCCTTTTAGGAAATAAAAACACATTTTTAGTGGGTAACATTGATAACCTAATAATATATAGTATAATTTTATTCTATAAATTTTGATAATATCAAAAGTAACATTTATAGATCACATGAACTGAAATATTAATACCAGTACATTCAAAGTAGATCTAGTAACTTTTCTAGATGTCTGCTAAATCTTTACTTGTGAAAATTGAGCTAAATTTTGTTGCAGTTACTTGATATGCAACATCTTGTTCCCATGGGTTAAATAAGTTCCTTAAAGCCACTGCTGCTATTAGAGCTTATTAATTGAATAATATCATCTCACAATTCACAACTCCCAGCAGTGAGAAATGTGACTATCTTATTTACGTATCATCTTGTTTCCAGTCCATCCGAAAGCCAGCTCCATACAGTGATGAATTGGATGCGGAGTTGGAGCGGGAACGCTCAGACTACACCATACGAATCACTTACAAGATGGCAAAATCCGGAAAAGGTAACTTTTATACCTACTTGGCTTGTGTGATAAATGTTTTTTTGTTTATATTATTAAAAGTAAAGAGGAAGTTAAGTAGGAAGAAATACAAAAAATAATTCATCTATACCTCCTGATAAAAATAAAGCACTTTGTCACCAAGCTAATGCTACCAAACCATTTTTAATATATGTTTCACGAGCTTAAAACATTTTGCTATTGTTTATCTATTTATATACAAAATTAAATGTGTTTCTAAAACATTTGAATATTGATCAAGCTTGATTCTGTAATTATTTAGTCGCCATTGATCATTAGAAATGATATATTGTTTCACCATTGTTTTAAGCTCTTATGATTGAGAACTCTTTTTTTATTACTATTCTTTTTAGCATCACATCTTGATATTTACAAAATTCTTCAAATTATGCATATGCTACTTGTAATATTAAGCAAAGTTGAGACAAAACATAACTTAGCTCATTTTGGAAGTAATTTGCCAAATTAAACATTATTTAAAAATAATGTCAAACTCAAAGAAAAGAAACTAAAATTTTATTTTACCTGTAAGAATAAAATTAACTTTGTTAATTTTATAAGTAGTTAATTAATAATGTTTCAGTATCTCGACCAATCAGAGTGTATGCAGATGGTATATATGATTTGTTTCATCAAGGCCACGCTCGCCAACTCATGCAAGCAAAGAATGTGTTTCCCAACGTCTACCTCTTAGTTGGAGGTTGGTATTAATATAATTGTTAAGTGAAAATTGAATAAACTATATCAATTTAAATGCCCGAGTTATCACTTGAGATTTCCTGACTAGTTAACTCTGAACCACCTGGATTCTATCTGCAAAATCCCTCTTGAAATCCTAGATCAGTATTTGAACACAAACCTACAGGAGACATTTATAAGTGTAAGCTTAGCACCTAAATTTAGTGTTGAAATGTAATGCTCTTGATCATAGCAAGACCATATTAATGTTTTGATCCAGCCATAAAGTAAAACTTGATGTTGCCCAGTATGTAGTGATGAACTGACGCACAACAAGAAAGGTCGCACAGTGATGACAGACTTTGAACGTTACGAGGCTGTGAGAAATTGCCGCTATGTGGATGAGGTGGTGCGTGAGGCGCCCTGGGAACTAGACGACGACTTCCTCAACAAACACAAGGTATATTCCAGGGTTTGAACATACACAAGAAATAATCATAAAAATTGAAAACAAACACAAAGCAGAAAAAAATATTCAGGTTATGTTCTATGAAATATTTGGATTCAAAAGCATAAAATTGACTAAATCTATTGAGAATATTTAGTAACATTAATAGGTGGTCAGTTTAATCTGGTCATTTAGCAGTGAAATTTGATGACAAAGTTAGTAAGTGTACTTGTGTGAAAAATTATAAGCTTATTTCACTATAGTGAGACAAACTTCACTCAATACCACATACTTGTAAACTTATTGATAATAATCTCATTTCAGATTGACTTTGTCGCACACGATGAGCTTCCTTATGGCACCGATGACTGCCAAGATGTTTATGCCGGCCTGAAAGCTAAGGGCATGTTTGTCGCAACAGAGAGGACGGAAGGTGTTTCAACATCTGACATTGTTGCAAGGATTGTTCGAGACTATGATATTTATGTGCGGAGAAATTTAGCCAGAGGATA
Source organism: Timema cristinae (assembly GCA_039000515.1). Taxonomy (NCBI): domain Eukaryota; kingdom Metazoa; phylum Arthropoda; class Insecta; order Phasmatodea; family Timematidae; genus Timema; species Timema cristinae. Next base: position 87,746,641 of record JBCFYV010011172.1, read on the forward strand.
CAGTGCCAAAGAACTGAATGTATCATTCCTCAATGTAAGTTTTTGGTTTTAATTCATATTATAAGAAAAACAAACTAACCTTTTTTTTTAATCAAAAGATTAAGCACATTCTAATATATACTATATATTGTGTGATGATTTTCAATACCTATATTGTTATTGCAATGCATTAACTGTGCACAAGTAAAGTGGTGTTCAAACTACCTACAAAACAATTTTTTCACATAAGTTTTTGCCATTGTATAATTAGTGAAGAAAATTAAGTTAATTGATTATCCTACATGTAATAGTGTTTAATCAACACTATTGCTTAAATTACCTGCCTTGGTGGTGTAGTTGGCTAACATGCTAGTTTTGTGTCTAGCCATACTGCAGAGGATGGGGAGATCAAGGTTCGAATCTCAGTAGGGTGAACTGGGGGTGGTTTTTCCTAAATGATTTTCCACTCTGCCTCCACGCAAGTGCGGGCTCACTTCCCCTAAATTCAACCTTCCCAGTTCTTAATTCATTAGCGTAATTAGTACTTAAGCGTGTAACCCGAACGGGCAGTAAGATGTGGTGCTAAATAATATTTAAAAAAATGTTGCACAAATTATTTGCCATGGAAAGGAGAATAGAAGAGCAAGGCCTACACACTTACCAGAAAATTGTGGATTCAAAGTTAACAACAAAACACATAATTATATAATTTTCTGGGTACATCAGTCCCCTTTTTCAGCAGAAGAGAGTAAAACAGACCGGAGAGTCCAACGAGAGTAAAACATAGACTGAGAGTCCAATCTGTGTTTGACACTCTTCTGCTGAAGAGGGGACTGATATACCCTAAAAATTACATAATTATGTGTTTTGTTGTGTTTTAATTGTGAACTTCGAGACCTACAGTTTTCTGGTTAATGTCATGGTGGCTTGAAAAGTCAGGGAATTTTTGGTTGACAGGAAAAACAGGGAAATGTCAGATAATTTAACTAAAAATAAGGAAAAGTCAGGGAATTAAAAAATGTCTAAAATATCCCATTAATTTCTCAACCAAACAATAAAACAAAAGTTAATAATACCTAAATAAAATAACATTTTGATTTCTAAAATAACTGAAAAAACTGTTTATGTTTAGTAGATACAAACTTTTTTAATATGTGATCAATAATAAATAAAACAAGTCATCATCCACCATTAAAACTGGAAAAAAGTAGTGACAATTGAAAAATGTTGCCTGGGTAACCTGGAAAAGTCAGGGAATTTTGTAAAATATGTTTTGTAGCCACCCTGGTATGCCTTTCCCTTCTATCCTCCTTTCTATGTTTAATATAATATAGTCGATTGGCGCCATTTTTCCTTTGTTTAGATTATTTACCAATATTTATAATTACCTTTGTCCATTATTACAAAACATACTTCAAAAAGTGAAAAAAGTTATACTTTGAATTAGAGATGGGTCGAATCCACTATTTCTCGAATCCGAATCTACATTTTATTTTCGAATCTCAAATCTGAATCTGAGCAAATCATTATAAATTTTAATGATTTACAAATAGATCTACATTACACAATATAGGCCTAAACTGTGAATTAAGGTTTATTTCAATCATGCTTTCAATTTTAATCACCCCCCCCCCCCCTCACAAAATAAAGGTTAAAATTCAGCTAAATTAAACAATCTAGACTCATATTATTGTTTAAAAATCAAATCAATCAAAATTTGAGTGTCTTTTAGTTATTTTTAAAAGTGTTGTTAGAATGGGTAAAGTTTCTAAAAAACATGTGAAATAAACAGATTAGACCTATTTATCCTTTAATCAACTTTAATCATTGAAGGATTATAATTCATTTTATTAAGATAGCAAAAATAAAAATACAAACGGATATTTTTAATAAAGACTGAAACAACATGCTTAACAATTAAACATACATTGGAAATAGTGAACTCAATAATACTTAAGTATGTTTTATTATTATTTTCTTTTATATCCATTATCTGTTTTTCCGTAGAAAACAAATATATATTCGATTCTTGCGATATATCAATTTCTGAGAATACATTCTATTAAAAACACGAAAATATTTTCGACTACAATATGTTCATTCCCATTTTATAAGGCAGGACTACGTTTGAATATTTCCACAATTACTTCGATAACATATTTAAACATAATTATAAAAACTAAGTTAAAATCAATAATAATAAATAATAGATTAGCAAGTCGTTATTTGATTCTTAAAACTCGATACCGCTTACTAATTGATCAGATTACCTGAATCGATTCTAAACAAACAATTGATATACGATACGTAGCCCGGTTGGGATAATAAACAGTTTTATCGCTGTCTGACTGTTGACAGTATTTATTTTTCTTGAAACCCAACAAAATGTCTAACTTAAGGATTGTATGCAATAAATTGGGGTTCCTTACATAGTTGTAGATATTTAAAACCAGTTGGGTAGTAAGAATTAATAGTATCTTTATTTTAATCATCACTCGGGCGAGTAAACATAATATACATCATGGCGACTGACTTTATATCGTGTATAATGGTGGCTGACTTTGTATCATCCGTAATATTCTTATTTCTGTTAAAAAATAAGCCGTAATTTGTTTAATTTATTTCGAGTTTATTTGTAATTCTAGTTTTGATGTTAAGTTTTGGAAGAGTTTTAATTCTGTTCATTAAAATATTCACAATATTGTTTGTGAGGTGAAAGTTTTAGAAGTGAGCATGTGCCAAAACGGTCGAGTCCAAGTTTCCTATACGGTTGGGAGGGTAGGGTACTAGGCACGTAGGATTTTCCACACCTACCAAATAATTTTTTATTTTTTTAAAGAAGATTTTATTCATGTTTATCTCTTTTGTCCGACAAAATAAATATTATGGATTAAGTTGTGCTTTTCAAGTAGGCCTAACTAAGTAATTTTTGAATTCAACTTATTATGCTTTATTTATGAAGTGAAAGATTCGAATCTCGAATACTTGTCATGATTCGATGGATTCGAAGATTTGAGTGGCCCATCTCTACTTTGAATAGATAAATGAATGAACTATCATTTTCTTAACAAATTATTTGAAGGATTGAGAATTTTGGGAATATTACAATTTTTTAACTAGAGGTTAATCTCCTGAGAGTAATTTAATGACAATATTATTTTATCTTCCCACCAAGCTAATACAGTTTTGATAATTTGACAACAAAATCATATTAAACAGTTAAAAAAAAATACTAACATTATAGCAATGTAAGGCAAAGTAAAAAAAAGTTTTTGCATGTTCATTAAAAGATTGTTATAGACAAATTTCCTAAAAACTTATTCTTTGTTATAAAGAATTTAAAACCTCATATAAAAACTTAACAATTACAATGTTATATCTATATTTTTTTTTTCAATTTGAAAAATTAAAGAATGATGTCAAATTAAATGAATTAAATCATGTCAATTACTGAAGAGATGCTGTAGAAACTCCAACATTTTTGAATTTTTGAACTTTTTTTTTATAACAATTAAGATTATAAGAAGAGCCTTAAGAGAAGAAACCAATGTTTTCTTAAATAATTCATTATTCCTCACCTTCTTTATCCTTATTTATTACATTGAGCAGCACTTTGTATCAAAATGTGCTGATAAATTAAGACAACCTTTCTATGTGCAGGAGAAGAAGTTCAGGTTGCAGAATAAAATGGTTGAGCTGAAGGACAAGGGAAAGAGAGTGATGGAGAACATTGGGGAGAAGAAAGTGGATATGATCCAGAAGTGGGAGGAGAAATCTCGAGATTTCATTGATGCGTTCCTGCTGCTCTTTGGGCGAGAGGGCCGCTTGGTGAGTGTCACGGAAATCTACTCTCTGAAATAGAAAAAAAAAACACCACTTCAAAATCTTGAGAGGTATATGTCATAGTAGATTTGCAGTAGGAAGGTAGATTTAGAAAATACAAAAAATTTGTTTGTAGGCAACATTAAAAAAAATATAGCTATATTGTTATTTTAGCATAATTGGTACTAACCTTCAAAAGTGGCAGCTCCAGGTCATATTATTAAAATAGATAAGGGTGTGTGAAGCTTTGAACAATTTAAAGCCGAATTGAATCTTGGGATACTTTGTATTTGATTCAAACCCATATTCGGCTTCAGTAGCCATTCAAGCTTTATATGCTATTTGAAGTCTAGTGATTAGATTACACTTAGATTTTATATCAACTAAGAGTGAACTAAAATTACCTCAAGAAATACAATATATTTTTATTGTTTTAAGTTTTAGAACAAGTTTGTGTTATTTTCTTGGTGAAACTGGGAAAATTTCCGTTAGCACTTTGAATTTCAAGAGGGTCATATCCATTAAACCTCTAACCGCCTTGCTCACAAACATTTATTGGTACCAACTGAAGATGATTTATTCCTCTTAGGGTCTTATGACTCCTGGATAAATATTAATCTGGAAGATAAATATTTCTATTTGGTGGATAAGTTAAAAGTGTGTCTTATGACTGCCAGATAAAATGTATGTATTTAGCTGATAACTTTTATCTGGAAGATAAAAAATGGTTGTTGCCATAGTGACGCGTTGTTTTTAAGAAGGTTTCGCCTATCAGAATCTGTTTTTTGTTTAAAATCTTGGTTCATGTGTTTAGTAAGCACAGGCCGGGCTTTAACTATATAAAGTTAGAACCTTTAATTCATACTTTTATATAAACTGACAAGCTATTTATAGAGTTATATTTATATAAGAAGAAATGATCAAAATGTGAGTACAATAAATGAAATTTTGTAAACGTTGAACTCAACTATTGCCCACATTTTGGCAGACATCGAAATAGTACTTGCAAGACATATCAGCTTCTGCGCTCAAGTGACACCATCTGTTTACTTGCACTTGTTTAGCCGCCATTATTTAACAAATGTTGAGCATTCTCATCACTCGCTAGATTGTAGCGTTCAGCAGGGCTTATACGCATGTGCGCACCAGTAAAACAGTAGACCTGCATGTTCTGAATAAGATGATATCTATCCTACAGATAGCCATATGGCAGATAAATTCAGTTCATAAGATGTGTAAAACATTAAAGTGGCTGATAACTTTTATCTGGTAGATAACTTTAACCTCCCAATAGCAATATTTATCCGGTAGTCATAACACCGGCCCTTAAACGTGTACATTAAACTTAATAATAAAGTTTTTTTATTTTCAATTTTTTTTATACATATCATATGAAGAATTTATTTATTTATTAGTAAAATTACTCTCATCAAGGTCATATTGTTTTCGAGATTTTTATAAGCTAAGTTTCAAAATCAGAACAATTTTTTTTTTTTAGTAATTCACATAGCAAGTTTTAAATTAATAAAATAAAAAAGCTGATTTTTTTGTTTTGTAAAATAGGAATACTGAAATTTATCAAATATAGATTTAATTGGATTTATAAAATCAAAAGTTCCCTTGTTGATTTGTAAACCATCATTATCAGCATCATCATTTGTTTCAAGCCTTTGGCCGGGTCAGTTTAGTAAAAAGCCTCCATCATCCTCTATCCTTCCATCATTCCTCTACCTTTAATTTCTTCCATTATTCTCCTTTCACTTGAACACTTTCAACAGAAAAACTAAAATTTTGTAGCACTGACCTCTCAAACTTATAAACACCCCCACCAATTAACTAAAGATTGTATTTTTCTAGAACAATGTTCTTGTTATTGAGCATCCGTTAAATCTTTTGTTTTATTGTATTGTAGCTTGTATGTGAAAGGTTAGTGAAACATCTTGCAGGGCAAATCCATTGATATTATACCAAATGTAAATCAGCAAAGAAGTATAGTGTAGAAATTTTTCAGTAAAAATATTGATAAAATGTCAACTGAATGTCAAAACATGCCTAAAGAACTTCAAGACTTCATCAGGTTAGTTGGCTGATTTTCTGTATTATTTGATTCTTTGTAAATTTGTAGACAATTTTTAACACATTTTTATACAATAAATTACTAAATCATAGAAATCCGTAATCGAATCGCATTGATTGAGTGAAAGTAAGCTAGTAGTATTAAATTAGTTATTGGACACCTATGCTTAAATATTGTATTAAAAGCTATGCTTAACAATTTTTATAAGTAGCTTACCTACCATAACATATTTTACCTTTTAATAATGCTAGCTGTATCTACAGTAGCCCCATGGCTTCTTTGGTGCTGACTGACAGCTCACAGCTGACTTTGACAGTAAACATTTAGGTATTTACCTAAATTTTGGACTGTCAGAAGTGACAGCTGCTAAACACATGTTTTTGCAGATCATATGGTTTGGCGTAGGGATACATAATTTGGTCTGGTAAACTTTTAAAAGCTGTAAGCTGTCAGTCAGCACCAAAGAAGCCATGGGGCTACTGTAAATAAATAAACTGCTTCCATAGCTGCATGATCTAAGACAGGGTTTGGCTACCAATTGATTGTGTTAGAGATTTACATTGTCATCAAATGTTGATCTTTGTCTAGATTCAGAAGAAGCACATTAAATACCTCAAATATATATATTTATGTAATAGGAAACTCGCAAATATTTTAAGTACTTGCAAATAATATTTGATGGTACCCAAAATTATGTTGATCAGTCAAAACTGCTAATGCTATATAAAAAAAAATTACATTTTATTTAATCTCACTTTTTCCCTAAAAGAGAGTGGGACATAATTATTTGAGGAAGATTGATTTTGAGCAATGGGAAAATACAATATTGAGACAAAGAAAAATAATATTGTCAAATATTTGATAAATTTATTAATTGGTTGAGACCCAAAAAGGCTGCTAACTCCTGTTGAAGGCATCACTCACACAAAAGGCTAAACTTCCAATGACAGAGAGATTGGGGTTTGAATCCTGGTCGTGTGTACTGAGGGTTTTTACTCTAACACAACTACAGGTATAATTAATCTAAATCCAACCTTCTGCATCCCTAAAACATTTGCATAGTTAGTACATATTCTAATGAAATAAAATTTAATTTGGTAATCATTCTAATCAAAATTTTCCACCCTTCATATATTTTAAAATTAATGAATATTTCCAAAATATAAAACTCAAAGCATCCATATGTCTTAGGAAGTCTTCTCACGGTTGGGTAACCAAAGATTTTTTTTTTATTGTTGACAACTAAATTTCATCGTTTGTAACTCTACCCCTATTGCAAACACTTGTGAAACATGGCTGAAAGACATGTTTTTTTTTTTTTTGCTCCATCTTATTCTTTTGCTTCTCGAAGGATAGACCATGGTGTAACTTAGAAAAACCATGGATAGTTTTGAAACAATTTCCTTCGAAAGATATACGTAAAAAGAAGGCTTCTCTTAATGGTCGTTCAACAGTCGCCCACAGCCTTATACAGGAACAGTCCAGTCCGCGATTGAAGGATCAAAAAACTATATTGCTATTTTCAAAAATAAAAACGATTCACGTATAAATAAAGTCATTGAGCCATCGTACCAGGTTAAGTTTATAAATATAGTAAATAAAGAATATTAAATTGATAAAATGCAAGTTCTCATATATAGACAGTAAGAACCCAGCCCTTACTAATATTAATAAGCCAGATCACACAAGACTCCAACCTCTGAGAGTCCCCTCCCTACCTTCACAAAATACACTGGAAGTGGCTTCAAGGAGGGCTTCACCAGTGAAACATATTGTTTTAATGTGCATATAGCCCGAATGGATAGCAAGACGCGATACTAAAAAAAAGATAGTTTATGTTTATCTCTTATGCTTTAAAGGAAAGAAAGCAAGAAGATAGGTAATATAATATGATACATAAGCTTTCCTATATCCCAAAATTAAATTTTAATTTTCCTTTCCTCCTTTAACTAAATGTTTTGATTGGCAGGCACAACCAAGACTGCTAAACCACCTTCAGAAACACCCAGGAAAATACAAAGAATTTTTAGATGAAAACAACAAAAATAATCTCCTTGCACATGCTCCATAAAAAGAACAATACAGCAAAACATTCAGACTATGCTGAATAGAGAAAATATGGTCTCATCACACCCATATGCTCAAACAACCATTAGCAAAATTACAAATATGCTTGTAAAAGGACTTTTGCCCTACAGTTTTATTGAGGAGGAGGGCTTTGTTGAATCAATTTAACATTTTGCTACCAATTATCTTGGGATCGTCTCAAAACATAATTTATTTAGATCTCCCATTTATAGAGGCACTAACCCTCACATATGAAGGCTGATCATCTTGTGCCTCAGACAGCTATGTTAGTTTAACATGACACTACTTGAATGACAAATATGACAAGTTATTCATCATGGAAATCATTCCTATGAGTGAAAGTCATTCTAAACTCAATATAAAATCCAAACTTAAGCAATGTTTGGTTAATTGGGGCATTTCTCTGGAAGATATGACAATTCCAATTTACTGTATTGCCGATTATGCGCCAAATTTTCACTCTTCTGCCAAAATACTATTTGCTTTTCACATTCATTATGGCTAGCTGTTGATCATTCAAAATTTGACTGTCTTGGTGTTAAGGAGTTGTTACAAAAAGCAAAAAACATAATGGGTCACTACAGGCATAGCTGCCAAAAATGGGAAGGGCTTCATAGTCTACAAGAGAAAATGAAGGTACCTCAAACTCGAACCTATCCATTATGTGGAGACTTGGGAGTAACAAATATTGTATGCTTTACATAATGTTGAACCACTAACAAATGCATAGTTGGTTCAAGCAAAAGGTTTGGTATAAGTTCTATAACTTCTTGTTTAAGCTACCAAGGAAATTAGTGGTGATACATATCCTACATTTTCTATGGTCATATCTATTCTACATTGTCTTAGCTCCCAGTTAAACTCCAACATATAAAAGCAAGAAGATGGGACAACATTTGCTAGAAGCTAGGATCTCAAGCCAAAATAACTAGTACCCTTGGAATATCCTTCAACGTGGTTTCTAGAAAAGTTTAGGTACTTCATTCTTTTGTCATTTTAACGGGTTTTTTGTTAGTAGGGGTGCCTTGATACCCACTCTGTTTACGCCTATAAGTATAAAACATGTAAATAATCATTTAACATGATTTATAAGTCCATTGATTCTAAAGAAAATGTGTATGTTATTACAATAGTCTCTGAAACTCGACATTCCGTGTAAAACTACACCTGCACATGTGCACAGTTGTTGGTGCCAGTCATCACAATCCAAGGTCATTCAACTGTATAACCTCTCAGTTTGTTTGTGTAATTCGAGTGGAACACTCGTGCAGTGATGTTTTACAAGTGTTATATTTGTTAGTTTTCCAATTTAGTAACTATTCGAATCAATGAAATATTATATGTTCAGTAAAATACAGTAGAGTGCAAAATATTATTAATTAATAATTGAATTATAATTGGAGCTCAGCTAAAGAATAAAATACCTTAATAAAATATACAAGATGTTGGCATTCCTGCAAATATATTGAGTGCTAAACATTTACAACACTATAAATATAAAAAAAAATAAAATCTTACCACTCCACTCAAAGATTCATAGCTATGTCCGGAAGTCCTTCTACTCCATCTTCATTAACCACAATAATATGGTGTAATCACTATCAAAATGTACTTTCTCAAGAGCCATATCCTTTTCTTTTGCTCCGGCAGTAGCCATTTTGTTAAAAAGATGCATCTTCCAACACTATAGCAAAAATACATATTTTTCACAATATGTCTTATTTTGAACTAATGTTTCTACACAATGCAATTATTTACCAGGTGACTACACAAAATGTGTTTAGCCACTACGCTACAACATGAACTTTGCTTGTGAAGACCATCTTGTTTGTTGTGGCTCTACTACTGTAACTCTACTCTACAACATGAACTTTGCTTGTGAAGACCATCTCGTTTGTTGTGGCTCTACTACTGTAACTCTACTCTACAACATGAACTTTGCTTGTGAAGACCATCTCGTTTGTTGTGGCTCTACTACTGTAACTCTACGCTACAACATGAACTTTGCTTGTGAAGACCATCTCGTTTGTTGTGGCTCTACTACTGTAACTCTACTCTATAACATGAACTTTGCTTGTGAAGACCATCTCGTTTGTTGTGGCTCTACTACTGTAACTCTACTCTATAACATGAGCACAGAATGTAGGCTCTACATTTCACATATATATAATATAGTTGAACCAAGGCTTCATAGTTTGTCTCCTCTGAAATACTTAATGTAACATTTTTTTACTATGTTAGATTATATGTACTTAATTTTTCCTGCTCCATTATATCTTGGATTAGAAAGTTCACCTCACTTATAGAACATAGAATATTAACATGGATAATTTTATCATTAACTTTCATAGACAAAAATTAAAAAAAAAAAGGTATGACCTTTTCTTACAATAAACTAATTTGTTGGTCAACATAATATTAATTTTCTTGCTATGTTTATGAAAGCACCAATAGCGTGTTTAAAGGAAATAATCTTTCATTTATCAATAACAATCAACAATTATCATTCTGAAATATGCTAAGGGTTTTCTTACCCTTCCAATGCCAATTTGATATTTTTTGAATTTTTCTCTACTCACTGTGGACATATCCAGTACTGCCATTCTTTCTTGTAATTGAGAGTAGCCTGTTCCAATTGAAACACTTTTCCAAACTTCATCTTTACTCAGTTAATTTTTGTGTACTGGTGGTTTTGAAGTGAGCAATGTTCACTGTCACAATTTTCACAAAAATAAACTAGAGTGAATTTAAGTCAATTTCTGATCTCCTTTTTTAATAATCTCTAATGACTCAGTGTGTTTAATTTGGGGTGTTTGCCTAATTTAATAATTTGACTAAAAAAGTGCATTATATCAACAATTTTATGATCTGTAATAGAATAGTCTTGTTCCCTTTCCAAGTTTTCTATTACAAGTGCGGCGAGTTAACAAGTCAAGAAAGATCTACATTCATAGTAAATTTTCCCATGCACCATCTTCATTGAACATAAATGGATCTTATAAAATAAGGGACACACTTAGATGTTACATTTACTTAAATTAATATGTATACATTATTTTGATCAATTTAATTTACTAAAAGAAGTTAAACATATCAATTTAAGTAAATGTAACATCTAAGTGCATTCCTTATATTATAATTTCATATTTCTCCTTGCCACAATTAAAATGAATATTACTAAAATAAATGGATCTGTTTGCAAATCTTTGGTGCTCAAAGATCCTGCAACTATTTGGAAGTCATCATTATCTAGTGCATAAGGTCTAAAAAGTTATTGAATGTAAGAGATAGTACATAGCTATTAACTTTTTAGTTTCACATTATCATCCGTCTGGGCAATCCTTCTTTTTATTTAGCTCTAGGCACCTAAAAATTATAAATGTTCACGAATTATGATATTAGCTTTGATATATTTAATTTTATCATTCCATATTTGATAATTATTGAATTTTTTCACATATTTTGACTTGCTTTTATATAAAACTACATATTTGGGCTCTTTAGGATTTTTATCTAATTACAACTCCCAATTATCCACCTCGTGGCTTAACTGAGGCATCATCGCCAACAGCAGAAGATAGGTTTTTGAATAACACTGGTACATGGATTGAGGCTGCCTGCTTTTACATTGAACATTTTCAGGATATAAGTCTGTCATTGAGCCATTTCCAGGGAAATCAGCAGTTTCACTGAGAGAGGTGCAAAGTGCTTTCAATGAGTCAAAAATCGAATGTCACTTAGCATATATTCAAAGCAATTTTGGCTTCATTGCTGCCAGCATTACCAAATTAAAAACTGGTAGGTTCCCATTGAAGAAATCACTGGACACTGTAGACGATGCTAAGTCCAAGTTAAGTGCTGTGGAGGGGATATTGGAGTAAAAGTGATGAAAAAATTTGAGGTTGTTATGGCAAGGAATCCAGGCTACTGGACTTTGGTTGCAGTAAGCAAGATCCTGAAAGCAGAAGAAGAGGACCCTCCTGCGGACATTTCCCCAGTAAAATTGCACCTGCTTACATTTGCACCAGTGATGTAAAGAGATTGTTTTACCGCATATAAAAACATTCTTTATGATCGTGGAAAATTTGGAGAAGTACCTCATAGAAATTTAAAGTATTACCAAGTAAAAAGTGTGTTGTGTGGAATGCCAGGTCGCCACCGTGGTTCGGATTCCACGTTAAACTGTAGGTCCTTCATTTCATCTCACAATCACCCTACCATTACACATTAGCGTAAGTGTGTATGACCCGAACGAGTAGTAAGACGCGGTGCTAATAATAATAATAATAATAATAATAAAAAAGTGTGTTGCAAATTAATGTTTTAATTTCAGCTGGACATATACATAAACACTACTACATGGTGATTGTGAAAGTTAAATTGTGACATTTTCATTAAATTATTTTTTCTAGAAAATCATGCAATAGTTCATGTAGTACTGACATATATTTTTCGGAATTTTTGTATTAATTATTGCAAGATACAATATCATGTAAGACTGAAATTATCTGTGACTTAAAACACCAAATTTTTGTGTAAAAAATGTTAAGTCTAATATATCAAATATTAGATATTTAATAAATATTTTTACATTTTAACTATATATTTTATCAAATCATATTATTAAATATGAACATATTTTGCAAGTTGATATCACATAAAAATCCTTTCTCTGCTTATGTTACTATAATATGTATAACCCAATGGGTAGTAAGACACGGTACTTAAAAAACAACTTAAATATGTTTTGGCATACCATGCTTTAGAATAAATACAATAAATAGATAAAGTAATCCTAAATGTAACTAAACACGAAGTACATATATTAATTTTTGTTATGTTTTCAAATTACCTTACAAGCAAATCCTCTTTGCTTCCAGTGAAGTAATGTTCTTCTTTCCGGAACATCTCTTCTTCACCTCTTTTGATCGTTGCTTCTTTTACTTAATCTACTTGGATATGGACGAGACTTACAGTGGTAGAAATAAACCATACCTATTCCCTTGCTATACACCTATCTCTTAGCTATGCCATGTAACTTGAATAGTGTATGTAAGCATTAGGTGTGGGAATGCAACAGGTATGGTTTATTTCTACTTCTGATAATCATTTTATATATTATAAATTCACATTAATATTTATTATTATGATGATCATTATATAATATTTTTAGTTTCACGCATTACTACTCATTTGGGTTATACGCTTATGTACTAATTACGCTAATGGATTTAGTGATTAGAAAGGTTATATTTAGAGGAAATGTGCCCACCTTTGCATGGGGGAGATTGGAAAATAATTTTGGAAAGACCATCTCCAGTATACCCGACCAAGATTTGAACCTCAATCTTCTCGTTATCGGCAGTTTAGTCTACTGCAAGAGTAGCACCTTAGACCGTGCAGCCACTGAAGGCGGTATGATTATATTTAAATTGATACAAAATGTAACGCTCAAAGTAAAATACTATAAACAAAACAACGTCAAAGAGTGCTTGAAACAATTAAAAGCTCATTCATATTTTATAAGGGTAACAGGCAAAAAACCATATAAAATATATGAACATGTAACAAAAAGAAACTAACACGCACCCTCTGCCCTCTTAAACTTTAACACCAGAGCACATGTGCCGTGACCTCCTCTCCCTAGCACACGATCCCACGGTCTGCTCCTGTCCAGAAACAAACAAGTGACGAGTTTAGTCTTTGTTTCCACCACCTGAATGGTTCCAAGACTTTCTGAGATTTCCTAGAGTCACCGCAATCCTTCCTAAGCGCTGTTTGTCTCCCTCTTCCGCTCCATTTTTCCCTCTCTCACCGGCATGTCATGTATTCGTGCCGGCTATATATTGGGATGTTTTTTTTTTTGTGTGTGAGCACTCTTTGTATCACTGGCTTAATAGGTGAGAGCGGCAAATTAAGCTTATACTTAAATTATTACTAGGGGAACTTAACCGTTCTTCTATGAAACATAACTTATGTTTCGCCACTTGGCGGCTTGCATCTAATTGCGCTCTTGCTGTCGGTCTGATTAGTAGTTGATGTTATTTTAAAAATATTTTGAGTATGTTTAACTTAGATAGTTTAAATTTAATTAAATTAGAAAAGTTAAATGAACCAGTATATATTTTGTCATGACTTTAAATAAGTTTCTTTTCAACATACAAAATAGTTTTTTAGTATTAGTTTAAGCTGCAAAAAATTCAGAAAATTTGCTGCGGTTGAATCTCCTTATTTTATTATTTATAATTAAAAATCAATATAGAGGGAACTATAGCATAAATCATGCCTAAAATATTATCACACCATTATGTTGTACTATCTACATACCCATGAAAAAATGTATGGCTTTTAACTCTATTATTTAATATTTGGACATGAAATTATACCCGGATTTTGGTTGGATGAACAGTATAGAAAATCAAAACATATTAATTTGAGGCCAACATTGTTAATATTTTTTACATTATTTGTGTTATTTGATGGGTATTGATAATATCTATCAAAAGTAGCATCTGCAGAAGACATGACTTTATGTATGAATATATTAACATTGTTTACAGTAACTTTAGTAATTAACTTCTACTGTTCTTCCTATCAAAATCATGCTATAGTTACATGAGTTGAATTAATCTTTTTTTTAACAAAAAATAAAAAGCTATTGTGCTTTTTTAATATTATTAAATGTATTAAAACAATACATTACTATAAAAATATAATTTTTTTATCCTCTCTTGCACAGCCATAATAGCAACCAAATCATAAACCAATAAATACATTTCCACTTAACTGAATATTTTAATGTCATAGTGAATTCATCATAACAAAAATGTTAATATATATATTTTAACTTAAAAATTAATGAGTTCACTTCTTAAGATTACCAAATTTTCTAAGAGTTGAATTTATAGGTAAAATGAATATTTTAATTTGTAAACTTGTGGATTGGTCCTACAATTAAACTATTCCATATAAAGAGAGAATGAGTAAGTAGAATTTTAATGAACTACATCAGCACTTGCTAGAGAGCATTTGAAAGAAACTACATTATGAAATCCCAGAAAAACTCGATAGGGATCAAACTCCAGGATCATAGTCAAGCTATATTGAGCATTGTTGTCTTTCTTGCAGTCTCACATCTGGAACGAGAGCAAAGGTCGTCTGATGCAGGCCTTGTCCCCGCCATCAAGCCCTGGGAGGGATGGCAGTCCCACCTCATCTACAAGCTACGATAGAGACGAGGCGGAAAGGTATGCTATACTTTGTGTCGTAGGTGGGGAGACAGTTGTGGAACATAAATACCATATTTACTTTACTATTTGATTAAATTTTAACCTTTATATTGTCATTTAAATCTAAACCCTTGTCTTAAATAATATTTAATATTTTAAGTGAGATTTCATTAAAATAAACCAATACAGCACAGAAGAAACAAGATGAGTCATACGTCAAGAATTTTTGCTTTGAATGGTGATTCATGTTTATCATTGTAACAAGAGAAGTAATCTGAGATGTGTTTAGTAAAATGAGTTAAAGTTTCTGACAAGTGTGTCATAAAACTATATAATTAACTATTGGTGATAAATAAATTATTTTTCATTGTTTCTTATCAATCCCCTTTTTTTTAACACTATAACTATTTACAGATTAATATAATGATTAGTGGTGTGGAAGATTGTTTATAGCAAATACACCTCCATAAGTATGAAGAGGAGACAGAATAACCATTCTTAGTGCATCCAGTCGAGGTCCAAACCTTGACCTTATTGTCACCATTAACTCACTCTCTTGTCTTGAAACTGAATAAGGAACAGCCTCTTTTTACTATAGCATGAGTTAAACTCAAAAAACATGTTTTTGAAATACTGGATACTTTTGTTTAGCGTTGTAGCTTCAATTTAATCAAAAAATTTTAGATCAAGAATGTTGTTTATGATTTAGATTAAAGTCAAGTTTAATCTAGTAATTTACTATAGTAAATAAAAAACAGACCAATAAAAACAAAACATTTGGGTGATTAAATCAAATAATAATTGTTGTAGACACAAGCTGAAAATGGATAAATCCTCTTTTGTATATTTGAATTGGCATCCTGTCACTGGTGTTTTAAGTTTTGGGGTAGTTAGGAATAAAATAAACCTGTGACACCTCATAGAAGGAAGTTTGATCTTTTTATAAAACAGGGTACTCTGCCAAAGTGGTACTGCTAACACCTTCCTAACACCCTGGAAACTTATTTTATCTAAACCTAAGAACTGGCAGGTGTCTTCAAGCAGGCACCTTCAGTTCCCATTCTCACTTTTTATGTTTTATTAAGAGGAAGGGACGGGTGGGGGCTGGCAGCTACCATTCTTCATATGTATGTCTCCAATATTGGGTCTGCTATCAGTATTTATATCAGTGCACTCCTTCCAATGTAAGTTATAATTTTGTTGCAGCCCTCCTCCAAAAACTGGTCGCTACGACTTCTCACCGATTCCTGCAAATAATCTCAGAGACAACAATATCTTGAACAATGACTACTCTGATGATGATAATGATGACGACGACGAAAGACAGTCCAAATAAATACACTGTGATAGCTTGTGAGAGAAAATGACTGATACTTTACCAATCGGTCACCTTTTGCATATTTTGCAGCTACTATTTTTTTCTTCTTCTTTGGTATTGTATATAGTTAAATCTATATATTGAGCTGTGCTAATCCAATATGATAGATTTGCAACTCATTTGCTTTGGAAATATTTATCATACAAAACATTAAAACAATGAGAAAAAATAAAAAATGTTTTTAATAATGCAGTAGTTGAAAGTTAGTGGGTAGTTTAAATAATACTCAGAACCAGGCACATCTAAAACATTTGTGAATGATTATTTATTTTATAAATCATTTGCATTGATAACATTGTACATAGTCAAACTTCCCTAACTCAAATTTTCAAGATATAAAGGGATGTGGGGAAAAATTATTTAATACTTTAATACAGCCCTTTGGCACTATTTTTCCTTGTTATGATTATAATGTGTGTGCTATTTTGAAAATTATAGTAGTAAAAAGTTTAACCAAATCTAACAAAGAAACATGTTATACTATGTGGTACCACAATACATAAATACCATATTATATAATCTCATTATTTGTTCATTGATGTTGATTAGTTAACCACGCCACAGCAGTGGCTATATTTTGAAAACTAAGAGCACTATCATATCCTGTGACTCAATAAACTGATGAAAATAATCTAACATGGCTCGGCGTTGGTGTTTGAAACATCATATGAAAAGCAGTATTTTACATGGGAATTAACTTTAATCCTAATTCAATGAAAACTTTGACTTAGTTGAGGTCAAGGAAGTTTGACTCTGATTACATCAGTTTTTAACTATGTATATTTTATGTAGCACACAGATTCAAAAGAGATTATGTAACTTATGTTAAGGCGAATTTACCATTAACCATCTAAAGTTGAGGAAGAAAATCTCTTTTGACTATTTAAATTATAAAGTTTACTTAATATATTGCCATGTTTTTTTTTAATTCTTAATTTTAAAAGATTTATTATATTTTTACTATTTTTATTTATTTATTGTACAGGATCATCAATTGAGTTTGCATTTTGTTACAGTTTGTCTCTTAACACTGATATTGCAATTTTTTGTTTTCTTCATATTTCAAGGAGACTATTAAATAAAAGAAGTTATAGTAAGATTTTATTTTATTTTATAAAACTTGTCATAACCAACATATTAACTAGAAGCGAGGATTGAAAGTTTATCCCAATATAATTTTAAAATTGAGTGAATTTTGAAGTGTCATCAGTTACTTGCAAAGATAAATGGTAACTGGTCACTTTACTATTTTTATCGCTGTGCAATGTTAACAGTATAAGACCCACTTTGATGGGTGCATGGTTTAAGGCATCACTCTCGCAATAGACTGCCGATGAAGGGTTCAATCTCCATTCGGGTTAAACTATCAAATTTCATTTTGGAGGAAAAATAACTATAGATTTCTAGACAAAATCTATCTACAAATTAAAGATACTACCATCATAACAAGTACATAAATGTGGATACACTTCCTATTAATATAACCTTCATAATCCCTATAACCATTGGAATAATTAGTTCATAAGCGTATAACCCGAACAGGTAATAAAATGTGGTGCAAAAAAAAAGAGGTAAGAATGAATTATAGATGCCAATTTTGAGTTAAGCCCATTGAATCCAAATTTAGGATTAATTTTGATTCAAATCTAATATTTGGATTTGAATTCAAAATTTTGAAGTTTCACATGTTAAATCATTAGTTTTTATAGACATCTAGTCAGTATGTTTTTTATACAGTGTGATCGCAACAGTAAATAAAATTACTTGTTGACAGTCAACCTTGCAGTCCAACCAAGATCAACAGTTTACTCTCCAAAGCTGAAGAAGCTTTCTTTGGTAGGGAAAGATCATCTTTAAATGTGTTTTTGTTTATTATTGAAATACTTTCTAATTCAATACCAGTCGGCTCTACTAGCTACCCTTTTAATTTTTTAACAGCACATATTATCCGTTCTGGTTTACACCTATGTACTAGTTACACCAATGTGTTAGGATTTGGTAGGTTTAAATTGGAGAGTGTGCACCCATAATTGCGTGGAGGAAGAGTGGAAACCATTTAGGAAAAACCAATCTCAGTGCACCCGACCAGGATCAAACATCAATCTCACGTCATTGGCAGTCTAGTATATTGCAAGTGTAACGCCTTAGATCACGCGACCACTGAAGTGGCTACGTCCTAATTTAAATAATGATTTAGTCTAGTTCTCTCTTCCAAATAATCTTAACTCATTTTATAATTTATGGCAGGTGTTTAGTAGCAGATAAATGCACACAAATATTTTCCCTTTATATAAAACAATAGAAAAAATGTGAAATTTGATTTAACTTCACAGTTTTACATTTTTATCAAACCTCTAAAATAACATTTTTATAGCCAACAACTTCATAACAGATAGAAGTTAGGCACAGTATTATTAAATATTGTGCGTGTGATCTACACCAATTTCCTTGTGAAAGAGAGAAATACTTATTTAACTAATTAATTAATTCATTTAAACTTGAAAAAAATACTAACACACTTCCAAGCTTGTTTTCTATTACTATAACATTACCTTTCCTCTCCCCCAGCTGGGCTTTCTCCAGTTAGCTAGCTTGTGTGTTCATTTTTTTGGGTACTATGTCTTACTCGCCATCTGGACTAGATGTATATTATTACTACTTAAAATGTTTGAATAAGGAAATTAGAATTTAGAAGCAATGTACTTTGCTTGGAGGTAGTGGGAAACCCTCAACACGCATGACTAGGATTCAAGCACCGTCATTGCCAAACCAGAGTAGAAGAGCTTAATGTCTAGTCCGTATGCCCACAGCTACTATTTACCTATTAATATTGTCGCTTGTAGCTGGCTTAGAGAGTTGCCTGCTCAGGACAGAGTGTGGAGGGATCAGCCTACTGGTGAATTGTCGTTCTTTCCTGAAGGTTTAGAGTAGAAAGTGGAGGTCCAGATCTTAAACTTCACTTTCTTTTCATTTTCTACTAGTATAGACCTTATGAACCAGCTAAGGTTTGGAGAAGGCATGTTGCAACCATAACTTGAGGGGGATATATTCCTTACAGCGGGAGAAGTGGCAGATTCCGTATGTGGTCCCGGAGTAAGGTCAATGTGCTGATCAACGAAACAAGAAGTCATACTTTGCCATGGGCAGAGAGGGGTTCAGGAGGTGAGGCGTTGAAACTAAGAAACATGAGTTTATGCTTTGTGCTGCAGTTGAGGGTCTTGAAGGGATCTCATGTGTTGCTTTCTGGGGGTCTGAAGAAGGCAGGAATGAGTTGTGTGGGCGAATAGAGATTGGGATGAATTGAAACTTTCGGATTTGTATAAGGTTGGCGATGTATCTAACATTCAGGGGTGGGGGAGATACTGAGAGGCTCCGATTCCTTTATAGTCTTCTCTCTTGATACAACTTGGATTTTTCTTAGGCTCTGGGGAAGAGGTGGGTTGAGAAAAGCCTGTATGTTTCTTATTAATGAAGATGAAAAGTTTTTCAATTATATCAGTTTAGAATAATGTATTTTAGTAGAGTGCCATAATGCAAGATGTGCTTGTACTGCACAAATAAACTTATTTGTTTCAAGACTGCAACCATTTTAAGGGTGTTGTAGAGGCTGAAAAAATTGAAATCTTAAAAATGCAATCCTAAGTGATCAATTATGATAAGTGTGGAGTAAAATAACCTGTCTTTATAAATGAGTACTAAACTATTTATAGGAAGTTGCTCTAGTAAGCTTAAATATATATTTTTAATATGGGCTAAAATGTATTTTGAGTATCTGGATGTAATATCAGAGAAGATTCAAATCCAGGCCTAGATGACATTTTTCGGTGACAATGGAGTTGAGGTTCAAATCTTGTTCAGATTAATTGGGGGAGCAGATCCTAGCTTTAGATTAAATTGTTAAATAGCCTGTGTGTTAAAACTTAGGCACTAAATATTTATCAGCTATCAGCATATATGAGCCTGGTAATTTCTCTAATGTGAAATATATTTTAAAGTAAATAAATTATTACTGAATATATATAATTAGCCAAGCAAGGCTTTATATTTGTCATCTTTATGGCGATGGTTTATAGTGGCATAGAGAGGATATAATAGAAAGTGATACTTTTCTATATGGTAACGGTGATATACACATCTTCTATAATGTTGGCCAAATTTTGTTTTTATTTTAGACTTGCAGTATGTGAACATGAATATTGTATCATTATTTCTATGATCTATATCCAGGGTCAGGAAATTGTGGCTCCTAACCAGAAGAAATGCAGCTCTTTTTATGAAATGTAGTTCCTTAAACATACAAATATGAGCTGTTCTTATATAATATATTTTCCAACCGGCTTTCAAGGTGACATTCATAGCTATTACAACTGTTACAGCTTTGTGCATAACATTGGACTTAGATCCTTAGAATTATACAAACAAAATCAATATTTGAGATAATACACAAACATAAGCTCTATCTTTATATTTAGATAACTAAAATAGACAACATATTGAGCTAATTTAAATTTTATGGTCTAATTGTATGGACATATTTATTCAAATGTAAAGTTATAAAACATAAAAAATGGCAGAGTGGAACATTAGAAGATGCCTAATATGCAGAATTGAACCATACAAATCTAAATCAAGAAGCACGGGCTTAGAACTAATTCCTGAAATATTGCTTCTTATACTCCAACATTATCAATGTTCGAGTCAAGATAAAAATCATACACTGAAGCTAATGAGTATTCAATAGTAATAAGTACCTATTCAATAGTAATAAGTACCAAAATAACACCTAAATAATTATAATTTGAGTCGGAGTCTGAAGCAATTTTGGGTGGAGTCGGAGTGGGTAGAAAGGTGCCGACTCCAAATTAAAAAAACTTATAATAGTGTCAAACTCGATTCTTACTAGCATAGACATAATCAAGGGTCGATCTTAACATCACGATTCTTAACTACCAAAACTTTGATGGCATACAAACAGGACATACAGAAATGGGTAATTTTCAATTGTGATTATTATTAGTTTTAATTTATTATATGTATAAATGAATGCATATTTACTCTCATAGGAATATAGTAAATTTACTTATCCATAAATTGTAATCAAATAAATATATTTTAAGTTCAATAATCTGATGATCCACGTGTTGGTGATATGTCTTGTACTACCACGTTAGTACTAAACATTTTAATGTTTATTAATTAGTTATGATTTTAATGAAGTCAAATGATTTTACTATAATACATTTTTTTATTACGAATTAATATAAAAATGTTTTGCCTGGAGAAACACAGTCCAAACATTTATTTTAATTTTCTACACATAGTGATATAATATATTTTCTAATGTTTGTCATGGGCATACTGCCGATTGTAATTTATGTTTTAAAATCTTATTATTCATTATAAAAGTTTAACATCTAATGCCAATATGCCCAAGACCGATATTAAAAAGTTAGTAATATAACTACTATATATAGAAAATTAAACCAAATATTTCCACTGGATCAATATTTTAATTATTTCAGCCAAAATAGAAATTAAATAACAAAACAGGAAAAACCCTGATCTTAACAGTCGCGCTCACCCTTTCATTCCAACTTAAACATAGTAGACCCTGAACCACAAAATCCAAATAATGAAAATATAACTGAGCCAAAATGAAATTATCAAACCTAGCTACTTATAATTTTCACAAATATTTTAAACTTTTTGTTGTTGGATATTGGTCAAGTTGTTAATCTACTGTGACAATAGTGTAGGCCTATTTGTTTATAAATAGTGAAATTTTTTGCCATGCCAATTAAAAAGAATTTCTCAGTAATTGGCTACAAATTGCAACAGATTTTAAAATCTTGGTAATAAGATATCTACAACGTAATGTAGGTGATAATTATTTAAGTGTTGGCAATTTTGGTCTGCATCCTTCCATTTTTATTTGTTGAGAGTTTCAAAATGTGTTTGGTTTTTTGCTCATTTAACATTCAACTGTGTTATTTACTGACTAAGTGTAATCCTATACTTGTCTTTTCAATAATTTGAGTGGTAGCTCACTTTAAGGTAAATAAAAGGAAGGAAAAATAAAAATATGTGTAAGTTTAAGAAATATAAAGTAAAAGAAAAAGGAAAATTGTGAGAATCTATAAAAAATGACCCCACCAGGTATGAGGAAGCTAGAAAGAATGAAGAAAGAAAACTAAGCTGAAGGGACAAGTTGTTACTCGCCAAGTAAGAACAAAATTGCTCTTCAGTGAGGTGATTTCCTCTCAGTTGAATCAGAACAATCAAAAGACTATCCAAGAGAAAGAAAGTTTGTGGACGCTGTTTCTGGGAGGATAATGAAATATATAAACATTACATACCTCAAATTATCTTATAGAAGAATGTTAAGCTCAAAAGGGAGCCTGCATAAAAGGAAAGCAAGAAGAGAACTTGAAAACACTACAATTTTAGTTATAACACTTTTGGAAAACAAAAGAGCTATCTTAATGATATTCTTGAAAATATACACAAGAGGTTTCCATCTTCTCACCCCCAAATCGAATCAGTTAACATTACTTTTTGCAAAATACGGCCTTTTTGGATTCTGACACCAAATGCTAGAAACAGCGACACTTGCCTTTGCTCAATTCATGAAATATAAGTTTTGTTGTTTCCAAATTAAAACTACTAGACATCCTCAAAGAAGCCACACTCCAGCTCATTCTAAAACATATGTTTTGTGAACGTGATCAGTTTGAAGAGTGATGCCTTGACAGGTCTTGTAACAAATGTAAAAATAAAGATTTTGAGAAAAAAAAATTGAAAAAAATGACAGGTCAATGTACCAAGAGTGGGTATACAAAAAGATTTAAAACTGTGATTCAAGGAAAAGAAAGATTATGCCAAAATTCAGTTTTAGAAGTAGAATGAACAAAAGAAAAACTTCTATTCTAGCTGTCCTAATCATGTCTTTGAATATATTTTTGATACGCGTAAAAATATTATTAATCAATATCAAGCTTTAGATATAATTAAAACAAATCTTGTTGAAGAACAAGATCATAGTGACTGAAATGATTCAATGCAAAGCGACTATGTTGTAGTAAAGTTGTGTGGGCACATAGTGCATATCAATCTCGAGAACATGAATGAGTACACAGTAAAATGTTTGAGAAAATTTGGTGGTAAATTAGTGTTGATTGGCAAGGTGAGGAAATTAGTTACCACTGTCAGCCAGAACACCTAAAGCTGATTAAATTTTGAAGAGAATGTGCTGGAAAAGGGGCAATTATAGATCAAGCTACATAGTGGGGCAGTACTGACCTAATAATTCAGCACTTACTTGAACTGAAAACCTTTCTTGTGGACATGGCCAACCCTGAATTGATGCTAAGCGAAGGTCAGTGGACACAAGTGACAGAATTGGAAGAGTTGATTTGTTACCCGTTTACAGTGACTAAATAATTTCAAACTGAAGAATTAACTCCAGGCATTTTCTTGTATATGTGGAAGAACCTGATATTTTGTCAAGCCAAAAGAGGAGGGTTTATTGCAGATGGGATTGCTGCTTCAATGAAACAAAGAAAGGTACTACTATTAGAAAACACGATTCTTTTGGCAGCTGTGTATGTAGACCCAATGCATCTAATTCTGCTGGATAATGATCTCTTAACTAAAGGGAAAGCAGCTCTGTTTGAGGTGTCGGTTAGGATGAATGGCTTACAGGAATGTGAGGAGGAGGAAGAAGTTGATGTTAACATAGTTTCAGCCTCATCAGCTGAGGATGAATTTTGATTTCAAGAAACATTTGGATCACATGGAGCGTGCGAAGCATTGTGTTGCCACATGGAAAAGGATTCCTCCAGACCTACAGAGAAAAACTTTTCTAAATTTCAAATAAATTTCTAACTTACACTTAAAGAAGTTGACAAAATTGATCGTTCATCAAAACTAACAGTGCAAGAAGCCATTCATTCTCTTGTATCCTGACATTGTCAGAAATATTGCCCTGTTGGTTACTGCTTTGCCACTGACTCAAGTTAGTGTTGAGAGGTTGTTCTCAGAATTATTAAATCAGACTTGAGGGCATCCATGAAAGAGGATTTGACTAAGGCAATTCTTTTTTCTGAAAACAAATTCTTCCTATATTTGTTGAAAATATAAGTGTGTAAAATTGTATTAAAGGTCTTTGTCTGACAGCATATGTTTGTCTGGGTTTTTATCAAATGAATATCCCAGATTTCATTTACCAAAATATGCTGTACATTAATTAAAGTAAAACTTTTGATAATTAATTATAAACAGTTTGAAGGTAGAGGACAGCTGATATAATTATAATGTTTTGATAACCTTAATTTTCTATGTTCTTTAGTTTCAAACCATAAATTATGTTCTAAACTTTTTTTAATTTGATACTTTCATAGGAATTTAGTTATTTTGTTCAGAAATTGTAGTAAAATAAATATTGTTTTTATGGTCGATCAACAAGTAGCCTGATGATTCAAGTGTTGGGGAAATGCACTGTGCTACCATTTTAGTATTTTAATGTATATCCAATAGTTATAGCAAATTTACTATGCTAAAATTATTTAGATTAGTATTTTTTATTAATATAAATTTGCCATTAATAAAGGAGTAGGGAGTCGGTGTCAAGAGTTGACAGTAGAAAAAGTAGGAGTTGTAGTTGAAGGTTAAGCCTACTGACTCCACAACCCTGATTATAATAATAAACATTAATTACCATAGTAGCTATGTTTGTCATATTTTTAGTAAGATACATAAACAATATTTGTGTCATGATTTTACTATACAATAAATACACCATTAAAGTAATAAATACAAACAAGGTTCAATCATTTTATAATCGATAAGAATATTTTACTAAGTCACAGTAAATATTAAAAGTGTCCAAACAAGGGCTGTATTTTTCTATGGGCCACACTAGGTCAATATAGTGGGGGTTAAAGGGGGCTTGGAGGGGGTGTAGAATTTTTGGTATCAAAAATCCCTGCTTACACAAAACAAGTAGGCTTGCATTAAAAATAATATAAGTGCTGATAAATAAGAATTAGAAAAATAAGTTGCCAATACTATATTGATTGCTAACAGAATTAAATTATAAAAATTAAGCATACAAAATATTTTTTTCTATAATTGCCTCTAAAAACGCATTCTTAACTTTATTGTAAAGTATGTACATATCAGAATAAAGTGTTTGAATTTATGAATAAATGGTTTATGGTGTTTATACAAACACATAACAATTTAACAATAAAATTTATGTAACAAAATAAAAATTAAATTAATACATACAAACACACTCAAAAAGGCAGGTTTCTTTGTAATACTAAATGTTTGGGTGTTTAAAAATCGTGTGTACAATTCATTCCAAACTTTATGCACTCATCTGTAGCAAGCTATTATGTCACACATCAAAATCTAGAGCTCACAGTTAATAATTTTAAGAAACTAATGAGACTAATAATGTCTTGGTAGGAATTTTATTTTTCAAATTTAAAACATTATCAGAAACTATTATTCTGGGTGATAAATTGGTTTTCTATCAATTAATCTGAATAATGATTCCTCTTAAAAAACACTTAGCAAACCTAAGATAAAAAAAATTAATTGTAATTTGGATCAACCTCTAGCCAAAATAAAATCTAAGTGAAAGAGGATTGATTATTTAGGTTAGAAAAAAGTATAACACCCATGTTAGATTAGCAAACATTGCTGATCTAAGAAAGTAGTGAACAATTTACATAACCAAAATATTATTAAAAGTTTTGTATTCACAACACACCGGTGCAGACATGATTTCACCTCGCCTTCAACTTGGATATTGAAGGCAAACACCGGCTTTTTCACAACAGTCCAGTAAATATAAGGAGGTGAGATGTTATAATTATTCATCAGGGAACTCTGTCTCCCCAATCACTATTTTAAGGATGGTCAAGATATACAGAATTCTTGTCTGCAAAAGTGTGTTAAGCAAGGTAATGTGTCAAACCTGTGGAGAGTATAAGATTGAAAAGTGGGTTGAAATACATTTAAAATGTTTAAAGAGTAAGATCAAAAGAAAATAATTATAGGTATATAAAAATGTAATAATAAATATTTTATTAAGGATTAGATTAAGGCAATCTACATTTAAGAAATGAATAAATAATTACAAACGGCTATAGAGAAATGTAATAATACATATTTTATAAAAGTATTAAGGTGATTTACATTTAAAAAAATGTGAAAGTATTTGTTCACCAAGTAAAAAGAGTTTTAGATTTTATAAAATTCAATCCCTCTCTGTCAAACTGTTGGGCCCCTCATTAAATAAACTTTTCTGTAATTTTTTATTTATTTTGCATTGGATTTAATGTTTATTAGAGTAGTAACCACTTTGGTGTGAATGCTACTTTACATGTAAACAAAAATATTTGATATTTGAGAAGTCTTTTTGTCAGTAGCGTAACCACGGGAGGGAGGGAGGGCTTGGCTTGCTTGAGATCCCTTAAGCGTGGTTTGGGGATTTCCAGATATCTACGCAGATCCGAAGAGAAAATAAAATGAGGAAGTGGGGGTTAAGCATGTGGTTTTCGTGACAGTATGCCTATGTGACAGTTAAGCCAATTTTAATTTAGGCTCTATTTATTATTTTGTTGGCTTATCATGGCTATAATAGTAAAAATATAAATGATCAAGTTGACAAATACCAATTAAAAACCTTCCCCACCCAACCCCCTTGAGCTCACCCTACTTCATAATCTTGTTAAAAAATAAATAATAGATTTTAATGCATATTTAATTTCTTTGCAATAATTTTCATGTAGCCTATTCATGGCATTATTGAGTAACCTAGGCCTACAATTTATTTATGTATTTTGTATTTTTGAAACTGTACATGATAAAAGCATGTTATTTCAACATAAAAGTCTTTGTATAGAAAAAAAACAAAAAACGAGCAAATAAAATATCTATTGATGGTAAAAAGCCTATAAAAGAAACCATAATTAAGTATATAAATACTTTGTACATGAATTTCTAGGATAAACAATTTATATATATGAGTGGTCAAACCCTGAATGAATAAACATTGTTTCTTGATCTACTAATTCAATAGTTAGGCCATCAAGCATGGGCACACTTGGTTTGGGGATTCTTTGATCAGTATTAGATCTGATCCATTTTGTTGTGTGCAGTGTTTCTTGTTCCTGTTTTCGTTTACTACTTAGTTCTTTTGGTTGTAGTGTGATCTCTTCTGTGAGCCCAGCATTTCGAATCAAATAGAGCAAACCGTCTAAACCCTGTTCTATACTTCTAGCATCGTTTTCTTGGAGTTGACATGTCTCCAGATGACTGACAAAAAGTTCTGTTTTTTGTTTGATTCTATCAAAAGTATCCCTAACATTGGTTGAATTGTTAGTGCAAACGTCAGTCTTTTGTGCTCTTAATTCAGGGTTCAGTTCTATGATTGTTACATTATTTGATGTGTCAGAGAGGTAGTGCATACACGCGTGTATGTGCTTGCACAAATTCATTTTTAAAATATTGTCTATACAAGTGCAGTTATACATGTGTATACATACTTTGCAGTGACTACACCTTAATTTACAAGAGCCGTCACAAATTGTGTTTTGCTTTGAGACAATGTATTGTGTGCATGATTCAGACAAAGATTGTACTTTCCATGAGCCTTCTTTGGTTGTTGTAATTATGTCAGTTCCATCAGTCATACCATTACAATCAGCACTGTCAATGGCTTTTATTGTATCGTTTGCTAAATTTCTTTCCAGTTTTATTAACCGCTCAAAAATTTTGTCTCTAGTTAGCTTCATTAGTATAGAAATACATTTGTCTAACCTTTTGTTTCTTTGCCCTTCTAAAGTAATGCATTTGATTATTTTGTGAAGTGATTCTAAATAAATATTTGTATTAATATCCACACCCTCTCGGTAGCATTGAGCCCAAACTTGTGGCCTATTGGCATAGTTTTCATGAAACCACCAAAAAAACTCTCTCGTATCACTATCTTCTTCTAATTCTTTCAATACAATTTTCATTAGTTTTTCAAACATTTCTTTGCTAGGTTCTTGAAGAACACTTCTCAACATTTGACACACCAAGATTTTTTTTTCCTTATTTGGCACCTTTGATTTTATATTAGTCTGCCAATATTTATCCACGTGCCACATTGAGAGAAGGACTTGTTTCGCACTTCCCATGACATTATCCCAAGCATCGTATAATGCCTCATTGTCATCACACATAAATATTTCTGCTTTAATTTGCATTTGCAGTTTGTCTTTCAATAGTTCAAAAAAAATTGTCCACATGAGAGAATCTTTCCGATTGGAAACACAAAACGCAGGGGGAATCCAGAACCAAACTCATCAACTGTCATAATAGTAGTCAATGTGAAATCATAGGCATTTGTCGGTTGTGTACAATCAACACAAATTTTGTGAGTGCCAAACTTCCAAGCATGTTCTTTTGGAAACTTGTCATTATCACGAGACAAAAATCGTCAACTGAAAGAATGTTATTCATGTCACATGTCCCCCGAGCCTTGTAAAACACTACTGGATTTTCCTCTTTACTTAAAGAATTCATACCATCCACCCACACGTCAACATTTGTAGCATCACCAGTGTTCTGCTTCTCTGTGTGGAGGGAAAATTCTCTACAAATATTTTCAAGGTCTTTCTTAGTGATCATGTGTATCCTTTGGAAATTTTCTTCAGTTGCACTCACACATATCTTATCAAGTATGTGTTGTAAAGTGATACCTGATTCAATGAGACCTGAAACATTAAACAAATGCATTAAGACCTTGTTAGTGGACAAGTTGCCAATATAAGGGTTGTTTGCTGATGGCTGGGTTCATTTCTTAACGATTTTACAGTTGTGATGGTTGAGTGGGGAGCATGGCCTTAAGAAAGACAATGAAGGGTAGTTGAAGGGGATTGGTCCCAGGGGAATTTTTGGAATAGGCAAAAATGAAAAGGGTGACTTAAACTCTGTGATTTTAATAGGACCACCAACAATGAATGAAAGTAGTTCAACTTTGGCATTGTATAAATATATTTAATTTATTGATTAAAAAGTTAGGAAAACTTTTTATAATACTTCAGTATGGATAACTGTATAGTTTCTCTTTAGATTATTAACTAAAATTTAGAGTATAAATACAATAATATTATTTGTATTCATGCCATTGTGGCAACATGAGTTTACAGTTTTCAAATAACATGCTTCTTATAAAAGATAGACTATAGCTTCTATGACAACGTGAACGAGAAGGTTATGACCTACCCGTAGTCGACTGCAGTTTTTAAAGCTAAGTCACTCCTTTGATTTTTGTATATTCTAAGAATTGGGTATTTCCAACAGAGTATTCAAGAATGTTTTCAAGTTGTCACAGTAAAATATGTGTTTTGTATAGTATCTGTGTAGTATACTTGTAACACAAATGAGCAATTGTATGGGAATTCGAATTTATTAAAATCTTGGTTTTTTGCTCACTAAAACTGTAATCACGTAATATCTGTGCTTGTTATAACCAAGTTGGTGATAATTCTAATTCAAAATTTGAAACCAAAGTATTAATTTATTTTGAATTAAACTTTATTTAGTCCCACTTTAATGTTTATTAGCAATTTACATAAAATAGAACAAACTTAAAAACCAAAACATTAATTTATCTCTTTAAATGCATAAAATGGTGTCCACTCAATCTTGGAAACAAAATTCCTTAAGAATTACTTGTACAAACCTGTGTCTGAATATTTCGAACATACTACATTTTCAATTGTGCATGCTTCAAATCGCCAATATTAACTATAATTGGCGTGTTTATTTAAAAAAGATTATTATATAGAAGGAAAAATTCTATTTATTATATTTATCCAAATAACTCCAAAAAGGAATATGGCTACTGGGGAGTGGAGGAGGTTACATAATGAGTTACATTCCCTGTAATCATTACAAGATATTGTTAGGATAATAAAATCTCGGTAGATTATGGTAAACAGGACATGCAGCACATTTGGGAAATTCAAGAACCTTATTCAAGGTAATGACTAACAAATCCCATGGGTAGAGACCATTGGGACAATGCAGATGGCAGGATAAATTAGAATGAACCGGAAAGTCTTTTGAGTTCCTAATGCAATAGAGAAGCATTTCCCAGATGGTGGTTAACAACCCAGCACTAGGCCACAAAAGCAAAATGCCAGGTTGTCTGAAAAAAAAAATCTTGAAAAACTAGGTAATAAGATTTTGGGTTTTTGTTTTTCCACAAAACTTTACACTATAGTAGATGATGTTGAATCAGGACTATTGAATAAATAATTAAATTAATCGATATTCTGAAAATTAAAAAATGACACCTGGACACGAGAATCAAACCCGGGACTTTTACCTTAGTACGCCAATGCTCTAACTACTGAGCTATCCAGGAATCGTTCCATACCCAGTGTCATTCTTCACTAATATTTTAAGGCAGAGTATATAATAGACATGTGGAAATCGTCAGCTACAAATGTGTGATTTATTAAGATCACGAGTGATCAGATAACGCAGCCACCTTCAACTCGGCAGTTGGCTTATTGCTGCCACTTGTACAATTATTATAACTGTAATGGATTGCATATTTAAGAATCAAATATGCCAAAACTATTATATTAATTTGTTTTAGTGAGGATTTACTCCCATCTAGATCCATCCTAGACATCCATCATAGACTCTTCCTTAAAATATGAGTGAAGAATGACCCTGGTCATGGGACGATTCCTGGATAGCTCAGTGGTTAGAACATTGGCGTCCTAAGCCAAAGGTCCCGAGTTTGATTCCCATGTCCAGGTGTAATTTTTCAATTTTCAGAATATGATATCTAGATGTGAGTAAATCCTCACTAAAACCAATACAATAGCTTTGGCTATTTGATTCCTAACTTAATCGAGATTAACAATGTGCTTCATCTGTGTCCACACCACTCTGCGCCACTGCACCATTTCACAGTTTCGTTGTTCACGGCCAACCAATGGTGAGGCTGTGCGGCAGCGGGACAGACATGCAACCACGCTTTGACACCACCCCACCAGCCGAATCATCTCCCTTTTGTTTTACCTGCCCGAACCCACCCGATCGTTCAGTGTGAGTTAATTGTCGAGAGAAAGAGTGTATGTTTTATTTTATGTTTACTGATTACATCTAATTTGACAATGGATAAATGAGTAATAAAACAAAAAACAATGTGCCAGTTACAAACTCTTCGATTAGTACAGATAAACAATCTTCAGCCGGATAAAAGTTCTGAGAGTGGCACTAACAGACAGCCAAGTGATGTGCAGCCAGGCACGAGTTCTGAAATCTAAAAAATGGCTGCATGATGTGCAGTCTACTACTCTTACAAAAAAGAAGTAGTCCTGGACCCAACAGCTTTCTGAGGATTACATACAATTCAGTTTCATCAAGGGGGCTGATGAAAAACCATTATTTGTTATGCGGCACTTTCAAGCGAGTCCATGAAACCTTCAAAGTTGAAGCGGCACTTGGAAATGAAACATCTGAAACTTGTCCTTGGTGAACACAGAGGCCAGGCCCAACCTACATTTTCCAACTTTTGTTAACATATCAAATTATTTCTTTCTTTTTTTCTTTCCTTGCCTTTATTCAAAAAATATTTTGGAAAAAACATAAATATGAAGTGGAGCATCATTTTCTACAAATACAGTGAATAATTATTGGATTTTTATACAGCATTCCAGTCAGATTATTCATTCTCGCTCCAAATATCGCTCAAGGATTGTACCAGTGATCTAGTGACTGAATATAGAAGTTGCCGCGGGCCAGCTTGGACAGGCCCTCTCAGAGAAGTTGCCCTGGAAATGTATCTGAAGGTAAATCCCCTTACCATTCTGGTGCGAGCTTTACACTTGCAAACAGAGCCAGTCTGAGTGGGCTTTATCATAAAAATGATCTATATTTGTTTTGCATTTATGTGTCAGTGTTTTAGTATTTGTTAAGAGCCAAAAGATGACGAGTGAACATGATTAATTAAAATTAATAAAGTAAATTGATTATTATAAACTCTGTTTGCTTCATTAAAAGAGCAAGAAAAACTTGAAATTAAATACTTATGAGCACATCAAACTAATTACTTTACATTTATGCAGGTCAATGACAAGAAAAAAGAAACTTTTCTAATGCTTGGTTTGGTGAACAAATGTTATGAACTGTGCGTGAAGAAAAACAGAGCTTATTTTGTTTTTATTGTTTATTATTTGGTGGTGAGGGGTTGTGGACAATGGTAGGCTGTAAAGATCTTAAACATTTAAGTAAAATAATTAAAAACGCTAGGAATGTGCAATTCATTTGAAAAATACACGTAAGCTTAAAACATTTGGAACAGAAAATGTTGAACCACAGATTGGTTCGACGGTCAAAATTTTGTCAAAAAACTCAATGAATATGTGTAAAAAAATAACAGGCATGTATTAGGTAGATTAATAGAATAATTAAAATACTGGGGTACTCATGAACTGGCATTGAGACAGACGCACCAACTTTTGTACAAGTAATATCAAGTTTAATTCAAAACCTGTATTCTTTTATTCTTACTGTTTGTAGAGTTGTTTAGTGATTTTGTAATCCTAGTATTTTTCAAAATTAGGAAAACTTAAAAGAATTAAATTTAATATGCTGACACATGGTGAGAAAAAATCATTACTGGTAATCTTTAAACTGGCCCCACCAAAAAGAAAGTGGGTTTAATATATATTTTTTATAAAAATAAGGTACTAGTACTAAAATGAGTTATCTTTAGGTACTTTTGATTGTGACAATTTAAAAAGAATTAGTGCAGCCCTTCCAGTATTTTTTGTTTTCAATGTTGACCTAAGATCAAACAAGTTTGACACCCCCGTACTAAAGTAATACAAATCAAAACCATACCAGCAATTCGAATGCGATCTTCTTTAGTCAACATCACTCGCTCCAATGTGGAGCTATGACCGCAGTGAGTTTTGTAGTAGGTCACATTTATATTTTGGCCATCATGAATCATCTCGATGAATGAGGAACATCCTGACCCTATTTTGTTTGATCCTTGGCTTTTGAATTTGTGCTTGCGTTGTTCTCCAACTTTATCTACATATGTGCCTTGTCTATGACATCTGTACACATGAATGTACACAATTATATATTTTCAATGAGAAATGTTTGATTTTAAAGTTACAAAAGATTTACTAAAGCCACTTTCAACCAATGTAAAGAGAAAATAAAGGTAGCCACTTGAAGAAATTTGATTATGTCATTGCTTACCTCACTCAGTACAAAGCAGTTATATTTTAATACGAAGACAGCCAAACATACATGTTGTTTTATTTTTTTAAATAAGTAAAGTTATGATATTAATTGGACGTTAGTGTAGATATTAAGGTTAATGTATTGTTTAAAGTTCCAAAATTAGATCTAATTTCTAACAATTTAGTTTATATTCCATATAGCTTTGTGTATGTAACGCTTTAGTTTGTGTACTGAATGATATCACACGCATTATCCAAGTAGATGTATTTTTCCATCTGACACTACCTTCAATTCTCTTTACATTGATCTCAACTTCCCAAGATGTTCAATTTGATCAAGTCATACCAAATAAGTTAGTAAAGCTGCAAGTTACATCAAACCTGAACAGCTGAAAGTGGTTAATAGTGTAAAGTGATTCTTAAAAAGACAACTCAATGTTTATTTTGAAACTATACAATGTAGGACTATAGGCCTATACATATTTTAATCTTAACTCATAAAAGAGTTGTTTAGAATAGTAGACAAATGTAAAACTTTACTTCAGTTTGTTCATGAAATAAATTGGTCTGAAACACATCAAAATCACTAAACCAAAAGATTAGGTCCAATAGCTATTATTTTATAATAGGTGGTGCGACCAAAGCTACAATATTCCTTGCATATAATTTTGACTCCCTTTAAGTGGTATTCTTATTGTATATTGAGATTTTCCTACTTATTCAGCACTATGGTTAACTTAACCTAAATCTGGAACATTGTTTTGTAAGAGGTGGATTTTGTCACTTGATACAAAAATTGAATGTTCTATTTTTGTTATCAAAAATACTTGGCTAAATAATATTACTATTGCACCATAAGTTTTCTGCATTCTCTATTGATTTATTTTACTCCTAATAGTTGAAGTGACTAAGATCATACGATTGGAATATATTATTATTATTAGCACCGCGTCTTACTACCCGTTCGGGTTATACACACTTATGCTAATGTGTAATGGTAGGTGATTGTGAGATGAATGAAGGACCTACAGTTTAACGTGGAATTCGAACCACGGTGGAGGCCTGGCATTCCCCACATTCACAAGATGTCTTGTCAGAGGTGAAGGAAGGGTTTGGTAATCAGATAAATCTTTGCCAGTACCGAGGATTGAACCCCGGTGCCAGCACAGAAGTCTGACACCTTACCCCTAGACCACCAGGTCACCTGATTGGAATATAAAGCAAATAGTTTTTTTCCCTAAATGTATGTGGGTCTTCCCTGTCCAGACAGTGTGTAGGCTCTACCATGTAATCATTATGATTTTGTTTCATAGAATACCAATACATGTTCTCGTACCATCCAATAAAACGTAATTTTTCCTCCAACAATTGTTTAGTATTTTGCAAAATATTCTGACTAGGTCCATACTAAAATCATACCTGAACAATGATTTGAAGAATGATTTAGATTTGTCACCCCTACATTGATAGGCTCCGAAGTTTTTAACATAGCTGGATTTTGTTTCTATTTCCACTTCTGTCTTCCATTTATTAAATTCTGGAGAAGAAAAACTCTTATTTAGTAATACCAAAACACAAAATTCAGAATTGTAATAATGCATATTAAAGCTTAGTTTTTAGTTCATAACTTTGTATCCTTATTATTGGGTATAGTGGGTAACCTTGATATAAATTATTACACATATAATTTTTTTTAATGTTTTATTACAATGTAGGTTATACCTATTTTCTATTATTACTATGCACTTAAGACAGACACTTGGATAATACTGATATTTATAAAGTTTTTATTTTATTACATTGTAGGTTACGCCTTATTTCTATGCACTTAAGAAGACACACACTTGAATAGTACTGATATTTATAAAATTTCAATTTTTTTATAGTCATTCTATCAAAATAAAATCACCAAAATACATAACAGGGTGTCTACTTGACTATAGTTTTGAAATACAAATATATTTCCAGTATATTTTTTTAAATAAATCCAGTATATATGAAAGGTATTCAGAGACAAACAATCCCTATTTCAAAATCATAAATGATAGAAATTTATGTAGCCCTAGGTCTGCCATAGTTATATTATTGATGCATATATTCTAGTATATACTAAGGATGGACCCTAGGATCTACAAGGAATATTCATGGATTCAAGACTCAAATCATAATAATTTTTTTAAATAGGTACTAAGTTTGAGTTAGTTTTTAAAGTTATTAAAATAGTTAAATAGTTTCTTGTGGTTAAAACAAAATAATGATAGGAAAAACCTAACTACGATCATTAATTTACCATTTAATGTAAACAAAATCAGAAGTGAAGGAAAAAATCCTAGTTATTGGGAAAGTTACACACTTATGATTGCTTACCTACATATTTTTCTCAAGTTCAAATTTTAATTAGGGATTTGATGGCAAAATGAAGTTTCAGATTTGAAAAAAGGTGGATCCGACCCATCTGTAGTACACGTGAATACACACACACACATATTTTTTAATGACCTATACCACCATTGACTCAGTGGTTTGGGTAAAGTGCTCGCCTTAGGCCTCAAATGTTTGTGGTTCGAACCCAACAGAGGCTGAAGGCTTTTTCAGAGCGAGAAAAAAAATCATGGCTCAACATCCTTTGGAGGGGAAGTAAAGCCGTTGGTTCCATGTGGCATGTAAAAAAACCTGGAAGGTATGTGAAAATACCTCTCTGGCAAAATTGCTAAGTCATTTCAACTCACTTGTAGAACTTTAAAGGTACAAGTAATCAGCCTTTCGTGGTGCAACTTCAAAAATGATTATCCCCACCACCCCTTGACAGCCAATACTTTCCAATAGTTATATTTTGACAATGAATTTGTTTAATAAATTTATAGTAATAAATTTACAGAATCTTTAAGAAAAATAACCAACAAATATTATGTTGATAAAAATTACTTGGAAATAAAGATAATTGCAGTTACCTAACATTATTAAAAATAAATAGAATAAAAACCAAAAACAAAATATTATTTTAGAATGTGGACAAAGTTAAAATTCATTCAACCACAGAACTTTTTCAATTTTTGCATTTCATGTTCTAACACTTCTGCCTCTTCCTTTGCTTTCTACACAACTTTTCTTTTTTTTCACTTCTAGTGATTTCATGTTGGATTGTTCTTTAAATCAACGGCTAACAATTTTTTGGAAATATTTGCTGAATTTATTACATCATATTTTACAATTCTGTTCATCAAGTGCTCAAGTAATTTACTCTGATATTCGGTGAGAAATTGCTCCAACTCTAGTGAAACTGACAGCATGAATCCTAACTTTGATTGTCGTAAGTTCATCCTTCACAAATTGCTTAATGTTTGAAAATTATCAGATTTTAGAGGATGCTTTTTAATATGGCAGCATTGACATTGCTCTCTCTAAAACTCGAGTTTTTACCCATCTAATAGAACAAAACTTCATCAGGAAAAGAGATGATCTTGTTATTCTTTGATAGTCTGCACGTCTTGTTGGAAAATCTTTAAATAAACAATATAGTGAGCGCAAAAACTGGTTAATAGTCCAACTAGAGTTAGCATGTGCTATTTTGTAAGCACCATAGACAATGTGTTAAGAACAAGTTCCAAATTCCAGTAACTCAGGATCTTGTGGAGAATCTTCCTTTAAGTTAACTTTTGAGATCACTTAAAAATGTGAGGTTTACATTTGGTCTATCTATGGAAACTTGAAGCATTTTTTTAAGATCCAAGCCCTCTTCTTTTAGTGCAGATATAAAGTTCATTAATATATCTTGAGCTGTTGCATGACCCAAAAAGCAAGAAGTTAAATATCTTGTATAAATTTCATTTTCACTCCAGAAGTGAACAATAACATCCATCTAGGTCTTATGAGCCACAATATTTATGCTCTCATCAAATGAAATACAATAAAATGAGCATTGCTTAACCATATTCACAAGCTTGTTTTTGAAAAAGGACCTAGTCCATACACAATGACATATCCAAGTTTATCTTTATGCATTTAAATTTCTGGACAATATCACTATCAGAAAACAAGACTTTAAAGAGATCACTACAAGCAGAAAAACTTCTAGCAGAAGAATGTGCCATTACTTGATTAATAGCCCACAATATTTCAGCACGAGAAACTTCATCTTTAACAAGTAAGCTCTGAATAGAACAACTAGGTTTAGTTTCAGGTTTCAAAACTACTTCATGGTCATTAGCACTAAAATGAACATCTTCATGTAGGCTTACAGATGACACTGCATTTTTGGCCGTAGGGACCAAGTCCAATTTTTATGACTCCCACTAGCAACTTTCACTCTGTCAACATGCTTTTTCCCCTTGACATGAGATTGGATTGAAGATATTCCCATTTTACTTTTATATCAAAGGAAGTTTTACACAAAAAACAATGGCCTTTACTTTTATCAAAATCCACTTTTTGTAACCACAGCCAATCTTTAGACACTGTACTGTCCAACCAATCATCTTTAAAAGAGGTTTTTCCTCTGAGTTTAAGATCCCATAAATAGCTTGTACTTTAAATCAAACAAACATAGAATAAAATTTAAGTAAAAAAATAACCACCTCAATTTATAATACAAAATACTAAATAGGCCTATAATAGAAATTAAAATATATTAATTTATGGTAGAAGGTAATGAATTTTCCCTGATTAGCTACTTTTCAACATGTGTTCAAGTGTCCCCCCCCCATAAAACCAAAAAATTATATGTGGTGAAATGAGCCCAGCATTATATTAAACAGCTGATGGAATAAAAAACTAATTGGCATGTGCACAAATAGGCATCCTTAACACTAACATTCAAGAATTAAATATACCACTTTGAAATGCTTTGAATTATGTGTGGAAGTGTCGGCCCTTAATTTTGGAGCTTTTTTTTTCTTGGTATCACTACAAAGGACCATTCTTAAATTTGTAGAAGCTAATAAACAATTTATTTCATAAATTTTGAAATAAACTCCTGGATATGAGAATCGCACCCCTTGGCTTAGTGTATCATTGCTATACCACTGAGCTATCCAACATGTGCCCCATGCTCTAGGTCATTCTTCATTTGCAGTTTAAGGCAGAATCTGTGATGTACGTTTGTATATCATCAACTAACAATGTGCCGGCAGATACCACAACAACCAGCGACTCAAGAGTTGGCTTTATACTGCTATTTGTTCGAATTGCATTGTAGGCTACCCTAAAGCAAATAACATGGTAAAAGCATACAAAGTTTGGGAAGTCAAAATGATTTTTATGTTATTGATATAGCTAATCCTGTTTCCAAAAGTCATTTTTCAAAATTTTTGTTTACAAAATATATTTAATGTAACTATATTGTTAATAATCCGACACTAATTCAAATCTATAAGATCTTGAATTTAAGACCACTCAAGAATCAATTATATCGACAGATTAATTTAACATGAGAACCAACATGACCTTTCCATAATGATAGTCCTAAAACCTAATCAAATTTCTAGTCATGATCGGAAATATGAATAATCAATGTTCTGAACAGAGAGACAATTTTTAAGGTACAGTTGAGTTAATCTTTCAGACAACGGCCCAAACCATAGAGAACAGGACTTATTGTTGGTATAGTTTGATCGCTTACCCAAGGAGGGACTAAATACCTTGTGGATACAGTCTGTAAATTCTAACGGGTTTGATGACTCTCTAGGTATGGTGAATGACTAACCTCAAAATAAGATCAAATCAATTTCAATTTATTTAACTCAAAGGTAGGCCTAAATCTCATTTACTAGCCTAATTTTGTTATTCAAATATTTTTTTCATTAAGGCATTTAATAGGCCCTTTGTATCTATACTTGAGTACTAAGCCCTAACTAAGGCCTGCACTCAAAAAACTACAATTTTTACCTTCAAGTGTCTTAAATTGAAGTTCTTCTTTCTCAGTTTCCCAATTATGGATAATCTTCAAA
Source organism: Timema cristinae (assembly GCA_039000515.1). Lineage (NCBI taxonomy): Eukaryota > Metazoa > Arthropoda > Insecta > Phasmatodea > Timematidae > Timema > Timema cristinae. The sequence goes on from JBCFYV010011172.1 coordinate 87,786,438, forward strand.
TGAGCTAACAATTCTTTCTGCCTGTAAACAGTTAACTGACATAGTGGGCAGTCAATTCCACCACTTCTTTGATGGGCAATTTTATGCACATTTCTTTCATGCTTGTATAAACCACTGACAGTTGTAAATTGACGATAACATACATTACATGGTCTTACACTCTTTGCATTCATTTTCAAAAGAAAGGAGACATCAAATTATTATTAAATCTAAATATATATTAAGATCCTCTTAAATTGTGTTCAAAACCATAAACATGTGACCTAGATGATTATTTGTTTTTTAAACGTTGATAGGTACTTTCACACAGCAATAATGAAATATTAATATAAAAATATCATCAATAAAATCATAAATAGCTAGCCAAGACCTCCCAGAAGTCCGCTACATCCACAATTGAATAAACTAACCCTTTTTAGCCAACATTAGAAAAATAAATGGAACCAAGAAAAAATTTAGTTCCAAAATTTCTAATAGATGGAAATAGTGTACATAATTAGTTTAAAAAAATAGCATAGAGGCCATACGATTCAAATATTAATTTAAAAACATTTCATAGAATGAACTAGGATCAAAAGAATAGTATGAAAAGCTATTAATCGAATATAAAGCTATTGGACGCTAGTTTAAGGTACTACAGTTTCTATATTTGAATCTGCAGAGCTAGCACACATGGTGGGAATGATAGTTCTACATGTATACAACTACCTTATATAAGTGTGGAGCCTGTTTCGGCCGTTATATTTGACCATATAGGACTCGAAAATTGCACTGTACGTCCACCCATTTAAGGTGCCACCATTTTTATATTTGAATCTGAGGAATGAGCACCCATGGTGGAAATCATAGTTCTCTTTGTCTACAATGATCCTAAATAATTATGGAACCTGGGTCTGCCATTATTTTCGAATTATGTGTATTTTAAAGTTAGATATTACTCCTCCACAGTACCACCATGTTTAAAGCGCCACAGTTTCTATATTCGAATCTGCGGTGCGGAATGAGCACATATGGTGGAAATCATAGTTCTCTTTGTCCAAAATGACCCTACATAAGTGTGGAACCTGGGTCTGCCGTTATTTTTGAATTATGTGTGTTTAAAGTTAAATTTTATTTACCCACAGTACCGCCATGTTAAGGCGCCACAGTTTCTATATTAGAATCTATTTCATGAGCACACATGGTGGGAATTATATTTGTAGGTGTAAAAAGAGACCCTATATAGGTGTGGAACCTGGTACTGCCATTATTTTTAGAATAATTGCCTTTAAACTATATTAACCTAATACAGAGCTATAGGACGCCAGTTTAAGGTGCCAATATTTCTTTATTTGCATTAATTAATTAGTAGGCTCTATTAATGTACAGTGAACACTGATGTGTGTTGTAGTTGTTTATTATTTCTGCTCTATTTCAGAAATTGTAAGCTAATTTTTTTAAATATTATTTTAAATGTAGTTTTGACGAATATTAGGAGCAGGTTTCTGATCTGTCAAAAAATATATATTTTGAATTTAAATTTTTAAAAACCATTTAAGCATTTACTTGAAAATTTCCTTCATAAATTATTTGAGATTTCTAAAATTCTACTACGCTTTTCAGTTAATTACCTTGTAGCAGCCTTAACATTAAGAGTCTATTTGGTCGGATTCATTTTAGTGGGGCTGATAACGTGGTGATGCTAACTGCCGTCAATAATGCTTCTAATGGCCGTCGGCGGCACTACTAATGGGGTGCGGCTAATGGCCTTTGGTAGTGCTCTTAATTGGGTGCTGTTAACGGCCATCTGTGGCACTGCTATCAACCGTTGGTGATGCTGCTAATGGCCATAAGTGGTGCTGCTAACGGCTGTCAGTGGCGTTGCTAAAGAGCGCTCTAAATCTTGCCTACACAAGCTATTTCTAGAATTTGAAAAATCAATCTTCAAGTGAAAGTGACGTGGACGTGGAAAAAGATCTCCTCTAAACGATGCTACTCACACGTAAAAATAATAAACGTATCAAAAGTATACTTGCTAAGTTTCTTTTTGAAATACCTAATCGGAGGCTGTTTCATGCCTTATTTGATTATCATAATACCATCCACTTTTCAATCTCTGTTATAAAATCCTCTGTATTGGGCAATTCCTTATCCAACACTATTCTCAAATGAAAAATAAAATGTTAGTAAAACACAATCAGCCTAGTTCACTTTCAAGTAGAGATTTGCTGTCTTTGTTAGGTAAATAGACTGAGTTGGTGCTCAAACAGCCGCACGTTATCAGCACTGCACTTCCGTCGCGCCACGTGCGTGCCGCTAAAAAGTGGTCTCCACGTAAAAGATATATATATATATATATTTTTTTTTTTTCAATTTTCCTTATACATTTGTCCGGTCATCTTATATCTTATTTTACTATAAATCAGGACTTTTTGTTCTGTTCATATTACAACATGCTTTATATATAGATAGTCTATAAAATTTTACACATAAACTTTCTGGAATATAAACATATACTACTATTAAAACTACTTGTCCTGTTATTGATCATTACCTATTTACCTCGACCTGTGCCTGTTAGCAGCTCAGTCTACTATATATCAATACCATTATTTAATTTATTATATCATAACTATAATTGTCCCTCTTTCCCTAATTAATTTATTTTGACTATATACATTTATTTTTTCCTATTGATATGCCTTCTTTGGACTTAAATCTAACTTAACCTAACTTATACCTAGTGCCGTTGTCTGCACAATCAGTTTATATCTATGGTAGAGAGTCACATTTTCTTTTTCTTCTCTGGTCACTTCCTACCGTGGCAAGTGGACATTCTTGAAGTGCTTGATAGCTCCAGCCCAGCATCACGCTTGTTTCCAAGCGGGCAGGGCTCTTCGAGTAAGGAACAACTTCCGACGTCTCATCTGTATCCACTTACTTTTCTTCTCCCTAGCCGGTATTCCAGGCATCCCTGGTTCATCAGCGATATTCATCACTTGTACCCCTGAGACGCCTTTCCTTGGCTAGAGCTATAGATATATCCAGAGTCCATCAAAATCTAGTCCACCCTCCCTTTTATTACACTTTCTGTGTTTTGTTTCACCAGTTAGGTAACGTTTCGTATAAGTCTGATTACGGACAATATGTGTGCGCGTAGCACGTTGGCCACGTCTTGCTGGGGTTAAACGTTTGGCGATCATGCGCTGTTACAAATTGCCTATGGGTGTTCTCCATATTAAAAGTTTCCTCTCTCCTCTTGAAAACCTTCTCAATTAGTCCCAGCAAGCTGTCCATGTCCTTTGGTATATTCATAGATCTCAGTTGAATTCTATCCAACGACTCGAGAGAAGGAAGTGATATTGTCCCCTTTTTATAACCCAGTCTCACCACGTGCTTCATCCAGCCTGGGTAACCGCATAGTCTCTTCAAGGGTTCTGTACAACTGAGAGGGTACATCCTCCACTCCTTTCAACTGCACATCCATCTCCATATCCACTTCTACGCTCTGGTTCCCCCTGCTGTTTGTGTTGTATTCCATGCCCTTTTCTTTCTTTTTCTTGCCATATCCAAATCCCCAGAGCTTCCAATTTTGTTTGAGTTTCGCCCCCAATTCTGCTTTTCCGCAAGTTCCCCCCCCCCTTCAGCTTTTTATGGGGTCCCCTCCTCCTTTTCTTCGCACCTGACTCCATTGGTGGCTTCCACCCATTCCATATTCATGCCCTCACATATAGTACATATGTTCTCCACCACCTGCGGATATGTTACCGAATTGTGCAGTTGTGAGATCAGGGTGGAGGACGCCACTGCCGAGTCCCCAATTGATGCAAACTTCCCATTCCAAAATTTGTTGCCAATCCAACTATTTCCATCCCATGCATACGTAGTAAATATGTAATACTCCTCTCCCCGAGGATCTCATAGGGACCTCACTGAGTCGATATTACCCGTATGCCCGTTTCCGCTAGAATATCCTTCCGATCCTCAAAGTACTCCATAACACCATCCATCCACAGAAGCTCTAGCACCGCAACAGCACCCGCACCTGCACCCGCACCTGCACCATACTTCCCATAGGTATCAAGTAGGCATTACATAAAAGAACTCATTCTGGTGTATCTAGCCACTCCAGACTCCCAGACCAAATCCCACGGTTTGCACATGTACCTTTCGTGAGACCTCCTCCGAGATCAAAGAATAACATCTCCAGAATAATCCTTATATATATTATATATATATATATATATATATATATATATATATATATATACTCATACTCATGCATTCACCAAGCAGTTTGCTGATAAATAAAAGAAACTTACTTATTCTAGGGCATTGGGAACTTGAAATTTCATCGCCATACTCACATAAGACCACCCCCTATCCCTATACTAAGCTAATTCTATCCAGTTCCCCTCATTTCACCCTATTTCTTTCAGGTTCATTCAAATGTTATCCTCCCATCTTCGTACTGTAAATAAAAAAAAACTAGGCTAAAAAACTTTCACAATAAATACATGTATAGTTTATTTTTGGTAAAGAACGCCTACACAGTATTTTGAGATAGTCGAATCCCCCCCCCCCCAAATAAACACTGAAACGAGTGGCGTCATAAATTAGGCCTATATCTATCACAAAAAAGGCAGCTATTAGAATAATATATTGTGAGAATAAATAATTAACTATTTTCGAAGATGATTAAAACGTCTCTTTAACATATTCATGGCATCTTAGTTAGGTATTACTGTTTGCCACTATATACAAGCATGAAATTTATTAGAAGCCCTATCTATTTAATTCAAATTTTCATTAAGTTTTAAAGTTAGGTTAGATTTGTTTAGGTAGTTCCGTTTACTTATAAATATAACAATTATTTATTTTTTAAAATTAGCAGTTCTGAAAATCTATTATTTGAGTGGGCTATTTGGAAAACTTTTTGGTTTGGACTTACTGATGAAAAGTATTTTTTGGTTTACAATGTTGGAAGTATATGTCGCTGGACGTGCATAATATAGTGAATAACAAGAAATACTTGGTTGATCCGTCAACTGTAATATATGCACTAACTTAATAGGGTTTAGATCGGGCAAATCTAAGACCCCATTTCATGACAAGATGAACTCATAGTTGAAGTCTTTGAAGAAAAAAATATCACCTCGGAGGGGGGGGGGGGGGGGTGAGCTTAAATTCTGTAAACAGCTAGGGAAGGAGTAAAAGCTGTTTAGGTGGAGGTCCTTGGGTGTCAATCATTCCCTAAATATCCCCCTTTGCCAAGTGAGGTGAGGAAGGTATTTATGAGTCATTATCTCCCCCAAGTAAAGGAAGAAAAGACAGAAATAGATTGATCTCAAGTGCAGGTAAGCTTCGTGAGCTCCAACTTCCAATGTTCAGACCACTCTGGATGCTAATAGTTTAAATGTTGCATTTTTTTTTTTGCTGGTACCTAACACATTTAACAAAATTTTACTTTAATTATATAATTTTTTCTTTAAGATTTTAACTATCGAACACATTTTACAAGAATTTAGGACGAATGAAAATACTTTTAATTATTAATATCCACTTCATTGGTCGTATGGCTTAAGGCGTTACTCTCGCAATATATTAGACTGCCAATGCAGTGAGGTCGGGCCTTGATTCCGGTTGGGTGTAATGAGAGTAGTTTATCCTAAATTATTTTCCACTCTCCCGCCCACACATTAGAGTAATTGAGTAGGTCTACATAGGCGCATAATCCGTACTGGTAGTAGATGCGGTGCTAAGAAAAACTACTAATAAAAATACTAAATTCGATCAATAGTTGAATTACTACATTAACTAGTGTAGCCTTTTACCTAAAAAGTTGGCTCAGTTACAGCGAGATCGACTGGTGGGATCAACCTGACACGGGAAACGGGTTATCCTTATAGTATAGTCCAGCAGGTATATACATTGAACATAAATGTTGAAGGTTCAATGTTTTCCTCATAAATGATTTTCAATCATCAATATTTTGTACTTGTAGCGATGTCCAAGAACGCGATATGTTTATGTGTTTGTTTAAAAAATAATGAATTGTTATTACTAGTTTTTAATACAATATTTTACAAATACACTTCAGTTACAGTTTCAATTGGTTTGTAAAATATTACAGATGGTTTTGTTTCTATAACATCGATGTTTTCAGACGATGTTCTTTTTTATTTTATGTTAATTTATTAATAGGAACATCTACATCAATGTTCATCCAAATTATAGTCCTATTTGAGAGTACTAGAATGACTTTATATTTGTTTTTACTTTCTCGCTATCTTATAGGTAGGGAAAGTATTGTGACCATCAAAAATATTGAACTCGAGATTTTGATAAATCTCGACGTTTCATGACCCCCCAGATCCGAAAAATTGGTTTTTGAATTTCCGTATGTTTGTCTTTATCTCCAACTAGAGATTAAACCATTTTACCGATCGGGCGAAAACTTGGTATTTATGGTTTTCATATAGTTTCCCAGAGGTATGTTTGGAATTGGATATCCAACCCTAAAATTAAGTGTAGTTTACTGAAGGGCAAAAAGAGAAAAAGATTTTCTCAAAATTGGATTATACGATTTTGATTAAATTTCATTTAAAAACATTTATAAATATTCCAAACAAAACGGCTACTCTCAATACTTCAGCGAAATGACTTAAGTGCTCCGGTCTGATGGGTAAATCATATTTTTTTTTAATCATATCTCCGTAACTCTTTGAGATATTAAATTACTTATGTATACAAATATGCATATTTTTATAAAACCAATAACTTTCAAGCATACGCAAATATATATATATTTCTTAACTTTTCCAGCACTAAAGGTAAGGTATTATGACCGTAAAAAAAAACCTGAATTGTGTATGGATGTGATTATGTGATGTATATTATTCAAACTTTTATTAACTTTCATTTTGATCAATTAGTCTAATAAATATTTTCTATAGTATAATAATATTGTATAATAATATTTTTGCGTTAATATTATACTATTAACTCTGTTATAAGTTCATATCCACAATAGGACTTTGTCATTTTTTGAGAGTTCATTTTCATCCAGTATTTTTTATCACTGTATCTCTTTTATCATATATTACAATTGTTTCTTTCTTTTTGAATTCTATTTTTTTTATTGATTTGATTAGTTAAGAGACAGTTGGGAAGAACGACAGGTGACTGTCATACTAGACTCGCAAGAATCCTCATGTTTCGGACAACCCCCAGTGGAACTACAGGCCAAAGTCCATTTCAGCTTCTAATGCATCGCCAACTCCGAAAGCATTTGGATATTGTAATAGTTTTTCTATTTTTACATAAAAGGCATAATATTGGTCTATATTTTATTTTATTCAGTAAATAAAACTATACAAATTATTTGTTGTTCATTTGGATGAAACTGCCTTTGGCGCAAGGACAATTTTATTGGATAATTATTTTAATAACATAAGACATAATAACTCTATGTGAATATTTAAAGCCTGGAAGCATTATAAAACAACATCACGTGTGACAATAAAAAAAAAACATTTACCTTTTTATTCTAGTCATAGCTTTCATCAGATTTCCAGGGCCATATTTCCCCAAATAATTATTAAATAAATTACAGTTTTTATTCTAAATTTCGCAACAAATAATGTACAGATAATTAACTGCAATAAGTATTCACTTACTGACAGGATTCCTGAAAACCTTAATGTTATGTAATTTAAGACTTACATAATTCAAGTAATGTGCTGCAGTACAGTAGAAAACGCCGTCATTGTGCTACCGCTGTCAGTCTACAGAAATTTAACAGTGTAATGATGCAAAGAGAAATGCACTTTTGTTAACTTAATTGGATTGATGGTTTGCATTTAATAAATTACAATCATTTAATGGTTTAGTCAATATTACATAAAACATAAAAAAATATTAAGTAACATAAGTATTGAGTACGTATAAATATATTATAAAGGCCTAATACTAAAACCGAAAAACTGGCGTACAAAAGGGGCCTCACATTTTTTTTAAACAGCCCTGTATAGCAGTGGTTCTCAAACTTTCCCTAGATTTTACCCCTCAGCCATGACTAAAAGTTGAATGTCCAATGTACCCTCCCCCACCCCAATAAAAAGTATAAATCAAGACATGCTTTAAAAAATATGATCACATGGTAAGTTATTGATCTTTTTATATTGGGAAAAATTATCTGTAATCAAAATATTTCAAATGTGACAAAGCTATTTATAGAGAATCCCATTGCTATAGCCTTAACATTAACTAGTATTGATAATCGCTATGCTCAGTTAAAAAAAACACATAATTTTACTATAAAAAGTCTGTAGGAAGTTTTAATATATTTTCTTCACATATTCGTTCAAAAATAAAGAGAAAAAGTAAACCTATTTTTTTTAAACCAAACTTTTTAATTGTAATTCTGAATATGAGAGGGGTGTGGCTATTTGGCTTGGCACAACTTTTTGATGTCTGGTTGTCCAGTTGAAACTTTCAAACAAAGGTCCAGTTCCAAATTCACTCTATTGCGGTACTTATTTCCTAGGTACAGGATATGTTGTCGAGAAAGGTATCATAAACTGCTAATGAAGAAGGTGTCAAGTAGAGGGTTGAAAATTCTCAGAAATCGGTTTCCAGCTGAGAGCAAATAGGGGAAAAGAGCGGTGGAAATAACCCGATAATGGTTAATGCCAACAATTAGAGTTTTCCGCAAGTCTCTTGTTATTTTGCCAATTTTCCCTTGAGAGCTGCTCGCGTACCCCAGTTTAGAATCACGGCTGAATAGCATCCAGAACTTCAGAGACAAATGATGAAATAGCTGGAATGGAGACTCGGAAGCGGTGTTGCAGATTAAGAGACTGTTTCCTGTTGTTAAAATTACAGAGGTACTTGCCATTTAAGCCTTGCTGTTATTGACTCTCTCACGATGCTGCCTGCCCGTTGAATTGTGGCAGCTACTTTTCAATACGTAATCAATCCAATTGATTAATGTTTGCTCTTGGGAATAATTTAAATTTCATTTGATCTTCCATTTCCAGTTCTCTTAAAAGTCCAGTTGAGGCTAAGTGTATATCTCTTCTTAGTAACCATTTCCTGGTTAAACTTAGCTTATTTTTGTAATTTAATTCATCATCAAGCTCTTTTATCATCACCGTTATAATATGATTGGCATATTTTTTTAAATCTTTCTTCGTTAAAACACGTAAATCCCCCATGTTCACTGAACGCAAATTAACTGACTTGTTATAACAAGCATATGTGTGTAAACCATCCCTCGGTCAATATTGTTACTCGGCCGAGAACTCCTCAGGAGTAAATTTAGCTTAAGTGACTTCATAATTATGGGCATCGAAACCGGGGTGGGGGCAAACTTATTTAAAGAAAAAACTAAGAAGTTTCAAACTTTTATATGCTCTTCAAAGATTTTACTAACATATTTATTTCATTTGATTAATCACACATTGATGTATCTAATATATTCAATCAAATTAATGAACGATGTCAAAATGTCACCTTGCTTTGTATGGGTGTAAGAGAGAAAGAGATTCCTGAAAGTTATTTCTCTCTTATACAATAGTATACAGACGACAGTCGAAAATTTCAGCCACAGTTGTCCATACAGATATATTATAGAGATAAATGTCAGAACAGAATGTACTAAAAACGTCAACAAATTGTTGGACTTTCCCCTGCCCCAAGTTTCCCCAGGACTGCTTTAATTCCGAATCTCGTTCGCGCTTTCGGACATATTCTAGCAATATTGGAATAGATCATAAATATCTTTTTCCTAGTGTGGCTTATTTGTAAGATTCGTGTTTCTTCTGATTTGGACAAAATTATTACTTTTGGCGGCGATTTCGCAAGTGTCATTTTCATAACCTCTAGTAACTATTTATTATTTACTAACAACTTTTTAAGCTCTTTTCTTATGACCTTGCTCACCACAATAGTTAATGTTATTCATTGTAAATGCTTGCATTGTATGACACGTTTTGATTAAAAATGTGACTAATTATTGATTGAGTTCGCGTTTTCAGATGACAAGTTATTTGTAAACTTGACGGTGGTTATTTCCAATATAATTTATATGAAATTTAGGGATGTTGTTATCAACGTATTAATTATTTATTCATGGTTTATAGTGAATTTAAAATGGCTTTAACATCTAGTGCCAATCCTAAAGACTTTCCAAGGATTGCTAAAGAAATGGGATTTAATTTTAGTTTGAGGAAAGGGCGTGTTGATTGGTTCAAAATAGGTAAGTTTAACTATTTAGACATTATGTCTGATGAATTCCGGGGCTGTATCCGAATAGTCAAGTACACTTGAGTTATACTTTACACGCACTTGAGATCGAAGACTGCAACAAACTATTTGGAAGGCAACATATCCTTTTCATGCCCTTGAGTCAGCAGTGCTGCTTCCTACCATTGATTGCTCTTATAAACTATTTTAAACGCCATCTATGAGCCCGAATGAGCGTAGGCCACTTACAGACTTGTGTCTTATTTTCACTCCACATGACAAATTATCCTAACTCTCCAACACAACACAATACAACTCTTCAACACTACAAAACAACCATCATATTTAACGTACTTTATCAAAGATCACAATCTTACAGGTAGAGAACGTAGCCTATTGTGATCGTCAAAGAAATCTAACTCAAGATTTTGATGAATCTTGACGTTTCATAACCCCCATATCCGAAAAAGTGGTTTTTGAATTTCCATTTGTCTGTCTGTACTTTTGAGTAGACCCTTAACTATTTTACTGATTGGGCTAAAACTTAGTATTTAGAGTTGTCCTAGGGTTGACCCGAGGTGTTTTTGGAATTTGATATCTAACTCTAAAATTAAGGATAGTTTACTGAAGGTTAAAAAGAGAAAAAGTCAATTTTCTCAAAATCGTCTAACGATTTTGATTAAATTTCATTTTTTAACCTTTATAAATATTATAAACAAAATGTCTTCTCTCAATATTTCGGCAAAATAACTTTAAGCCTCTCGTCTGATGCGTGAATTTTCATTTCTTATATCTCTGAAACTATTTGAGATTTGAAATTACTTTTCATTGTAAAAATCTAGATCTATTTATAGTACAAATATTTTATCCCAAACATATTTTTATAAAACCAATTCGCAAATATATATATTCTTATCGTTTCAAACACTAAAGGTAGAGAGTATTGTGACTGTAGAAAAAATCTAACCTGAAATGTTTATGGATGGATGTTGATATCTCATGACCTCCTGAATCCTAAAAAAGTGTTATTTGCAATGCCATCTGTCTGTGTTGTGTGTCTTAACCCCAAAATTAAGAGTAGTTAAGTAAAGAGCGAAAAGAGAAAAAATCGATTTTCTCAAAATCGCCTCTAACAATTGTGGTTAAAATTCTTATCCAGGCATTGATTAAGATTTTAAATAAACTGTCTATTTTCATTTTTCCACTTTACAGAAGTGGAAATTTCCGTATGTCTGCAACTATTCGAGATATTAAATAACTTATCATTGCAAAACTGTGGTAATATTAAAAATAAAGAACTTTTATATGAAATAAATTTTTATAAAACAAACAGTTTCTGAGATATTGGCAAATATATTAGTACAATTTTGTGTACTTTGGTTGTAAATAGATACTACTTAAGTTTTAATGCAATAATTCTCTAATTCCATAGAGTAAGAAATGAGTAAGTCTCTCAAAAAGTATGTTTTCTTTCTTTCAACATCTTAGGAGAAATGTTTGTACAATAATGATCTATCTATGTCATTTTAGATTCATTAGTTAATATTTACCTATTTTTTGGTCAAAATTTATAAATGAATTTATTAGCAATGCGATGACATGAAGATGTGCAACCCCTAGTAAAATTCCAAAAATTTTAATCGGAAGTCAACATTTTAATACAAAGTGTTGACCCTTGGGGACCCAATACCAATATCTTTAATTTCTCGCTACCTCACAGGTAGAGCAAGTATTCTGATCATAAAAAAAATTGAACTCGAGATTTTAATGAATGTCGACATCTCACATAACTCCCCGACCCTTAAAAATTTGTTTTCGCAATACCGTCTATCTGTCTGTCCATCTGTCTGTCAGTCTGTACCTCGGGCTAGAGCCTAAACTCTTTCAATGATTGGGCTAAAACTTGGTATATGGGTTTTCATAGGTTTACCCTGAGGAATTTTTGGAATTGGTTATCCAACCCAAAAATTAAGGGTAGTTTCCTTAAGGGTGGGAAGAGAAAAAATCGATTTTATCAAAATTGGCCTTAACTATTTTGATTATATTTCATTTCTAAGCGTTGATCAATATAACAAACCAAATGGCTACTCTCAACTTTTTGTCATAATAAGGGTTCTGGTCTGATGTGTAAACTCTAATTGTTAATTCCATCTCTGTAAGTCTCTGAGATATGAAATTACTTATCATTGCATACATGTGGATCTCTCTATAATAAACATCTTTTACTTGAAATATACTTTTTATTAAACCAAAAGTTTTCAACCTATATACAAATATATTTTTCTTTTAACTTGGCCAACACTTTAAGGTAAAGTATTATGAGTGTAAAAAATTCTAGCTTGTGATTTTGATGGATGTCGATGTTTCATGACCCCCAGCACCTTAAAAAGTGGTTTTTGCAACGCTCACTCTTTGTGTGTCTGTCTAATCCTAAAATTATTAGCAATTTACTAGAGGATGAAAAGAGAAAAAATCAATTTTCTCAAAATCGGCTGTAACGATTCAATCTCTCTCATTTTAGACTCCATAGTCAATAATTACCTATTTAATTGGTCAAAATTTATAAAAGAGAAATTTAATAGCAATGCGTTAACAATAAGATGTGCATCCCCTAGTAAAATTACAACATTTTTAAATGGAAGTCAAAATTTTAATACGAAATGTTGGCCCTCGAGGACCCAATATCGATATTTTTTTATTGGTCCAAATATACAAATGAAAATGTTAATTCTTTAAAAATAAAATTATGAAATTTAAAACCATAAATAAAAAATGTTTTACGTATATTTAGCGCAATTTGTTCTCGGGTTTGCTAGTGTATATTATATTACGAATTTTGAGTAAATATCTCCATTTCTAAATAATAGAGTAAGAAAGTTTGTGCGGAGTTCTGTACTATTTATTTTTAGCAGGTGTATCATCCCATACCATAATAAAAGTATATCTGAGTTTCCCTCCTATGGAGTGTCTCAAATGGACCTTTGTCTCTTTATTTATGTTGTTTTATTTTAGTGTTTTCATCTGCTGACTTCAGCAAGTGAATTATTTCTTTTCTATATGAGCATTTTACTTTGTTTTTAATGTTGTTTAAGTCCCTAATGACCTAATTGTATCGACCCTTTTTTTGATCCACACTCCTCCCCCAATATAACACCGTATGGACATTAAAGTTCCCCTCCTCTCGCAATAGCATTATGGGCTTAAGGATAACCTCTAATAAAGTAAAATGCTGTCAAAAACTATTTTTGTTTTTTCTAAAAGTTTCTTCCTTCCAGAATCCAACTGTGCACCATATTTAAAGCTAATGCATGATAGTTGAAACTTATGCACCAAATAAATACTACAGTTAACCTATTAAAGACAAGATGCATTAAATTAAATTAAAGCACCCGGAATTAAAAATTGGAAACTGCTTTAATCCGTTTGGGAATAAATCAAATCCGATCTTCCAGATCAATGTTAGGAAGCCTAGTACTCAAATCATATAATATGAATTAATTTTGATATTGTTAGTGTTCATTAGATTTTATAGTTATCAATTTTAATATAATAGAGATGGGTAAATTTGAACATTTTGGAACCAAGTAAATCATAAGGGTTGTTCAAAAGTGAAAAATGGATTAAAATAACTAACATTTCCTAATAAATGGTCTACAATGGAAATTAAATAATCGTTTCTTTTTCTCCTAGCCCATTGAGCTTCATACCTTAAGGTGAAAGTGTTTCTTGCCTCCCCTGCACTCCCACCTTAAGTATGCTGTTTTATGTTAATATATTTAGGGTATTTGCTAGTATGACCATGTGATAACAAGAACAAAATAAAATTGGGTCTTAGTTTTTTATAACTCTCATTATTTTAATATGCATAAAAGTTAGAATGGCATAGTCATGATCAAGTTTGGAATATTAAAATACTTTTGCTGCTTCCATTTACAGGTGCTATTGATGTGGACAGATTGGTGCAGGACAGGGACTTAGTCACCTTGCAAGAAAATCTTATTAATGTCATCAATTATAACTTGGACCATGAATATGATGTCAAAATATTGGATCCAAATTTTGTCAAACTATTTAAACTTGCACAGCTTTCTGTGGATTACTTGATGTATTCCCAACAACATGTCTTCAACTGTGTTGAGCTATCTGAAGATCAAATTAATAAATTATCCAAAGTATGTTGATTCAATTTGTTGCTTGTATTTGAGTTATTTTAATTGAAAGTTATTTTATTTTACAAAGGGAAGCTACCCATAACATGATTGTAGGCCTACTGTAATTTAATAGGTCATTAAATAAATATGATAAAATTGTAGAAAATGAATCACAGATAAAAGTAAAAGCACTAATACATATTTACACACACATCATTATTTCAAAATCAAATGCACTTTACTTGGGAAGTAAATAGCACACCAAACAGAAAGAAGGGTTGTCACACACTTGAAAAACCGGGGAAAAAAATACTTTTTTGTGTTTGGAAAAAACAAAAAAATACAAGTAAATAAAAATAATTAAGTATACAAATAAGTAAATATTTATGAATTTGGGGCTTTTAACTCATCATCATCATCAACAACTGTTTCCAACCTGTGACCAGGTCATTTTAATAAAATGGCGCCATCTTCCTCTATCCTTCCACCATTCTTCCTCCTTTAATTACTTTCATTCTTCTCCTCCTTACTTGCACACTCTCTGTTATCTGCTCTTCCCATCTTTTTTGGCCTTCCTTGCGGTCGTTTTCCTATATACTTCATTTCAAATATTTTCTTTGGCATCCTCTCTTTTTCCATCCTCATTACATGACCATACAATCTCAGTCTTTCTTCCTCTACTATCGCATGCAATCCATGTACCCCCACTCTTTCGCAGACAACTTCATTACTAATCTTATTTCTCCTCGTGACAGCTAACATGTTCCTCTCAAATTTCATTCCCATGAGTTTCACTTTCCTAGTATCTCTTACTTTCAATATCTATATTTCTGCTGCATTTGTGACAATGGGTACGAAGTACATCTTGTACAACACTTCCTAACATGTCAAGAGCACTTCTCTTCTCCATACCCAGTCTCTTACACACCTATAGAACAACTTCCCCTGCTGTCATCTTCTCATTACATCCTCTCTACTTTCACCTCAATCACGCTTCCAAGATATTTTATGTTCTATACTTTTCTCAGCTCCACTCCATCTGACTTGATAGCTATATTAGGCCGTATCCTCTTCCTTGCAATTACCATCACTTCACACTTTGCCATGCTAAATTTAATTCTATACTCTTTTACTTACTCATTCCATTCTTGTAGTTGTTCCAGTACCTCCTATTTCTTATACCCCTATACCATCAAGTCATCAGCAAGCAGCATGGATTTCTTTCTTTCCTCCCTGAGTTTTCCTGCCACTTTGTTCATGACAATTTCCATTACCATTACAAATAGTAATGGTGAAAGGGCACTCCCCTGCTTCACTACATTTAATTTGGAACCACTCTGTCCTTCCACTTTCCTTCTCATCGCACGCAACTCCTGTCATCCTCATACATGCTTTTCACTCTCATTACAACTCCTCTTTCCACTTCGGTCTCCTCCATCACTTTCCAAACTGTATTTCTATCCATGCTATCATATTATGCCTTCTCCACATCCATAAATACCATTAACAAGTCTTTCCCATATTAATACCTTCTTTCCATCAGCTGTCGTAAGGCAATGATTTAGTCTATTGCAGACCTCTGTTCCCTAAGTTCATGCTGTTTTTCACTCCATATTCCTTTCATTTTATTTATTATCCTCTTTTACCATATTTTCTCATATGTTTTTGTACAGTGGCACATCAGTTCTGTGACAGTTAACTTTCAAATTCCAAATTTCATAAGCTCTCTTTAAAATAAAACACAGTGAAGGAAATGAATGTATTAATTATTTTAAAGACATCCTTTCCCTTAACCCTTACAATTACTTAAATTTATAATGAGAGCTTAATTCACATGTCCAATTTTAAGATCACGACCACCTTTGTGAGATACATACAGTAGACTCTCGATTATCCAGGATAGTAGGGAAAAAAATTGCCCCCATATAAAACACAAACAAATAATCTCCATCATAAAAAATTGAAAAAATAAATCAGAGAAAAATAAAACATAAACTAAAAATTAACCTACACACTTTCCTTTTTATAAAAAGTATGGCATCAAAGCAGATGGTTTTTTTTCACCTTAGTTCACTTTTTGGCAAATAGTGCTACACAAATTTTGCAACGTTAGCTTATCAGCAGGGGTACTTTCTTTCTCTTGAAGTAACCTGGAGTCCCTCAACTATTTGCTGGTTTTCCAAATCATCATGTGTTGACAACTTCATAGTTTTACGCCTAGACATGCCACTTGCGCTATCAGCAATGTTTACTCTACCTGGTGCCCTGTTAAAGCGGTGTACTGCAAGACTCTCTACTTGGGCCACTTTTATTCTCTCTACTCATTAATGACTTACCTTCTTCACTTACCAACTATATCACCTCTATGCAAGTGATCTACAAATAATCCTTTCTGACAGCACTGCAAACTTAAACTGCAACTTTATACATAGTGAATGCAGACTTAAGAGCAATCACTTCATGGTCGCGTTGTAATGGGCTTCAACTCCACTAAATCACAAGCAATGCTTATTGGAACATCAAGGCTCTTGTCTAAAGTAAGTAGTTCTACCCTTCCCAATATTTTACTTAATAACAGTGCTATACCATTTAGCTCACAAACTAAGAATCTAGGTATACTAATGAATGCAAATCTGACCTGGACAAATCAAACTACCAAAACATGTCAAAAAACCTATGCTGCTCTCCATACCTTAAAAAGGGTAAAAAAAAGGTTCTTCCTTTCTCTCTCAAAGCTATGATTGTTCAAAGTTTTATATTCATATAGGTGACCTGGTGGTCTAGGGGTAAGGTGTCAGACTTCTGTGCTGGTGGCCGGGGTTCAATCCTCAGTCCCGGCACAGATTTATCTGATTACCAAACCCTTCCTTCACCTCTGACAAGACATCTTGTGAATGTGGGGAATGCCAGGCCTCCACCGTGGTTCGGATTCCACGTTAAACTGTAGGTCCTTCATTTAATCTCACAATCACCCTACCATTACACATTAGCGTAAGTGCGTATAACCCGAATAGGTAGTAAGACGCGGTGCTAATAATAATAATAATAATAATAATAATAATAATATTTCTATACTTAAGACTATTGGGATATTGCTTAGCTACCTTACTGAAGAGCTTGAACAAAGACTATAGCGACTACAGAATACATGCATTCAATTTATTAACCATCTTAAGTAGCAGAACCACATCTCTAAATACTTTGACAAAATGGAATGGTTATAATTAAATGAATGGTGGACACTACACTCTTTATCTTCTACAGAAGCTATTACAGACTTCCTCACTGCAGTATTTAGCAACAAATAAAATCTTCTAAAAATCAACATCAGATTAATAATACATGAGCTAAAAACTCCACCCTTTTAAGAATCCCAATTCACAAATTTGAAGCGTCCGTTCATTCTCAGTTACGCTACCCCACACAGTAAGCGACTTTACTGGGTTTGGCTTCTTTTAACAACTTCGCTCAAACAAAAAATTATTTCCATGTAAATCTAGTGTATCATGCTTTTTTAAATGTTTGAATGTTGTATGAATGAAGGAATGAATGGAGAAAATCTTAGCTAGTACATTTACAATTTATTCCGTTATAGTTATTTTATTATAAGCTTGTTAGTTATTGTATTGATTAAATTAATGTAAGACAAGGCCAACTATCCTTAACATTGCCAAAATGTATATAAAAAAAAGACATTAAATAAATAAGTAAAATCCATTCAAACGCAATCTTTTTTTCCTCCCCTTTTGCTTTTAAGATACCACAAACTGTTTGCTCACCAAAATTAACCTCATTCATTAATGACTTCACCAATGACTCTTTTCGTTCTTTGTAATTATTTCAAGTTTTTGTTATTTAGTAATAACAACTCTTTTATGTTTGAACATGGTCACTAAGGGTTTAGAAACAAAAATAATGAAAAAAATGTAGCGTTATTACATTTATTTTTCACTACCCTGGATAATCGAGAATCTACTCTATTTGGCTCTTTTCAAGCTATCAATAATTTGTTTTTAACTCTCTAACTTTTTTGTTTTGTTTCTTATGACTACTTATACATTGTATTGTTGAAATCCTTGCTAGTATCCCACCTATGATTAGACACAACAATCACAGTTATAATATTTGAGTACCATTAAGTAGTGATAGTAATTTGTTACTATTTGTAGATTTTTCATCAACAGGAAATTGAAAGAATCAAAAAAGAATGCAAGAAGAAAGATTTGGTGTTGAAACATTTGAAAAGAAAATTAAAAGAACTGGAGAAGATTAAGGCTAAGGAACCACATGTACTACCTCATCAATACCTTCAAGCTGGACATGGAATTAGCAGCCAGTTCAAAGTAACTTTATTTGTTTTGGTATTATTGGTGCTATCGTGTAGAGCTTTTCATTTTTCACTTGATTAATTAAATGCCTATCACCTTGAACCTACTCACTACAGGTTTTTTTTTCCAACCACTTGTAACCTGCCCTTTAAATATTCAACTAAAATCCTTCTTTATGATGTAAATATAATTCATGCTAAGTGTTATGCCACACTTAAGGAAGGTCCCTTGGTAAGCAAATTAGGTCAGTTAAAACTGTGATTGAAAATAACTAAATTACAAAATAAGTGTGTGCTAATACGACTTTTTGAAAGAAAGCAAATATATACAATTGCACCTTTGACAGCGAATCAAATACATGCACACTTTTTTGAACAAATGGTGAGCTATCATAATAGTCAACATCAAAAGGTTTCAAAGGAACATAAATAAAAGTTATAATTTATGGTTGTCAAAATCACTGGTTGTCGACTTTGAGATCCAGGCAAGCAGCTTTGGATGTGAGTTCAGGGGTTAAAAGCCTTTTATCTTTGAGCTTTAAATTCTTTATTTAAATAATTCCAGTGTTATAAAATGTATTTAATTATTATGTTGGATACATAAAATTATGCGTAGTTAAAATAAATACGGCCTAGAGAATACAATATTTTTAAAAACTTGAATAATGTGTCTCAAGCCTCGTTAGAGCAATTATGAAACACACAATTGACAAAAAATTGACCAGGACCACTTTGTAAATCTCTTACAATTCTCTTCTTTCATTATATGAAATACTCCACAGCAAATTTAGCTTATTTTTCTTCTATGGACACTTGTGCACCTTACCCTATTTCCCTTCCTTTCATCCCCTCACGCCATTTGAATGCTTTAGAAGCAAGTTTGAGTCAGCTTCTAGTATGTCCTCATGGCAGGGATTAAGCCCTATCATGCGGGACAAACCCAAAGTCACGCTTGACACATACAAAGCTCAAACAGAGATGCTGCCAAAATTATAAAATATATTAGGTTCGAGATTTAAAAGATATTTTATAGATCCAATGGTCTTGGGTTCGATTCCTGACACTTCAAAAATTTATCTGTGAAGCAGTGGGTCTGTAAAGAGGTCAAATTCAACAATATGAGGACAAAGGAGAAACTACTTGAATAAAGAAGTAGCAGCTCCAGTTTAGAAAAATTAGATGAATGGCTGAAGGACTCATGATGACCAAATGACACCCTATATCCGCAAATGTTAGCACTATCACCGCTAATGACAGTGGCCGCTCGATCGTATAGCTTGCTTGTGGGCTCACACCATGGAGATTTTTTTAATGAATAAAACAATGTTTTATTTTGCTTAACTTAGGCAAGCAAGGCTTTCACTGCTTACCTGGACTGACCACACTTAGTCAAAATATGTAGGTTTATTCCCTAATACTATGTAAAGTGTTTTCCTAACTCTTTGAGTTTTTCTATTGTGATAGTTAATCATTTAATTCACTATATTTTGTTTGTATTTATTAAGTTTGCTGTCAGAGGATTATTTCGAGGTAACTGGATTATGCTACACAGCTATTTTTTATGTTTGATTTAAAGTTCATCTGTTTGACATTGTTTCAAAAGGATCATCCTTTTTGTCTCTAAAATTCATAATTCTGTTGTCGCTTGTCTCATGAAGTAATATTAAATAAAACATTGTTAAAGCTAAATATTTTACTGAAAACTGTAATGTGAAACACTTAGTATATTTTTAAAGATTATTCCCCAACTTGTGGTTGTATGACAAGTGAGAACAGCCACTTTAAAACGAACTATGAGGATATTTAACATAAACAAATCATGTTAGTACCATGTAAAATAATATAAAGGTTAACTGACAGTTACAAAAGTTACTAAAAAAACTTTTAATTCGCTCATATGCCAAGTCATGTGATGTGCAATTGATAATATCAACACCAATATAGCAAAATATAGCTATATAAAATGTTGACTGCAAACAAAGTATTTTTTTCTAAAACATCATTTCTACAATATTATTGTTATATGTTCCAAATTATATTTAATTATTGTATATGAAAATATTTAATTCATATATATAAATATATATGAATAATAGGAATATAACTTAGGGGTGTCATTCTTCCCCTAAATTCACATTTTAAGTATTGAGTGAAGAAATTGAGCATGTAGTAGACCTAGATACCTCAGGGGTTAAGTATTTATATCACAAGTCATATCTCTAGTTATTTCTTGTATTCAGGAGTCATTTTTTAACCAGATTGAAAAAGGGTAGTTTGTGTGTTTGCAGTGTGGGTTTTGTGGCAAGGCTTTTCTAACCGATATTTATCTGGAAGCTCATCTTGTTCGGCGACACAACACTTTAGTTCAACAAAATGTATCTAGGGAGCCAGGAGAGACCCCACACAGACCTCATTTTCCAGGTAAACATTTATTTGCAATGTTTTGAAAAACAATATAACTTTGTGAGGAACTTTTTGGATAAGTTATTCAAGGAAAAAAATCATATTTTAAATATAATTGAGATTAAGAAAATATGAAGGCTATAGAATTTAGCTACATTGCATAAAATATAAAATTTGGATATTATTATAAGACACCTAACTAAAAGTAAATTGTCACAATGAAAAATCTTGAAATATGTAGAAAATTAGTAATTAGGTTTTGTACAAGTACAAACATCTAAAATAGTTTTAACACATTTTAAAATCAGATGTGTTTAGTCAATTAGAATTTCATTAACATCAAATACAATTTAAATAGTCATATTTTGGATTTATAGTTGATGGAAAGTTGAGAGAATGTATACAATGTTTTTCTGATATGAATAAATATACAAATTTATTTATTTTTTCTCTTAGCTGAAATTAGCTCTTTCCCAGTTATGCTGCACAGATTGTAATACAACATGTTTTGACACATCCACAGCATTATCCTCATGTTAACCATGAAAAGAGAAGACAATGATTTTTATAAACATGGCTGTAACCCAATGCATCTGAAGAAAATGTAAATACGTTATCAGGACATGTTAGTAATAAGGGTTGACAGTTTTAAAATAGTCTAAAAATAATATTTACCAGGATTAAATTGATGTAATTGATCAATCCCATGTCATTTTGGTGATGAAACTGTTCGAAAGTTATAAAAGAATAGTATATATAAAATGAAGATAAAACATTTGATGACATTGTGGTAATATATAATATAGTAATATAGGCAAATAGAGGGAGTATTAAGGGGGATTGTGCATTGAAACCTTTTTGAAAAAAACAAAAAAAAACTTTGTTCCAATCAAATTAACTCTAGTTTTGTTTTAATAACAAAAAGTATTTTTTTGTATTTCCTTTAAAAACTCTTTTAATTTATGAAATTGGATGTATCAAATTTTCCAAACCTATTAACTGCAAGTGTTTGATTTCTTAAGTCCAATTTGTTTTTATTTGTTTTTTTATCTTACTGTGCTAAGGTTTTAAATGTATTTCAAATGAGTGGTGAATTAGTTTTGAACCATTAGATATTTGATTTATGCCTTTAAGAGGGCGAATTTTTAGAATAGCATGAGATACTTCTCATGTTGTTCATAATTTTTAAACATCACTTTGCATAAGACATTTTTATGCAGCTATACCAATTATTACATGCTTGCCAATGGGCGATCATAGTGGTTATTTTCACTAACTTAAATTTTATCTCATTTTTAAACTGATATAAAGACCCTTCACAACCATCTTCAGCACTCAAACACTATTACCAAATAAGAGTATATGATTCACTAAGGTCACAGGTCCTGAAAAGGTAAGGAAGTTTGCCTAGTCTTATTCTTGCCAAGTTCATCTAGTTTGATTTGCTAACAATGTCATCAATAGGCATTCAAATTCCAGCAATGCATACTGAGGTGTTTTTACTTTAAATGGATTTTTACTGTTACTCCATGTAAATGAGAGTACATTTAATTTAAAGTTATCCTCTAACCACCATTAAAGTGCGAAAAGGTCGGCCCGGTAGTGCAATGCGGTGCAAAAATAATATATATTAAAAATAATTGTGCATTTAGCTTTCTAATATCTGTCTGGGCTAGTCACTAACTCACACAAATAAGCAAGGAATAAGGAAAGTCCACATTTGCACCAATTCTGGTACAGTTCCTCTAATATGCGTAATGTTCATTTAATCATATAGTAAAATAAGAAGAGGTACTTTAATCTATTAAAAATTTGTATATTTTAACTGTATACTTGTTTAGTGTAAAAATGGGTCTGATATTCATTGTTTATTTTAATATTATAATGTATTTGAACTGTCTAACATAGGTGGGCAGTCCACATTTAACTATGTGAGTGAGGTAGGACTGATGGTGTGCCATGAGTGTATATTTTTTTTAGCACCGGGTCTTACTATGTATTTAGGTTATACGATTATCTATGGATAAAATTCAACTAGACGGGTAAAGATATCAATAGCATCACCAATATCTTAGAGAAACACAAATTGAAAATACCCTTTTGTAGTAACAACAACATCAAAAAACACATCAGCAAATAAAATTTAAAAAAACCAACCAATAAGAAAAAAGCGGCATTTACCAATTAAAATGTGACTAATTGTGTATGTTTAGGGAAATCTGGCTGAAAAATTTCAACTATAGTTTTTGGGTATTTAAAATGATTTAAAATATGAGTGAAACAAATTCAAATTTTCTGAAAATCTCAACAATCATGACATCAACGCACCCCTATGAATAACTGCATGAAATTACTTTACAATTCTTCCAAAAGGACTAAAATTCATACTGCTGAAAACATCATTATTCAAACCGCAGTACTAAATATTAGAAATGTTCTGAATGAACAAACAATTTTTGAAAAACTCATCAGCACTTTAAGAAACCTCCCCCAACACACCAAAATTAAAAAAATCCTTTACATCAATCCGCCCTTCCTTACATAATAGTTAAAAGACCTGTTGGAGCCAATGTCGAGAATACCATAACCTTACTTCATATACTTTTCTTTTTCTGATATATTTTCTTATCCTATTTTTATACACGCAACATTAATTTAAAGCATTAATACCTTGAAAAAATGTTCAGCTATAATTTTATCTATTTCTTTCTTCAGAAAACAAGTACATCATAATATCCTCTCTCTTTGCCTATATTATTACCAACTTCCTTCTACAATGTCATAGAATGTTCTATCTTCATGTTATATATACACTTCTTTTCTGACTTTCAAACACTTTCCTCACAAAAACTATGTGGGACTCGCCAATTACATCAATTTAATTCTGGTAAATATTAATTTTAGACTATTTTAAAACCTTCACCCTTGATTACTAACATGTCCTTTGACTTGTTTAAATTTGCTTCAGATGAATTGTGTTACAGCCATGTTTATAAAATGCAATGTGTTATCTTTTCATGTTAACGTGAGGATGATACTTTGGATGCGTCGAAACATGTTGTTTGCAATCTGTGCAGCATAAGCAGCCAGCCAAACAAGGAAAGAGGGAATTTCAGCTAATAGAAAAAATAAATTCAATATTTATATAAATATTTATTTATGTCAAACATTTTATACATTCTCTCAACTTTCCACCTACCATAAATCCAAAATATGACCCTCTTTAAATTGTATTTGATTTAATTGAAATTTTGATTGATTAAAGATATATATATATTTTTAAAATGTGTTAAACAATTTTAGATGTTTGTAGTTAAACAATATCTAAATTATCTTATTTCATCTTTATATAATAATTTTCCACAAATTTCAAGCTTATTCATTGTCTTGGTAACAGTTTATTTATAAATTATATTTCTGATAATTATACCTAAATTATGTTTTTGCAATGTACATTCATTCTACATCACTCCTATGTTCTTATTTTCAACTATATTTAAATGATGACTTTTGTTTTTCTTAACTATTTATAACTTAGTAACAATCCAGCTTAGTCGCTAGATTGTCGTTCTATTGATTTAAAGAGTATCAAATTTTTGTCTTAAAAGGTATAGAAAAAAGTATTAATACTGACAACGATCATTGCATATGTCTTGGAAACAAGCTATGACAAACCTCAAATCACCATAAAAGCTTAAAATAATCAAATGATAATTATTTTCAACTCATCTTTGATTTGCAAACTTCACATATAAAAATATCCTGTTCATAGATGTTGTATTTTTGTTTTCTGCGTTTAGGAAAAGAAGGTTATTGAAAAAGACAACAGAAAAGAATTTGAGACAGAACTCCAAAAGAAAATGCAATCATGGCAGGACAGTCAACAACAAAAGTTAAGAGATGAAATGATTGCACTTCAAAATACTCTCTTCAATGAAATCAAGGCAAATGAGATTTTTCTTATCTTATTATTCCTCTTATTTGACCCATTAAAAAATCTTGGCAGTCACTTGATTTATATACTACAACTATTTTCAGATAAAATAATTTAAATATTTAATATCTACATTTATTATAAATTCTGATAGAAAAATAGAAATATATTTTACTTCCTATTCAGTATTTGTATAAATCATTTTAATTTATTTTTAAAAAGAGCTAAAGGTAATTGCCTCAATTGTTATATCAATTTTTTTTAATGTTATAAGGTGAAAACTGTTTAGGAGAATACTTCAAGCCCATATTAAAAGTATGCACATCATAACAAATATAATTAGGCCTGTGCCGGATATCGAACTCCGGTAAAAAAATATAGAGAAAGTAGATGTTCCTGAAACTTGAGAGGGAAAAATTGTTTCTGATTTTTTTTCTGGAAAAAAAATCAATATTTAAAATAATTTAAGGGGTTAAAAACAATGATATTACAACTACTTTCCCTTGATTGGAGGCTGAAAAAGCTCATAGCGACACTCGATGAGAATAAACCCTTTAAAATTAGCAGAATATAAACTTGAATACTATTCTCTAAAGGATTTGACTAATTAGGCTAGCTATAAAATAAAAGCAACTAGAGTTTAGGGTACCCATCTACTTAAGGAAAGATAAGGAAGGTTAATCGAACTTTATTAAATTAATAATATTGTTTATGAACATTAAATAAAAATGTTACATAAATAAACATTTCTTGATTGTAACTTTTTAGTATTAATTTCTATATTTTAAAATATTAATTATTTTATTTTCATATTAAAGTAAATTTCATCTACTGTAGAGCCCCTATTCCATTAAATCCAGGTATTGCTATGTTTTATTCTCATAGCCCACTAATCTAGAATATAACTTCTGGCTGACTCTGCATTTCACACTTTTGGCTTTTCATCGTGTGTATGTGTGTTTTTTTTAAGACGCAGTAGAAAATCGCTTTATCATCAGCTTTTTGAGAACACCCCTCTAGCTGGTTCACAGTCATCACAACTGAGAACCATTAAATAACATAACTACACTCTCTACAATTCAAGATATTATTTATTCTTGGATAAAAATAAGCCAGGAAAACATATTTTTAGTGCATAATATTGAAAAGTGGATTGTAAATATCAAATTATGCATGAAATACACCTTCACCACACTTATTTGCACAATACACGCCTATTACATTATTCTTATTATTTACATTGGCATCTAATCGCTTTAGTATCATGCTAGCATAGACAATGAATATAATTGTATTTTTGGGGTATAACATCATTCTTTGTGAGAGGCTTAGTAACTAAAACGTAAGGCAAACTGGCTCAATTGAGAGGAATTTTTTGTATTCTTATCGACAAGACTGTGGCTCACTTTTATTTTTCAGTTTAGTTTAAATATGTTGATGTTTCATTGTGTAAATAGTTATTAAAATTCACTCACTATGTTGTGTAACTACTATAAAATTGTTTTTATTATACTTATGTGCCTTATTTCTAACCTCTTTCTTTTTACACTATGTTCTGTAACTATAAAACAATTTATTTAGCCATTGGGCCACCTCATTGTTAAACAATTTATTTGAGCCTATACAATTTAATTCCTTTTTGACCAAATTGACAAAAGCTTTTAATTTTATCATCAAATTATTTTTATTGCATTTTAGGAATGAATGAGAAGGCTAAGTTTAAATGGGTGTTAAGATGGGGTGAACAAAAACAACAACTATATTATGATACAATAAAACACTATTCATAAATATCTTGGTTGACTTATTGTCTGCAGATGTTCTGGGATGTTTAAAGTTACTAAAAACATTTTAGTACTCACTGCTTTTTGTTGTGTTATATTGAAAAATATATAAATTGACTTTTTGTCAACATAACAAAATATATTTGCATGATGGAAGGTTACAGATATTTTAAGAGTAACTTTTCATCAACACCAGAGCTACCATAAAATTATAGTAAGTTAAGTTGTGTTACAAAATCCTTGCATTGCATGGACAATTTATGATTATACTGCACATACAAGTTCCAAGTTTTACTGAAACTATATACTTCAAGTAATCATCATATGGAAATATCTGAAGATTTATTACACCTTTTTTCTTTCATAAACACAAACCTCAAATCGAACACCTGTTTCGTCTATTTGCTCCCCTTTTGGTACTCTATCATCGTTTATTTCACTGTCATCCAGGCGGACAAACAAGTCTTCATTAAATTCTTCTGGGAAAAAAATGTCACAATCAAATATAGCTTTTATTCTAGAAAGGTAAAGTCTTTTGAAATGGGGTGAAAGAAGTGCTGAGCGGTAGATCTCTGCTCCTCCCAAGACCCACACTTGGTCAATAGTGTTTTTGTAAACTGGATCACTCGATAATACATTAACAACAGAGTCTAATGAGTCACAAACTATAGTATTGGGGTAGCTTAAGGGTTCTGTAAAGTTGGATTTGCTGAGAACTATATTGAGTGCTCCAGAGAATGGTTTTGATGTCACAGAGTCCATTGTTTCCCAAGTCTTGCGGCCGATAACTACAGCATTACGGAGTTGGTTCTTGTCTGCTCCATCTGCCTTCATACTCCGAGGTTTTGACGTCATGGTCAGGAAGTAATGGAACTCAGAGGGAAGACGCCAAGGCAGGTCTTGTCCTCGACCTATCCCCTTGCTCAAATCCATAGCCGATATTAAGTTGAGTTGTATCTGGGCGTTGCTTTGGTTTGATCTAGCCATCTTGTGAGTTGTGGTTTAACTCATCATTTAACCTGTCTGCAACAAAATATAATTTTGGTTATGGTTTATTTAAGCCTACTATTAAAACAGGCTCAACATGAATAAGAATTTATTTATTTTTGAAACAAGAGAATCTAGAATATATTTGGCTAAAGCTACCCAAATAACTTCTAGCATTATTGTGCTGTGTGTGCTCATGCATGTTCAAAAACTGTGCTATCTTTGTCTGAATGATTCATTTCTCTCTCTTTTCTCACCCTAGTTTCTGACTGGTGATTTATGCGTTACTCGTCTCAAAGAAAAAAACAAATTTTCGCTTACCTAATATGTAAACAGGATTGAAATACATATTTATAATGGCACAGTCTTTTTGAGCAATGAGTAACATAGGTTTCATCTCTGGAAATACTTAATTTGGAAGTGAGTTCTTGAAAGCTAAAGTAGGTATATTTAAGTCTCTTAGGTTGGGTTATTTTTTATCACATCTACTGATCTGAAAAGCAATTCGGCCCATTACCAATTAACAACACTCATGATTCCCCTTAAATAATATTAACGGTTATTGTGATTGGGGATGAAATCTAAAGTGTCCTTTGGGTAAGCACACAGGCCACTCTTATCCTTTTGTTTATTACTTCAAGATAAATGGTGTTCTGTAGATCCATAGCCTGTGAATCATAAACCACCTCAAAGAAGCTCTTTCATTGATCAAGAAAGTTTTTTTTTGTTTTATTTCAGTGATTTGTGGCTGAAATAAGCACTTTAAATATTCCAAATAAATATAAAAAAATTATTTCATTAATGGAGCTGTTATTAATTAATATAAGAACAGAAAGAATTTCATCAACATTTGTTATCATTCTGATTTTTAGATAAATGTTAGGTTTTTTTTTCTGCTATTGGAAGAATACCTGATGGATTTTACTATGAAAAGAGAAGCCACAAAAGCAAGCCTGCAAAGGTCCTATACAAATCTGATTCTACCCCAAAAGATTTGAATGATTTTGTTGTGGAAAACATCAAAGGCATATTTTACATTTTTGTTTCACCACAAGAAGTAAAAACAAATTAGGAAGTGTTGAAAACTAGGTACCTCAAAACCAGAGAAAAACATGGATTTATACCTCTCAGCAAATCTACAGTGGACATATGCGTTCATGTGCTTATATAATCACTTGGTTCAGAAACTGCATGTTAAATATCTCAAATAAATAAAAAATAAATAAACTATATGTGCCTTTTTAATATGGAATGCTCCCAGTAGCAACGACACAATCTGGTTTCAACTTTTTCTGACTTAAAATGTTATAATTATATAGCTCAGAGGTGGTTGATTGGGGTGGCTTGTTTGGTTGATTGCCTTGGTGATCGACTAAGAAAGATTGAGAGAAAGGAAATGAAAAAGAGTTTTGCAGTTCACCTGCACACAACTGTTCTTAACCCTAACACAGCGTGACCTTGACTGATTCCTTTCAATTTATAAATATTAAGTGAAAGAAAATGAAAAAGTGAGTTTGCACTGTGTCTGCGTACAGCGTTCATAACCTGACTAAAGTCACAATAGTCAATAGTAGAAACTGTGGTATATTTTTAATTTTTTATTTGATTTTAGTAAATGCATTTTATTTTTCATGAAATCGACTTCATTAGTAAAAATGAGTGTGCCTAAAAGACCAAAAATCTATCTATTTCATGAAGAATGGGAAATTATCTTTTTATGGCGACCATGAATACATTTCTGTGTTTGATATGCCGTGCTAGTGTTGTAGTGTCAAAGAATGGCAATTTAGAGATACATTTTTCTAGCTTTCTTAAGAATAAATATGACTATGATTTTCCACCTAAAAGTGAACTAGGAAGATTATAGTGAAATAACTTAAATATCTGTTGGGAGCACAACAAATATTATTGAGAGTAAAATAATTAATATTTACTAAGCTCGTTGTATAGCCACAAGCAGCAACTGAGGCATCATTTTGTATCACAGATATTTTAGTGAAACATAAGAAACATTTTCATTATGATGACGGTTTGTTTGGTTAATTTAAGAATAAAGTTGAGATTATTAAAGCTATTAAAGACATGCCACTCTCTTGCCAATCTGTGACGTGATGCGTAGAAATAATGAGTGGTGATTTAATAAACAAACTGAAAAAATATATCGATAATTGATGTCATTTTTTGCTACAGTTCGATGAATCAACTGACATGGTGGATACTTGTCACTTAATTATTTCATAAGAATGATGTTCTCCGACATGAGCTACAAGGAGGAGTTTCCAACCATAATTCCTGTGAAATATCTATATCAGTTAAATATATGGGCATAATCAATTTGAACCAATAAAGGATTAACATTTAAATGGAATCTAAGATTTGTCTACTATTCCCTGTGGTTAATTTTAGATACTAAAAATAACAAAACTAATTTATAGATTCACTCTGCAAAGAACGGATACACTAGTTAGTAATTAATATATTTATTCTTAAGAATATAAATTAATTTACTATCACAAAATGTGATATAATTATTTTAATTGGTTTTACAATAACACCCTAATTTTTGATGAAAATAACAGAAGGAAAACCGCTTCAGTGGCTACATTGTCTAAGGTGCTACTCTCGCAGTAGACTAGACTGCCGATGACGGGAAGACTAAGGTTTGAATCTCTCTCAGTGTACTGAGGCTTGTTTTTCCAAAATGGTTTTCCACTCTCTTTCTCTTCACACAAATGCAGGCACACTTCTTATAAATATAACCTTTCTCATCCTTAAAACCATTAGCATAATTAGTATACAAGCTTAAAACCCGAACGGGTAGTAAGACACAGGGCAATTTTTTATATATATATATATATATATATATATATATATATACATTATAAATGCCTATGTGTGGAAGAAAACAAAATTAATATATTTCACAAACAATTATACACACTGAAAGAATTAATCATAAATTTACAATCATTAGTTTTAACATAAAAAAAAATTGTAGACTTTCCATTGCTTTTATCTTAAAATAGACATTTATTATAATTTCATAAGATTTGTGAAGTGAAATAATAGGTTGTTGTATAAACATTACACCAAAGATCATAAATGAAATAATATACACTGTTACTTACTCACTGGCATTAAAAACTAGGAACACTGTTACAGGAAAATTTATAAAAGAAAAATAGCTTTGTCCACAGAAGGGCATAAGAATCAAATTCATTTTCACAGATCTGAATTAAAAATTATATAAATATTTGATTATAGCTCAGAAACTATTAATTTTATAACAATACATTTCAAATAAAAAATGTGTATCCTTAATGGTATTACAACATTACAATGATAAGCTATTTAATCTCAAATAGCTGCGTAGAAATGTTGAAAATTGGAAAATTTCCCTAATATAAAGTATCCTCAGTCATTTTCATGAAAAAATGAGAGTTGTCATCTTGTTTATAATAATGAACAGTGTCTTAGATATAAAATTTAATCAAAATTGTTAGAGCTAATTTTGAGTAAATTGATTTTTTCTCTTTTTGCCCTTCAGTAAACTACATTGAATTTAGGGTTTATACATCTAATTAAAAAAAAAAAAATCTCAGTGGACCATATGAACACCCCAGATACAAAGCTTTAGCCCAATCTATAAAATGGTTTAGGCTCTAGCCCGAGGTATAGACAGATGGCATCGCAAAAACCACCTTTTTGGTTTCAGGGAGTCATGAATCTTCGACATTTATCAAATCTTGAGATTGAATATTTTGACTATCACAATAATTTCTCACTGAGGTGTCGAGATAAAATAAAAATACTGGTCTTGTAAATCATAAATAGGTACATACCTTTAAAACTCAGAGAAAAGGATTAATATAAACCTTATCATTAATTCCCAAAATCAATATTTTTAATCAAACTATATCTGTATGTATCTAATTATTACAATAATAACTATTATAATAACATTTTTAATATTTTTAAATCACCTTCTCGCAATAATTATTATTCAAACATTATAATTTGTCTAATAAGGAATGATAACTTAAACGGTTTGATCCATAAATATATAAAAAATGTAATTTAATAAATACATTCATATACACATACACACACTACCATCTATGAGTGATCTTATTTTGAACATTTATAATTTAAACTAAACTAAAATTACATTTGTGACTATTATACAGCTCTTATCCATATGCAATTTTGTAGTGCTTTGTTAAATTATTCTATTGTCGCAGTTAATGCATTCAATATTAGTACAAAATCTCATAAATCTTAAAAAATACTGATGAATATGACAGAAATGCATAAACAATTATTTTTTTAAATTTAGTGTTTGAATGGTTTTCAATAAGTGTGCATGTTTTGTCATTATTTTTTCACTTCAAATTGGAAGGTATTAACTTGAAATAATTAGGATACCTACTTAATGTACATATCACTCCAATAATTTAGTCAACATAACCCCACTTGTTTACCCCTAGTTTTGTCCACAAACTATTATGGTTTTGAGTGCATTTAACTTTGAACCTGCTCTTAAGGTTTTTTTTATCATTGACCTTGAGCATTAAGACCTTTAATCTACTTTTATCTCTCTTGTACTTTTACTAGGGGTCATCTCTTACACTCAACTCAATCAAATGCCTTTTTTAATGTTTACACACATCTGTATGCACTTAATGGTGTGATGTTAAGTACTTTTAATAGCCTTTTTATTAAGAGTAAAATATCTTTTCATTTTATCTTCAACTGGTAAAGTCACTTAGTTTGACACTTTTTCTCAGTCAATAGTGTTTCTGTTTATTTAGAATTTAAAGCTTTTGCGACTGCCGATGATGAGGAGATCAGGGTTCAAATCCTGGTCAAGTGTATTGAAGGGGGCTTATCCAAAATGGTTTTCCACTCTTCCTTCACACAAATGTGGGTACACTTCCTCTTCAACCTTACTCATCCCCAACCCATTACCGTAATTAGTACATAGACATAACACCCCAAATGGCGCTAAAAAAATGGGGAAAAATATAAAACGTGGGACTGAGTGTGGTATGTCTATTTCAGAACTAAATTGTTTATAAATCATATGCTCAAGTAAACAATCGGTTCAGTAAATTAATGTTAAATAAATACCCCTATTCAAATTAAACACATACAGGTGTTTATGGCATCCTGAGACTTGTTAATGAAGTATATAACCATTTCACCACTGCCCACTATAACACATCTGATAGCCAAATTAAAGTTCTAAATAAAGTATAATTAAAGTTCTAAATAAAATATATTTTCCACACTGTGGCGGTTACTTCCTCTTTACATTTTGACAGTGCTAGAAAATGTTTTCAAGTATAATTTATGCATTATTATGTGTATATTAAATTAACCATTTTCAATAACATCCTTGTAGTTATTTATTTTCAACAAAAGCTATGCTTACACTCATTTGGTAGCCATCAAACCACCTATCTGAGGTTTCAAGATTTAATTACTGAGACGAATATACATTCATCACCACCAAGGTGCTTAAATCCCTGAATAAATCTGTAACCCTTCACAACTTTAAGAAAAGGTAAACTCACCCATCAATATGTCACCAAATCCAAACAGGCCTCTGACCACAACATTAGGTGATTTCTCTCCTTCCAACCACTTACTAATATTTTCTAACTATTTAAATGTCACTATAATATTATATGGTATTTATCCTGGAATCACTTCATTTAATTGCTTCAACAATACTTTGGTAAAAAAAAATGTAAATTTGACTAGGGGAAATTTTAAGGATTGTTTGTATCACCTGTGCTGGTGCTGCAAACTATCTAAATAACAATTCCATTCAGTCAAGTTTGAAAGTGATGGAAGGTCAATGTTCAGCTCCCGGCCAGGTGTGCTGTGAGTGTTTTTTTCATAGATGTCTTCCCACTATCCCTTAATGCTAATTTGGGTAAATTTCATATAAATTCTAGCTTCTTCATCCTTAAATTAACATATCTAATTAATATGCATTAAACCAGGGAAGTGAAACGCATTGAAAGAAAGATGTATATGATTTTTATAATGACCTGCTTTTGAATTTTGATCTAAGAACTAGAGATGTCACGCTTGAATCCTCGAATCCCTCAGATCCTATGGTATTTGAGAGATTTGCGATTTTTAAAAGCTCAAAAGTTTCTCAAATAGAATATGAAAAATTTGACTTGAAATAACAATTTTAAGCAATAGGTAAAATTAATTAAATAGACTTGTTTTGTTGGGAGGGTAAAATAATCACAAAAAAAGGACAAAATTGTATCAATATAATTAGCCCTAATTTACTAAAAAAAGTGTTCTCTTTGTTGTTTATGCCCAAATAAACAAGACAAACAAAATAATATTTGTCATTGACAACTTTTTTTAGATCTTATTTTAAATATTTTCACTTTAACTAAAATTTTATATTTTTAAAGATTTGTAGATTCAAATTTGGATTTTAGATTTAAAAAGAAAACTTAAGATTTAAACTTGACCAGCTCAAATAAAAACACATTTTTAATGTAAAATTATAATATATTTCTTATTGAATGGGGGAACATTGTACTAAACCCATTCTACTTTAAAAACAGAGCACGCTATATATTTTTTACATAAAATTTAGGAAGTACCAGGAAGTAAAAATTTCATTCGCACAGCAAGGCCATAGCCAGGCGAAAATTTTAGCGGGGGTAGGGAGGTATGTTTGGGGGCACAGCCTCTCAACTGCCGCAGGCAAAGACAAATTTCAGATATTAAATGACTAGTAGTTATCTGGAGTTTAATGGCAGGGATTAAATACTTTAAGTGTTATAAATTTGTCTAACAGTTAGAACATTAAATAGCCCCTTCTCCCTCAAAGTTTGAAAATGTATATTGAACACTTCTTAAATAATATAGTTTATAAAGACATTGAATAAAAAATATATCAGGCAAAGACCATTGTAAATGTCTTCTAGATGAATACTACTCCAAATAGATTATAGAAAAGTGTGTGTTATCCAAAAATATTCCAGGCGAATCCCTCTCCTATAGTGGCATCCATTTGACAAATGTTTGCTGGGGGAAGGGCCTCTGGAATTCCTTAACCTTGCCTTGTCATATTCAAATAGGTATCCATATGTAAAATCGTGTGATTTCCATCATACACATTTGATAAATATATATAGCATTAATACCTATAAATCAACACTAATAATACAGTAAAATATGATCAATTCATACCACAAACAAATATGTTTGTATTTTATAAAGTGCTCTTCAAACTTAAAATGAAAGTAGACATTATTGTTTATTTCATTTACTGGAATTCATAGTGCTAGTTTAGAAAAACAAAAATCAGCGTTCAGATCAGGATCAGTAAACCATTTTAACCTTCACAATGACTATCTTAACAACTAGTCTACTCTACACACTAAACTCTCAAAACTAAAAGCATTTATACGTTACAGTATTTATAGCATGTACCTACCTACCACTAGATAGGCTGTTCTCAAATTGCCACTATTAATATTTTCTCAAACTGCAACTGGTTGGGGGTAAATAACTCGGTCCCCTCCCCACCCCCCGTCACCCCCTTTCTACTTATCATATCCCTGCTCTCTGGTTCTTTTATCCTTGCCAACTCATTTACGACATGTTCTCAAATAGTTTCAATTTGAAAGGTTTTGTTGTGTCCTCTTTTCAAAAACTTACCCACTTCCACAGGTCTCTCCACTTTAATAGGTTCTATTTCCTTAGTCATTATGCTGTGTTAGTCTGATTAATGAACACAATCACAAACTATTATTTTAAATGTACATTAAACATTATAATGGCGACGACAATTTATATACTTGTATTATATTTTTTTGTCTAAACCGTAATTAAGGCAGTTTCTTTTTTTCAAATTACAAAGAGTGGGGGTTTTTAACCCCCCCCCCCCTACCTCCTTGTCCATGGCCTTGCCGCACAGTAATTTTAATTTTGAATGTGTCATTTAGTAAAGAAATTCAAGAATAAAACTATCATTTCAGGATTCAAATCCCAACCCCACTTATATTTTGACTTTTTTTTAAAATGATTTCAGAGAAGAATATGAGCTTATTTACTAGGTCAAAACCTGAGACACACAGCCTAAAATAAACACTTAGAAAATATTTGTAAAAAACTGCATGTCTTATTTAAATTAATGTTAAAATCTAGTAGGTATGTTATAAAGTATTTCTACCTTATTTTTTTGATCAGCTGTATTAGATAGAAAATCAAACGTTTTCTTTGAAGGATAGAAATGTCGGCTATATTCCCACTTCACATTGAAACAGAGAGTGAAAGTTTTAGTACTTTTACTGACCTACTTGGGTACCTGTTCTTTTCTTGGTGGCATCTAGCCTACAAGGTTTAGTATTTTACTAATCAAGGTCAGAAGACAAGTTGTTAATGAAATAAGTGTACAGTGTAACAAGACCTTTTTTTATGGATTGAGAGAAACGTTCCTAAGACACACCACTTGGCAATATTGCATATAACTATATAAGCATTGATTGACTTTAAATCTGTTTTAATACAAACTTGTTATTAAATACCTATGTGTTTATTGATTGTTATTTTAAACATCTATTTTTTGTAGAAATTGAAAGACTCCATTGAGAAAAGTACACCAAATTCTGAATTGCTAGAAAGTATTCAAAAACAAGAAACAAATTTAATATCGTTTCAGGATCATTTTGGAGAAAAGGTAAGGATTAAAATATTTTTGTAAAATATCTTGAAGCTATTTGTTTATTTTATATTTCAATTGGTTACCTGCACTTTCTAAATAAAAGTTAATATCAACACATAATTTACAACCTTAACCTAGAATTGCAGATATATTTTTCACTAAACAACTCTAATTCAGGTAGTTAAATATTTGAAACAAATATACACATAGTAGATTAATGTAAGCACATGTTGGGATCCAACCATAGTACTTTAAACTTGTAGCTAGGAAAGATCAACAGCTATGAGTCTGGTTTAATACTCACAGCCTAAGATACTAAATAATTGTTTGGGCTTGTGTCACCCCACTACCCAAATATTGCAATTCTAGTCAGTAGGTCTTGCTATATAACATTAAAAATTGCTTAGCTAAGTAAAGTAAGTTTGTAATTAATGTATTGATAGAATATTGGTGACCTGGTGGTCTAGGGGTAAGGTGTCAGACTTCTATGCTGGCGGCCGGGGTTCAATCCTCGGTCCCGGCAAAGATTTATCTGATTACCAAACCCTTCCTTCACCTCTGACAAGATATCTTGTGAATGTGAGGAATGCCAGGTCTCCACCGTGGTTCAGATTCCACGTTAAACTGTAGGTCCTTCATTTCATCTCACAATCACCCTACCATTACACATTAGCGTAAGTGCGTATAACCCGAACGGGTAGTAAGACGCGGTGCTAATAAT
The DNA here is from genome assembly GCA_039000515.1 of Timema cristinae. Lineage (NCBI taxonomy): Eukaryota > Metazoa > Arthropoda > Insecta > Phasmatodea > Timematidae > Timema > Timema cristinae. The sequence continues at coordinate 87,823,679 of JBCFYV010011172.1, forward strand.
AATAATAATAATAATAATAATAATAATAATAATAATAATAATAATAATAATATAATAATAATAATAATAATAATGATAGAATATTGTATTTAGAAATGGTTTTGAATACTGAAATAAGTAAAATAACAAAAATGGTAGAATAATATAACAGTTTTATATTTTAAAACTCATTTCCCCCCATGTTCATGTGTAGGTGCTGGAAGATGTTGGTAATCAGCTGCAGTCTTTGGACAATGTGTGGAAGAGCAGGTTGGCATCACTGGAGAGTGAGCACAGGAATGAGTTGCAGACGCTCACTGCTCGACTTTCATACAATGAGGCAGAAAGTGAGTTAATCCCTTTACACACTAAAATATATAACTTTATTTTCTTTAGCTGAGGTTTGATGATTGATTGCCAAATTTATAAGTAAAACAACTGGATACATATTTAAATCAATTCATATGGACTTAATTTATCGGTTTTGGGTGTAACTCGAATGAGTAATAAGATATGATGCTTTATAAAAAAACAAATCTTTTTGATGACATTATCACTTCTTGCCAGAGCAAGTGCTTGGCCCTTAACTGAGGAGCTGGGGTTTGATCTCGGTTTAGGTTGATTGGGATGAATTTTTAAAACTCATATTAAAGCTTAATTTTTTCAATCCAGGTTAATTCCTCATAGTAGCCATTATTCTCACTGTGCTATTTTAGATTTGAGGCATTTATCCTTCGAATCCTTGAATCCTTAAAGATAGGGTTGCCACAGACCTAGAAAACTGGAAGAGCCAGGAAAACTCGGGAAACTTTTTGTGCATAGAAAAAACCATTAAAAAACAGCAAATTTGGCCAAATATAGTAATAATACTAAAATATTTTGATAATTTTGGGCATTTAACTGAAATCTTAAAATAGTAAGTCTTTGGATGTACAGAAAAGGGAACTGGAGAATTAAGCATGCTGATTCAAACATGTCTTATTACCCTTCAAACAAGTGTTGTGACATGACAGAAGACGTATTTTCCCATCAATCTTAAATCATCATGTTTTAAACATAAGTTACTTGACTTCACATTAATCATTTTGTTGAAAAAAGGAATTTTTCTACTTTTTTCAATCCAAGCTGCCTGTAAAAATGGTAATTTCTTCTGAAAAACATGGAAAACACGGAGAATTTGGTATTAAGACAATAGTGGCAACCCTAAAGGATATTTGAAATCTGAGGATTAAAATAAAATCAAACTCTAAAGATTTTTTTTTTTCAAATGTCAAATTTGAGTAAATTTTTAGAGCCATCATGATGCTTACTAGGGGTTTAACCCAATATAGTTATGACTGACATAACAACTTGGACCATACCATTAATTTAATTATTGACTGATAGAAATTCATATTGTAGCAAAAAATGTTATCATTATGCTTTTATTGCTCTTTTCCTTCGCAATTGAGTAAGTATTGTGAATAAAATCAGAATTGAAGCACAAATATCACACCAAAACGGGAAAGTTAACCTTGTTTTCTTATAATATTTTCTAAGATTTGGTTTCAGGGTTTGTAGCTTAGTGGAAGATTTGGATTCACACTCAAGAAATAGTAGACTTATCTATAGTCTTTAGCTATCATTAATACCTAGAACTGACACCAAAATCAATACGTATATTTTACTTTGCTTGTTTTAGGTGAAAAAGCAAAACTATCTTATGAAGCGAAAATCCTTGCCCTAATATCTCGTGTAAGGGAGCAAGTTGTAATTATGAAAGCTCAAGGCGAAAGGATCCAAATGTTGAATGAAAATAAGGCAAGAGTTGATGAACCTAAGACTGTGGGTGATGGAGATGCAGGAACACCTCTCTCTTCAGGTATACATGTTGACTACATCATCAATACCAATCTTTCAGAAGAGCAGCAGGAGAAAAAGAGGGAATCAGCCCCACTCTCTAACTCTCGAGACACTCTTATTGATAAAGTTGTGGTTGACTCCAATGAGCGGCAAGGAAGTGCACACAGTTCCAGGGACTCTGGGCTTGATTCCCCTAAAAGGACACTCCTTGTTCCAACACTGGCGGAAGAAAAGAATGTTAGCGAAAGTACGAATGATAGTGATAGCGGTTCTGGGAGTTATGAAGAAACTTCGGCATCGCCAACAAATAGTGAAGCATCTCAATCTATTTCATGGTCAGTCATTATTTTTTTAACAATATTTACACTATTATATTTAAATATTTTTTTTACAGATTTTCTTAATTCAAAGGTAATCAACAAATTTATTTAGATAAAGAAATAAAGTTAGTAAAATAAAATGGACTTGCATTTACGTTGAGAAATACAAAATGCAATTTATAAAAGTAATTCACTTCTGCTACTTATCAGGATTGAACCCTTGTCTCTATGTCAAAATCATCTACACAACCTAATTTTCTTATGAATCGGCATATCTAACGTGCATAAAAGATTACTAGATCTTCTTTCACATATACATGCATCAAGTCATACTACTGACACTTTTGATAAATATTATCAATACTTAAATAACAGTTGATAATCTAGTATACTTATAATAATACTTAGCACCGCGTCTTACTACCCGTTCGGGTTATACGCTTTAAGTACTAATTACTCTAATGGATTAGGAATTGGGAAGGTTGAATTAGAGGAGAGTGGAAAACCATTTAGGAAAAACCACCCCCAGTTCACCGAACCTCGATCTCCCCGTCCTCAGCAGTCGGCTCAACACGACAAGCGCGTTAGCCAACTATGCCACCGAGGCGGGTAATATTCTAGTAAAATCTTATTAATACTGACCTCAAAAAATAATTTTTGTTTTTTTCTAAAAGCTGCTACAAACATTCATTCATGAGAAAAATCAAGATATATTCACCAACCTTACAAAATCTTCCCACATTAATTCCATATTTAACTATCAAATCTGTAACTTATATGTGACAATTACTGAAATCACATTTTTCTTATTATATAAATATCTACTCTACATAATATGTATAATAAGACAGTAGATAAACACTGTACACTAATGTAAAAGTAAGTTATAGTGAAGGAAGCCAACCTGAAAGGATAGTTAGGTTAGGCTAGATAGAAACAAACACACTTCTTTCTTCATTTGCTCATACACTTATAACACTTCCCAATTCTTCACACTTCCACAACTACACATTGTTTTAATTTTCGGAATAATTCCTTTTTTTATACAATGAGATATATAAAAACCATTAAAGATGTTATATAGAACTACATATAATATATTATAATTATGTAGTTCCATATACTATCTATATAAATGCTGTTTCTTCAAAACCTATCCAAAAAATATCTGTGTGTAGATTGGTTTTTAAATCTACAAAAAACAACAATGTTCATTAATATTGTGGTTAAAATCTAAAATTCTAATCATTTTCATCCTTTAGATTTTCTCTCAACAAAATATTATAAATATTATGTTTAAATTATTGGCTGTATTGTGAGTTACATGAATTTATAGTTTTTTATTTTTAGTTTGGAAGATACCATTGCTCTTAATCCAAGAATCTTGGCAGAACTAAAGAATAATCTTCAAGACATCTTGATCCGCAAATTACGAGAGATTGGCATTGATCCAAGTTGGACGGGAATCCCAGCAGCAACATTCAAACAGAAAATGGTTACATTGAAGCATCATCGAACATTATTGCTAAGGTAAGATGGATTTTTAAGCTCAGATAAAGTGTTTTGATAAATAACTTGCAAGAATTTGACCCACATTGCTCAAATATAAATTATGTCACTACTAAATATGTGGCCAAGTTTACCTATGAGCATTTACTTTAAATAAATGGTACATATATGTATATATATATAATATTGGAAGTGAGAAGACCTTTTATGATTCAAAGAGAAGTAAAATAAATAATCCTAAATAATTACACTCAAAATTTTAATATTAAAAAAAAAAATGGGTTGAAAAAATCAATTTATAATTTAATGTCCATTATAATATATTAGGGGTGTGCGAAGGCCACTTTTTAAATGCAAAGTGAAGTCAAAGCGAATCTTGAAACTTGTGAAGAAAAGTCGAAGTCGAAGATAACTGGGATTTTTGTTGTTGTCACTTAATGCTACTTTAAATTTTTAAATTAACTATTTTTCTAGATCTTGTTAGTAAGAAGGACCAGGAATATTTCCTTATTTGTGACCCAATGACTATATTAATAATGAATGCTCACAGGCTTATTAAATAAGTTTAGTAAATTATTAATAAAATTTTAATTCTTACTCACATCGTTGAGTTTATAATATTATTTTGCAAAATTTACATATGAATGTCTTTTTATCTGCATTTCTCTGATAATAATAATTCTAAATTAAATTTTGTTTTCATTTCCCACTTTCCATATCAGCCATTTTGAATAATAAAGAAAATGCGAAGACGCTACGAAAAACTTTTGTGTCAAAATGCACTTGTAAATTTGTCGCAGATAATTCCAAAGTGATTGAATATTAAGGACTAAACATTAGAGGCAAGCTGGGATGATAGCAAACTAAAGCGCTTTTTCTGCTTCATACCAGTGACCATGCTGTTATTTCTTTATAGGTATTGCTATTTCTTACAAAATTATTTTGGCGATAGTGAATAAAATATATTAACATTTACTAACTGCTTTTGATCCATGCTTATGTTGTGGTAGTTAAATTACTAGTCGGTGCTAAAATTCTTTTTAGTAACGGTTTTGAAATTATCAAAGATTGAAAAATGTAACATTTAGTAAGATAAAATTAAATCGTTTGATAATTTATCAAAGATTTATCCTTCCTTTGAAATCTTTCAAATATGTGAAGGCTATTGTAGATGTTGAAGTCGAAGGAGATTTGACCTTCGATTTTTCAAAGTTTCGCACACCATTATAATATATATCATAATGATTAATTTGATTAGTGTCCAATGTCAACAATTTACAGTACTTTAATTGCACATCAGCTTAAAATGAATTTTATTCGACATTTTAACACTTTATAAATATATATTGTAAATGTATTGTGTGTGTGGCGCAAAATTTTAACATTTAAAATAAACATAGTAGTGCCCCACTCAAATGGCAGGCTAGGTTCCAAACCCCTGCAGAAATCACCAAAAAGCAAAACATGTTTTTTTAAACTTGAAAATGCATATATAATACTAATTACTTGTTTACACTATCATATACCTGCTCCATAGAGTTAGGCCAAAAACTGCTTGGACATACTTATTTACTTAAAGTAAAATGGTGCCCAAAGTGGTTCTCAAACGCAGCTTCTGGGCGCTATGCTGAAAAATTCTCTAAAAACAGAACATAACCAAGCACAATGAACATGCATATTCTGTATTAGTGGAACACAAAAAGCGGGGCTCTAATATATGAATATGTATTAAATAGTTAGATCTTCACTGGCATATATTTGTAGTTGTCAAAGCTAATATTTTTTCGAACATAATGCAAAGCTTTTTTGTAGCACATACTGAGTTGTTTAAGTTTCACACACCCCTAGTATATATTTTTAAGGACATATAATTATACTAATTTAAAAAAAAATTTATTTCGTGATTGTATGTTTACAGAGACATAAAAATTTCTTCAAGCTACGGAAAAATATAATAAATACGCTGGAAGGTAAACTTTTAGAACTCAACAAAAATAATAAAGAAAACTTAGACAAGAAACATAAATTGATTGAACCCTATCCTACTCGACGCAGTATGGGGTTAAAAAAGATTGTGAGTAGTGTTCGGCGGACAGCTTTAAGAGGGTTATACCAGCCTGAGAAGAAGAATTTTCATAAAAGTAACTATCACAATAATAAAAGAACATTTAGTAACTCATCTATAGACCTTTCAGAATTGTTTGAAAAATCCGTTTCAACAGTGATAAAACTTGCTATCTACCTCCGAGGGTGGGGTTGGATGGAGCACTCTTGTTAAAGAGAATGGGAAAAGAATGTTCAGGGGTAAATTATATTTGTTGGGGTGATGGGGGGTATACTATTGTTGGGGTGGGTATGAGATGTGATGGTTGGGGTGGGTAGGCTGTGGGGAAGTTGATGGTTTTTTTTAAGTAGCTAGGGGTGAGGGTCAAGGTATAGGATGGGCTAAATCACTAGGTACGGTGGTGTTTGAGGGGGGCTGCGTGTCTGCGTCCACTGAGGAGTCTTGCTTGAGGATCCTGCAAATTACCAGCATGGTATTGTGTTGTGAGAGGGATGTTTTGAAATTCTTTTTTTTGTGTGTGGGGGGGGGGGTATTTGTCCTCTTTGGAGTGTGCTCTGGAGATTTGGTTTTCTATTAAAAGATAGGGGTAACCTCTACCTTGGAAAGCTGTGAAGATTTGTTCACAATATTAAGTTAGATCATTGTGTTCTGAACATATCCGTTTGGCTCTGATGGCTCTGATAAGGTTGGTATGTTATTGGAGATATTGTCGGTGATTGGTGGGTTTTATGTGAAAATTTGGCTGTTTTCAAGAAGGAACAGATTCACATTCAGGAAGGTGGAACTATGCTTTGATTTATGGAGGGGGAGGGGGGAGTTTTTTTATTTCAATTATTTTTAAAATATTGTGCAAAGTATGTACTTTTTGGATTCTTACAGGTGTTATAAACTCATTTTTAGGCCATTTTTTTATTTGAGAATTTTAAAACCGAAATTCAAGTTTTTTATGACTGCACCCAACTACTCTACTTAGTTACTACATAATAGGATATAGGTACATTACAGGAATAACATACATGATTAACAAAGTGATCTACTAATTAAGAAACAAGAAAAAAGTACATAGAAATATAAGTTGTGAATATTTAAACCATCCATTTATTATGATTAGAAAATTGTAATTTAGTATAAATGGTCAAATTGATTACTATTGGTGTGAAGCACCTTTATGACAGGTGATAAGCACCTCGGAACACCCTACAACCTGCACTCTTAGGTCATTGGTGTAAACACTGGAACTCGTAACTCGTTAAAACAGGACCGCAGCTAATACTCCCAATAGGGCAATATAAAATTACACTAAGTTGTTGTAACTTAGAAACAGTATCGACAAGAATAACCTTTTAATTCTTTATAGCTATCTGGCTTACTTCAACATTACATAACATTCAATACCTAGATAAACCTCATAATCTTAGTCCTAGTTTTAAGGAGCTACAAGTTTAGAAATTGACATTAGCTAGTTAGTAAGAGTTAGAAATTACAGTGAAATATGTTCATTTATGAGAAACCAATCTTTTAAACCTAGTTAGTGGCTAATCAGCAGGCATCTAGAAGCAATTACTATTATGGCCGGACCTTTCCTAAATAGTACTGCCAGTGTAATCAATAGTATAAACTTTTAAGTTAGCCTGCAACGCGGATAATAACATTACTCATTAATGAGATCAACTTGATCACTTCTATAGGTGCCTCAAGCGTGCCGTACATAATAAACATAACCCCGCAAGGCACTCAGAATGAGTAGCCCATCCACAAGTTGCATACCTCAAATCGGTACAGACTTAGACATTTACATGACAGGTGTAAAACAGGGACCCAGTTAGGTCATAAAATAAAGCAAAAGATAACCTGGCAACTTCCATTATTTTATCCTACGCTATTCTATAGCCGCAGCATGGTCAAACAGTCTAAGATGTCTCTTCATGACCCCAATTCTAGACCTAGTCTAATAGATGTAGAAGCATAGAGCCCATTGCGCACTATAATAAACTATGCCTGATAGTTATAGGCAAAAGTCAGAACAACAGACATACACATTCTATGTCCTACAGACATAATATAAATGAGCACATAGCTTGACTAAATAAACTATGCCATAAGGGCATAGGGAAATAGACAAGAGTTACCTAGAGTGAACAAAGTCATATGGACATTTACATAGGATCAACTATGCCACTAGGGCATAGGAAAACAGATAAGAGCTACCCACAAAAAACATATTCTTAAGGACGATTTACATGAAATACTCTACAGCTTTATTAATATAAAAAGAAAACACCTTAAGGGCACAGTGACAATATCAATTATGTCTCTCGATACTCATGCAACCCATAGCTCGATCTGAGGTGAGGAGGTGAGTCGGACGCCACATTCATTGTTGTCTTCTCTACTAAGACTAGAGTAATGAAAAGAGTATCTCTGGCAGCAGTGTCTCCAATGAGGAGGGATTATAATATAGGTAACATGAACCAAGGACAGGCTTGTATATATACCAATGGGTCTGGATGAATTGGCCGTGATTATTCAAATTTGGAATAAGAGGAGGGGGTGGTTACACATTGGCCACCTGACTCCGAGCGCTCGCCAACCAGCTTGCCTCTCCTTAACCGATCCCTCGATCATTTCTTCTTTCACTGGCCCGCGAATTAGAAGTAAGCTTGTGTTGACTTCCACGGCCGATGTACTTCATTCGCTGGGGCAATTGGGGTGTCGTCGAGCAGGGTTGATATTGCAGTAAGTCTATCTCTGCCTCATGATAGGAACATATGAGAACTAGTTATGATAGATTTCTACCAATCTGTGGGTTTGTTCGAGTGTATGAGTCAAACTGCTTGATAGTCATGTTTGACACGTTACATGAAGAAAATTCAAATACTTATCTACCATTATATAGGGTTTCTACTTATCTTCAATAGATCACTGGAGATTAGTATTTCAAATTACACATTGAAAACAAACTTTTTACATACATAAACTATGTACTCCAAAAGGGAAAAAAGTTTTACACGTGTTTGCATTGATGTTAGAATGGTTTAAGGCAGTGTATCCCAAACTGTGGTGCGAGTACCTCCAAGGATACATGAAGGATTTTAAGGAATACGAGGTGTCTTCCACAGTTTTATAAATGATTAGATATCATTGGATAATAATAAGTCTAAATAACAAATTAACACATTTTGATGTGATACTATGGACCATAATAAGCCTTTCTTTCCCTATGTCTTGGCTTTGATTAGCTTGTTACTAGCGCCTTATTAAATTTTAAACAACCATTTATACTTTGCAATACAACCTGTACTTATGATGGATTAAATAGCCACGCTACTAACCTGTTTTTGTTTCCTATTTTTTTAATGAAGAGCCATAAAGGTTACTCTATATAATAGTGAGACTATGGCCTCTGGAAGGAGTATGTGACTGGCGAAAGTTTGGGAAACAGGGAAACATTGGCTTAGGCCTCACTCTCACAATATACTAGATTGCTGGTTTATGGAAAGGGCAGGGTTCGAATCCCAGCAGGGGCTACTTAAGGCTGTATTTCCCCATTCTTCCTACATCCAAATGTGAGTAACTATTCTTATAATATGCCTCCCTATCCACTACCACATTAGGGTATATATGTAAATAGCCCAAACATGTAGTAATACATGCACAAAACATAAAATACTAGTTGTATAGTAAGTGATAGTTTTTGATCAAACAAAACTTGTGTCTAGTTTATAAAAGATAATTTTGAAAGACAATCATAGTCTTTAAAACATGATTTGGATCATAAAACTATTACATATTTCATTTTGTAGGGAGAGGATCAACCAATCATGGTCCTAACATCGCTAGAACACACAGAACATCAATTTCATACAGTGAATCAAATATAAAAGATGTTCAAAAACCATCACAATCCCACATAGCAGATAACAAAATGGTCACCTCCACTCCCTTGAAGGACTCATTTGTTGCTGCAGCTTCTTCAAATAGTAAATTATTAAATGTGTAAGTATTGTCTGTTTAGTGAACCTCGATTAACTCAGATTCTTACACAGGCTGAAAAACTTGGGGAAACAATGAAAAGTCAGATAATTTGATAGAATCTTGGGAAATTCCGAGAAATCAAAGGCCATAATCAAGATTTTTTTTATGCTGTTTGGTGACAACCACTTCCAAGAAACTTGAATTCGAATTTTGGTGAGGTTTAGATTTAGTCATTCTCTGGCGCATATTACAAAAGCAGGTGAGCCACAAATGATTGGAAGTTTGAAATTGAAATAAAACTATTAAAAATTAATAGTTTAATTAGTCTAGAGTGGGGGTTCAGGAGGGTAAGTACATGAGATAGTAGAGAAAGCGAGGGTGAGATGGTATGGACATGTAATGAGGATGGAAAAGGGAAAGGATTTCAAGAAGATTAATGGATATGAAATATCTAGGGAAGAGATTGCAAGGGAGTCCAAGGAAGTGATGGGGGTAACAGATATCAGCAAGTGTGCAAGTTAAAGGAAGAGAGTGCATGAGGAATAATGGTGGAAGCACAGAGGGAGACAAAGGCATTTTACCAAACAGACCCGGCTACAGGCTGGAAATAGCTCATGATGATGAGGATGGTGAATTTAATTAAATACCTTAGAAACAGGGAATATGTTATAAGGCTAAAAAATACTTAAGAATTTTGAATAAACTTTGAAAATGATAGACAAACCTGGTCAAATAAAAACATTAATATTCAATTAGTTATTAGTGAGTATTTTTAGTGGAAATGTAAACTATAATGCAATTTTTTGACAACTTTAACATATATATCCCTAAAATAAATGTTGTATTCCCCAAATATATTTTGTTAGGATCTAATTATTTCTTTCTCAGCACAACAATAGATGAAAGTGTTGAAGAAATTGCCAAAGAACCTCACTCATCAAGCTCAAATGATAATGAGGAATCTGATTTAAGTGAGGTGGAAGTCAAGGTCGCTAAACAGCCCACTAGTTACAAGGGAGTGTTGAAGACACCACAGTACGCAGCGGGCTCTCTCTCAAAGAAGAGAGCTGCCTTCAACAATACAGGTGAAACATTTGTCCATCCTAATAGTTACTAACCTTTCCCAAACATATTTTAATGTCCACACAATGGCTTCCACGATCCAGCAGCCTTACACCAAATCACATGAAGCTAGATGTTTGTTAGTGCCATCTAATGACCTTAGAACTATATGTATAGAACATATGTGAATATAATCTTTCAAATAAATATACAAACTGTTAAAAAAAATTGCTAGCTTTGGTTTTAAAAATCTTCTAACAATAATATGGGTTTCTAATAAATTATTATTCCATTAAAACTAATCATGCCAAGTTTTTCTTATTCTTTATCTTATGTAGCTATCTTTAGCTTAATATTGACTATGTGTTTCTTTTTTATTCAATTTATTTATTATGAGTAATGATAACTCTTTCAGAAACAAAATATGTTGACACCTCATTAGTTACAAAACCATCCAGCACTACATCCACACCTATGACTGAGAACATGCCAGTTTCTCAAAGCCAATTTTCTATCGAATCTCCAAGGAACACATCCAACAAGACTGTTACATTTTCTGAAGATGTGAAAAAACAGAAACCAAACACTGATATGGATTCTGATAGCGACTGGAGCATTTCAAGGTGAAAAGAAAAAGTGTATTAAGAAAATATGGAAAACTGATGAAATAATTTAAATTAAGGCAATAAACAGGCATTTTTCTCACCGATTCTTAAAACTGATCTTTGTTAACAGACCGAGACCCCCACATGACAAGTACTGGTGACTTATCATTGGACGCTCTTGGCAGACAGCCTTGTCCTTCGTTCTTTTGCATGAAAAGGGAGGGGGAGGTGTCTTCTAGTAACTAAACAGTTACAAACAAGGGGATGGGAAAGAGGGAGCAGGGTTGTGTTGAGAATAGAAAAGTCAATGAGTGAAGAGAAGCTGCATTGCAGCAGTTGGGGGGAGGGGAGGTGAATTTAAAAAAAACACCTAACAAACAGACTTCTGAACTAAGAGAAACCTGCCTCGGTGGCGTAGTTGGCTAACGCGCTTGTCGTGTTGAGCTCAACTGCTGAGGATGGGGAGATCGAGGTTCGAATCTCGGTCGGGTGAACTGGGGGTGGTTTTTCCTAAATGGTTTTCCACTCTCCCTCCATGCAAATGTGGGTTCACTTCCTCTAATTCAACCTTCCCAATTCCTAATCCATTAGCGTAATTAGTACTTAAAGCGTATAACCCGAATGGGTAGTAAATATTATTATTATTATTATTATTATTATTATTATTAACTAAGAGAAGAAGACTCGAGGGAAGTTAAAGCTTGGGGAGGTTCAAAAGAAGCCAAAATTGATGAATAGTTTAGGGAAACTAACACTAGGGAAGATTAAAGAGAAGCTATAACTGAGGAAGTCTCAAGGGAAGTTAAAACTTAAGTACTTTCATAGGTTTCAAAATTTCTTCAGGGATTCGGAACTTATCTTCTAGTCCAATATTTCCATGTATTCATTAGTTGATACTTATAAAATTTATTTAAAATCAAAAATATTTATTTGAATTCTATGAAATGTAATGAACAAAATATTTTTTTGTTCTTATTCTAAAATTAATATATTTGCCACTATATTCTATGCACAGGTTTTAAAATAAAATTAATATATAAAACCATCACAAAATTAAGGGCCAATCTTACAATGTATTGTTAAAGTCCTTGTAATTTAACTGTTCATAAAGTCTATCCGTTGGTTAAACTTGGCGTTGTGTCTTAGAATACTATTTTTATGTGTTCATCAAATTATGAGCAGGTGCCTTACATTAGTTCTTATAGTTAACTTTCTCAGAGCGCTAGATTTGTTTCAAAGCTTTTGATTGGCTTAATTTAACCACAGAGAATATAATATAAGCTAGTCATTAAAATGTCTATAAAGCTGTTATGAAAACCAATCAAAGCAAGTCCAATTTATCACGTCTGTGTAAGGTTATCTGATACCTTTTATCATATTATTTATTTTCCTGCTAAAATGTCTGTTGAAAATCATAAACACGAACAAAGTTTAAATTTTAGCAAAAAAGATTGCTGATTAAATTAATATATAAATACAAACAAATGATTGAAAATAAACGATTCAATCACTTCAAGAGTTTCTAACCCATTATTTTGTTAAAACGAAAACATGAAAAAATTCTTCTACTTTATAAAATTCTGGGACATTCTTTAGTTCCCAATTTCTCTTTTCTCTTCAAAGTCTTTGGTTCCAGGACATTGCCTTCTAACAAGACATGCTGCAGGTTGGGGGTGCAGGGGATAGTACTTTGCAGGTGGCTATTCTTATGTCAATTGGCTGTAGAATCTACACAGCCCGTAATGGTGGGCTACTTTTATGTGACACACCCTGTATTAAATGTTACATTATTCAAACAAAACATTTTAACTATGGTTTCAAAATGGTCTTTCCTGTTATATAACTCATTAAGTAACATACTTAATCATCTGTTTGTTAATTATGTTTTTGAGGAGCTATTACTTGAACATAACATTAATTATTTGCAGTGATGAAAGTGCAGCTAAAATTAAAATTTCTACAGAAGATAAAACTACAGCTCTTCTTGATGTGGGTGGTGATCCCATTATCCACTTGAGTACCAAACAGAGTGCTAAGATAGCTGAGATATCCAAGAGTATAGAGCATCAGGTATGTGATCATGTCATGCGCAACTAAAAAATACAACAATGGGATTCTTGTCTAATTAGTGTCAAGGTTCAGATAATGAATTACGCCCAGTGAAAGACTTTGGTTTGAAACCTAGTGTGTGTTAAATAAGTAAACTTTATGTGATGCATTCTGGGGCACCTAAATACCTTAGAATGAATTAGTTTGGATATGTTTGATCAGCTTCCGTGATGGGTGGCTGCTTGTGACTAAGTAAACATTCCATCATCATCATCATCATCATAATCATCATCATCATCATCATCAACTGTTTCCAGCCTGTGGTCAGGTCAGTTTAGTAAAACGCCTCCATCTTCCTCTATCCTTCCACCACTCTTCCTCTTTTAATTCATTCCATTCTTCTCCTCTCACTTGCACACTTTCTGTTATCTGCTCCTCCCTTCTCTTTATTGGCCTCCCCTACTGTCTTTTTCCCCACATACTTAATTTCTAACATTTTCTTCGGCATCCTCACTTTTTCCATCCTCATTACATGTACATACCATCTCAGTCTTGCTTCCTCTAATATCTCACGTACTCCCTGTACTCCAACTCTTCCTCGGATAACTTCATTCCTAATTATGTTTCTCCTCGTGGCAGCTAACATGCTCCTCACAAACTTCGTTCCCATAGCCTTCACTTTTCTAGTCTCTCTTACATTCATTGTCCATGTTTTCTGCTGCATATGTGACAATAGGAACAAAGTAAGCCCTGTACAATACTTCCTTACACTTCAAGGAAACTCCCCTTCTCCATAACAGGTCTCTTATGCATCTAAAGAACAACTCTCCTTGCTGACCTCTTATTAAATCCTCTCTACTTCGACCTTTCTCCTCAATCACACTTCACAGATATTTTACTTTTTGTACTTTTCTCAGCTCTACTCCAGCCAACCTTATAGCTTTATTAGGCCTTGCCCTCTTTCTTGTCATTACTATCACTTCACACTTTAACATGCTAAATTTAGTTCCACAATCTTTTATTTCCTCATTCCATTCTTGTAACTGTTCCTGTACTTCCTCTTCCTTCTTCTTCCATACCATCAAGTCATCAGCAAGCGGCCGGGGTTCAATCCTCGGCCCCAGCCAAGATTTATCTGATTACCAGACCCTTCCTTCACCTCTGACAAGACATCTTGTGAATGTGAGGAATGCCAGGTCTCCACCGTGGTTCGGATTCCACGTTAAACTGTAGGTCCTCCATTTCATCTCACAATCACCCTACCATTACACATTAGCGTAAGTGCGTATAACCCGAACGGGTAATAAGACGTGGTGCTAATAATAATAAGTCATCAGCAAACATCATGGCTTTATTTTCCTCCCCGAGTTTTCATGTCACTTTGTTCGTGACCAATTCCATTACCATTGCAAATAGTAATGGGAAAGGGCACTGCCTCAAAACTTCTTCATGGATTCAGAAATTATCTTTATTTCAATATTTACATTTATTTATCATTTTATACTTTTAAATGTATTTAAAATTAATTATGTTTATTTAACTTCCAATAAATGTATCAAAGATTTTTTTTCTTCTGTTTGTATTCTAAAATTCATGTAACTATCACAAACTTAACTACAAGAAAAGTGAAATCACTTTAGCTGGAACTATATTTAAAATGTGGAAGGACCAATGATATAGAATAAAATTATATTTAGAGTAACTTAAAATTTTAATTTACACTTGGATAAGCTAACCTAACAAATTTAACAAAATAAAAATGGCCCATGTGAACAGGTGATTGTTTAGTATTAATTACATATTATCTTTGTAATATTTAAAACTAAATAAACCAAATGATTGTCATCGGTAATTGGCCTTGTCGGCAACTAATAATCAGCCTAATTATGATTGTCAAAATAGTTGATTGGCTCAGGCCTAATTAAAAACAAAATTGATCATGTAAACATACCTAAATTATTAACTTCTGGGGTTTCTATTTAGGTAAATAAAGGACCTCAAATCTCTGAATTTTAGCTATAATTTTAAGGCCTCAGCAAAACTTCAGCTAAAATGGAACACTGTGGATATGTCAACTTTGATTGGTGTTGGTCAAGTGTGCTAAAAGCCTCTGGCTTTCTTCTCTGAAGATCTATGGTTTTAATCTCATTAGGAAACTCCAATATTTACAAGTTTACAAGGGATTCGTTTGTAATAACTATAAGATCTTTGATGCTAATAATCCATGTATGTTTTTTTTAAATGTTCTCCAAGCATGTCCCCGCTCCCCCAAGATATAACCTGATTTACAATCAATGCATTATTAATTTAGATTATGTATATTATAGCATTATGCTACAGAAAGTATGAGGCTATTATTCTGTTATGGTTTTCCTTCTTTGTGGTTATAAGTAGGGTATTGGCTGGGGGTAGTCCTCTCCCAGGATAGCTGCGAAATCCCAATGAAAGGTTTTGAAGCAGATGGGGGAAGCCTGGGAACTGTTTTCTCGGGTGAATTAACAAGTCTTCAGTTCTAAGGGTACTCTAGTTGCTGAGGTGTAGTGAGTGGTCTGTGTGTATCTCCGGGGATCCGAAGGGGAGGCCTGAACAGTAGGAAGTTCCATAGGAAGGTGGTGAACCGTCACTTCTCCTTTCTAATAGAAGTAGTAACAATTACATTTACAAACAAAGTTAAATAAGAAAGTTTTGGAAAGGTGCAAGCATAAGATAACTATACAAGTATAATAAATCAGTTTATTTAGATTTAAAAAAGTTAATAGAATTATATAAGGTTCAAATAGGTCTTGGACCAAACAGTCCTTTGCTTATTTAAAGAAATTAAATCAATTACCATAAACTTATACTTCCCATCTGGGAACTAGGAATGAACACAAATAGAGTTGAGTCTAATATTCAGTCTAGTAATGAGTCTAGGAACTCTTCAATTTAGTACTAAATCACATTACGCTAGGAAGGTACATCTACCTCATCAAGGTGGAAAAATAAATAGAAAGCATATATTAATTTAAAGTTAGGCAACAATAAAATAAATAGAAAGCATATATTAATTTAAAGTTAGGCAACAATAAAATAAATCTATTTAGCCTCGCGACTACTAGACTTGGACTTGAAAAGCATATACATTAAGTATAGTCAAATAATAGTTAACGATATCAAATTCTAGTAAGTCCTAATTTAAAGAGTTACTAAGATGGTAGTTAAATGAACTATCTAGCAAGAGTTAACTCCATTGAGAGCTACTAAACACAAAGGTTAGTCTCCTAGAAGAGGAACTATCATTTTACAAATAGTAAATGGCGAGCTACCAGGAATCTAGACTGTAAAGAAATTATAGCCGGACTATTCTTAATTAGTACTGCTTGGACATTCAATAGTATGTTTATACTTCCACCCAATCTTGGGCACACAATAACTAGTGCAAACAATATATGTATTAACTAATACAAACAGCACCTGAAGGGGCCGGAAACTAAGCACAATTCCCGTGGGCCACTACTACAAACTCTTAGTGCTCCCACCGGCTGTGCACCATAAAAAGGTATATTAAAAAGAAACAATTGTAACTGTTATTTGTCACAGACCTAATTAGGTTATAATACAAAGCATTAGATAACCTGATTTCCACCATTAAGTGATTCTAAACATGGCCATACAGTTTAGGGAGTCATGTCTATTGCCTAGTATATAAAACTATGTCTTAAGGACTTAGAAAAAGAAGTCAGAAACACTGACATAGTAAATAATGTTGTATGGACCAAGATACATAGAGCATTAAGCCCATCATTCAAAACTATGCCATATGGACATAGAAAAACAAGTCAAACACACCGACATTTAATATTATTTCATATGGACATATAAAACGAGTAAGAAACCGTACTATCAAAACTATGCCTTATGGGCATAGAAAAACAAGTCAGTTACTCTGACAAACATAACAATGTCATATGGACATAGATAACGAGTAAGAATTCTAAACATCAAAACTATGCGTAATGGGCATAGAAAAACAAGTCAGTTACTCTGACAAACATAACAATGTCATATGGACATAAATAAAGAGTAAGAATTCTAAACATCAAAACTATGCGTAATGGACATAGTTAAAAAAAGTACTATGACTCTAACGTGGATTCTAACTTTCAAATACTCATAGTCTCAGACGAGGCTTCATCTGTGTCGAGGTGTAGACACTGACGCCTCACACATTGTAGTCACCAGTAGCTTGTTCACCAATGTAGATTAATGTCGATGTTGTTCCTCCATCTAATTGATTTAATAGAATACAAAATGTGAAACGAGGAGTGACGGTTAAATACATACATAACTGACTTACTCTGGTAGGGTGTCCACCTGGCCACAAAAGTGGGGGAGGTAAGATGCGGAATTGCGCTGAATGACAACTAGTGCTAGAAGACTGCATGGTGAACAGAGAGAAATAGCTCTGCCATTTCATTGAAGTGGGGCCTGCGTTTGAGATGTTGTTCTGCTAATAGTCGCGGCATAGTCAGCTGGGGCAGTTTTCCTGAAGTTTGGGCGTTTTTCGTTAACCTGAATTCATCGTGAGTTAATATCTGCCACATATTATTAGAATATATTAATTAGTTCTTGTATTCATCAAGTTAAACATTTTTTAGGTATTTTGTGTGTGTGTATTAAGCAGCAGGCTTACTACAGTGGAGTTGATCTGGAGTATTCAGTGAAAAAATAGGAGGTAGTCGAGTTTCAGATTTTTGCTTCTTTGATGTGCTTGCCTCCTCTTGTTTTCCGTTTCTTAGAGCTCGGCATACTGTGGTTCTTGATGGTGCGCTGTAGAGGTTGGGAGTCATGTCTTTCACTGGGTGATTTGCAAACAATATTTGGAAGGGAGTGGGGAATGGACAGTGCAGATTCAACCTGAGGAGGAAATATTTATTGTCAAGGGTAATGAAACCATCCTTATTGTCAAGGATAACGCAACCTGAGGAGGAAAGATTTCTTGTCAAGTGTAATGCAACCATCCTTAGTGTCAAAGACAACGCAACCCGAGGAGGTTTGCTTTCAAGGACCAAGAACAGTGCTACCCGAGGAGAAAGGATTTGTTGTCAAGGATGGAATGCAAGGAGGAAGGATTTGTTGTCAAGCGCAATGCAACCATCCTTATTGTCAAGGATAAGCAACCCGAGGAAGAACAATTTGTTGTCGAGCGCAATGCAACCATCCTTATTGTCAAGGACAATGCAACTCAAGGAGAAAGGATTTGCTGTCAAGGACCAAGGACATTACAACCTGAGGAGGAAGGTTGTGACAAATGTTAAATGGGTATTTTATGGGATTTGTGTCAATTTCCGCTGACTCTTATAGTCTGTGGATAATTGATGTCAGGTTGAATTAATCAAGTCCAAAATTTATTTGACAAATGGTTGATAATCCTTGTGTTTATGTGCATTGCAATCCATATAGTTTAAATTTAGTTTTGGTGGGTGTATTGTTGAGAGGAGACATTGTAGGCTACACATTTGGTTTATTAAAGGCTATTTATGCATTTCAATCTGTGTATGTTTTGCTTCATCAAAAGTTTATTAATATCCAAAAGGATCTTTATCCTGGAGAACATGTATTTGAAATACTTCTTCAAAGCGAAACATTTTTGGTATACAAATACAAGGGAGTTATTTATTTTGAAAAAGTTTTGCTTCAACTAATGCAGCCTTAGAAGATATGTCAAAATCATCTAGCAATAAAGAAGCAGCATAGGTCAGTGGCTACGAAGCCAGTTTTGTGATTTTAATATTCTTTTTAAGATATTTTTGAATTAGCAAATAGGGCCTCCATGCTACTTAGTAGAAAGATGTGTATTCTAGGGTAGCTCAAAGAGTAGTAATTGCAGTAATAACTACATTTAAAGAAAAAACTATCCGACAGATACTCTTATTTTAAATGTGTGACATTCTGTTAAAAAGAAAAGGACTGATAAACCAGATTAATCAAAATCTAGGAAAACACCCTCTCACAAATTAATGGATGATTATATTATAACATCAGCCTTACCAGGAAAAACAAAGGGGTACAACAAATTGGTAGTGGTGAATTGGAATGTTGCGTTACTAATAATGACTTTTAAGTTATGCAATAAGTGCTTGTCACCCTGGTAGTGAAATTTTTCCACATGTAAAATCCCAACCCCAAATTTTTTGTCTAGAACCACCACTGCACATTAGTATTTGATAAGCTTTAAAAATATAATGCAAACCTGTATCACTTGTATCTTGTTATGTGAGATATTATACTACAGTAATTAACTCTACCTGCCTGGCGAAGTTGGGTAAATGACCTATAATAATTGAATTACTAACTAACTTGTCTTTGGTTCTAGTTGAGTTTAACACGAAGAAAACCTGTTGGAGGAGTTGAAGCCATGTTCAGCGAGGAACGCACAGAGAACAACATAAACATCGCCAACAGACCAATACCAAAACCACGGCAGCAATTGCAACTGTCAGATTGGGACTTGGAGGACTTAGAGGACTTCCCTTCTAGCTAAACCATAATCATTAAAATATTCTATGTTATTTTACTCACACAAATACAAAACAATAAAAAAACAGCTTTTCCCTTTTGATTAAAGTTTCAAAATATGCCCTTGTCTCAGAATTACATATTAAGATTTATGTTGTGCCATTATTCATATTATTATTAAAGATGTGGTGCTCAAATCCCTCTAATCCTATAGTATTTGAAAGATTCAAGATATGTAAAAACTTACAGTTTTTCAAAAAAATTTATGAAGACTTTGACTAAATATAACACTTTTAAAGCAATTAGTAAAAATAATTTATATAGACTTGTGTGGTTGGGATAGTAACAAAATCACAAAAAAGGACAAAATTGTATTAATATAATCAATTTAATAAAAATTGTATTATATTTAGAAGAAGGTACAGGAAAGGTGTATAAAAACATATGAAAGAGACAAACACAATATGGCTTTTACAATGAAAAGAAGAACACAGTTTACACTTTACTTGCTGCCATTGGACAAAACAGTAATGGCTACCTCTTGAAGAAAATTGGTCGTTACCACCCAATTTCTCCTCTACCTAGGTTTTTTACTCTATCGGAACTCATCTTGGAAGGAGGGGGGAAGGGGTGAAATGCGCAACACAACTTCCTAAAACCTTCCAAATATAATACACTACCTCATAAACAAAAAGATTTTCTTTTATATATATATACACACAGTCAAACAAAATATAATTTGTCAGTGGCACCAAGCATTAAACAACTTTTACATTCAATTTGAAATATTTTCACTTTAACAAAAAATGTACATTTTTAAAGACTCAATGATTCAGATTTGTATTTGAGATTTAAAAAAGTAAAATAAAATTTGGATTAAATAAATATAAGATTCTACCCATCTCTAATTATAATTAACGTTGACATGTCAAATAATTCCTAGTTGCAACAATGAATTTCTGTACCTATTTGTTCTAAATTTTGAGTACATTCTGTTGACATGTTGGTCACCTTTTGGCTCCCAACATAGCTATAACTTGATTTGTCAACTCTGACAAAATCTGTTTTTCAACTCATATTTTATAAATAATATTTGTTTAAAACTAAATAATATACACATTCTAATTTAGGGCTTTGCCGATCATAAATGTTACCGATCTTGCCGATTACTGATGGGAAATATATATATATTTTTTTTACTGTGTCACAAAGGTAATATAAAAAAAGACACATGTGATTTTTATAATATAATACATTTTTTATTCATTAAATTCTTAGTAAAGATATGACTAAAGATAAAAAATTAATTGTAATAGAAAATTTAAATGTGCTTTGGCAACTATTTATAAAAAGGGAGAGGGAGAAGTACAACTCTCTTGAGGCTCTGGCCCTGCTACTCATTAATCGTCTTGTAAAAGGTCAGTTGGACTGGGAACTGTCACCGGCAAAGTATAAAAGGCAGGTTTGGATCCATAGATGAGAGATCTATCCAAGTGTAAAAGCTGGTCTTTGGAAGAATCTGTGAGGGTGGTTTCTGAAATTAAATTTTTGCTCTACTTATTGATTGCAAAGCAAGCTCCACTACACAACACTCTCTTGGTATCTAGATTTTGTAACATTACTATTGAATGTTTTCAAATTCATTTTACATGGGGAAATACTTGAGGGAGTAAGACTGTTGAGGAACTCACTGAATAATTATTCCTTTCCTTTTCATCATTACCATTGAGTCTCCACTAGAGTATCAAACCATTTCTTTTAGTTTTAGAACCTCCTCATTGACGGACATCACATTGCCCTTCTTCAGACACATCTATTGACATAGTTGCATATGTTAATATATCTCTAGCTTTAAGACAACTGCCAAAGATTTCTTTAACTATCTCACTAACTATAAGTTGGTCTGGCTCTTTGATGGTGTGATTTTAATTTTATCATTTTTAAGGAGCTGTCAGTCTCCCAGCTTCAGAAGCTATAAACTATGGTTCAGGTCTTATAAACCCAAGTTGCTATTCGGCCTTATCGTCACAAACTCCAACCTCAAAAGTCTATATTTTATACTTGTGTTAGTATTATAGGGCTCAATGTAAATGGGGTAACACTGGTAAACATTGACGGAATTCTCTATCCAACAAAATTACTTAACCATCAAATGGGAAGCTATTTTTCATTATACCTTTCAATAGTTTATCAACTAAACTTAAAGCATGAATTGGCATCATGGTCAATTTTTATACTAAATTGTTAGATTTGCTTCTCTGATAGAAGCTGTGTTGGTTGAAGACACCTTCACTCTGGGCATTGATAGGTCTACTAAGAGGAAAGATAACTTGAATTGAGATGAATATGTCCGACCACCCTTTAAAAGGCTATATAAAACTAAATAAGGAATAATTAATCTTGATAATATGGGAACTGCAATTTCCTTACTAGCCAATTTAAAAGACCAAGGAACATCACTGTAACTCCATTTGGTACCATGTGAATATTTTAATATAAACTTAACCCTACCCTCTAAAAATGTTAAAAAGGTAACTTCCAACAGACAGATATAAATTATATAAAATTCATACAAAAATGATCACTGCAACTGCAAGGCAGACTAAATAATTTTAATGGCTTTCCTTAGAGCCGCTGTCTAAGCATGTTCACAAACTAAGTGAAATGGAATATACGATGTTACAGATAAATATTGAAAAAAAGAGCATCACAGTTCACCAGGAAGCATAAATGAAATAATAGCCACTTACAGAAACATAATGAAAGAGAGCATGAAAGCTCATTAAGGAGAATAAATGAAATAATAGACATTGTTACAGAAACATACACCTGCTTTAGTTGCCAAATAGTCTTAAGGCGTCACTCTTGTGTTAGATTGACCTGCTGATAATGGGAGGTCAGGGTTTGAATTTCAGTCGGATCTACTGAGGGTGGTTTTCCCTAAATGGTTTCCCACTCTCCTTCAGCACAAATGTTGATAGATTACCTCTAAAACTGTTCCGTTTTCATCCATTCCACAGTAGAGTAATTATCATATGCTTATAACCTGAAGAGGTCTTAAAACACATTTATAAAAAATAAATACATAAATATAATGAAAAATGAGTATCATGGTTTGCTGCTAGCTAGGCGCTGGTTTCCCCCTTAATTTTTAGCTTTGGATTTGCATTGCTAAGGAACCTCATTTAAGATATTCTTTGTTTGTGTGTTTATTTTTATTTTTTTTAATATGTGATATTGCTAGCTAAAGGCTTTCAAAATAAAAAAATATGTTTGGGGTGGTAATATCAGAAATATTGAAAATTTTGAATTTCTATCATACAAAAAACTTCTTTTATCTATTAGCTTATGAAATTTTGAGCCCCTTATTTCATTCAACTCAAACTCAAATATGTTACGTCCCTTATCTTAGATTTTACTCATAAATATAGCATGCTCCATAATCTTCATATCAAATTTCAGCTCTAATACTCAATTTGTATGTTTTGTCTGTCATTTTAAATCTATCATCTTGAATTTTTTAAGTTTTGATTTGTATTGTAAAATGGCATGCTCCATAACTTCAATACCAAATTTAAACTCTTTGGGTTATCAGAAAAGGGAGAAAGAGTCATGAAAGGACATACACGACATTGTATTCAGTAGGGCCCCCACGTCCGCGGGTAAAACATTCCAACTTGATATTCATGTAACATATATAAATATGGTGTATTTTAGTTGTTAAATTATTCACAGTAAGACATTACCAACATTGAATAAAGTACATAATAATAACCTGTACTTATTATTCTTCATTCTTCTTGTTGCAACAATCTCTGATGATGGTGATATGATAACACAATGCCCATAGTGAGGAGATGAAGTGGGGTGATGGTGTAGTTATTGTGACTTTTAAACAATTTTTTTCTTTAAGTTAAAAATAATTAAAATTGGGTAGTAGTAAACCGCGATAACTGAAACCGCAAATACTGAATCCGCAGAAACGAGGGCCCTACTGTGTGTAGATAATATACTTAAACCAAGTAATAGTGATAAATAACAGAATAAATATTTTAAAGATACTAAATTTAATTATCAGTTAATATTTATAAAATGATAAATTAATTCTCTTTAAGGAAAAATCTCTTTTTACTTTTTGAGGTATTTTGTTATACATATTTGGAAGAAATTACAGGAAAGGTGAAAGGAAAATATATAATAGGGAACGAGTAAAAAGAGGATTTGCTAAAGGAGACACATTATTTATTCACATCCAATGTTCATTTCCTGTGTAGATCCTTTATATTATTTGTCCCTTTTACATGTTCATAGCTGTGTCCTATTATTCTTTACCAATTTCCTTTTTCTCCCCTTTTGTGTTTTTTGTTTCCATTTTCAAAAAAGTGCATTGATTGTTTCACACTCCCTCCTGATGAGTTTTGATATAATGAAACCTAGGTCGGGGGATTGTATGGTAATTATCTATTTTCTTCAAGAGGCAGCCATTAACTCTTTGTCCAGTGGCAGCAATATTAAGTGTAAACTACATTCTTTTCATTGCAAAAGCCATATCATTTTTCTTCTTTTTATATGTTTTCCATCGACCTTTCCTATACCTTATTTCGAATATGTATTTATGAAATAAGTAATTTAGGTTAAACATTATTTGAGCAGTCAAGTAGTGATGAACTAGTGTTGGCTTTTTTTTGGTATTGTCACCTCTTAAGTCTACCCTATAATTCTTTCACTCTAGCAACATAAAACTGATGAGTCATTCTTAACTGATCTTTTGCTTACACAGGTCAAAGGATTAATGAAAATAATTGGACTCAAAATTCAGATCATTGGCTTAACTGATTGTGCCATAATCAACTGATGACTGGATTGGCAGTCGGTACCAATCCAGCCCTAATATAATTTGTTTTATACATAAATTAACCAAAAATATATTAAAACTTTGATTTGACCTCAGGGATGTGTCCTATACTTGATACAGCTTCCCTTTTAATCAAAGATTTGCCTGTTTATGCATATAGTTAACAAGTTAAAGTTAAAGGGTTTTTTTTAAAATGAAATTACATGGCAAATGTTTACCAACTTCTGACAGAACATATATTAATTTATTGGTTTTATTCCTGAGAAACCCATTAGGAATCTAAGCTTTGCAATAGTGGGTAAAGCATTTGTTGTAGGAAGTAAGATTTGGTTCTAAGCTTTACATTTGAATTATGGATAGATAAAATAATTTTTTCCCCCTCCTTTAGGGTTTAAATACCTTTAATTTCGACTAGCATGTTAAAAATTTATGAGACAGGGGTATATAACACATTCTTTCTATTATAAAATACACTTTACTCTACATCCATTACTGATTGCAACCTGTTTTGGATCAGTTTTTTATTCAAGCCAAATATTTTCCACTACCGGATTATTAGGCCTGTCTTAGCTTCATATGTTTATAATCTAACTTAAGACTAGAACATGCACTACATCCAGTCCCTGGTCATTAATTTATCATTGTGAAAGGGTAAACCTACATTTCACCAACTATACATTTTTCATCCTTGCTGGGATTCAAACACGGGACCCTTAATTTGGTAAACAGACACACTTTCGACTGAGCTAAGGTGTCAGATTAATAATATACACTAGCTACTCCAAAGCTGTTTAAATTAATTTTTGTTTTATAGTAATAATAATAATAATTTATTATTGTAAATAAACATTAATGAGCAATATATTAGTTTTTTAGTGCCTTACTGATATTGTATAATTTGTCAATATAAAAATATATTTATTACAAAATGAATGTGTGTGTTTTTTTTACATGATTACTAGTATTTTTTTAGTTTCTTTGCTGTTTATTATCCTAGATCAGGGGTATCAAACTCAAACATGTGAAAGGGCTGCATTATATAATAAGGGACATTGCAGGCTGCACATGGGATTTTTTTAATTATATAATTGCTTATTTAATTTTTATACAGAATGAAAAAGCTTATGCCTACCTTTCTCTCTCTCTCTCTCTCTCTCTCTATTAATATTATCTCGACCCCTTTTCCATTCTTAAGAATACTGGTGCATACAAATATATTTCCTTTTACTAACTATGCAAAAGACAAAATGATTTTTTAACTGTCAATTTACAATTTGAAAAACAACTTGTAAAATAAAAAATAAATAGTTATTAGTTACAAAGATAGTGATTTAACAAATTTAGTGTTTGTTGGAAATCTAACATAACTTCTCACTTAAATTACTTGTAAGCTGATTTCTTAGCTTGGATTTATTCATTTTTAAAAGGGAGAAAAACAGTTCACAAATCCATGCACTTCCAAACATTGTTAGTATTTTAACTGTGTTAGTTTTGATTGTGGAATGATTATCACCCAAACACTTTAAGTAAAAATCTGGTAGCAACACTTTCATAGATGTATCCTGAAGATAGAATTACATTAGAAATTAAATAAATTCAAATTGTATTTATTCTGTAACACTTTCGACATCAGTTAAAATGGAGCTGAGAATAACGTAAACAAAAACGTATCCTGTTGGAAATCCTAAATTTTCTTCAAACTCTTTTTGGAGAGCTGAAATTAGTATAGTATAATTATTGAGGTTGGATGAATCATTGTAGGTTTTCACACTTGTTTTGAATAAAAAGGAAGTGAGAAAAGGTCCTTTTCCTAAAGTGAATTAAGATGCATTAAATTAATTGACAAAAAAGAGTTTTTAAGCTATAAATACTCCAATAGAACCTTTTGGTTCAAAAATTGTTTTAAAACTGTGTCGACTCAACCACTTAACTTTGGATTGGTATGGTAATGCTGTATATTCTACACCAATTTCTTCCCAAAAAAAGCAGCAAATTGACTATAACTATACATATGAGCATGAATAAAATTGACAGTTTGTACAACTGCTTGTATCAAGTGGTCAATTTTTAATGCCTCAGAGCCTAAAGCTTTTGGTTGAATTATTTACAGTAATTATACAAAATGTTCAGATGGCAGTCCTAACACCACTAGTTTCTCTCTTAATTTTGCAGCCACACCATTTTTTGAACCACCATAGAAGGACAGTAGTAAGACTGACAATTTTTTTTTTTTCAATCAAGTCCTGTATCACTCATCTTAAACAAACAAACAAAAAAAAATCTTCTGAAGTAGTAGCGTCTTTAAAGGGAATTATTTCCAGAACTTATTCAGATATATTTAGTCTGTCCATGCCATGAAGAAATACAGCCAGCTGTGCCACAGCTTTTATATCTGTACTTTCATTGATGGCTGTAGAACAATCATCCGCCTCTGTGGTGTAGTTGGCTAACGCGCTTGTCGTGTTGAGCCCGACTGCTGAGGACGGGGAGATCGAGGTTCGAATCTCGGTCGGGTGAACTGGGGGTGGTTTTTCCTAAATGATTTTCCACTCTCCCTCCACGCAAATGCGGGTCCACTTCCTTTAATTCAACCTTCCCAATTCCTAATCCATTAGTGTAATTAGTACTTAAGCGTATAACCCGAACGGGTAGTAAGACGTGGTGCTAAATAATAATAATAATAATAATAATAATGTAGAACAATCACTGAAACTCCCAGCCTTCTTTGATATTCTTTGATATTACTTGAGCTATTGGTGATGTTTGTTGCAACAATATTCCATAAGAGGCTAATGTTTGGAAATAATTGGTTTTTATTTGGACAGATCATTTTGCAGCAGTAACCAAACACTCTTTTAAAAATTATAATTCACTAAATGGTTTTGATGCACAGGCAAATCCATTTACAAACTCAAAATACACCGCAGGCCACATTCCTATTCTTCTTTCATATTTCAGTGCGGGTCGGTTCAAATGCTCCTGTGGGCCGTACGTGTGACATCCCTGTCCTAGATCAAGATTTTATCCATATTATTATGTAATTAAAGATGGTTAAAATAATTATTTTTTTTCCTTGAATTCGTGTCTGCATTTTAGCAATGAAGCTTTAATATAAATTTGAGACAACATGTTGAGTACTAATTATAATAATAGGTGAATTTTATTAATCTAAAACGTGCTGCACGAAGGCATCCTATCTCCCCCATCCCTTATTAACCCTAAAACCCACTCCTTTCTGTTTATCTATGGGATGAACCCATACCCCAAGAAAATTTTTGGTTTGCAAATCTTGACTTTTTTTTTACTTAGATTTACAGATTTTCTTATTAGATAAGATTTACTAATTTTAAAACACGTGAGAAATATTTTAGCTCTTTGGATTAAACTATCAAATTAAGATATTAATTTAGCTAACGGATGTATAGTGGTAAAACCGAATAAGATTTAATTGTTGACATAAATGATTGATTCAACTTTTTTCTTCTTCACTGTGTTAATTCTATAAAAGATAAGATACCATGTTTTTCATCGATTCATTGCCAATAAGCTGGTATAAAAGGAACTTATGTTTTACAAAAGATTTTATACACTAAAGATAGCCTGACACCTAGACATTTTTACACACGTCACTAAGAATTAGATTGAAATGGCATTGATACAATACTTTTTAATAGGGGTTCTTGTTACTCAAGTGTTGAGCTTTGATCTTGGCAACTCCTCGGTGGTTGGAGGCTCTCCTCCTAGAAACTCAGTTTTACCAAAGAAACTAGGCCATTTTTCTGTACCTTTTGCTGCATTTGTTCAAGTTTTCAAGAGCGGTTCAGACCTTAATCTCTACATTTCTAGTTTTGATGCATACGCATTCTTTCAGGTGAGCTATATCTATAAATACTGGGCCATGAATTTAAAACTTAGAAATTTGGCAAGACAATATGCTCAATAAATTTAATAAGCAATCAACTTTTTGAGAAAAAAATTTATATAATACATTTAACAGCTTAGTCTAAGGTTTGGAACTAAACATTTTTAGGAGTGCACCTGCAATAGTGTATAGAGGGCGTGGGAAAACCATATGAGTGTTTCAGACCAATATTTGAGCCCCCCCCCAATAAATGACATTCTACTCTATTGCAAACCTTATAGTTTAGACCATGGGATTTTTGGTACAAGTTTTCAAAATTAATTGTTATAAACTTAAACATTAAGGCAGGTAAAGAAAATAATCATCTCACAATATCTATTTATAAAATCTTGAAAATGCGATTGATTTCTGTGTTGTCAAAAATTGATATTTAAATATGTTTCCATTATTGTTTTTGTGATGGTCTGTTATAAACTTTCATAACAGGAGTTTTTAGTTTTGAAACACATTTATTAGGGCATAATCTATGCTAAATGATGTTACTATATGTATTTAAGCACTTATTTTGGACTACTTTTTATTCATTTTATTTCAGCCGGACTTTATTTACTACATGAAAAATCCTGGCAGACAACTGAAATCTGTCAGCAGTTGGCAAGTGACTACTATAGATCAAATCAACTTCTGGCCAAATGATGTCATTTACACACCAAGTAACCTAAAACATAATATTATTAATTTTATTAGAATGTTTAAATACATTGATTATTAACGATCTAAGTGGAAAGGTGGGAAAGATAGCATAGAGGAAGTGTTCTTACATTTAAATGTGAAATGATGTGAAAATTACCCCAATTATAAGAAGTCGGGGATTCAAACTCCAACATCCCGGTCACCAAGTGCAATGCTTCACTACTTCAGATTGTATATGTTTGGTATTTTCTAGTATAATTCTAGCAATACAGGATGAGAATAGTGAACTTACAATAACCACACAATGATATGCATGTAGTGATAATGGAAAACCACATGTAATTTAAATAATTACACAATTTAATGTTGTTTTTTTTATCTAAGAAACTGAACCAATTAAAATTAAATGAGCCAAATATTGTATTAGCATTAAAAACCCAGTTTTATATATACTTTCTTTAAAAAAACGTGTACAACTGATACATAATTTATCACCCTTTATTTTTTATTTCTCATCTAGATTAATTAATTATGATAATGTTAAGTATGTTTGAGTCAAGTTACATTTATCAATCATCATAGTGTCATTAAGTTACTCACCCCTCCTCCAAAAAAACCCTTAATAAAGATGATTACTACTTTATCTTAGCAGTTTTGATTGATCATAATTTTTTAATGTTATTATGATAAAAAATCTGAGATTATTAAGATATTTGTAATCTATTTTTAAGAAGCTCACAATCACATTATGTGTTCATTGCTATGATTTTTTTTACATCTGATCACTCATTACATAAGTAAGCGCGTTACAACCACTTAGACAAACTCATTTGTTAAAAATTAGGTCACATTTTGGACCTTTAAATAATAAATTAACCTTTAAAATCCATGTAAATCTCCAATTAACATCATCACTCTGCTTATTTAAAAAAAATCTTTGTTTGGCTGATTTTGTATTAAAATATAACTGCTTTGTAGTGGGTGACATAATAAATTACGTAATCAAATTTCTCCAAGTGATGCTACCTTTCTTTTCTCTTTTCATTGTATTTTTCTAGGATTCAGATATGGTAGCTCCTATCTTCTTCCCTTTGAAAGTATTATAAAGTATTTTTGTATTCCTTCTCAATGGTTAGTCTAGAAACTTATTGGTGTCTTATAAAATCTATAACACTACAACCTCATATTTATAAACTATTAAAATTTTCTTAAAAGGGATTTAAGGTTCAAAAAGTGTCTTACCATCTATTAGCGGACTCTGCTCATCTTGGGTGTAGCCTTAATTTAACCAGTCGATCACTGGGATAAGCCTGTGATATAAGTGGTTTATTATTATTATTATTTTACAGTTTCCGTTGTTGGAAGGGAAGCAGTCATATGGACCTCAGGCTTTCTTGTTCCCACCAAAACCGACGGGAAATTAAATCTATATTTTACAGACACTGAACCTTTCCAAGGGCCTTACAACATTGCATCTCGAGATGTAGGTACAAGTACTGTCTCTGTCAATTAAATACTGTCACAAAAATTAACTGACGTTCAGCAGCACCAACTTGAAAATGGACCAACCTATAGTTTTTTTGTTTCATTCCAACATGCAATCTTCATTTAATCTTGACATAGTTTGTTAACTGTTTGTAGTAAAATTTTAAAAAAATTGACATTATGATTGTTTAATACCCTGGCAACCCATGAGCTGCCATTACATGATCATGGTGTTTGGTTTGTCGATTGGATGCTGAGAGGGAGGAAAATTTTACTAGCACAAGATTGTCAAACCTAGCTTGTCCTGGTAAGAACCCACAAGCCACTTCATTATTGTGTTTGTGGTTGATTGTATATATATTGAGGGAGAGTACACTCATCAAGCTAAATTCCACCTAGATCCTTGAGCCCAGTGATGTGTTAAGCCTAGACTATTCGGTTTCATTGTTGACTGGAAATATTTTTCAAATATACAGCTACTAGTTATATTAGTGATTACATTGTAATTAATACTATTTTTAGGTCCAGGACTGGTCCTATCATCGTGTGAAGTGGGCTGATGTAAATGAAGATGGATTCCTCGATGCTGTAACAGCTCGATTTGATGCCCCATTTGATGGTAGGATAAGGAATTAGCATAAAATAATGAAGTTTTTTTTCTCACCCCCTTTGGTGGCTGCATTGTCTTAGTCATCACCCTCACAATGGACTAGACTGCTGATGATGAGATCGTGGTTCAATCCCGGTCGGGTGTGCTGAGAGTGGTTTTTCCTAAACTGTTTCCCACACGCCTTGCAAATTCAGGTGCACGTCTTCTAAATTCAACCATACTCATCTGTAACACATTAGCTTAATTAATGCATAAGTGTATAACCCAAACGAGTAGTAATAAGCGGTGCTAAAAAGAAAATCATTTTCTGCTGCTATATATATTGCAATTAATGTTCACATGTCAAAGCTCAATAGTAATTGAATTAAATTTTAATATTGATAGAAATATATGAATTTATTAGAGTAAAATATGAGTCATAGTAGGACATTTTAACTAACTTTATCATACTTGGGTGCACACAGATCACACATTAGATAAGTCAAAAACAAGAGATTAACAACAGTTCTAAACAATGGGTACAAAGATGCAGTGTTAGTATTATATTGCACTTCCAACACTTTCCCTTAATATAATATGTTGTCGTTCTCCTTGATTTCCCCCTTAACATGCCCAGCATCCTCATAAACTTGCTGTAGCTAGGTCAAGAAAGGTTTTTTTTTTCATTATGTCCACAACCATTTCCATGTAATCCAGGTTGAATAGTCCATCTTAAATCACTTGTCTCATAAAATGATATTGTATATTGATAATCCCCATAGGTTTTTTTAAAATTATCCTTTACATCTTTGGCAGTTTTGGCATTCCTCACAGAAGAATAACAAGATGGTTTTACCACTAAACCAATTTTAGCTCTGGCTTTATGCAATTGTTTTAAATTCCCTTCAGTGTTGATTTATGGTTCTATACAACACCATAAATTCACGTGAATCAAACACATTTCCATCGCAAATCTCCAATTATTATAATTTGGCATCCCTTCAAACCATTTCCACAGCCAGTAATTTTGCATCTCCGTCTCCCTTCATGCTTAGTATTAACTTTCACCCAAGATTCAGACAAATTTAGATGAAAGAGTCCATTTTTGTATTTTGTATACTACATGTTGTGCTAGGTTAACAAATTTGAGATGGAAAATGTTTACTCACAAACTCAAACCAACGTCGTTCACTTTACAAACTACTCAATCACGGAATTAAATCACTTTTGAGCCATAACCCGATGGAAATATAAGAATTTCTTAGGGTAAAACATGAACAATAGTAGAACATTGTAACAAAATTTTCATACACGAAAGCACACAGAGATCACACAATAATAATAATAATAATAATAATAAAGCACCGCGTCTTACTACCCGTTCGGGTTATACGCTTTAAGTACTAATTACGCTAATGGATTAGGAATTGGGAAGGTTGAATTAGGGGAAGTGAACCCGCATTTGCGTGGAGGGGGAGTGGAAAACCATTTAGGAAAAACCACCCCCCGGTTCACCCGACTGAGATTCGAACCTCGATCTCCCGTCCTCAACAGTAGAGCTCAACACGACAAGTGCGTTAGCCAACTACGCCACTGAGGCGGGTATCACACAATAGACAAGGCAAAAACAAAAGCTTGTTAACAGTTCTAAACATTGGGTACAAACATGCTAAATTTTCTGCTAGAGAGCTTTAGTGGTAAATGAAGAAAGAACATATTATATTACAGTTCTAACAAATATATCCATTCAACATCTTAAGTAGTTTGAAATTTGTAAATATTTTTGTAGTAAAACATTAAGTGAATGTACTTTTTTAAGTATGGCTATAAACTTTAGAGTTCCTAATTCCCTAGAGTAATTAAATAAGTATATGTTAACTAAAGTTAGATAAATATATGCTGTGCAATATTTTTTCATGACATTAAAACAATAAAAATATACTAAAACTTTGACTTGGCACCCTATTCAAAACACACTTTTACTAAACATATTTGATATTGTTTTGTCTGTTGCAGGTTCACTGCGTAAGCAGAGCTGCTCTGGCTGGAAAACCCAGGGATGCCTGTCGTCACTGGCTGGCGGCAACAGCTTGTGGAGAGCAATGCTTCAGATGTACACTTCCAGCTCGCAAGGCTTAATGTGGGTCATAAGAGCTACAATGTAGTAGTCAGTGCAGAGTTCTTTAATGAGAGGCTCACTATTCGTTACAGTGAACATGGCAACTTCTGGACCCATCCAGAATTGGTAAAAATGAAAAATTATTTAATTACTAAGTCATTTATCTGTATTCATCCCACTTTAGAGTTGCATATTTGTTTATTTGAATCTTAGATGAGGTCCTTTTATGTTTGAGAGTGTTATAGCTTTGGTGTCCCACTTCTTAGGGCTAATAGGTTCAGTCCTTGCAGGAGATGTTTTAAAAGTACAAATTGTTTTGACACACAACAGTGACATTTCACCTAAAAATACTTTTAAAAAACTATTTATAATTATAAATTCCAATAAAATGTCACATATAAAGCACAAAGGCACAAGTTCATATTATTAGTTTCTATGCTTTTGCTAGCTATTTATTTACACACTAGTACAGGCAAAAAACCTTATTGGTTACATTTTTCAAACACTCATTTGAAGTTAATAGGTCAATAATCAATTCCTAAGTTCTAAACATTCTCGGTATTACTTGTGGTCTTTCTTTGAGGTTCTAGTACCAATTTAGTTGCAAGTCAATCAGGTTGTGCAAGCGAGAACTCTCATTGACCTCAGTTGTTGGAATTTACTGTTTGTATGAAACATAAACATTGACCAGATTTAGGAATTTTCTCATTATTGAAACAGAAATAATTCTCTTTCAACACATTCCTTAAAAAATATTTGATTTATTTTTACAGTAACTTAATCGTTATTTTACTTTGTTCACTCTGTTAAATAAGTTATCATAGTCACTTTTTTAATCTCTTGGGAGTTTTTTTAAATATTTTAATAGGTATTTGAAAACAAAATTCAAATTACAAAATAATTCTGGTCATTTTGATTCAATTGTCTTCTGATGAAAATTCAAAACACTGAACTGTAATGCAATGCGTTTTAAACCGAATTAACTATTTGAGTTATCTGCAAGTTGGATGCATGACTGGTGCCAAGGTGTTACTCTCACAGTCAACTAGCTTGCCAGTGATAGGGAGGTTGAGGTTTGTATTCATGCCGGATAGGTTGAGCGTATTTTTCTATAAACTGTTTATCACTCTCCCTCCACTCAAATAGAGATATATTTCCTATTAATTTTACCTTACTCATTCTATCTCATTAGTATGAATACGCAAATAACCCATCCAA
Organism: Timema cristinae; assembly: GCA_039000515.1. Lineage (NCBI taxonomy): Eukaryota > Metazoa > Arthropoda > Insecta > Phasmatodea > Timematidae > Timema > Timema cristinae. The sequence continues at coordinate 87,858,404 of JBCFYV010011172.1, forward strand.
GTAATAAAATATGGTCCATAAAAATATATCTAAATTACTCTCTATTTTTTCTTAACTTTTGTTTCAACAACATTTTACCAACTTATTTTCCTACTAGCATTGTTTTAGGTAACCATAGAAACAATGTATATATGTTTATCAAATAGCTATAATTTGTAGTGATACTATTAATATATGAATTGATATTAAGTATGGCTTTATTGAAAAATAACTCAGAATCCAAAATGAATGAAAGTTTAATGTCTAGGAAAAAAAAAACACAAAAAAATAATATATTATATACACAAAGCCAAAAACATAATCATTCTCTCAAAAATGGTCCAAGGTGCAAGTGAGGACAAAGAACACTAGACCAATTTCGTTATCAGACACATTTGTTGGAAAGTCTGACAAAGCCAGGATGGCTTACCTACCAGCCAAATGTGTCACCATTGAAGAGGGAGATGTCAATGAGGTTAAGAGATGAACTAGGTGAGAAGAACCCCTACTGCTACCCTGTGGAGGGGCTCAGGCACAATATGAGACATGTTGTCAACATCTTTTCCAAAGCCGTCAAGAGATGGGAAGGTGTCTTACCACTACACCAAAGGTTAAATGATCAACAGAGACATAAATTAAAAGTACTTTCTTTGACCAAAAAATACATTGAATCTGATTCCCTCGCCCCAACTAAACTCCCAATTGTTTCTGTTTTGGAACACAAAGGGCTTAATCCAGAATCATCGATGTTAAATAAAATCAAACTTACACCGCATACACTTACCAATGAACATTTGAAAATGATAAAAGAAATGGAACACTTGAAAATACTAACCACATTTAGAGAGGAAGAAATTAATAAAATAAACAAAGAAATGAAAAGGGATCAGATCTCATTAACACAGAAGCAAGAAACTTTTATGAAACAAGTGAATGATTTGGAAAAAATGTTTGTAGATGCAGCAGATACCTCTATTGTGGTCAATCAACAAGCAGCGCAAGAGTCAAAAGTTCTCATGAAAAAGTCAGATGAACTAAGCAGGCTTACAAAAAATTGCAATATATTGAGACTAACAGTGTTTCGACTTTTAGAGAAATCACAGGAATATAAAACGTTACAAAATTTTCTTTACAAAGCGAGTCAGACAAGTTGGAAGAAGAAGAAGAAGCAGCACACTCTGTTTACTGAAGATAGCCTCACAATAAGAAAAGAAGATACAAAGATAACACCCGTTATGTCACTGCAAACAATGTTGTTCGAAGATATTGATAGTTTGGCAGTGGAAACATTATGTGGCAATTGGGACAAACCAATTATTTTTTTCAAGGATGTTCATCAATTCTTAGAATTATTCAGTAAACTTGAAACAATGTCACTAACTTTACTTTCACACTCAAAGGAACTGGAACACTCTATAGAGGTAGCAAAAGCTTCTAAAAGAAATATTGGATTAACACTTGGCAATAAAATTGAACATTTGACTGAAGAAATCACAAAAATAAAAGATAGCATTATTTGGGAGGAGGAAAAGGCAAGAGAGTTTCAACACATTGCCGACATGTATTCGTATGGAATATTCGAAGATGTTGAGCAAGAGCAAGCTTTGATTAACCTAAATGAAACTGTGACAAATGTTTATGAATCTTGTATCACAAAATCTGAAACTCAACCAAATACTATGCAAATGCTGTCAGGTATCGAGCGCCGTTATGGGACTCTACTTCAAAGTCTGTCAGATTTACCAGCCAATATTGTCATTAATGCATTACAGCAGGTCAGTGCCTTGTTCAAAAGAGAAGAACTCGAAGAAATAGAGAGAGTGAGACAAGCCGACGAGCTACAAAGATTAAACCGTCGTTTGAATAGATATTTACAGCCAATAACTAAGGTGGTGGGAAAATCTTTAAAACCTCGCTCCAAACTGCCTCAACCAAAAATACTAAAAACAAGTCCTGAAGTTAAACTCACGGAAGATGAAGTTGATTATCTATATTTCTTTTCATAATAAAATTAGAAGACAAAGTGTCACTTTGATAATTAAGATTCCAAACTTATCAAATTCTCAATACAATTTTTGTTTAATGATTTTAGTGTTTTTTACTATTTATCATAGATTTTTTTACAATTAAAAATACTAATAGCAACAAAGTTATATTTTGTGTCAAATCAGAAGAACCCTGGAGATTTAAATAGACCCTTATCCATTACATAAATTTAAATGAAGATGGAAATCAAATAGAATTCAACAAATCACAATATTAAGGAGACAGAAATTACTCATGAATGAGTCAGTTCAGTTACAATTTAGTCAATTTTTGGTTTTATATAAGTTAACTACAATCTTAGAAAACATACATACAATGAAATTATTACATTTAGCACAAACATTTCTAATTTTCGATAGACTCATACAAATTTATTTACCGATACACCTTTGATGTTGGCTGGCCCAGTGTTTGTTTCCATAATACAAAATCAAAAACAATATTTTGTAATGAATGGTTTTGGATTAGTATGAGTGCCCGTAATGTTTTTTTTTCAGCACTTTGATTACACATACGGTACCCAAATACTTTATAAATGATGAAAATAATGTGCGGTATGTTTATTTAATTTTTAATCTGATACGTCCCTGGGTCGAAAACAACCCTTGAGCAAATATGTTACAATTTATACATTATATTCAATATCAGTGTAACTATAATATTGTCACTGATTCAAAGGAAAATTGAAATATTTTGCTCTCTATTTTCAGTGAACGCTTGAACTAAGCATCTTATGGCGGTAATTCCCTCTTTTTCTTCTTCTTTTTTTCTTATATCATGCGCTTGTCTATTCCTGTTTTGCATAATTTTGACATCTTTCAAGGGACATTGCTTTGTACGATTGTATCTCCTTATGAACTTCCTTTACTTTTGAAACACCAAACCAAACACAATACTATCTTCAAGGCTGCCTACTCTCGTGTATCCTTTTTTATTGATATAAATCAACATTTAACCACTACTCCAGTTTAGTTACAATAACCCAAACTTTAAACCCAAACCAAATTTTTTCATCTTTTATGTGCTGTTTGCAGCCGTGCCCTCTAAAATAAGGTATCATACATAGTATCATCTATATTACATCTTTTTTGATGGGTGTTAACCTAATACATGTTTTATTTGAGTGTCACACAAAGGCTTGCCCTTAACCATTTTATCATTATTTACTAACACTGCATTGTCTACAACATGTAAATATCTTAAAAATATCTTCAAATCTATTTTGCCTAATAGAATTTGCTACTAGTTCATTATGGCAATCGTCATACTGTTTCCAATTTATTCGCCTTCTATTATCCACTCAGAATAAGGGTGATGGATATAAAAGTTTTTCCCTGCTGCATACTTCATTGTATATGTAACGATTTCTTCAACAAGTTGTTAAAAAATAGTTTAAAAAAAGTCTATTGCCTCACTATCATCTCTTAAACTTGTTATAGTTTGAGGAAATGGATCCCACCCATCTGTCCACATTATTAAAAGAGGAGGCTTTCTTGTAACAGCAATTTTATACTTTTAATAGGCCTACCACTTTTTTGTACTGCTTTATTTTTGATTTTTATAGGTAAGACACTAGTAAGTGTAGGTCTATCTCTACAGTTTCTATTTCTACTTTGCTTGTCATAAGTTTTATAAATTATTTATTTGGAAATTGCAGAACTATAAGTAGGTTTATCAATAACTAAATCAGCAGCAGGTGATTCAGATGTTTTATAAGGAACAATAGAAAATAATCGGCTTTACCTTTGTCACTGAAACAGTCTTGAGTTTTTAATTCTTATTAACCCTTTAAGTTCTTCCAATATTTGAAAGTTATCTTTGTTCTCCCTGTAATACAAAAAAAAAGTATTGAGTTTAGAAGAATCTAACAAAGTAGGAATATGATCAAAATAAAGTATAATACATTACATTTTTAATCAAACTTGAGATGATTTATGAGCAATGGGAACAAATATTTTTTGTAACATAAAAATCTATAACATGAGGTTGAAGGAAACGAGAAGGTTATAATACATTTAAAATAAAAGCAGAAATAAACTGTGGCACTCTCCTGGATTGACTAAGAAAACTGTGACAAACTTTCAAAATATTTCAAATGGGTTCATTCTTCAAATATTGGTATATAAAATAAGTTATGTAATAAAACTACTTCAAATATGAATAACCTAAAAGTTCTGGTATTTTCCCAAGGGTTTGAGAACAACTACTAAATACTTTACACACATTTTTCAATCCTACAGGTTGTTATAATGTGTAAAACTTTTGTATTTATATTACAAGAATAGTCTCTTAATAACAACATATGCAAAGTTAAACTTACTAAAAGTAATTACAGAATTATTGCTTATTAAGTTATTATGTTATATTAGATAAGTACACAACAGCTGTGATCATTTGTTGACATGTTTTGATGTTATCAAATGTTGCTGTGAAGAGTGCAGCATCTTGCTGGGAACTAAAAATATTTTACTAACTCTCAGTGCTATTACAAATTTTATTACACCTTCAATGTGAAAAATATGCACATTCTTGATGTAAAAAATAAAAAGTCCAGGGATTCAAAAATGACTTTTTGGGCATATTTGGGTTAAGTGAAATCTAGAACCAATAAACATAATTATAGTAGAACTGGCAAGGTTTTTGACCCAACCTATCATTTATCTCAGCCATCTAGGTTTTTAAAATAATTTTTCTATAAGTACTTAACATAAGTAAAGCTAGTGGTGCCTTGGACCAGACACAATAATTGAATTCAGGAACACCTATATTCTTTTCTGTTTTTTTCATAATACGAAGAATAAATGACTAACCCACAAGGGTTTTAACCAAATCTCAAAGGTTTGATTGATTATTGTATGAAGTATAACACCTCAAGGTCTTAACCAAGGAAAAATAAAATTCTGATGGTAATATAGTTAGATTTCAAAATAATGTTACCCATGCCAATGGTTGCACAGTCTAAGCCACATTCTCATAATAGATTGCATTTTCAGGCACAAGAAGGTATGGGTTTGAATCCCACTCTGGTATACTTAGGGTGTTTTTTCCTAAATGGCTTACTAATATTCCTCCATGCCATTGTGTATACTTAAATTTACTCTAAATTATTACTCATTTCTGCAGATAACTTGGACAAGTAGCAATACTTGTTGCATAAAAAAACTTTATTAATTTAATGTTGTGTATGCAATAGTAATTTATATGTAAATTTGTACCCGGATATATAAACTTTTATACTTCGGTTTGACCACTGGTCTATGTATAACTGCTATATCTATAAATATTGTTGATGATAATGGTGTGTCTGGATCACATTAATCTATAGCTCAATTTGCTGAAAGATTAACCAGTTCTAATGTACTAAATGTACGTTCTTTTCACGAAGGCTCTTTCCTTGTCTAAATGGAGATAACGATGGTAGTGAATATAACAGGGTAGAGCCAACTTAAACCTAACTAACCAAATCCTAGTGACCATGGAAATTATTCTTTAAAAAAAATCCTTGGTTCCAGCTTAAATTGAACCCAGGATCTCTAGCGCAGTAGCCAGGGGCTCTAACCATTACTGACCACTATACCATGAGGTCGGTTATAACAATTGATAGGTGCAATAAACAAAGTAATTATAGAGGAAGGGAGGGAAAAACTTGTGTCTTTGTCATATTATCTCCCCTAAATGTTTACCTTTTGTTTATTAATCATTACATGTTTTCTATTTTTTTAAACTTGTATTAATAAATAATTGGGCTTTTAGAAAACTTATACACATTACTTTTAAGTTTTAAATAGTGTTTGTGTAAGTTTAAATTGAGTTATATACAATGTATAGCCAATGTATATACCTTCAATATAAAATATTTTAATAACAAGATTTTGAAAAAAGCAACCTAGAAAAAGAACATCCAAAAACAAGTCACTTGAGAGGCTAGGGTTTGACCCTTGGCCAGGTTCCTTGCGGGGAAGTTTTTTTACACACTACATTTTCCTATTCTCTTTCCAGATTAATTCTGGTTAGCTGAATTCATAATTCACTTTTCTTGTTCTTTTAGGTTGGGTAATTTATTTCTTGCACCTTTGATCATACGTTCCAAGACTCATATTAGACTAGATGGTCAGTGACTAGGTTCAAATCTTGGCCAGGTTTACTGGAGTGTTGTCCCCTTCCTTCTCTATGCTAATGTAGGTGCACTTCCTCCAAACACTCATCCTCATTTCTCCTATCCCTTGGATTAAGCCCTGGTGATAAACATAATAATTTATAAAACAAGATAGTATGTCGCTGATAATTTGTACTAGCACCAGTACATAGTAATTAAAATGTTAAACACTAACAAGCAAACACTTTAATGAATTATTGTGGTCTTACATAGGTCAAGACTGTGGTCGTTGATGATACACCTGGACAAACCTTTGACGTATATCTTGTAGACTTGAACAGAGATGGAAGGGATGAAATATTGCTCACAGCTTTTGACAAGAAATTTGGCAATGTCCATGTGTACGAAATACCAGATGACTTCAGGTATGCACTACTTTTTAGTTGGTTTTATTGTTTTATTGATTGATGTAGAGGTGTCACAGCATGAATGCAATATCGAAAAACCTACAGTTCACGAGGACCCTTGAGTTTGCGGAACTGGTGAAGCCAAATATCGCAAGGTTGAGTTCCTTATCCAGGCCAATTTTCAACATGTAATTAAATTAATATATGTAAATATCCATACTAGAGGTTAATTTCAATGCATTATGTAATCTCTGAAGTAAATTTAGCTTAAATCATTAAAGTGTAAAAATAATGCTATGTCAAGATATTGTGTTTTATAACCACAGATTTTGTATTTTTTTTTTTTTCTGAATCAGGACACAAAGATTCAACCGGAAAACTATTGCTACAGGATTTGTTCCTAATGTCCTTAAGGGAGAGGCAATGACACCAGGATCAGCACAGGTGTTCTATACGTCACTCACACATGAGAGATCAGGGTATGTTTGCTTTAGGAGTGAGTAAAGTATAATTTTTAAATTTGAAGCGAAGTCAAATTGAATATATTAAAATAATCCTGAAACCAAATTGAAGTTAAAATATTAAAAAAATATATATATATTTCAATGAGTAAAGTGCACAATAACAGTAATTTCCATTTCGATTTTCTTTATTATAGTGCTGGCCAACAGTCGTAAGACCTATAACAGGTCAGCACTGAAAAGTACACAATAACAGCAATAACAACAATAATAATAACAACAACAATAATAATAATAATAATAATTGGTATTGTTATTGTAGTCATCATCATCATCATTTTTATTATTTGCCTTGTTTATTTGACTATAAGAAGGCCCTCCGAAACGAAAGGGTCTTCACAAAAATTAAAAAAAATTGTGATACTTGAATAAATACAGAGCTTATAGAATAGCCATACATGTATTTTAGGCCATATAAATAATAAAAATCTGCATAATCAATAAATAAATGATAAAATAATATTAAAAATATGTCATCTTATTATTCTCATTAAAAATATTGCTCATCACTAACAAAATGAAAATTGATTATTTTAAGTATATATTTAGGGAAATGTCACAAACAAGATCCCCTCCCATTCTCTTGAATGAAAAGGCTGCCCTTCCCAACAACAAAACACATCGCTCGCAAACCTGTCTCTAACTACTGAGAGCTAGAAGTAATGGTTTGGTTGTTGAAGTGCTATTCTTTTCTATGATGTCGTGCCAACACAGAAACATTGTCTCGGCTGTCATTTTATTTTCAAGCAAATATATCATAATTTTGATTCAACCATTTTCATTGGGGTGAAAACATTTACTGATAATTATACCAGTAAATAGGTCAATTATAAATTTAAAAAAATTATATCTACTTGGCGCTCATAATTTTTGCTAATGTTAGTGGAGGGACTGACTCATTGACTAACCTCGCTGTGAAGAATGAACTCAGTTTTAGAATAAAAGGTGATGAACTCATGTCATGTCATGATTTGGGTTAGGGCAAGTGTGGGTGAAAAAAAACCGTTAATTTTGTCCATTATTAGACTTGAAGTGTTTATTTTGTTTCAAATTGTTTTCAACTCTACAAAGTTATTTGCAGCTGTGTTAACTTAAACTGAAGCAAATAGATGTTGATTTTCAAAGCCTTGTACACTTCTTCTGGTGTGAAAACCATATGTTGATAAATCTGTTTAGAAAGTGGATATTACAATAGCAATAATAGAAACAATTTTTTTTTAGGTTAAAGCCCTACATCCTGCTTTCTGGGGATGATGATGGGAAACACTACATCCTTGTCCCCCGCAGTCAAAACAAGGTTGACTGGACTTATGACACAATCTTGCTGGAAGACACATTTGGAGATACCGCTGGTAAACAATGATTTTTTTAATCACATTATTAAAACTAGAGATTACCACTTGCGAAGGAATCACCCACCTTTAATAAGCCAACTCTTTTATCAATAATTTTTAATTGGAACTTGGTTAAAATGTAGTTGAAGAAGATATCTCATATTTCTTAAACAATAGATTTGTAAAGTAATGCATTTTTAAAATTATATATTATTTGTTAATATTCTTTAAAACAATTCTTAGTGCAACAAGCCAGGAACAAACCTTAGCTTTCAAGCTTAGAGTTATGCACACTAACTGTAGACAAGAGCATTGAAGCACTCAGTCTCAGGGACAGACCTCCCACCTCAGAAATTATTAATTGAATCAGTGTTAAGTTGGGTGTCATGTTAAAAGAGAGCTTTCATAAAGCATTCACGTTCACTTTAAGGCACTTTTCAAAATATTAATAACAACTCTGCTAGTACTCTAATTGAGAAACAATAGTAGCCTGATGTGTGATTGTAAATTGTAGGTGCTTCTCTCGCAGCAGACCTTGATGGAGATGGTTTCACCGAAATTATTGCAGCAGGCTACTCCGCAGGAAAGGTGTACGTTTATTCATACTCTCCTTGGCTGTAAAATAATCTGTATCCACTTAATTGATTGAAATAAACATATAAAACATGATTTTGTGGTTTCTTCATTTATATTACATTCTATTAAATTATTGCAATGATCACAGAGGCCATTGATGATATAATAAGGGAAAATTATAAGTATGAGGAACACTGAGAAAGTATGGAAATCAAGTTTGATAAAATTAGCTTAGCTGTCACTTTGAACTGGCACACAAGCTATGTGAAGTTAGGAATGTCATTTAATTAAGCACTAAGCCAAAAACTAAACTAAACCTTAACACTCAGCTGTGTTCAAATGTGTACAACAGTGAATAGAGTTATTCACCTTTTTTTAAAGTGCAGGATAGATTGAGCACCAATAAATGAGATGCAATTTATCATTACAATAAAATATGCATTTGAATTTCAGAAAGCCGAAATATTATTATATTTGTGTTTAAAATGTGTGTGTGTGACTACTTCTAATATAGAAGACAGAAGAAAGGAAGAAGATGTCACCTTTGTGCATTGGATTCTTCCCACATCTTTCCTCTTTCCCTAGGTGGGCTTTCTTCATCAAATTTATTCTTAGTAGTTTATTTTTCCTTTTTCTTTAGTTTTATCAATTTCCTTTATTATAAAATTATCTAGCCATTGGGCCACCTCATTTTTGAATCAGTAAAACTATTTGGATATTAATGTTTTAACTAGTAGTAACAGTAAAACTATTAGGATTTTAATGTTTTAACTATTAGTAACAGTAAAACTATTTGGATATTAAGTTTTCATTGTTGGTTCTTACTTTACAGTTGACCCTTGTACATGGATGAAATATAGAAAAGAGGGGGGGACGCTCAATATGGTTTTTTCACAGTTAAAAGAACACCACAGCTCACACTTTACACTGCTGCCACTGAACCTCAGTCTTACCACCCAATTCCTCAACCTAGGTTTATTTCTATCGAAACACAAGGAAGAAAGAGGAAATGGAGACACACATAAATAAAAATATATACAATGGACTATTAATCCCTATTATCAAAATGTACAAATACAGAAAATACAAAGGAAAAGATTTGAATATTTTATTTATTATAAATAACTCTTTAAGGTAAACCTCTTTTAATTCATTCCACGCATTTCCTAAGCATTGAGGGGACAACAATCAAAGGTTATGGTAAGTTTTTAAGCATTTTTCAACTAAAAAATTGTATTTCATCCAGTGAAAACCGAACTTTTAGATTATGTACATTATTTGAAAATCTAGTCTGAGCACGCTTTAAACTTGTTGGCCTCCTCCAAAGGAATCCTTTTGAGGCCTAAAATCCTTGTTCATTCTAATATCTAACCTAGTTCTAACTTCACTCTAATATTTTATTTAGTCGGATATTAAGCTAAAGTTTCTAGGATTCTTTCCTTGTATTTAGATACCTTACCATATCTTTTTTTAAATTGGATAGGGAATGGTTTTTTTTTTGTGTGCAGAAGCTAAAACTAGTAGCCAAATATAACATACAAATTATAAAATAAAAAAATAAATAGTCTGTGATTACAATTAACTCTAAGTAATGAACATACAAGCTAATGAAGACTTGGCCTTAAAATTATGAGTTATAAAAGATACTGAGTCGGGTACCATCCAAGGTAGCTCAGAGACAAAACGTTGATTCTCTAATTATGTAGGTCCAAAATTTCAGTTGGAAGAAATTTATCAATTGTTTTCTCTTAGTTTTCAATAATAAATGACTGTCAAAATTTTGACTCTGGTATAAAATTAATAAATACAAAAAAAGTCCTTAAACAAATAATTGATATTGATGGGCACACAGCCAAAGGTGTCAATTTTGTCTGGTGGGATTTGCCACTGATGAGGTCTAGTTTGAATCCCAGTTGAGTGTACCAAGGTGGTATTTCTTAAATGGTTTCCCATCACTCAATGTGGGTTCATTTCTTCAAATATGTTATCTTACCCTTCCTCATATCCATCCCATTACTGAAAATATGCAGATAATCTGACCCGGTAATAAGACATGGTGCACTTATACAAATTTAAATAACTAAAACTCAACAAATCATATATTTATTTATTACTTGAAGTGTATTATATCAGTGCAAATACTGAAATGTTAATTATTGAGGAGTATAGCTGAAGACGTAGACTTGACCAGCAGAATATCCTGCCGCTACAATCTCACTATATCCATCACCATCAAGATCTTTAGCAATGGCGGAACCTGAAACACACAACATTTGAATGTGTATAGCATTATTAAATATTTTTATTTTGAGTAGGTAATAAAAATGCATCGTTCTAAAGAACAGATCAAACCCCATAGTTTTTTTTTAAATCTGAATATTTTATATGTACATCTCAAAACCGGATATTAGAAAACATAGTTAAGTGTATGAGGCTAACTTCCTTACATTGGTACACATTATTTTATATACTATAATTTGAATAATGACACCTAGAAACGGGAATCAAATCCGGGACTTTTGACTTAGTGCACCAATGGTCTCTGGTTTGATTCCAGTGTGCAGGTGTCATTTTTCAATTTACAGAATATGATAGCTAAATGCGGCCAAAACAGTAACTAACAAATAAAATAGCTTTGCTATTTAATCCACACACTATTTTGTCAAATTATTCTTAGGTCAAGTGTTAACATTCCAACTGGTGGTCACATGGCCTAAGCCCTGAAGCATCAGTCTTGCAATAAACTGGATTACTGAAGCTGGGGAAGTCTGGGTTTGTATCTCGGCTAGGTGCACTGGTGGTGGTTTTATTCATTTGATTTCACTGGTTTTCCTATTCTTTAAACTAAGACAAGAAGAGCCTTGGTGTAGTGATAATAATAAAATCATATTTTTATATTATAATGTTAATCATTCAATGAAAACACTAATGGTCTGGGATCTGATTGTCTACATCTATACTATAATTATGTAAGCTAAACACCACTAATAAACAGAATAATGGCTCTAAAAAGTTAAGATTTAAAAAAAAAATATATATATATATATTTTTTTTTTAAATCTGAACTCTGAAATTTTTATATAATCAAAATATATTTAATTTAGGGCTGGGCCAGTATCAATCTAATCATTGATCATCGACCAATTATGGTACAGTTAAGCCGATGTTAAGTATTTTGACCCCGATATTTTTTTCACCCGATCTTTAAAACTGTGTGCGAAGTTAGGCAGTGATGAGTGATTACTGATGACCCACCAGTTTTAAGCTGGGTAATAGACAACATAGTCTTATGTACCATCGCTTGGGCTTGGCTTAGAGGAAGGGATTTGTTGGTGGAAAGGAAGAGGTGACTGAATTGTTTCCACTTGTAATGGTAATCATTCAGGTTTTTCTCGATCAAGCAACATTAAAGATAAATCTGAACTGTACCCACTAATTATACCCCTAAAAATCTGAATTTTTATCCACTCGGAATGGTAACCGTTCAGGTTTTTCTCAACCTAGCGACAATAATTAAAAATCTGGATTGTATCCACAAATGGCGAACCTTATGTCTTAATCCATATGCAAAAGTAGATACACTTTGATCATATTATTATAACAGCAAATTACTAACAGAGGGCAGTAGAAAACTATTAGTAGATTTTAATGACAACGCAGTGTGGCCAACAGATAAGTGAAAGTGTGATAGAATGAGAGGGAAGATCAAAGAGGTGACAGTACCAAAAAACTAATTCAACACTAGTTCATGTCTACTAGACTGCTCAAATAATGTTTCACCTAATAACTCATTTTATAAATATCTATCTCTAAGGAAAAGCTCTGTTTGTTCTCACTTTTGTGTTTTTGGTCTCCTTCTTTAGGAAGTTGTGTTGTACGTTTCACACTCTTCCCTGATGAGTTCTGGTAGAACAAAACCTTGTTCAGGGGATTGGGCAGTAACGATCAATTTTCTTAAAGCAGCAGCCAATACCTCTTTGTCCAGTGGAAGAAATGTAAAGTGTAAACTGTGTTCTTTTCATTGTAAAAGCTATATTGTGTTCATCCCTTTTTATGTTTTCTGTCCAACTTTCCGGTACTTTCTTCCAAATATATATTACTAATCATTCATTCTATAAATATTAACTACTCAAATCCTTAAGAATATTCAAGATTCAAGGATTCGAGAAAATATCTAATTGATGAATAAAATCCTTAAAAAATAGTCTTTCTCAATTTTTCAATTGAAAATTGTTGTATAACTTTAATACTGCTTATTGGTGGTTTAGAACAAATATAATTGTAAGATAAACTTAACAACCAAGCCTCAGACCAGTAAGTCAACACTTAACTTAATGTATGATATTATAATGAATTAATAATAATAAAGAATATTAACATTAAGTTACTATTTTTTATTACCTGCTTCGGTGGCTGCGTGTTCTAACGTGCTACTCCCTAAGTAGACTAGATTGCTGATGACAGGGAGATCGAGGTTTGAATCTCGGTCGAGGGTACTGAGGTGGTTTTTTTTTCAAAATGGTTTGCCACTCTCCCTCTACACAAATTTGGATACAATTCCTCTAAATATAACCTTCCTAATCCCTAAACCCATTATAATAATAAATAAATAATATTTTATATTACTCCATTATACTGCTATTTCCTTTTATGTTAATTTTTTACAAGATTAGGATTCAAAGTTAAGATGTGAGATTTGAAGGTGAAGTGGACTTAATGACTCTAAGATATTTATTTTGCCATATTTTATCAATATTGTATGGTTTATGTATATTATTCAAAATATAAATTACTATTACTGCTACTGTTACTACTGTTGCTACTGCTACTGCTACTGCTTCTACTACTGCTACTGCTGCTACTACTACTACTACTACCACTACTACTACTACTACTACTACTACTAGCTAGTCTTCATGGAAAAGATTAAAACCTATAAAAAGAATCTTAGCCTTTGAATAACTTTGTGCTAGTTTTGAAATAATTATTATAAATTATTAATATTTATGCTTACAGTTGAACTTGATTTTTTTATATCAAACAAGTCTAAAACGCCCATCAACCTTGTACTTCCTCCTGCTTTTTTTAAATATTTCCCACAGTATATTTTAGTTTTTTACTGTGATTTTTTTTAATGTCGGTTTTATTTTTATTATAAACTTAACTAAGCAAAAATTGTTTGTATTCAAAAATGATTGTCATTTAGCTATTACCTTTGTAATATTGTTTTGAAAATAAACCAAATGGTCGGCATCGATGATCAGGAAGATAGATAGGCAACCAATGATTGCTGTCGGACTAATTGA